>CAWUFW010007798.1:0-600000 GCA_963921515.1 Calotriton arnoldi | reverse complement strand
GAGTACAGGCGGGCTCTTACCATGTTCTCTCCCGAATGTCTTGCTCACTGCTGCAGTAACTGATACATTTAGTCAGATAAACAGATGCTCTAAGCAGCTTCCGTGTCAGAAATATCATCAAACAAAACATCAAAAACACACTCCTACCATTGTGGGCCATTAGTCACTCTTTCTTGACTTGAAAATTGATCACAGTCCTTGCTAAAATATGTCTTTTTTGATCATGAGAAGCTGAATTAGCGAAGGCATTTGAGCATCCCAGCTGGATTCAGGTGAGAAAGTGTCAACTCATGCCTGTTATTCAAAAAATGAAAATTGACACCCATTAATGGATTTTTCAAAAGTAATAATTTAACAGTACAGTGATGTAGCGTGACTGGGACCATTTACTTTTGTCTCACCTTGTATCCTAACACTACACCTCAGATTTCATTTACTTGGCCCTCCGATGGATCTTGACTCATGCTGAGAGGGGTTGGATATAGGGGAGCCAATCCAGTTATCCACTGAGGACCAGAAATTGAATAACTGACCTACAATCTAGTAATTAGATTCATATATATAACCCTCAACACTACGCTATACAAGTACAGAATTATCAGAGCTAGACCAAATATCCTGAAGAAATTCAGTTGGACTAAAATCATACAAACTAATAGCTCAGTTAAAGCTAGGCGGAATAGTAACATTATAATCTGCTGTCCGGAGACCTCTCTATTTAGATTCCTGTCCCTCATTATTACTCAATTGGAACAGGATTTCAGGATGTTTAGTTTTATCAGTAAATTTAAAAAGTGTAAATACATCAATATCAGCCATTAAAATTGAGAATTACAGAATAATCAAATGTATCTCTTGTGACTCATCAATTACCAGAGGTATAGAAGAAAAGGTTTGAGAAGGACATGAATCATATCAGCTCAAAGGTTCTCTCCCAATGAGGAAAAGGAGGCTGGCAATAGCGCACACAGTGTATGTGTCAGCCCAAGGAATGCCAGTAGAGTCAGCAAGATCAAAGTTATCTCTCAGTCCTCCAAGAGCAAGATCTTCAAAAAGGAAGAAAGGGTCTCCAAAAAGAAGCACACACACTGTTGCTTCGTCACACAGCGTATTTTACTCCACAAGTTCTGGGATGACACATCCTGGGTCACCTCATGTGGTCAGACAATTCAGTCCATGGGTCAGTTCATATAGGGTGATTGTCATGCAGCATAAAGAAGACACATTTTGAAGCAATATAGGCGGTGAAAAATCTGTAACCTATCAGGCCATCCTGTAATAGTATACTTTTAAACAAAGGTGCTTAGTAAAAAGGCACATGAGCGAAGTCAAAAGGACAGTTACTCAGGCCAATGTTCCCAAAGTAACAAAAATTGTGTTAAATAGTCCTAGTTTTCGAGTGGGAACTCTCAAAATAAAACATAGTTTTAATTCACTTTGTGATTTCAAAACACTTTCCCATGATAATGAAGTCGAGCAACAAGGAAAAAATGCGTGCAAGCAGGCAGGCCTGCATTGAATTTAAGCTAGTATAAGCAAAATATGAAGAAGTGACATATACATTTTCATTGAAAAATATGACATTTAGATATTGTTTTCACCCTAATTGTTCTTAGCAAGCATGAAAATTTCATTTTAAATTGCATGTGTAACTATAACGTAGTACTGCATTTCTAAAGTACCTATGTGCAAATTAATTTCAAATTTCCAATAACTAATGTCGTTATATGTGATACATATTAATACATATATGAAGATTATTCTCTGAAAGTTTCATAGAGTTTAGAATTAGTATAAATTTCCCTTTCCTACTTGGTGCACATTTTAATATGAGCAAAGATAAAGTTGAAACAAAACTGTTCAATAAACATTCATAGTGTCAATTAAATTGCCTTTAGTTTCATTAATCCTTCACGTATATCATTAATTAAAGAGGATGGTTAATGAAATCTCCAAAACACGTCACCTTCACATTTCTATTTCACGTAAAAAAATGCACCAGTGAAATTTTGTAAACCATGAACCTATGTTATTCAAATGAGCATTTTTCATCTAGTCTATACACTTTCTGCATGCTTTTACGATGCAGTATCTAAGTCTTTTATGATCTATTTCTCAAGATTCTCCAACGTATATTGAGCACAAGTTGTGCATAATGTCAATTTTCCCCCAAAGATGTCAAATTCGGTTTTATGTGTCAACTAAGGAATTCAGCAGTTTATCTGATTCATCAACAGTTTAACATTCCTTATGAGCATATCTGCTCCCATTGGCAGCCTCTTGGTGGGGATGCCCGCCCAAGTGAAAGAGCACACTCCAACGTGAGAGTTTGTCAGTAATCACAAACACTAAGCAGGTATATTTCCACACTGGATACTGTCTGAGGTAAAGGGCCTCATTTGGATGTCGGTTGGAAAGCCTCCGACTGCTAGTCGTAGGCTTTTCGACCGACATCCATAGTTTATACTCCGACCGCCTTTTTACAAAGAAGGCGGTCGGATTTTAAACCAGCCAGTCAATCCGACTGGCTTCCGACAGGCTCAAGGAACCTGTCAGCCAGTTGGAAACCGATCATAATCCCTAATGGACGGCGTTTCCGCCGTCGGGATTATGATGTCAGTTTCCAACAGGCTTTCCGTGTCAGGTTTTCTGACATGGAAAGCCTGTCGGAAAGCGACTTTGGGGGCCCCTAGCAGGACCCCCCTCCTTCAATGGCCTCTGTTTGTGGGCCGGGGACACCAAGGGTGCCCCCCTGTAAATCCCTGCACTGTGTTGTGCCTGTCACACAGTTCAGGAATTTACAGTAACTCCCATTTCACTATGGGAGCTTGTGCTGCATCTGGTTTCCGACTGTCGCACAAGCCCTCATAGGTAAATGGGCGTTTGCGACTGCACCATTGCGGTTTTGGGCCGCCGACCCGAGGTCAGTCAGTTCCGAAACCGCAAAGATGTCGGTCGGAGGCAACTTCGACCGACATTATAATCAGGCCCGTAATCTTGTCAAACACTCTGAATAATGGTGAGAGTATAAAGGGAGGTGTGTCTCTATTCGGAAAAAAAATTCTCCGGAGAAACAAAAGAAAGTTAGCATGTGTAAATGTATACTTTTTTGTATGCAAAAATACTTTTACATGGTATTAACTTGGAATACACATAGAATTTCAGAATTACTTCAGGAAAGCTGTGATAATCTCAGATTCCCAGGAATACTTCTGTTATATGCTGTGAATTTCTAAAAAGTCAGAAATTTACTCCAGACATTTCTGATTTTCAAAACGAATTGGACCCTAAGGGCCTGATTCTGATTCGGTTAGGAAGGCCTCCTAAGGGCATTTCCTCTGTCCAAATCGGATCGGGAATGTCTCTTTCCAACCGACTCGGAAAGGTTTCCAAACGACCGAGTACGATGCGAGTTAGGCGTTAGGAATATCCCAATCCAAACCGAACGGCATTTGGAATGACCGAGCCGTATGGAGCAGAATTGTACGTCTCTACGGGCTGCGTTTCCAAATGACTGAGTACGATGCTGGATTTGGACAGCCTTTCCGAATCGTGCCGTCCGACTCGAATCGACAGTCAGAATCAGACTTTGGGGGCCTGTAGTGGGCCCCCCTGCACCGGGAGCCTTCCCAATCGGGCCCGTGTGGATACCCATGGGTCTTCCCTTACCAGCCATGCACAGTGTGGCAGGCACCAGGGGGTGCCTGCCACAGGGTGCCCGATTTTCCCCAGCCACCCCTTTCTTCAATGGGAGCCTATGCATTCGGTCGGAACAAAGGCTACCATTGAAGTCAATGGGAGGCCAACCAAATCGTATCTGGCAGCATCCGGATGCATTGTACTCGGTCGGTTGGACTCTCCTGATCCGATTCGGTTGAAAACCATTCCCAAACCCATTCGGTCTGGAAGCTTCCCACACCGCATCAGAATCGGGCCCTAAGTCTCCATGGATGATATTCATGGAGAGGAAAACCTATCTTGCAATATATTGCGGGCAAGATATGAACATGACTTCAAGTATTTTCTGAATTCTACCAACAGCGCACACAGTGTATGTGTCAGCCCAAGGAATGCCAGTAGAGTCAGCAAGATCAAAGTTATCTCTCAGTCCTCCAAGAGCAAGATCTTCAAAAAGGAAGAAAGGGTCTCCAAAAAGAAGCACACACACTGTTGCTTCGTCACACAGCGTATTTTACTCCACAAGTTCTGGGATGACACATCCTGGGTCACCTCATGTGGTCAGACAATTCAGTCCATGGGTCAGTTCATATAGGGTGATTGTCATGCAGCATAAAGAAGACACATTTTGAAGCAATATAGGCGGTGAAAAATCTGTAACCTATCAGGCCATCCTGTAATAGTATACTTTTAAACAAAGGTGCTTAGTAAAAAGGCACATGAGCGAAGTCAAAAGGACAGTTACTCAGGCCAATGTTCCCAAAGTAACAAAAATTGTGTTAAATAGTCCTAGTTTTCGAGTGGGAACTCTCAAAATAAAACATAGTTTCAATTCACTTTGTGATTTCAAAACACTTTCCCATGATAATGAAGTCGAGCAACAAGGAAAAAATGCGTGCAAGCAGGCAGGCCTGCATTGAATTTAATGTATTGAATTATTTTTTAATGTATTGGTGGTAGAGATGAAAAAGCTAATTAACAAATTAGAAATGTATGTGACATCATTTTTTAGATGCTAACACAGTAGGCCTTATAACAAATAAAGGTGCATGAGTGTCTTTCTCTGCAAAACAGAAAATATTGTGAATTAATCTGATTTTCCCTGGCTTGCTGGTATGTTGCATCTTTCCATAGCTAACAATAAGTGACATTACAAAGAAGAAGTTTGCAGTGTGTTTTGGCAGAAGGGCAAATGTTCTCATATTGTCATATTTATCTGATGCTACCTTCCAGCATGAAGTATGTGCAAGACAATTTTGTGTAAAGAAACTAAATAATGCAATGTAATTTCAAGATATTTCACTTCTGGCAAAGAATATATGTGAATGTAAAGAATGTTTGTACAGAAAATCATACCTATTTGTATTTTAAAGATACAAGTGTCTGGGTCGAAAGCAGGGGAAAAGGAACCATTTCAGTTCCGTTAATGTTGCTGACAAAATGTTATGTATTAAATGTGTTATAATTAGTTCTGTATATAGGAATTGTTTATATTGTTCGAAACAGCATAAAAGACTTACATTTATTGGCACGAAGCTCATTTTTTTTTAAAGTTCATTTTTTAGCAGCACACTTTAGGAAAGCACATTTGACCTCATTTTTCAAACACTTATTTTTCGGGTATTTATGTACTTTGAGCATACTATTTTACTAATGGTTGGTACTATTTTTGCTAGCAACATTACTACTGTAAATGTTAATTATATTTACTGAAGAACTCTAATATTATAGAAAGACTAAGGGCCTTATTACGAGTTTGGCTGTCCTCCTGCAGCACCGCCACCAATGAGCTGGGAGGAGGACCGCCGAGCCTGTGGTGCCCCCACCGTCCGGATTATGACTTTAATCAAGGACGGGCGGGTGGTACTGTGGCGGTCTCACTGCGGAGGCTTGTTAGGCTCATAGGAGATCCACCATGAAAGCGCCTGCAGCATGTTCCTGCACGGTGTGGCATGCACCATGTCATGCCTGCCACACCGGGCAGGAACGAGGGTGCAGTTCCAGGGGACACAACATGTGCCCCCTCGCATGCACCCCCAGGCCCAGAAGCGGCAGTTTCATCTCCGCCACCCTTTTCATGGTGTGCTCACCGCCATGAAATAGGCAGTAGAAATGCAACTCAGAATTTGCTCGACAGTACTGCAGCGGCACCACCAGCAAATCCCTGCCCATTACCACTGCACCACAGCCAGGGGATCCTGGATCCCGGTGGCCGTGGTGGTCCTGTGGTGGTCCGACTACCATACTCAAAATAATGTAGGCGGGCCTGCAGTGGTGGTGGTTATCGAACAGCCACCATGAGAACGTCAGTCCTAGGACCGCGCTACTCTTAATAAGTGCCTAAGCAAGTGCCTTCGGTAGAAATATTCGCTCCAGAGTTTCTGAATCCACTTTACCTCCCACTGCCCCTGCAGATCAACTCTTCTTGTTAGAATAAAAGCATCAACACACATATCTCCTATGAACCAGTGTGTTTTATATTCCCACAACTAGTGAAGGGCAAGCTAAGCATGCATTGAGCCCAGTTCAGGCTGGATGCCTGGCTTTGGCTCAGTTCTTGTCTTCTGGGAAATGACAAGCCATAATAGAGGCAAGCCCAGCATCCCACACACTACCTATTGCCCTCCCGATAGCAGTTTTGAAAGACAGAACTTGCTAGATGCATGACAGAGAATAGCGTGGTGTGTTTGCAGCTGAGATGAGATGTAGTTAACAAGTGCCAATAAGAAAGACATACTGGTAGCCACAGTTTGTTTTCCATAATTTATCTTAATCAATATAATTTCTGCCATTGAGGTGGTGATCCACTCACTCTTTACTATTGGTTAAGTCAGGGGAAGACAGTGATATTGACATAAAACTAAACTACCTTTCCTTATACCTAATGTTCAAGAAAAACATTTTGACATTTTATACATATAGCTAGCTAGGTTAAATTTACAGGTGCATTTGTTGAACATGGTGTATTGGTTAACAACAAGACACATTTGTCTTTTGGTGGTAAAGGGACAGTGAAAGAGATGTTCACCCTGTGGTGTGAATAGCTCAATGCATAACCAGTACATTGGATTCGCATCCCAGCATCCCTGCTGAAAAAATGTTGTGATCCTACCTAAAATAGTTTAATTTACTGTGGCTCGTTTTAATTCAGCATCAGATCTGAGAACACCTTGAAGAAATTCGCTTCAGGGTGTAAGTTAAATATATAAAAGCCTCACTTGAATAGGGTTTGATAGACATTAATGCTGCTCCACATGGGACAACAATAACAGTGATATATACATACAGTACACATGACAACTGGCATCTCTTGATTCACTCCTGAGGTTTTATCAGGGCAAAAGAGATGGTAAATAGTTCAGGTTTAAAAACTGTTCCTGTTAACAGATGTCAAGCAGGCATTTAAGAATTAACCAATTTTCCAGCAGAAAGCGTGTTAACAGGACATTTGCTGTTATGATTTACATGCTGACGGTCCTCTTGCAGCCAATGGGGCTCCTGGCTAGGCCCTGCCTATGAATTTCCTGTCTTGCCCACGTCTACCCACAAGATGCAGAGCATTAGCACGGGCTTGATGTAGTGAAGGAAGAATTCAATCACAGCTGGATGCCAAGGGAGGTCGAGCTCAGATACCTTTCAGGCTATGGCTGGTGAACTGCTTGATTAAAAAGGTGTTCACCTCCTCTCGGTTTAGCAATCTACCTTTGATGACTCTCATTAACATTTAAACATTTTTGAGGAACAGATTTATGAAGGTTAAGAAGCATGTGGCGTTGACATTATAACAAGCATAATTACCACGTACAAGGATGGTAAATAGAAGTAAACGAGAAGTCTTATTAAAAGAGCATTGAAACACTGGGCTGTGTTTCTTTGGATAATGTAAGTAAGTTTGATATGCCAAGAATAAATCACATATAACAACAGATGTAACAGAAAGAAATATGTATCAAAGCAAATTTGAAAAACAGTATAAGGATGGAAAAATTGAAGTATTATTTGGAAATGGGTGTAGAAAATGTTCGCTTGGAGACAAATTTATTTTATGTATTCATTCACTCATTCATGGCTAGGTCTTGCAACTGACAGACAGCTTTAGTTGTCTGTATGATTTCATGTAAATGATTCTTCAAAAAAGTAAATAAGAGGTCATGCAAACACAGCTTTGGATCAGTCCCATATGTTATCATTACTTGCCATTGCTTGGATGCTCCTTCAATAAAGGTCAATAAAGGTCATTTTGAGGGAGATTACATTGTCCCATTTTTTCCATTAGATTTTGGTGCTGCGGCATCAAATAGTACTTTTGGTCTGCTAAAAACCATAGGCAGAACTGCACAGGCAAATGGTAGTACTGCAGCGATTGCTGTATTATTTTGTATGGCTTCCAGTGGTATTGGCGGTTTTGTCATTTAGGTAATTTAATTTGACTACAATACATCTTGTTTAGAAACTTAAATGCAAATAATCTCCTTTATGGCACAGATAATACCAGCGGATGAAGGGGCACTAGGGGAACCAGAATTCATTCTTTAATATTAAGCATGCCCATTTCAGTTGGTGGCTAGTTGGTTGCCCGAAACACCAAAAACTAAAGGTTGTACTCTTTGTCTAACTTTCGCAGACCAGGAATTGACAGGAATGCTCTTAGTGTGAAAAATTCCCATACTGAACATGCCTACTTTGTAGACTATAAAAGACACACAATTGATGGACGGAATGCAGAACAAATCAAAACATTCACCCCCAGTCAAGAGATCTGGGTTAAATCCATCATTCTTTTGCTCACCATGCCACCCCAGTTTAGACCTGGCCATATGCAAATCAGTCTTGACCCTGTGCCTCATGGGAACAGTCCAGCCCGAACTGCCAAGCCAGATCCTCCCTGGACCGGAAACAAGCATCCTAGGACCGGTTTCGGGGTTTCACCCCTCTTCAGCCAGGATAGCTTGATTCCAGTGGCACAGTGAGCCCAGGACCCACGTCTGGGCATACCTGGCGCACTTAGGGCGAGAAAGCAAAAGACACACAATTGATGGATGGAATGCAGAACAAATCAAAACATTCACCCCCAGTCAAGAGATCTGGGTTAAATCCATCATTCTTTTGCTCACCATGCCACCCCAGTTTAGACCTGGCCATATGCAAATCAGTCAGATGATGGATTAAACCCAGATCAGTTGACTGGGGGTGAGTGATTGATTTGCTCTAACGCTCCGTCCATCACCCCCTTTGGTATCGCTTTGTTCGCCCTAAGTTGGCAGGGTATGCCCAGACTTGGGTCCCTTGCTCACTTTGCCACTGGATTCAAGATAGCCTGGCTGATGAGGGTTTTGAACCCGAAACCGGTCCCAGGATGCTTGTTTCCGGTCCAGGGAAGACATGGCTTGGCAGTTCGGGCTGGACTGTTCCCATGAGGCACAGGGTCAGACTGATTTGCATATGGCCATGTCTGAACTGGGGTGGTGGAGTGAGCTAAAGAATGATGATGGATTAAACCCAGATCAGTTGACTGGGGGTGAGTGTTTGATTTGCTCTAACGCTCCGTCCATCATCCCCTTTGGTATCGCTTTGTTCTCCCTAAGTTGGCAGGGTTTGCCCAGACGTGGGTCCCTTGCTCACTTTGCCACTGGATTCAAGATAGCCTGGCTGATGAGGGTTTTGAACCCGAAACCGGTCCCAGGATGCTTGTTTCCGGTCCAGGGAAGACATGGCTTGGCAGTTCGGGCTGGACTGTTCCCATGAGGCACAGGGTCAGACTGATTTGCATATGGCCATGTCTGAACTGGGGTGGTGGAGTGAGCTAAAGAATGATGATGGATTAAACCCAGATCAGTTGACTGGGGGTGAGTATTTGATTTGCTCTAACGCTCCGTCCATCATCCCCTTTGGTATCGCTACTTTGTAGACTGTAGCAAAATAAAGCTGGGCACTTGTCTAAAGAGGAGGGGCATATGCCCCTGAAATACCACTAGTTAGCTTAACGAATATGAGCACAGTAGATTATTCTAACGCATTGCACATATGATCTATGGTTAACAATGAAATGTTGGGTGAACTGTATGGGAATCGTACTCTAAAAGTATTTCTGGATGTCATGACAGAACATGGGGCCCTCACGTACCTTAACTCCACTGCGGGTCATTGGCTGGACAAGCACAGTTTGTGTGGGCAAAGAGTAGGAACACTCAAGGAACTCTAAAACCTTTATTTCAAATAGGAAATGGGAGACATCAGCGGATGACATTTACCACATGTGCATACTTAGACCTAGCAACTTACTGGGAGTAGATAGCCGGTACCCTTTCTGACTGTTGGAGCAGGGGTAATGCATCTTAAGGTGTGTCTCTTTGGTCTGATGCTTAGAACTAACAACAGAAAATCCTATTGCACATTTATACATCTAGTGTCAATATTGGCCAAGCGATGGACAAGCTACACTTTGGAATTCTGTCATGAGCCCTGATATGAAGCACAGGCTAGTTGATGATCAGAATTGGGTGAAGATAAAAAATATGTGTAAGAAATTGCGTTACTAGTTGGGGGGGGTGAAACCTTACTCAAGCTGGAACCACAGTCCTTGTTAGCATGAAGTCACAGGTAAACCCTAAATTAACCTGTGGTCAACCCTCGGGTAGCTTGACACAGAGAGGTCAGGCTTAACTCAGAGGCAATTTGTAAAGTAGTGTGCAACACTTTAAACAGTAACACAGTGAAAACACTTCACAAAAGGATCCTACAACAAATTAGAAAAATTTATACATTTTTAATAAATAAAACTAGACCAAAATGGCAAAAATCCAATCAATAGAACCAAGGATATGCAGGTTTAAAGTTTTTTAAGTAAATGGCGCAAAACATTGCAAAGCGCCAACTGTGGATATCTTGTTGCACCAGATCAGGACAAAGTCACAAGTTCAGGTGGACCACAATGTGGCGAGGGATGGCTACAGAGACCCCGTTAGGCCCGCTGAACACGAGTACCTTAAATCCTTGTTGCGGAGCATTGTGAGTCCCGAGCTGAGAATGCGCCGCTCAACCGAGGCGATGCATCAGTTCTGAGATGCTGTGAAGCTGCGATGCGAGATCCTGCATTTCGCCGAGGATCCAGTTGACAAGGACTTGCAATGAGAAGTCTGGTGTCGAGGATGTGTTGTGCAGTCGAGGCGTCAGGAGCTGTGAGGCAGCGTGCGGGAACATGTGTCATTGTCAAGGCTGCTGTCGACGAGAGATTTGCAATGCAAGGGCCTGCATCGGGAAAGCTTCGCACCAGCGGCAGTTCCGATGCAGGCTGCGAGGTAGATGCAGAGTCCTTGCACTGAGAGAACCACATAGCAGAAGTGATAGAAGTGATGTGTTTGGTTCTGCTCAGGATTGCACCGCACAGAAGAGGAGATGAATCAGTTCTGCTGGGTCCAGAGACTGGCTGCGAGAGCATCTTCAGGCCCACTTCCAACAGTCCAGGACTTGGGTGGCCTCACTTGGCAGGGTCAGACTCACATATGGCAGAGTCCAGGTGCTGAGTTCAAGGTTGTGGAGCCTTCTGCTGCGGAGAATCTGGTCAGGAGGCCAGCCAACTAGCCCTTGCAGTCCCTGAAGGGTCCTGGGATCAACAGATGCAGGTCCAGTCTTTCTCACCCAGGCAAGAAGGCAGCAGGCAGCAGGTCAGCACAACAGGGCAGCAGTCCTTCAGAGCAGCAGTCCAGCAGAGTGGCAGTCCTTCCAGGCAGCACAGCACTACTTCTTCCTGGCAGAGTATCCACAGGTTCAGAAGTGTACTGAAGAGTTGGTGCCTGAGGTTCAATATTTATACCTAGTTTTGCCTTTGAAGTGGGAGAAGCTTCTAGAGAGTTCCCTTTGAAGTCCACAGGCTGCCTGCCTTCCCTGCCATGGCTCCAGACTAACCACAGGGGCATATACAGCCCTTTGTGTGGAGGCAGGACACAACCTATTCAAGTGTAAGTAGGGCTGTGCCCAGGTCCGCCCTCTCATCCCACCAGTGATGGCCCAACCATGCACACCTAAGTTCTCTATTTTGTGAGGGTATCACTGACACAATATTGTGGTAAACAATATCATTAACAAAAATATTGTGTCAAAAATATTGTTTACCACAATATCATGCTCCTATACTTGTAATGGTAGGTACAGAAATATTGGACAAATAAATATAGTTGACACTAATTTCGTCCACAAATTGTCAAAAATATAATGCTTTTTAATATAAATAGAGGTTAAAGTAGTAAATGTTAAATATTTTAATATATAAATTTTAATTTAATGTAAATAAAATATATTCCACGAATATTTAATACTATGTATAAATATATAGTTATATAAGCACACCAACATACAAATATATACTATATATACTATATATATATATATATATATATATATATATATATATATATATATATATATATATATATTACCTACTGCCGGTCACCAGTAGGTAGTTATAGTTAGGACCTTGTTTCTATTCAAAAAGCATTTTTTGATTTGCCAATATCTTTGGCGCCGTTTGACGAATCTTCGCGAAATTTTGTAAAACTAATGGGGCGCTCCAGTCAGCTCCTGTCTTGAAAGTTTCAGGGTGATTCGTCAAGTGGGGGCCAAGAAAAAAGGGGGGTCCCAAAATGCGTTTTTCTCCATGTTAATTTCCATAGGAAACTTTTGTCGCAGCTACAGCCGGACCTGCTGAACGGAATTACACCAAATTTGGTAGAAAGGTAGCTCGTGGTCCAGAGTGCACTGTTTGCTTTAAATGGTGTAAATCCATTCAGTAGTTCCTGGAAATTCATATTTTTAGAAATATTAATATCTGATGACCGTGGTGGATCCGCGAACCCTCCCGAGCACGAGCTTGACTCTGATTGGCTGCCAACACTTCAAACCAGGAAGTGTTGGCAGCCATCTTGTGACTCGGTTGAACCGAGTCACATGAAAAAACATTAAAAAACAAGAAAAGGGGCAGGGTAGGAGCACCCTGACCCCCTAGGCCTGCTCAGGAGGTACCACAGGGACCCTAGGGGCAAAAAAAGCATTTTTTTTTTTTTTAAATCATTGCGATTTGAGCAGGGTCCGTGAATCCTGTCGAAATTGTTTTAAAAAAATGAAGCCTGGTCTCCCGCGCTTTGTTTAATTAAGCCCCCAGGTGGGCCGGGTTCCAGGGGCAATGTAGAGGGGGCCCACGGGCCCCCACTGCCCCGGGGACTGCCACCTCCTCAGGGTTATTTTAATGATATGCGGGGGCCGCCCCCCACAGCCATGGGAACTGCCACCTCAACGAGGCTTTTAAAATAAATAAAAGGCATGGGTGGCTCCTGTCCACCACCACGATGCCCCAGGGACCGCCACCTCCCCGGGCCTTTAAACTTTAAATGTGGGGGACCTCGCACCCACCACAGCCCTGGGGACCGCCATCTCCCTGGGGCTTTTTTTAAATTAAAAGGGTCTGGGGGGCTCCTGCCCCCCCACACTGCCTTGGGGACCACCACCTCCCCGGGTCATGTAGTATGTAAATGCAGGTGTCCATTGCGGACACCCAGCCCCAGGGACCACCACCTCCCCAGGACTAAACTCAAGATAGGAGGGGGGCCATGCTGCCTCCTTCATGGAGCCCTCCATGGTGCTGGGGACTGCCACCCCACAGGGCCGGCTCCAGCAATGTCCCGGGGTACTCACCCCCGGGACATTGCGGTTTGCTATGGCAGGGCGGGAGCACTGTTCCCGCAATGCCATAGCAAACTTCTGCTTCGTGGAAGCGAGAGCAGGAAAACTGCTCTCGCTTCCATGAAGCAAAGCAGAATTGCTTTTGGGCAAAGGGAGCTGCATGTTATTTAAAAAAAAATAGGATTGCAGGGCCCCGGGGATGGGATCCCCAGGGCCAAAATCGGCTTGGGGAGGGGGGCCGTGCGGGCTACCTCCTTTTAAAAAAAAAAAATGGCCAAGCCAAGGGGGATGGGGTCCCCAGGACCAAAATTGGCCTGGGGAGGGGGCCACATGGCATGCTCCGGGTTGGGTGATTAAGTCCCCTTCGATCCCAGGGGTCCTTAGAGGCCAACTAGCCCACCAGGTACCTACAGTAAGCCCCACACAGCTGGATTGCTGAGAGTGCTCAGAGGCCACGCCCCTCTTTTATACCACTCTGCAAACGCACCTCTTGGCGCACTGCTGGTGGGGCGATAAGGTCCCCTTGTGTCCTGAGGACTTCAGGACTAAGGTGGACTTCATCCCCCAAGCACCAGTGCACCAGAAGGCGTTTTTGCAGAGTGGTGTAAAAAGGGGGCGTGGCCTCTGACTACTCTCAGCAATCCAGCTGTGTGGGGCTTACTGGAGGAACCAGGAGGGCTACTTGGCCCCCAGGGACCCTCAGGGGGTAAGGTGACTTCATCCCCCAACCAAGAGCTTGCCTGGAGGCACGTTTGCAGAGTGGTGGAGAAAGGGGGTGTTGTCTATGTCCACCTCTCTGCAATCCCACTGTGTGGGGCTTACTGGAGGTAACAGGTAGTCTAGTTGGCCCCTAAGGACCCCCAGCAGCGAAGATAACTTCAATCCCCACCCAAGAGGGGACGTGGCCTGCTATGAGAACTTAGCAATCCTGCTGTGTGGGACTTACTGGAGGTAATAGGAGGGGTAGTTAGCCCCCAAGGATGTTCTTGCGGGCCAACTACCCCTCCTGTTACCTCCAGTAAGAACCACACAGTGGGATTGCTAAGAGGTCTTCAGAGGCCACGCCCCCCTTTCTCCACCACTCTGCAAACGTGCCTCCCAGCACACTGCTGGTTGGAGGATGAAGTCCACTTTACTCCTGAGGAACTTAAGGAGCCAAGAAGCCGTCCTGGCACCTCCTGTAAGTCCTACGCAGTAGAAATCCTGAGCGCTAGTTGGAGGCCCAGCCCCCTTTCTCCACCACTCTGCAAACGTGACTACTAGTTAAAGAAGCATTTGCAATGCAATAGGTCTTGCATTTGCAAGAGTTAGAGCTATTGGCGTTGTAAATGTAAAAGTTTTTTACTAATGCTTTTGGAGTGGATGTACGTTGTGTGTAGTGGAATAATGTGGTATGTTGTGCAGTGAAATTATGTGGATAGAAAGTATGCGGTATTTAGTGTATAGGAATTATGTAAAGTGGGATTATGTGTTATGGAGAGTAATTATGTGGTGTGGTAGTCTGTGTTGTGGAGGGGTAACCTCAGGTTTAGTCTTCCTCATTTCATTAGAAGCTAAACTATAAACTCAATGAGGCACAAAAAGAAGTAACCACAGAGAAGCACTTCTGGACCTAGTCAGAGGTATGAGCAGGGACACTGGAATTATACGACTGTTCGGCTGCACCAATCTTTGCATAGTTATACATTTTCCGCATTTGCCACATAAACCATCATCTACTGCATAATCTGCAGATTTGAACAAAAAAAACCTTTGTTCTAGCTCAAACAGCTCAAACGTTCCCAAAAATGCAGTGACAAGTGTTACAGCGTGGTGGAAGGCCCTTTGCAAAGCTGGAATGGTCACTTGTTACTTATTGCTAAATGTGGGTGTTAAATTGGTATTAATGGCGCGCAAACCACTCTTGCTTCTTTCTGTGCCTCTATTGCCTCTTTCTGCACATCTCTTGTTTCTTTCTGCAACTCTCTTGTCTCTTTCATCACTTCTGTTGCTTCTTTCTGCACTTCTCTTCCCTCTTTCTGCACTTCTCTTGCATGTTTGTGCACCTCTTTTGCCTCTTTCTGTACCTCTGTTACCTATTTCTGCACCTCACTTGCTTCTTTCTGCTCCCCTCTTGCCTTTTTCTGCACCCCTCTTCCCTCTTTCTGCACCTCTCTTGCGTCTTTCTGTACCCCTGTTCCCTCTTTCTGTACCTCTCTTGCCAGTTTCTGCACCTCTCGTGCCTCTTTCTGCACTTCTCTTGCCTTTTCTGCACCTCTATTTCTTCTTTCTGCACTTCTCTAGCCTCTTTCTGCATTTCTGTTGCTTCTTTCTGCACTTCTCTTGCCTCTTTCTGCACCCCTCTTGCCTCTTTCTGCACTTCTCTTGCCTCCCTTCTGCACCTCTCTTGCCTATTTCTGCAGTTTTCTTGCCTCTTTCTGTACCTCTGTGGCTTCTTTCTGCACTTCTCTTGCCTCTTTCTGCACCCTTCTTGCCTCTTTCTACACCTCTGTTGGTTCTTTCTGCACCCCTCCTGCCTCTTTCTGCACCAATCTTCTCTCTTTCTGCACCTCTCTTGCCGTTTTTCTGCACCCCTGTTCCCTCTTTTTGCACCTCTCTTGCCTGTTTCTGCACCTCTCTTGCCTTTTTCTGCACTTCTCTTGCCTTTTACTGCACCTCTCTTTATTCTTTCTACAGCTTTCTTGTCTCTTTCATCACTTCTCTTGCTTCTTTCTGCTTCTCTGTTGCTTCTTTCTGCACTTGTATTGCCTCTTTCTATACCTCTCTGGCCTGCTTATGCACTTCTATTGCCTCTTTTGCACCACTGTTGCTTCTTTCAGCACTTCTCTTGCCTCTTTCTGCTCTTCCCTTGCCCCTTTCTATGCCTCTTTTGCCTCTTTTTGCACTTCCCTGTTTCTGCACCTCTCATGCCTCTTTCTGCACCCTTGTTCCCTCTTTTGGCACGTCTCTTGCCTGTTTCTGCAACCCCCTTGCCTCTTTCTGCAGTACTCTTGTGTCCTCCTGCACCTCTGTTGCTTCTTTCTGCACTTCTCTTGCCTCTTTATGTATCCCTCTTGCCTGTTTCTGCACCTCACATGCCTCTTTCTGCACCTCTCTTGCCTCTTTCTGCACCTCACGTGCCTCTTTCTGCACTTCTATTGCTTTTATCTGCACCTCTCTTGTTTGTTTCTGCAACTCTCTTGTCTCTTTCATCACTTCTCTTGCTTCTTTCTGCACCTCTGTTGCTTCCTTCAGCACTTCTCCTGCCTCGTTCTGCACTTCTCTTGCCTGTTTCTATACCTTTCTTGCCTCTTTATGCACCTCTGTTGCCTCTTCCTGCACTTCTCTTACCTTTTTCTGCACTCCTCTTGCCTCTTTCAGCACCTCTGTTGCTTTTTTCTGCACTTTTCTTGCTTCTTTATGCACCTCTCTTGCTTCTTTCTGCACTCCTCTTGCATCTTTCTGCACCCCTCTTCCCTCTTTCTGCACTTCACTTGCCTCTTTCTGCACTTCTCTTGGCTCTTTCTGCACCTCTGTTGCTTCTTTCTCCCCTTCTCTTGCCTCCTTCTGCACACCTGTTCCCTCTGTCTGCACCACTATTGCCTGTTTCTGCAACTCTCTTGTCTCTTGCTGCAGTTCTCTTGCCTCTTTCCGCACCTCTGTTGCTTCTTCCTGCTCTTATCTTGCATCTTTCTGCACCCCTCTTCCCTCTTTCTGCACTTCTCTTGCCTCTTTATGCACCTCTCCTGCCTCTTTCTGCAATTCTCTTGGCTCTCTCTGCACCTTTGTTGCTTCTTTTTGCACTTGTCTTGACTCTTTCTGCACCCCTCTTGCCTCTTTCTGCACCTCTGTTGGTTTTTTCTGCACTTCTCTTGCTTCTTTCTGCACCTGTCTTGCTTCTTTCTGCATCCCTCATGCCTCTTTATGCATCCCTCTTCCCTCTTTCTGCACCTCTCTTGACTCTCTCTGCACACCTGTTCCCTCTGTCTGCACCACTATTGCCTGTTTCTGCAACTCGCTTGCCTCTTTTTGCACTTCTCTTGCTTCTTTTTGCACCCCTCTTGCCTCTTTCTGCACCTCTATTGGTTCTTTCTGCACCCCTCCTGCCTCTTTCCGCACCCCTTTGCTCTCTTTCTGCACATCTCTTGCCTTTTTCTGCACCCCTGTTCCCTCTTTCTGCACCTCTCTTGCGTGTTTCTGCACTTCTCTTGCCTCTTTCTGCACTTCTATTGCCTATTTCTGCACCTCTATTGCTTCTTTCTGCACTTCTCTTGCCTTTTTCTGTTCTTCTCTTGCCTCTTTCTGTACTCAAATGGGAAGTGCAAGCTGACAAGTTTAAAGGTCTGCGTGCTCTCGTGACTGAGGTATATGTCTACTTGTTCATGTATTCTCACACGTGTTATGCATCTGAAGATGATAGCTTAAAAAGTGGGTAGCTTCTCCTATAGGTGGTCAATTTTCTCAGCTCAGCTCTGTCATTCAGTTGCACAGGCAGACATGTCTTATGTATATAGGTGTTATAGAGCCCCTCAAATATACTATTGAATACCCATGTGCCCTGTATTATGAGCAGAAAGAAATACGTAGACCTTCTTGCTTCTCTCTGCACCTCTCTTGCTTCTTTCTGTACTTCCCTTCCCTGTTTCTGCACCTCTTATGCCTCTTTCCGCACCCTTGATTCCTCTTTCAGCACCTCTCTTGCCTGTTTCTGCAACTCCCTTGCCTCTTTCTGCAGTACTCTTGCGTCCACCTACACCTCTGTTGCTTCTTTCTGTACATCTCTTGCCTCTTTCTGTACCCCTCTTGCCTGTTTATGCACCTCACTTGCCTCTTTCTGTACCTCTCTTGCCTCTTTTTGCACCTCACTTGTCTCTTTCTGCACTTCTCTTGCTTTTTTCTGCACCTCTCTTGTTTGCTTCTGCAACTCTCTTGTCTCTTTCATCACTTCTCTTGCTTCTTTCTGCACCTCTGTTGCTTCTTTCAGCACTTCTCCTGCCTCGTTCTGCACTTCGCTTGCCTGTTTCTATACCTCTCTTGCCTCTTTATGCACCTCTGTTGCCTCTTCCTGTACTTCTCATACATTTTTCTGTACCCAGTTTGCCTCTTTTAGCACCTCTGTTGCTTTTTTCTGCACTTATCTTGCTTATTTATACACCTCTCTTGCTTCTTTCTGCACTCCTCTAGCATCTTTCTGTACCCCTCTTCCCTCTTTCTGCACTTATCTTGCCTCTTTCTGCACCTCTCCTGCCTCTTTCTGCAATTCTCTTGGCTCTTTCTGCACCTTTGTTGCTTCTTTTTGCACTTCTCTTGCCTCTTTCTGCACCCCTCTTGCCTCTTTCTGCAACTCCGTTGGTTTTTTCCGCACTTCTCCTGCTTCTTTCTGCACCTGTCTTGCTTCTTTGTGCATCCCTCATGCCTCTTTCTGCACCCCTCTTCCCTCTTTCTGTACCTCTCTTGCGTCTCTCTGGACACCTGTTCCCTCTGTCTGCACCCCTCTTGCCTCTTTCTGCACCTCTGTTGCTTCCTTCAGCACTTCACTTTCTTCTATCTGCGCCTTTCTTGGCTCTTTCTGCACTCATCTACCCTCTTTCTGCACCTCTCTTGTCCCTTTGTGCACCTTTCTTGTCTCTTTCTGTACCTCTCTTGCCTCTTTCTCCAGTTCGCTTGCTTCTTTCTGCACCTCTGTGGCTTCTTTCTGTACTTCTCTTGCAACTTTTTGCACCCCTCTTGCCTCTTTCTGCACCTCTGTTGGTTCCTTCTGCACCCCTCCTGCCTCTTTCTGCACCCCTCTGCTCTATTTCTACACATCTCTTGCCTTTTTCTGCACCCCTGTTCCCTCTTTCTGCACCTCTCTTGCCTGTTTCTGCACCTCTCTTGCCTCTTTCTGCACTTCTCTTGCCTCTTTCTGCACCTCTGTTGCTTCTTTCTGTACTTCCCTTGCATTTTTCTGTTCTTCTCTTGCCTCTTTCTGTACTCAAATGGGAAGTGCAAGCTGTCAAGTTTAAAGGTCTGCGTGCTCTCGTGACTGAGGTATATGTCTACTTGTTCATGTATTCTCACACGTGTTATGCATCTGAAGATGATAGCTTAAAAAGTGGGTAGCTTCTCCTATAGGTGGTCAATTTTCTCAGCTCAGCTCTGTCATTCAGTTGCACAGGCAGACATGTCTTATGTATATAGGTGTTATAGAGCCCCTCAAATATACTATTGAATATCCATGTGCCCTGTATTATGAGCAGAAAGAAATACATACACCATCTTGTACACACATTTACAGAGTATGTTGTTTGAAACACGGGTATTCAAGTATTTGTTTGTTTATTTTTATGTAACACGTCACTAGGTAAAAGCACAGACAAATGCATACATACCTTCACAAACTTGGTGAGACTTACAACAGTAATATGGTTAGGATTGCTGTTTTGCATTTGGTAGCAGTCGGTGAATAGTGAACCTTCAAGAGAAAAGTAAGGTTTAAGACATCTTGGGAGAGGGATTAGTAATTTGGCTACTTTGTATGAGTCTGTGAAAAGGGACAGTCGAAGTAGGCCTCTTTCTGGACCTCTGTTGGTTCTTTCTGTACTTCTCTTGCTTCTTTCTGCACCTTTTTTCCTCTTTTTGGACTTCTGTTGCCTCTTTCTACATTTCTCTTACTTCTTTCTGCACCTTTCTTCCTCTTTCTGCACATCTCTTGACTCTTTTTGCACTTCTCTTGCGTCTTTTTGCGCCTTTCTTCCTCTTTCTGTACATGTCCTACCTATGTTGGCATAGTTAGAAATTAGCATTTATAAAACCTTAGAAATTCACTGAAAAAACCACAGGTTTCATGGACGTTATATTTAGGAATTATCATTTAAAAAACCTTAGATATTCACAGAAAAAACACAGGCTTCAGTGACGTTATAGTTAGGCTGACGTTTCACTCGTACAAAACCCGAGAAATTCAGCCATTATAAACTCGCACCCCCTCAATGCACTGCTGATGACGTCACATATTACATGCCTCATGACATTTTCAGTGACATCACTCATAACATCACTGATGAAATCTCAAATGACATCACTGAATACATCACTGATGACATCATCCACCTAATATCTTATGCACCTCCTCACACCCTAATATAACCTTTCATACACCCACTCTAAAATACAGACTACACTCATATACCTATACAGACACTCACATACCACCACTCACCCATAGAGTTGCTCACACACCTAGTCAGTCACCCAAAGAATCAATCACACTGCCATTTACTCACCTATACAGTTATACACACACTACCTCACTTATTCATACAGATACTAACACATACTTACTCTCTTACACAATCACTGACACAAGCACACACTCATCCATACAGCCACTCTCACAATCACTCACTCTCACATATAGTCACTTATATACTCCAACACTCTCATATACTGCCTTTTACATATGTAGTTACTCACACATATACCACTGAGACAACCATTTACTCAACAACACAGCAATATGCATACTCACTCACCCATACAGCCCCTCGCAGATGCACTCATGAACCCATATACCCAGTGAATCACCCACTCACAGACCCCTGCACGGAGGCAGACACACCCCCACCCACACAGATACTCAGGCACCCATACAGGTACTCAGACAACCAATCATTAACCCATATAGACACTCATGTAGCTACTCATTAACCCATGCAGCCACTTACACACCAACTGGCAGACTGATACAGACATTCACACAGATTAGGCATTCACCCATACATTCACTAAGACACGTTTAATCACTCACCTATACAGTCAGTCATGCACCCACTAAATCATCCATTCAGATACATCTTGGCATATATATATATATATATATATATATATATATTATCTACTGGCGGTCGCCAGTAGATAGTTATAGTTACAACCTATTATCCATAGGAAATCCGCGACATTCTATTTGAAATAACGTTGGCGCCGGTTGACGAATCTTCGTGAAAGTTTCCAACTTGTTGGGGCGCTCCGCTCCGCTCCTACCCTGAAAGTCTCGGGGTGATACGTGAAGCGGGGGCCGAGAAAAAAGGGGGGTCCCAAAACGCGTTTTCCCCATTCATTTTTCCATAGGAACCTTTAGTCGCAGCTACAGCCCGAACTGCTGAACGGAATTACTCCAAATTTGGCAAAGAGGTAGCCCTTGGTTCAGACTGGTGCCTTTTGCTAAAATGGTGTAAATCCGTTCAGTAGTTCCTGAGAAATTCACAATTAAAATCACATATATATCTATGGGCGCGTCGGATCCGCGTACCCTCCCGATCACGAGCTGCATGCTAATTGGCTGTCAACACTCCAAATCAAGAAGTGTTGGCAGCCATTTTGTCCCTCGGTAGAACCGAGGGACAGAAACAAGTGCGCAAAGCGCAAAAGGGGGCAGGGTAGAAACACCCTGACTCCCTAGGTTTGCTCAGGGGGTCCCACAAGGACTCCCTGGGCAAAAAAAAAAAAAAAAATGTTTTTAAAAATCGGCAGGATGCGCTCAGGGCGCGCGAATCCTGCCGGAAAAAAATCGAAGCGCGGTCTCCCGCGCTCGACTGTATCTTGCCCCCGGGTGGGCCAAGTCCCGGGGGCATGGTGGGGGTTTAATTTTATGTGTGGGGGCCTCAAGGGCCCCCAAGCCCCGGGACCGCCACCCCCGGGGCTTTTTAAAAAATGGTGCGGGAGGGCAGCCCCGGGGACCACCACCTCCCCGGGGCACTAACAAATTAAAATGGGGGTCCGTTTGGACCCCCGAAGCCCGGGGACCACCACCTCCCGGGGCTGTGCTCATGTAGGGAGGGGGCCGCGCGGCCCCCTCCTGGAGCCCTTGATGGCCCTGGGGACCGCCACCCCCAGGGCCGGCTCCTGCAGTGTCCCGGGTGCCTACCCCGGGACACTGTAGTTTGCTATGGCAGGACGGGAGCCTCGCGGCTCCCGTCCTGCCATAGCAAACTGCTTTGGATATTGGAAGAGAGAGCAGGAAACCTGCTCTCTCTTCCAATATCCAAAGCACATTGCTTTTCCACATGGGGAGCAGCATGTCAGCTGCTCCCCATGTGGAACAGCAATGCAGGCTCCCAAGGGACGTGGGGAGCCGGCGGGACTGTGGGGGGATTGGGGACCCCCCCACAGTCCCCAACGGACAGGGCCAGCCCCGGGCGTTGGGGTCCCCGGGGCAAGTAGTGGCCCAGGAGGGGGGCCACGCGGCCCCCCTCCCCAAAAAAGAAAAAGAAAAAAGAAAAAAAATGGAAAGGCCGGCCCCGAGGGATGGGGTCCCCGGGGCCTTAAATGGCCAGAGGAGGGGGCCACGCAGCCCCCTCCAAAGAATAAAAATAAAAAGGCCATGCCCCGGGGGATGGGGTCCCGGGGCCAATACAAGCCCAGGGAAGGGGGCCACGCGGCCCCCTTCCCGTTTTTTTTATTAAAAATTTTAAAAAAGGGGTAAGGCCCTGGGGATGGGGTCCCCAGGGCATAAAAACAGGAAAAAGGAAGGGGGCCACACAGCCCCCTTCAGGGGACAAAATTATTATTTTTTTTTTAAACGATCGGGCCCGCAGGCCCCGCCCCCTTCCTTCACCACTCTGCAAACGCGCCCCCTGGCGCGTTTGCAGAGAGGAACGAATTCCCCTTGAATACTGGGGGTCCCTGGGGGCCAACTAGCCCACCAGGAACCTCCAATATGCGCCAGGGGCTGTGTTGCAGAGACGTGTAGAGAGGCCACACCCCTTTTACACCTCTCTGCAACGCAGCTCTGTGGCGCTTTTTGGAGGTATATGGTGGGCTAGTTGGACTCCGGGGACCCTCAGGATTCAAGGGGACTTAATCCCCAACTTAAAACGCGCCACGGGGCGCGTTTGCACAGTGGTGAAGGGAGGGGCGGGGCTTCAGGGGACATGTGTGCAAACAGGCCCCGTGGCGCGTTTTAAGATGGGGAATTAAATCCCCTTCAATCCTGAGGGTCCCTGGGGGCCAACTAGCCCAACAGGTACATCCAGAAAGCGCCACAGAGCTGCGTTGCAGAGAGGTGTAAAAGGGGTGTGGCCTCTCTACACGTCTCTGCAACGCAGCCCCTGGCGCATATTGGAGGTTCCTGGTGGGCTAGTTGGCCCCTAGGGACCCTCAGCATTCAAGGGGACTTAATCCCCCAACTTAAAACGCGCCACGGGGCTCGTTTGCACAGATGTCACCTCAGGCCCCGCCCCCTCCCTTCACCATTGTGCAAATATTCCTCTAAAATCAGCCGAAATACGAATTCCGATTTACTCACCTGTTATAAGGAGAGACCTCAGTGCTGTATCTTTCAGCCCAGTACTGGTCCTGAAAAGTAATTTTAACCGTACTTACCAGTAACTTGAATTTCCTTCCATATGCTAACATTGACTGGTTTCACTTGGAAATTCTTCTAAGTGTGGAGTTTTGGAACTTTAAAATATTCCTCTAAAATCAGCCGAAATACGAATTCCGATTTACTCACCTGTTATCAGGAGAGACCTCAGTGCTGCATCTTTCAGCCCAGTACTGATCCTGAAAAGTAATTTTAACCGTACTTACCGGTAACTTGAATTTCCTTCATAGGCTAACATTGACTGGTTTCACTTGGAAATTCTTCTAAGTGTGGAGTTTTGGAACTTTAAAATATTCCTCTAAAATCAGAAGAAATACGAATTCTGATTTACTCACCTGTTATCAGGAGAGACCTCAGTGCTGCATCTTTCAGCCCAGTACTGATCCTCAAAAGTAATTTTAACCGTACTTACCAGTAACTTGAATTTCCTTCCATAGGA
Source organism: Calotriton arnoldi (assembly GCA_963921515.1). Classification (NCBI taxonomy): domain Eukaryota; kingdom Metazoa; phylum Chordata; class Amphibia; order Caudata; family Salamandridae; genus Calotriton; species Calotriton arnoldi. The sequence goes on along the minus strand of CAWUFW010007798.1, from coordinate 575,866 downwards.
TATCATTGCCTGCTTTTTGCTGAAAAAGTTTCTAAGTGTTGATTTTTGAAACATACAAATATTCCTCTAAAATCAGCCGAAATCCGAATTCTGATTTACTCACCTGTTATCAGGAGAGACCTCAGTGCTGCATCTTTCAGCCCAGTACAGGTCCTGAAAAGTAATTTTAACCGTACTTACCAGTAACTTGAATTTCCTTCCATAGGCTAACATTGACTGGTTTCACTTGGAAATTCTTCTAAGTGTGGAGTTTTGGAACTTTAAAATATTCCTCTAAAATCAGCCGAAATACGAATTCCGATTTACTCACCTGTTATCAGGAGAGACCTCAGTGCTGCATCTTTCAGCCCAGTACTGATCCTCAAAAGTAATTTTAACCGTACTTACCGGTAACTTGAATTTCCTTCATAGGCTAACATTGACTGGTTTTCAGCAAAAAGTTTCAGTGTTGATTTTCACAAACTACAAATATTCCTTAAAAATCGCCTGTATGACTTAAACGCATTCTTTCAACTGTTTACAGGAGATGCACCAGTGCTGGATCCAGGATCCAACACTGAGTAAGAAAAAGTAACGATAACAGTTTTTACCTGCTAAGTGAATTTCCTTCCATAGGATAACATTGGTGATTCTATGAGAAAAAGTTTCTAAGTGTCAACTTTTAAAATACAATAATATTCCTTAAAAATCACGACTGTAACCAAAACGCTTTTACTCAACTGTTTACAGGAGATGTACCAGGACTGAATCTAGGATCCAGTCCTGTGGTTAGAAAAGTAATCCATAAAGTAACTAATTGCATTTAACTAGAAATTCACATTGAGCTGAATGTTGCATTGTGTTTGAAAATGTGTTGCCCATTGCAACAACTGTAACTACTGTACTTAAAAGTCTATTGCCTATCTGCAAAGTATTTAAACTAAAGTAATTCATTCTGAGAAAGTATTTTTTGTAATGTAATGTATAATGTAATTACAATGTAATTTAAAAATAAAATATGTAAAAAAAAATTGTTTCTAAAAATGTAGTAAATCAGTATGAAAAAAATTAATATAACAATTAATACATTTAAAAATTTTCATTTACAAAACCTTTGAAATTCACTAAAAAAACGTAGGTTTCAGGCACGTTATAGTTAGAAATTAGCATTTAAAAAACCTTTGAAATTCACTGAAAAAACCATAGGTTTCAGACACGTTATAGTTACAAATTAGCATTTAAAAAACCTTTGAAATTCACTGAAAAAACCATAGGTTTCAGACAGGTTATAGTTATAAATTAGCATTTTGAAATTCACTGAAAAAACCATAGGTTTTAGGTACGGTTATAGTTACTTGGACATTGCACTCGTACAAAACCCGTGAAATTCCCCCGTTATAGTTAGTTCAGCTAACTATAACTCGCGCCCCCGCAATGCACTGCTGATGACGTCACATATTACATCACTCATGACATGGTCAGTGACATCACTGATGACATCACTGATGACATCTCAAATGACATCACTGATGACATCATCCACGTGATAATCTGATGCACCTCCTCACACCCTAATATAACCTTTGATACACCCACTCTAAATTACAGACTGCCATTCGCAAAACCATAGACACTCCAACACCAATAACTACATACCCACTCACTGATTCTTAGGTCTACACACACACATCCACTCACTCACCCGTACAGTCACTCATACTTACGGTCACTCAGTACAGGACTATCATATGCACTCTTACTCCTATATAGACACTCAAACACCGCCACTCATCCATAGAGATACTCACACACCTAGTCAGTCATGCAAATAATTAAACACACTGCCATTTACTCACCTATACAGTTATACACACACCAGCTCACTTACTCATACAAATAGTAGCACATTGTTACGCTCTTATACAATCACTGATACAAGCACACACTCATCCATACAGCCACTATCACAATCACTCACTCTTGCTTATAGCTATTTATATACTCCAACACACATATATACTGCCTTTCACATATGTAGTTACTCACACATGTACCACTGGGACATACATTCACTCACTAACACACTCTTACACACACTTACCCACCCATACAGTCTATCACAGATGCACTCTTGAAACCATCCACCCAGTGAATCACCCACTCACACATCTATGCACAGAGTTGCACACACCCCTCCCACACAAACACTCAGGCACCCATACAGATACTCAGACAAGCATTCAATAACTCATATAGACACTCATTTAGCTATTCACAAACACATGCAGCCACTTACACAGCAACAGACAGACGGATACAGACATTCACCCAGTTTAGTCACTAACCCATGCATTCAGTAAGATACGTTAAATCACTCACTTATAGAGTCAGTCACGCACCTACTAAATCATCCATACAGACACTTACACACCCACTCATTCTTCAATACGTCTTTTCCTATATATTTTAAAAATATTTAAACTTTACAGAAACACACAGTCACTGGATGATGTCATCAGTGATGTCATTTGAGATGTCATCAGTGATGTCATCAGTGATGTCACTGACCATGTCATGAGTGATGTAATATGTGACGTCATCAGCAGTGCATTGCGGGCGCGAGTTATAGTTAGCTGAACTAACTATAACGGGGGAATTTCACGGGTTTTGTACGAGTGCAATGTCCAAGTAACTATAACTGTACCTAAAACCTATGGTTTTTTCAGTGAATATATATATATATATATATATATATATGTATAACATTCTTAAACTTTTTAGAAACACTCAGCCACTGGATGATGTCATCAGTGATGTCATTTGAGATGTCATCAGTGATGTCATGAGTGATGTCACTGACTATGTCATGAGTGATAGAATATGTGACGACATCAGCAGTGCATTGCGGGGGCACGAGTTATAGGTAGCTGAGTCCCTGAAACCTGTGTTTTTTATATATATATATACATATATATAAATAAATATATATGTCTTTGTATTTATATAACTATATATATATAAAAACCCCGTGTGGCCCCTTCCTTCTGCTTCGCTGGAGGTTCCTGTGTATATTTTCGCGTCAACCAGAGACGCGTTAAGGGGCCCGCTCTACAAAGTTGGCTGGAGACTTCACTGGTGTCTGCGCAAGCAGTTTTGGTTTCTTTCCCGAGGTATCGGATTGCTCCAGCCCACCTCTCTAAGCACTGGCCAAGCAAGGGACACTGTCAGCAGGCAGCTCGTGATTTCACGAGGTGGTTGGGTTCATTGAAGTCAGCCCATGACCCGGCTGAGCTGTGTCACTGAGGTTGGAGCGTTTGCGGGGACTTGAGGAGGCCGGAGGAAATTATTTACACAAGAGACAGCGCGCCCTGTTCTGCAGCACACTATTTCCACATGGATTTTATTTTCTAGCTTCCCCTCGTACCATCGGCCCAGAGAAGATGCATTCTGGGAGCTGTAGGACTTATCGTAATGCAGCAGGTGAACGAGCACATGACAGGGGAGGTGTGACCTTCCAATTAAGGGAGGACTGCAGACTGATTTAAAAACAGAGGCGTGGGGCTTGTTTCAGTGTGGCGGCGGCATCTGAGGAAGACGATTCTGTCGAAATGCATTATGCCCAAATCCGCTTTTCCAATTAAAGGCTTTCTCTTGTAGAAAACCCCGTGTGGCCCCTTCCTTCTGCTTCGCTGGAGGTTCCTGTGTATATATATATATATATATATGTTTATAGTGTAACAATTCATAAACATATTTATTTTATAATATTTGTTTATATTTTAAATGTATTACAATGAGTATATAGATATATATATATCTACACAATTAATAAAAGTAATAGAAATATTTATTTTGCATTATATTAATTGTTTTGAACATTTTAAATGTACTAATATGAAAACATATTTGTATATATAGTTGTAGCAATACATGTAAAATATTAATTGGTTACAGCGGGGTGGAATAGACTGGTGAGTGGTAACATGGGGGAAGGTGACCCTTGCATATCCGATGAGGACAATGTTATTTGCAGTTTAAAGCCAGCAGCCCACGGGGGTTTTATTTACATGGGCTACCAGTCCCAGCATTCATTGTATGATTACTCACCTGAGTGTGATTGACTTTAACAATTAAAAGGGAAAACGCTGGAAAGCCCATTTGTGCTGGTTGTCATTCTGTGCAGCGATACCTATGAGGAAGGGCGCAAGCTCGAAACGCGTCAGGTGACTGCTGACGACGGATGTGAGGAGGCCCTTCTCTGACCCTACTAATGCCGACCTATGAGTGTGCCTTGCTTTGGGTTCTCTGTGGAAATGTATAAATCCAGCCTTCCCGGTCGGGAGGCGCACTGCTGCTGATTTGATGCGGCTCCGCTGCTGTGCTTGGTTACAGCGGGCGGAATAGACTGGTGAGCGGTAACATGGTGGAAGGTGACCCTTGCATATCCGATGAGGACAATGTTATTTGCAGTTTAAAGCCAGCAGCCCACAGGGGTTTATTTTACATGTACTACCAGTCCCAGCATTCATTGTATGATTACTCACCTGAGTGTTATTGACTTTAACAATTAAAAGGGAAAACGCTGGAAAGCCCATTTGTGCTGGTTGTCATTCTGTGCAGCGATACCTATGAGGAAGGGCGCAAGCTCAAAACGCGTCAGGTGACTGCTGACGACGGATGTGAGGAGGCCCTTCTCTGACCCTACTAACGCCGACCTATGAGTGTGCCTTTGTTAGAAATGGGATCTCTGGTTGGCTAAGGCTTGCGCCAAAGTCAGGCAGAGACCACCACTCTAGTCAGGGCGAGGGAGTTACACGCCAAAGATAACCCCTGCTCACCCCCTTGGTAGCTTGGCACGAGCAGTCAGGCTTATCCCGGTGGCAATGTGTAAAGCATTTGCGCCACACACACAGCAACAACATACTAGGCACACCACAAAAAGGAACTCCACACAAGGTTATATAAAAAATAGCCTTTGTATTCTCATAACACATTAGAATAGTAAACACATAATATACATTGTGCCACCTGGCACTGGGTCATATCTACAAGGGATTATATACACCTGACAGGGCCCACTGGACCACTGTCAGAACCATCACAAAGCGAACTTAGTAAAAGTAAAACAGATCATAAACGTACAACCAGTAACCACTGGTAATCACTGTACTTAGCATCAGCCTGTAACATAAACTACATTATGCACAGTATCACATTTAGGCGCGAATTACATTCTGCGCCAACCTCACCCGCATAAACACATTATGCAATCAACTCACAAGTCTAAACGCATTAGACCCTAACCTCCTAAGTATAACTCACATTAGGGGCATAAATCACAGTGGAACATAATCTCACTAGCATAAACCATAATATGCAAACCAACCTCATAATTATAAAAGCCACATTTAGAGGTATAACACAGGGTGCATAAAACATAGTACATACATTACTTTTCCTAGCACCACATAATCACATTAGGGCCTGGTGCCCTACAATCCTAACAGTCCCCCTGGCCAACTGGCCATCTCAAAAAGGGGCTCAAATGCCCTATGTCCCAAGAGTCAGGGCGCGCTGAAGCAGAAGTCAAGGGTGCGCAATTGCGCAAACCTAAATGTTGCAGCTGGCACTAAGTGCTGCGCAGCTGTGAATGTAAGGAGGCAAAGGAGTGCATCTCACTCCTAACTTAAAAAAAGACAGGCCCCCAAAGCACTGTGGCCTAAACGATGCAGCTGCCCACTACTTGCTGGGCAGCTGTGAATCTCAAAATGAGGCCTGGCACCACTGTGCCCCTTTAATGCAATGTGCCAACGTTGGAGCCACACGGGGCTCTAAAAACCATCATGCCCCACGTTGGAGCCACATGGGGCTCGAAAACCATCATGCCCCACGTTGGAGCGGCCCGCTGCCAGACGGGGCCGCTCAAGAAAACTAAACATGGTGCCTTCACTGGCACCCCCAAACTGCGCCCATCGGTGGAGCGGCCCTCTGTCAGCGGGGCCGATTGGGAAAGAGGCACCGGCGTGGTACCTCGACTTTGCTCCCCCCAGCCAGCTCCACTCACCGGCTCTCCGTGCGGGGACTCTTCTCCTTTTCTCGCCGGCTCCTCTTCTGCTGCAGCCACACACGGGACCGGCACCACTTCTCCCAGTCTCCACCATGCGGCACCTCATCACGCGGGGCTCCGTCCTCCTCACAGGAGCCCCGCCTGGATTCTTGCTTCGGCCGCACCCATCACTTCACCCGGGCCCCCTCCTGGGACCCGGGACTTCGCTGTGGAGCCCGCGAGGCTCCAGACGGCTTTTCCGGCGGCGGGCGGGACTTCCTGTACGTGTCCCGCCCAATGCCAGGCAACTCTGCCTGACTTCCGCTTTTCGCTGGGGCCACGGCGGTGATTTTTAAAAGAAGGATAATAATGTGGGGGGGCACCCGCTCAATTAATAAAGCATAAAGCGGGGTGGGCACCCGATAAAAAGGCAAACAAGCGGGGTGGGCACCCGCAAATATAAAAATAAGCGGGGTGGGCTCCCGCTCGATCACGGAGCATGGGGGAATCCCTACACCAGGGATTCCCTCTCACTGAAGGGCAGCTCAACGCTGCGGAGCCCTCGTGCTCCTTTTCTGGGGAAAATCAATTAATTAAAGCACAGCGCTCCCAGGGCGCTAAAGGCAGAACAAGGTCCTTAAGGTCCATAAGCAAAGCAGAAGGGTCCCAAAAAGTCCTCAGAGATGAAGAGGCAATGCAGGGCCCAGGGAGGCAAGCCCTCATGGCAGCCCCCCCTGGGCCCCAGCAGAAGCACGCCCAGGCAGGATCAGGAACAAAAACTGAACATTGTCATGGGGGTCACAGCCCCTCTATTTAAATCACTATTTCCTTTGTCTAAAGGTGCAGGGTTTGGGGGAACCAGATACAGCTGGTTCAGGAGCACTTTGTGTACATGACTCCTTCCTTCCTTTCACAGGACAGGCCAGGGACATCAGACGCACCACAGGAGGTGGAGCCAGCATTGTGGAGGGAAGGCACAGCCCTATTCAGCCCCAGGTGCAACTCCTCCCCTCATCTACATGCAGATCTCTCTATTCAGCACTGTGCTGACTCAACCTGCCCCTCCTGGAGCCACATACACCTCCCAGCCCCTGTCACTCACAAGCCAGACATGCAATTCACATCAGGCAGGCAGACACAGAGCACACATAAATGCCAACTTCTAAAAGTGGCATTTCTACACCAGTCACACTAAATCTGCGCACACCATTGCGCAGCATTTATTCTCACAAATTCATACATACTAGACTTGACCATACTGCTCCTCTCATAACAGGAATTACCATTGACACACACTGATCAGGGAATCCCCCATGCATTCCTATGGGAGGGCAGGCCAATCTCACTTAATGTGCACAGAGAGCGCACGCACTTTCCACTGGACCACAGTGCGAAAGTGCTCAGAGGCCTAAAATCACCAACACCAGGTTACAGACAAGGCAAAAAGTTTAGGGGTGAACCTGCCAAAAAGGGCCAAGTCCAACACAACCCCCTTCCAGCCAAAACGCAGGGCAGACCAATCACTACCTTGATGGGCTTCCCTGCTTCGGGCGATAGAACACGGACGCGGGCCCTCACTGCAGGGACACCCTCCGGTTCTACGCCACTCTGAACCCATGTGGTTCCTGTAGGAGAGTAGGATCTGCCTCTTATGTTGCCCCCACTTTTTTTTCTGATGTTTACACTGGTTTCTGGCTATAGTCTGGCTGGGACCCTGCTAATCAGGACCCCAGCCTCTCTGTTCTCTCTAAACGATTTGGAGTGCACTCTAGGTGCACTAGTGATTGGATACTGTGGTACCTTATGAGTCCCTAGTATATGGTACCTTAGGTACCAAGGGCATAGGTACTTCACAGGCCTACCAGGGGCTGCAGCATGTATTATGCCACCCCTGGGAAGCAGACTAAATCTGACACCACAGGCCTGCTACTGCAGCCTGGGTGAGGTGGTGCTAGCACTCCTCACTGAGATATAGGTTCCCTATATCTCTCCTACACACACATATAAACCTATCAGTCACCCCTAAGGCAGGCCCTATCAATCCTGAGGGCAGGGTGCTTGGCTTCTATGTGAGGGGGTGCCTCTGCCTGAGCAGGGCCCCTCTGCAGCTCTCAGAGTCCATTCTCTGGTGCTGTTTGTGGATGCGGTTAAACCATATACTTTTAAAGTGCATTATATCCTCGCGGTAGAATGCTAACTTTGGAATGGCTGCATCGAAACATGTCGTGTTTGGTGTCAAACATCTTGGAATACTACCCCCCGCAAGTCCTGGCAGCGGGGGTAGCATTCCACCCTTCTAGAGGGATAGACATGTACCTGCTGTGGAAACGCGGTAGAATCCTGCAGAGCCCTGGCATCACAAAATGGATGCCACCAGTCACAGACACTGGGCTGCCCTCCTGCTGATGACCAACACTCGCAGTGGAGGAAGCCCAACAATAGATATCCTGTCCCAAGGGGTGTGACCACCTCCCAGACATGGTTTAGTGTATTGGGGCTGGGTGGGTGCACTCTTAGAGTGCTTTGAAGTCCTGCACTGGGGGAGCAGAAGGCTCCTCTGTGCATATGCCAGTTCAAACCGGCTCAGGGGCTACGTGCCCCTGCTCTGGCATGAAACTGGACAAAGGGAAGTGGGTGTAGCCACCCACTCCCCTGACCCTCCCATAGGTAGGGTCACAGAGCTAGTCCCTCCCTTTCTTTTAGTATAAGAGGGGGAACCTGTGCATTGCACCCTAGATTTTCCTGGATGACGCTCTGAAGAAGAATCCTGGACCTTCGACGTTCCACTACCTTTGGAAGACTGAAGAATCTCCCTTGGAGTCAAGAGTGACTCCCTGCTTGGCAGGCACCAAAAACTACAAACGACGGTCGCAAACTACGCCGCTCCTGCCGGAGTCCGAAGTCCCTGCAGCCCAAGAAGTGGATTTCCTGACTTCTCAAAGACCATCGTGAGAACCCAGTGAAGCTGAGGCCAGTGGACCCCAAGAGTGACGAGGAACCGCGACCCCTGGGTACCGTGCACTATTGTCGAGTGCAACCCCTTCACAACGTTCCACGAAATTGTGCTTTGGACCACGTATGGTCCTAGCCTCCAGCAGGAATCCCTCCAAAGATCAGAGGCCTACCACGTCTAGAGTGACCGTGGGCCCCTGTGAGCGAATCCTCCTGAGGCATCTTTGCGATCCCTTGCCAGCTGGCTAGTGGGTCCCCAGAAGACTTTCTAAAGACACCAAAGGGCTCTCCTGGTTGCTCTAGGCCTGTCCTGACTTACCCTTGCTGGGTGAGTCCCACAGACCTTGCTGGTCTGCGCCATTGCCTCTTCGCACTTTCCCCGAGACTTGCTGTTACCAAGGCTTTTTGGCTCCAATCGAGTCGCCGACACTGCAGTAAGCTGCAGACATTGTGGGACACACTGAATCCAGCTCCTGGTCGTCGTCGATGCCTCCTGGACCTCGTGGATGAAGAGTCAAGGCAACCGCGAATGACCTGAATCTTGCGACGACGGTGGGCATCCATCTTCCTTGCCCCGAGTCACTGCCAAGTGACTTTGAACACTGTCCCCTCTGCTTTCAGGTCTTCCATCTTCCGAATCCAGGCTTGGATTCCTCCGGACACTTCTCCTGTCGCCGCAAGCAGCAAGTCTTCACTGGCTCCCATTGAAAACGACGCCGCGACCCGACACCAAAGAACACCTATGCACCCGGCTCCCCTGGGTGAGGTAACTTCAGCACTACGGTGCTCCTGTGGGTGTGGGCCCTAGAACTACTTACCCTGTAAGTGACTTGCTTGTAGCTTCCCTCGAAGTGTCCTAAAACTCTAATTTTCTAAGTGCGACAATTGCGCTGACTCGTACAGGGTTCGCGTCTGTGTTAGACACACCGCGTCCATCTCCTTTGTAACACTATCTAGAACTGTATCCTTCGACTCGTACTGAGTCCGATCGGTGTTCGCCTCGAACACACAAAGGGCCTGTAACACTGAGATCTCCATTGCACTGACTCGCACAAGGTTCGCGTCTGTGTTAGACACAGCGCGTCCATCTCCCTTGCAACTCTATCTATAACCGCGTCCTTCGACTCGTACAAGGACCGATCGGTGTGTTCGCCTCGAACACGCAAGGGACCTTTAACATTGAAATCTCAATCGCGTCTGAGCACATAGACTCGCACAGGACTCGCACCGGTGCCAGGTCACCGCGTCCGTCCCCTGTGGGTCTCCTACAACTATCTGGGGTGGTTCTTGGGGGTCCCTCGATTCTAGATGCCCTAGACCTAGGTCTAGCAAACTAAGATTGTGATATTCGATTGTGCTAAACTTATTTTGATAACATTTGACTTGTACATATGTTCCTGACCTCTAATCTCATAAAGAGATTAGTAGAGAGTGTTTATTAATAAATACCTATATATTTGATATATATACCTGTGTGGTGTCTTTTCATTTGGTGATTCAAGAGATTGTGTGGTAAAACAAGCTGCTTTACATTCCTTCAAGACTTAGCCTGAAGGCTGCTCTCCACAGCTACCACTAGGATAGCTTTCTATAAAGGTTGTCTTAAACCTATCTACCATAAGAGTCGAATTGTTCTGGTGCAAGGTGTCCACTTTAATTAGTGAACAGCATATACCAGGCCAACTTCTCACATTGGTGGCAGCGGTGGGAATCCAGCTTGCTATTGTTTTACCAGAAAATCTCTATTTGAATTACTAACTGAAAACCACTATAGGTACTTAAGGTACATATAAAGTCAAGCTTAGTATCAATAAGTTCTACTGAACTTAGAGCTGTGTGCCAAGGGATAGCACACCCTTTCTACAGCTCAAGCTAGTATCAGTAGGCCACAAACTAGTGTAGGTAGTACAACACTGCACAACACTAGAATGTCCTTAAAGGGTGGAACCAGTGGATCCACTGAGCCTCAGTATAAGGACATGGCTTTCTCTGACTTGAGAGCCATGTGTGTTGAAAGACACCTGAAGCTAGGACAGAGTCCCTCCACCCTACACCTGATAGATCTGCTGACAGCAGATGATCTTAGATTGGCTCTAGGAGCTAATGGGTCTGAATCAGTGAGTGGGTCAATTACAGTATCTGGGTCAGATGATGAAAATCAGAATGACCAAGACTCTGTGATTGAAGGGCCAGGCCTCAAGGGGCCTGAAAAGGACAGAGGAATTCTCCCTGAGAGAGCTGACAGAGTGGAGGAGAGGCATATGTCCCCTCCCAGGGAATCTGACCACTCTTATCACTCTGGCAGAGAATTTGTCCACCAGAGGAACTCATACTTTCCCATAAGAGAGACCTCCTCTGAAAGAATGTGCAAACTGCTGCAGTATGAGGAAGCAAGAGTTGCCCTCAGAACCAAGCAGTTGGCACTGGATAGAGAAGCCCTGGAGATCCAGAGAGCTTCTAGAAGAGAGGGTTAGAACCCCTTGGTGGCAGCAACAGTGTCCCTAGAGGCAGAGAATCTATTCCAGACCATAGGAACCTGAGCAAGGTTGTTCCTCCCTACCAGAGTGGGGATGATATCCACAAGTGGATAACTGCTATGGAGAGGGCCTGTAGAGTACAGCAGGTCCCCCAAAAGCAGTGGGCAGCAATATTGTGGCTCTCCTTTTCAGACAAAGGTAGAGACAAGCTCCTCACTGTTAGAGAAGAGGATGCTGATAATTATGAAGTCCTGAAGAGTGCACTGATAGATGGGTTTGGCTTAACCACTTTTCAGAGGTTGGTGAATAAAGTTCTGACAGGGATGGAAACTTATTGCTCAGCTTATCTAGATGATATTGCTGTCTTTAGTTCCTCCTGGCAGGATCACCTGGTCCACCTCAGGAATGTTTTGGAGGCCCTGCAGAAAGCAGGCCTCACTATCAAGGCCACTAAGTGCCAGATAGGGCAGAGTCAGGTTGTATACCTCGGCCACCTTGTAGGTGGAGGCCAGGTTCAGCCTTTACAGAGCAAAATCCAAACCATAATGGAATGGGTTGCTCCAACCACCCAGACACAGGTGAGAGCCTTCTTAGGCCTGACTGGGTACAATAGGAGGTTTGTCAAGGGATATGGATCTATAGTGACCCCCTTGAATGATCTGACCTCAAAGAAAATGCCAAAAAGGTTCAGTGGACAGCTAGCTGTCAAAAGGCATTTGAAGACCTAAAGCAGGCCATGTGCACTGCCCCATCTTACAGAGTCCAGACTACACCAAAAAGTTCATTGTCCAAACAGATGCTTCTGAGCTGGGTGTGGGAGCTGTACTGTCTCAACTGAATGATGAAGGTCAAGACCAGCCAGTAGCTTTTATTAGCAGAAGGCTGACCCCTAGAGAGAAACGTTGGTCAGCTATAGAGAGGGAGGCCTTTGCTGTGGTGTGGCCCTGAAGAAGCTGAGGCCATACTTGTTTGGCACTCACTTCATAGTTCAGACTGACCACAAGCCCCTCCTATGGCTTAAACAGATGAAAGGTGAAAACCCAAAACTTTTGAGGTGGTTCATTTCCCTACAGGGGATGGACTATACAGTGGAACATAGACCTGGGACCCAACATGCCAATGCAGATGGACTCTCAAGGTATTTCCACTTTGAACACGAAGACTCAACTGGTCAAGGTTAGTTTAGTGTCCCTGCGTTTGGGGGGGTTGTGTAGGAGAGTAGGATCTGCCTCTTATGTTGCCCCCACTTTTTTTCTGATGTTTACACTGGTTTCTGGCTATAGTCTGGCTGGGACCCTGCTAATCAGGGCCCCAGCCTCTCTGTTCTCTCTAAACGATTTGGAGTGCACTCTAGGTGCACTAGTGATTGGATACTGTGGTACCTTATGAGTCCCTAGTATATGGTACCTTAGGTACCAAGGGCATAGGTACTTCACAGGCCTACCAGGGGCTGCAGCATGTATTATGCCACCCCTGGGAAGCAGACTAAATCTGACACCACAGGCCTGCTACTGCAGCCTGGGTGAGGTGGTGCTAGCACTCCTCACTGAGATATAGGTTCCCTATATCTCTCCTACACACACATATAAACATATCAGTCACCCCTAAGGCAGGCCCTATCAATCCTGAGGGCAGGGTGCTTGGCTTCTATGTGAGGGGGTGCCTCTGCCTGAGCAGGGCCCCTCTGCAGCTCTCAGAGTCCATTCTCTGGTGCTGTTTGTGGATGCGGTTAAACCATATACTTTTAAAGTGCATTATATCCTCGCGGTAGAATGCTAACTTTGGAATGGCTGCATCGAAACATGTCGTGTTTGGTGTCAAACATCTTGGAATACTACCCCCCCGCCAGTCCTGGCGGCGGGGGTAGCATTCCACCCTTCTAGAGGGATAGACATGTACCTGCTGTGGAAACGCGGTAGAATCCTGCAGAGCCCTGGCATCACAAAATGGATGCCACCAGTCACAGACACTGGGCTGCCCTCCTGCTGATGACCAACACTCGCAGTGGAGGAAGCCCAACAATAGATATCCTGTCCCAAGGGGTGTGACCACCTCCCAGACAGGGTTTAGTGTATTGGGGCTGGGTGGGTGCACTCTTAGAGTGCTTTGAAGTCCTGCACTGGGGGAGCAGAAGGCTCCTCTGTGCATATGCCAGTTCAAACCGGCTCAGGGGCTACCTGCCCCTGCTCTGGCGCAAAACTGGACAAAGGGAAGTGGGTGTAGCCACCCACTCCCCTGACCCTCCCATAGGTAGGGTTACAGAGCTAGTCCCTCCCTTTCTTTTAGTATAAGAGGGGGAACCTGTGCATTGCACCCTTGATTTTCCTGGACGACGCTCTGAAGAAGAATCCCGGACCTTCGACGTTCCACTACCTTTGGAAGACTGAAGAATCTCCCTTGGAGTCAAGGAGTGACTCCCCTGCTTGGCAGGCACCAAAAACTACAAACAACGGTCGCAAACTATGCCGCTAGTCCGAAGTCCCTGCAGCCCAAGAAGTGGATTTCCTGACTTCTCAAAGGCCATCGTGAGTCCCCAGTGAAGCTGAGGCCAGTGAACCCCAAGAGTGACGAGGAACCGCGACCCCTAGGTACCATGCACTATTGTTGAGTGCAACCCCTTCACAACGTTCCACGAACTTGTGCTTTGGACCACGTGTGGTCCTAGCCTCCAGCAGGAATCCCTCCGAAGATCAGAGGCCTACCACGTCCAGAGTGACCGGGAGCCCCTGTGAGCGAATCCTCCCAAGGCATCTTTGCAATCCCTTGCCAGCTGGCTAGTGGGTCCCCAGAAGACTTTCTAAAGACACCAAAGGGCTCCCCTGGTTGCTCCAGGCCTGCCCTGACTTACCCTCGCTGGGTGAGTCCCACAGACCTTGCTGGTCTGCGCCATTGCCTCTTTGCACTTTCCCTGAGACTTGCTGTTACCAAGGCTTGTTGACTCCAATCAAGTCGCCGACACCGCAGTAAGCTGCAGACATTGTGGGACACGCTGAATCCAGCTCCTGGTTGTCGTCGACGCCTCCTGCACCTCGTAGCTGAAGAGTCAAGGCAACTGCGAATGACCTGAATCTTGCGACAACGGTGGGCATCCATCTTCCTTGCCCCGAGTCACTGCCAAGTGACTTTGAACACTGTCCCCTCTGCTTTCAGGTCTTCCATCTTCCGAATCCAGGCTTGGATTCCTCCGGACACTTCTCCTGTCGCCGCAAGCAGCAAGTCTTCACTGGCTCCCATTGAAAACGACGCCGCGACCCAACACCAAAGAACACCTATGCACCCGGCTCCCCTGGGTGAGGTAACTTCAGCACTACGGTGCTCCTGTGGGTGTGGGCCCTAGAACTACTTACCCTGTAAGTGACTTGCTTGTAGCTTCCCTCGAAGTGTCCTAAAACTCTAATTTTCTAAGTGTGACAATTGCGCTGACTCATACAGGGTTCGCGTCTGTGTTAGACACACCGCGTCCATCTCCTTTGTAACACTATCTAGAACTGTATCCTTCGACTCGTACTGAGTCCGATCGGTGTTCGCCTCGAACACACAAAGGGCCTGTAACACTGAGATCTCCATTGCACTGACTCGCACAAGGTTCGCGTCTGTGTTAGACACAGCGCGTCCATCTCCCTTGCAACTCTATCTATAACCGAGTCCTTCGACTCGTACAAGGACCGATCGGTGTGTTCGCCTCGAACACGCAAGGGACCTTTAACATTGAAATCTCAATCGTGTCTGAGCGCATAGACTCGCACAGGACTCGCACCGGTGCCAGGTCACCGCGTCCGTCCCCTGTGGGTCTCCTACAACTACCTGGGGTGGTTCTTGGGGGTCCCTCGATTCTAGATGCCCTAGACCTAGGTCTAGCAAACTAAGATTGTGATATTTGATTGTGCTAAACTTATTTTGATAACATTTGACTTGTACATATGTTCCTGACCTCTAATCTCATAAAGAGATTAGTAGAGAGTGTTTATTAATAAATACCTATATATTTGATATATATACCTGTGTGGTGTCTTTTCATTTGGTGATTCAAGAGATTGTGTGGTAAAACAAGCTGCTTTACATTCCTTCAAGACTTAGCCTGAAGGCTGCTCTCCACAGCTACCACTAGGATAGCTTTCTATAAAGGTTGTCTTAAACCTATCTACCATAAGAGTCGAATTGTTCTGGTGCAAGGTGTCCACTTTAATTAGTGAACAGCATATACAGGCCAACTTCTCACAGTTCCCTCTGAAAAAGAACTCTCAGGCCCAACTAGGCTACCCCACTGGTACTTCCTAGTTGTCCACGGCCAGGACCAGGCCCTAGGCCACCCAGACGTCACTGGTCCTTGCCAATCCACAGAGTGGGGGGTAGTAACCCCTGGCATACAATAGTCATTCTCCACTCTCCCTCTCAGTGTAGTTCCAAACTACCACTGATCCTCCAACCTAGGGTCCGCACCCTCAGGCTGACCAGAGGTCACGGGCGAAGCATCTCCTCACCCTACCTCTCTTCCGGGGTTACGCACCCTCCCAGGGGAAGCACCCACCAGAACACAACTCTCCCACCAGTTCAGGACCTCTCTCCATCAACTGGTCTACCACCTCGGATCCACATTCACCGGATGCACCGGGGTCAGAGGCGAGGACTCCCTCCCTCTGCACCCCCTTCCAGAGTTCTGCACCCTCACACTGTAGAGCAGGGTCCCTTCACTTAAGATGGGCCCCACCTGCTCTCAGGGTAGTACTACCACATTCAGCCGGGGACCCTAAAGATCCCGGCTAGGCCTGCACCACCCCTTCTGGGAAACACAGGGTCTCTTCACTTAAGATGGGCCCCACCTGTGTTAACAGGGGTACCCCTAGAAGGCAAACCGGCCAGGACACTGATTACAGTCGCCCTGCCGTCCAGGTCAGGAAACACCTGAACCTGGCTCCCCAACCCAGGGATGGTACCCTTTGGTCAGACAATTGCCCGGCGAACCAGGACTTCCTGAGGGTGACACATACCTAATGTGTCGTGTGACAGTCTGCCTCGCGCAGAGCTCATGACCTCCTGTCCCTCTGACAGTGCGTGAAGATGCCCCAGCAACCTGGCGCAGAGCTCACGACCTCCTGTCCCTCTGACAGTGTGTGAAGATGCCCCAGGACAGAAGTGGCGTCACCATGGCCAATCAATGGAAACTCAGCCCTTCTGTCTGGCCCCTGACCCACTGGTCCTTCCACTGGGGACTCTTTCCCCCTCTCACCCCTCACTCTGGACTTCTGCACCCTCCCAACTGGAGCGGTACTGCCAGACACTAGAACTGATGGAGGCCTGATTACAGACACTCCCAGCTCACCTAACAAGGGAGATCCCCCTCGAAAAACGGTCCAACAGGACAGAGTAGGCTCCCTACCTGGTGTTCCCTCTAAGAACCAACCAGTACTGGAGACTGAGGTGCGGGCACTTCGGGACACAGCCCAATCTCACTCCTTCTCCTGCGAGACAGGATGAGAGTCCCTACAACCTCCTCACTATAAGGTTACCTAGCTGGGCTACTCTGAACCACTTCAACCACTCTGGGTTGGAAGACACCTGCACCATTCCTCTATTCTCACTCCCCAATGGAATGCTCCCTTGAATCAAAGAACTCACACACTCCAACAGGTGTTGGCGCGACTCCAGAAAACAATTACGGGGCATGTTCTCTCTGACAGAACAGATTGAACAGCCCTTTAACACCATTTACCGTGCTAACCAATCACCCAAACGTCCAGTGCACCAGAACACTCATCCACATACTCCCCCCCAGACTGGTGAGACAGCATCTTACTGCCCCTGAATCTCAACCTGTCCCCCTCTTAACCGGGAACCAGGTACCATACTATGGGAACTGGGAATGGGACTTCCTGCACTGGACTACATATTGCTGCCACCACTGGATCCCATCCTTACTGGGAATTCCAGAAACTAACACTGCACTTAGGGGATAATCTACCCTCCCGAGCTAGTTACTCCATGCCAATCAATTTACCACTGTAGGCCAACCCTAGAAATAGCAGACAGCACAGGGGCAGTCAACTCCTTCAGCTTCAGGCCAACCCAAGAAATAGCACGATGGCACAAGGGCAGTCACACTCCTTCAGCTTCAGGCCAACCCAAGAAATAGCAGTCTGCACAAGGGCAGTCACACTCCTCCAGATTCTCTGGTTTCTGTCCTTGGCAGGACCCCAACTCATAGTGCAACATAAAACACATTTCAAAAAGAAATGACACTTAAAACAAACTCAGACACAATAATCCCTTTCCATGTGACTATCTAAAATGCAGAGCTTGTAGTGCAACCAGTTGTCGCTGTGGTACGGCGCAAACGCAAGTCCTATCCCACCGCTGCCACCAATGTTAGAAATGGGATCTCTGGTTGGCTAAGGCTTGCGCCAAAGCCAGGCAGAGACCACCACTCTAGTCAGGGCGAAGGAGTTACACGCCAAAGATAACCCCTGCTCACCCCCTTGGTAGCTTGGCACGAGCAGTCAGGCTTATCCCGGTGGAAATGTGTAAAGCATTTGCGCAACACACACACAGCAACAACATACTAGGCACACCACAAAAAGGAACTCCACACAAGGTTATATAAAAAATAGCCTTTGTATTCTCATAACACATTAGAATAGTAAACACATAATATACATTGTGCCACCTGGCACTGGGTCATATCTACAAGGGATTATATACACCTGACAGGGCCCACTGGACCACTGTCAGAACCATCACAAAGCGAACTTAGTAAAAGTAAAACAGATCATAAACGTACAACCAGTAACCACTGGTAATCACTGTACTTAGCATCAGCCTGTAACATAAACTACATTATGCACAGTATTACATTTAGGCGCGAATTACATTCTGCGCCAACCTCACCCGCATAAACACATTATGCAATCAACTCACAAGTCTAAACGCATTAGACCCTAACCTCCTAAGTATAACTCACATTAGGGGCATAAATCACAGTGGAACATAATCTCACTAGCATAAACCATAATATACAAACCAACCTCATAATTATAAAAGCCACATTTAGAGGTATAACACAGGGTGCATAAAACATAGTACATACATTACTTTTCCTAGCACCACATAATCACATTAGGGCCTGGCGCCCTACAATCCTAACAGTCCTCCTGGACAACTGGCCATCTCAAAAAGGGGCTCAAATGCCCTATGTCCCAAGAGTCAGGGCGCGCTGCCAATGCAGCAGAAGTCAAGGGTGCGCAATTGCGCAAACCTAAACGTTGCAGCTGGCACTAAGTGCTGCGCAGCTGTGAATGTAAGGAGGCAAAGGAGTGCATCTCACTCCTAACTTCAAAAAAGACAGGCCCCCAAAGCACTGTGGCCTAAACGATGCAGCTGCCCACTACTTGCTTGGCAGCTGTGAATCTCAAAATGAGGCCTGGCACCACTGTGCCCCTTTAATGCAATGTGCCAACGTTGTAGCCACACGGGGCTCTAAAAACAATCATGGCCACAACTAAGCACAAGTACGGGCCCCACTGGCCCTCAGGACCCCCCCTGGGGCCGTTAAACAAAGATGGCCCCCGTTGGAGCCACATGGGGCTCAAAAACCATCATGCCCCACGTTGGAGCCACATGGGGCTCGAAAACCATCATGCCCCACGTTGGAGCGGCCGCTGCCAGACGGGGCCGCTCAAGAAAACTAAACACGGTGCCTTCACTGGCACCACCAAACTGCGCCCATCGGTGGAGCGGCCCTCTGTCAGCGGGGCCGCTCGAGAAAGAGGCACCGGCGTGGTACCTCGACTTTGCTCCCCCCAGCCAGCTCCACTCACCGGCTCTCCTGGCGGGGACTCTTCTCCTTTTCTCGCCAGCTCCTATTCTGCTTCAGCCACACACGGGACTGGCACCACTTCTCCCAGTCTCCACCATGCGGCACCTCATCACGCGGGGCTCCGTCCTCCTCACAGGAGCACCGCCTGGATTCTTGCTTCGGCCGCACTCATCACTTCAACCGGGCCCCATCCTGGGACCCGGGACTTCGCTGTGGAGCCCGTGAGGCTCCAGACGGCTTTTCCGTGGCGGGCGGGACTTCCTGTACGTGTCCCGCCCAATGCCAGGCAACTCTGCCTGACTTCCGATTTTCGCTGGGGCCACGGCGGTGATTTTTAAAAGTAGGATAATAATGCGGGGTGGGCACCCGCTCAATTAATAAAACATAAAGCGGGGTGGGCACCCGCTAAAAAGGCAAACAAGCGGGGTGGGCACCCGCAAATATAAAAATAAGCGGGGTGGGCTCCCGCTCGATCACAGAGCATGGGGGGATCCCTACACCGGGGATTCCCTCTCACTGAAGGGCAGCTCAACGCTGCGGAGCCCTCGTGCTCCTTTTCTGGGGAAAATCAATTAATTAAAGCACAGCGCTCCCAGGGCGCTAAAGGCAGAACAAGGTCCTTAAGGTCCATAAGCAAAGCAGAAGGGTCCCAAAAAGTCCTCAGAGATGAAGGGGCAATGCAGGGCCCAGAGAGGCAAGCCCTCATGGCAGCCCCCCCTGGGCCCCAGCAGCAGCATGCCCCAGCAGGATCAGGAACAAAAACTGAACATTGTCATGGGGTCACAGCCCCTCTATTTATATCACTATTTCCTTTGTCTAAAGGTGCAGGGTTTGGGGGAATCAGATACAACTGGTTCAGGTGCACTTTGTGTACATGACTCCTTCCTTCCTTTCACAGGACAGGCCAGGGACATCAGACGCACCACATGAGGTGGAGCCAGCATTGTGGAGGGAAGGCACAGCCCTATTCAGCCCCAGGTGCAACTCCTCCCCTCATCTACATGCAGATCTCTCTATTCAGCATTGTGCTGACTCACCCTGCCCCTCCTGGAGCCACATACACCTCCCAGCCCCTGTCACTCACAAGCCAGACATGCAATTCACATCAGGCAGGCAGACACAGAGCACACATAAATGCCAACTTCTAAAAGTGGCATTTCTACACCAGTCACACTAAATCTGCGCACACCATTGCGCAGCATTTATTCTCACAAATTCATACATACTACACTTGACCATACTGCTCCTCTCATAACAGGAATTACCACTGACACACACTGATCAGGGAATCCCACATGCATTCCTATGGGAGGGCAGGCCAATCTCACTTATTGTGCACCGAGAGCGCACGCACTTTCCACTGGACCACAGTGTGAAAGTGCTCAGAGGCCTAAAATCACCAACACCAGGTTACAGACAAGGCAACTCGATACCGGCACCCTCTGTGTGAAGAGCGCGTCACCACGAACAAATTGGTGGAAGTGATATATATATATATATATATTCATTGAAAAAATCAAAGGTTACAGGGATGTTTTAGTTAGGAAATAGAATTTATTAAACCTTAGAAATTCACAGAAAAAAACAAAGGTTACAGGGACGTTATAGTTAAACTCAGATTTCACTTATACAAAACCATGTCATGAGTGATGTAATATGTGAGGTCATAATCAATAAGTAATTGTTAGCTCGGGAAACTATAACTGCTGGGTTTATGTGTTTTTTTATGAGGGACATCCGAGTTTTACTATAACGTCCCTGTAACATTTGTTTTTTCAGTGAATTTCTAAGGTTTATTAAAATTCTATATCCTAACTATAATGTCCCTGTAACCTTTGTGTTTTTCAGTGAATTGCTAAGGTTTTTTTGATGTATTTCTAACTTGCATGCCTTGTGTAAACACTCACCTGTGTGGCCTACCGAAGGGCAATATATTAATTAGCATGCAGGCAGCTTCAGCAGGCAGCTGTGAAGGTGGCCTCGACCTGCTTCACCATCCTCAAATGGCTCAAATGGCTTAAGAAAATCCTTTGGATGCTGCCCTGTTCTACTCAGAGAACCGTAGTCCAGGCTCTTGTCACTTCTAGACTGGACTACGGCAACATTCTGTATCTAGGGGTTAATAAGGATGTGACACGCAAATTGCAGGTGGTACAGAATGCAGCCGCTAGACTGCTTTGCCAGGTTCCCAGAATGGCCTCTATCTCTGATTCTCTTCGTGATCTCCATTGGCTCAGGGTAGAGAATCATATTAAATTCAAAGCCCTGAGCTACATGTTTAAGATCAAATCTGGCATGGCACCTCAGTACCTGCATGCTTTAGTCCACCCTTACTTACCTTCGTGCCTTCTTCGTTCCTCTACTCAGGCTAAATTTTTGATCCTGAGGACCAGATTGTCGCGAATGGGTGGTCGATATTTTGCTTGTCTAGGTCCCTCCCTGTGGAATTCTCTCCCCATGTCGCTTCGGAATGAAACTGTCTATGGTAATTTCCGCAAATGTTTGAAAACCTGGCTGTTTAATCAATAATTTTTTTTTTTTGCTTCTGTTCTTCTCAGGCTGGCGCCGGGAAACCCTTGGATAGCTGTGCGCCTTATAAAATTAATTAACATAACATAACAGCGTCTGCAAGATTTCAGTGTGCCTTTGAAAAAGGAGCTGGGGGCTCCGAAACCGGTCAGGCAAAGAAACAAAAATCAGGAATGCAAATGCTGGTTTCCCTCATTAAAGAATTCGAGTGAATTACTACTCTGGAGTGCGTCTTCGTTCTTTGGACAACTCTGGATGGCATATATATATTATATATATATATATATATATACATATATATATATGTAATCGAGAATTATCATTGCGAAAACTCGAATCAAGGTACATAATTGATTTTGAAAGTTTAACACCGAATGGTCTTAATTCCAGTGAGGAATTGGCAGTCCACTTGTTAGATTGATTTTATGACGTACATATATCTTGCAGTCTCCATATCCCTTCAGTAATTTTAACTTTTTCATTTTTAGGTATGGGCACAATTTTTCGTCAACATTGGCAGGAAGATAAAAACTCCATTAGACTTTGTATGTAAATTGTTATTATGTTTGAAATGTATTATTTGGTGACATAAGTACTATGAAATGTGTTAGGATATTGCCATCAGACTCCGCATGCCCATTTGGGCGATATTGGGGTAGTTTGTGGAAAAGTTGGATGTGGCATGCTAATTTGAGCGGGATTGTTGCAATATTGTGGGTACTGAGGATCCATCTTGCAGTTAAGGACCCCATTAGGTCAAAATCTCATTGATACATTATTTTTTATGGTTTTATTTCAATCATGAATTGATATACATATATTTGTGTATGATAAGTTCTAAGACCGTTTAGGTTCAATCGTGATTGGCTGTTATATGTAAGATGAACCACGAGGTCACAGGATTTTCATTTATGGGGAAATCAATAATTTACCTACTGATTATGTATGCCCACTTGGGCGTTACTGGGACAAACTGTGACAATGAATCATTCCGCATGTCCATTAGGGCAATACTACTGCAATCCACTGAGATGATTATTTACAGGGTAGTTTGTGTCCCCAATAGAATAACTTGATTGTTATATCACCATTGATGAGTAAACATTGAGAAAACATGTATTGTTATATGTATTTTGAAACATGTGTATACCCACAATGATTAGTGTACTATTGGAGACACTTCAAAATGGCTGCCAAATGTTGAAGGTTTTTACACTGAGGTGTTTTTAGTCCTTTTTCTATTGTCACGAAAATGTTTATAACACGTATTGATTGGGTTGTGGGTTATAGCGTGATCAAGGCTGATGCCGAAACGCGTTGCTTTTTGCTGCCATTAAAACTTTATTGAGCAAGATTGAGTGTCTGAGTTTCCCTGCTGACGTGTGGAGGAATGGTGGAGAAAATTGTGGAGCTACCGGTAGCTCTTACTCGGACCGCCCGTGAGTCTGTCCAGCTGATTATTTACCGGAACTGGTGAAGTGCATATATATATATGTATATATATATATATATGAACAAATTCACCTTGTTACTCCAAAGATGACATCGGCACTCCTGTGGGCCTTTTCACTGTGGTTCATTTACCTGTGAGCGACTCAAACATCCATGCGTTTCGGCTGCCAGACGCAGCCTTGTTCACGATGGTGAGCATCAGACATTTTTACATTTAAATACGTTTTTTCATTTAGACATAGAAAGTGGACAACTTTCGTGAATTGCACATATTGCTGAATAAGCGTGGGCGCCATCTTGGAACATGTTTGAAACTGGTCATTCAAGGCTTTCATCTTTTCTAAAAAACTTTATATCAGTTTAATTAAAAACCTTTACATAAAAGCTTTAATGAACCTAAGTATTCCTCTGTTATGTTTTCTGTTATCTGTGTTAAGGGCAAGTGCCCAACATCTCTTGGCAGCCTCTTGTTTAAAAACTTCTTTTTCACAATGAAACGATTTGTTTAACATCATTCCCATATTGTGCAAAATCTTGCTTACATGCACTTTTTTATTAATCTAAAGTGACTTGTGCTAAGGTACGTAAAAAAAAATTTACAAACATTTTTTATTTTTTACATTTATTTATTTATTTTTATTTTATTTTTTAATACAACCAGTATCATCTGTCCTTCGCAATCAACATTCTAAGGCAAGTGCCACATAATCCCTGGCTGTCAATTCTTATTTGCTTCCTTATTTCTAGGAAAACGGAAGAATATTAGTTCCTCGTTTCCCTGTGTACAAGATCTTGCTAAAGTGCTATATAGGCCTGGGTGGAAAACTACACTACGCTCGCGTAGTTTGCGTAGTTTGCGCAACTACGTGCTACGCGAATTGCACGTAGCACAGTGCAAAAACGCATAGCGGGCATTTTTTGCTTGCTCGCGGTCCTCAACGTCAAGTTGGCGACCGCGAGCGAGCAAAATGACATCCCGGCGAGACTTTTTCCTCGTTCGCGATCAGCAACATCAAGTTGCCAATCGTGAGCGTGGAAAATAAACCTCCCGGCGAGATTCTCAACGCGGGGAGGTCAGGTTTCTCATTGCGAGTGGTCGCGTATGCTCGCAACCGCTCGCGATGAGAAACTACCATTCCACGTTGAGAAAACTGCCGCTCGAGTACAAATCTACTCGAGCGGCAGAAAACGACCCCTTGCACTGTGCAAGATGCCGTTTGCAATGATTGCACAGTGCGGACAAGCATCCGGCACTGTGCAATCATTGCGAACAGCATTTCCTACCGCACTACGCAGTTTGCGTAGTGCTACGCGTAGCTCGCGTAGTGCGAAGTGCACTTCGCGTAGCTACGCGTAGCGCTACTACGCGAACTACGCCCAGGGTTAGTGCTATAGTGATTATAAAGTGATTTTGTGCTGCTATAAAGTGCATAAGTTATATTAAAGTGATACCTAAATCCCAGATAATAGCCTCTTATAGCTCTATAAACTGGTGGTATCTCCTTAAAGTAATAGTTTGAAAAAGACTGTCTCTTAATAGTTTTCTGTCTTTAAGACCCCATACTTTCCCTATGATAGAGTAAAGGTTAGCTAAGATCTCTATTAAAAAGTGAAAAAAACAATTCCCTTATACATATAAAGTGCTTCAACTGTGCTCCGCTGTCCTCAATCTTATATTTACATTTCTTTCATACTCTACAGATGAATGCGCTGTTAGAGATACAATGGCTCAATAAAGACAGGTGAACAACTCCTCATCCACGTTAAAACCATTTGGTTCTTTACTATCTAACTCCAGGATGAAGTATGTTTCAAGTTTTCTTAACTCTTTCTCCCTGTCCCTGTGAGAAGTTGGCCTGGTATATGCTGTCCACTAATTAAAGTGGGCACCTTGCACCAGTCCAAATGACCCTTATGATGTATGAGGTCAAAGATAACCTTTAGAAAGCTATCCTAGTGGTAGCTGTGGAGAGCAGCCTTCAGGCTTAATCTTGAAGGAATGTAAAGCAGCTTGTTGTTACCAGAATATCACCTCCTGAATGACTAAATGAAGGAGAACCACACAGTAGTTATATAAAAATATGTATTTATTTATATAACACTCTCTACTATCCTCTACATGAGGATAGAACACAAAGCACACAATACGAGATCAATAGAACAGTTGTAAGTAGCACAATACACAGTGGGATCCAGGGGGACACCAAACCATATACTAAAATAGTGGTATAACAGTCACGACTGAGATCAAGACAAGGTCTGGAGCATGTAGAATCGCTGGGACCCCAAGGAACCACCCAAGGTGAGTAGACGGGGACCTCACGGAGGCCGGGTGCAGTGTGGGAGCACGACCACGGGCTCCGTTCAATTCTATGGGGAAGTCATGGTTACACTTTCAGAGTTTAAGGACCCTTCTAGGAGGACTTCGAGCAAACCTGTTGGAACTTAAGAGTTTGATGAGCCACCCCACCCGTGGATACCGAAGTACCAAAGTTACCTATCCCAGAGGAGCCGGGTGCATAGGTCTGAATTGGCACCGGAAACTGACGCTGTTCTCAATGGAGAGCTGAAAAGAAATACTGCTGCCGTGAAGGTGAAAAGGGTCTGGTGGAATCCAAGCCTGGATTCGAGGAAGATGGAACCTGAAAGCAGAGGGGACAGAGTCTGGGTCACTTAAGAGTGACCAGGGGCTCGGTAGAGGAATGCCCACTGATGTCGGGTGCTTCAGGTGCAAAGAAGGGATGCTTGACTCTGCAGCCACGAGGACCAGGAGATGTCGAGGATGACCAGGAGCCGTACGTGAGCTGTCCCATGAGGGATGTCGAGTGCTGAGGGGTCGGTGTCTGGCTGGCGCATCAATAAGCCTTGGCAAAAGCAACCCATGCAGGCAGGTCAAGCAGGTTACAGTGTGGACCAGCAAGGTCCAGGGGACTTACCAAGCAATGGGGAGTCAGGGCAAGTCTGGAGCAACTAGGAAAGCCCAACAGAAATCAAGATGACCCTTAGGAGGACCCACAGGCCGAATGACCAGGAGTCGCTAGGGGACCTGGAGCAAGATTGCAAAGTACCAGCCCATGGAGCACTCGGTGTGAGGAGGCCAGAGTTCTTTGGTGCAAATACTGCTTAGGGTCAGGACTACATGGAGTGTAATGCACAAGCTCGGGAATTGCCAACAATCATATGCACTTGCAAATGGACGCAGTGCACAGGGGTTCAGGTTACGCAGTCCCCATGAGGGATACTGGCCTCAAACTCGATGAGAGGGCAGATCAACCTCAGGGATCTTCAGAAACCCACCTCCTGTGTTGCTGAAATCTTCAGAGTCTGCAGGAGCTCAGGAGTAGCAGACCGGTCAGTTTCACTTAGGTGCCTGCGAAGCAGGGGAGTGACTCCTTCACTTCAAGGGAGATTCTTCAGTTGTCTTTAGTGCACCACAGGTCCTGCACAGAGCTTGTATGGAGCATGGGCATGAACCAAGTTTCAGACGGAAAGGGGGATGAAGTCGAGCTCAGTCGAGGTCCAGCAAAGTCCAGGGTGCCAAGACGGTCGAAGGTCAGTGGTATCTTCTTGTAGAATCTTGTCCACGTAAAATCTTAAGTCTTACAGCCAGGTAAGCCCTTTTGTACCCACGGGAGAGGGTTGGACAGATTCAGGGGACCCTCCTAGGGGAGGGGGCAGGACTGAGGGGTGGTTACACCCATGTCCTTTATCCAGTTTCGCGCCAGAGCAGGAGCCAATGGCTCCCAGAACTGGTTTGAGCTGGACTATGCACAGGGACACCAAATGTGCCCCAGGTGCAGACTTTCAGGCACTCTCAGAGTGCATAACACACGTAAAGAAGGGGGGACAGGGAGCTAATTGGAAAAGAGAGGTCCAGTACCAGTGCTCCCAAAGGGTCTCGTAGTAATCACTAGGGGGTAACTGTTCCTAATGGAGAAAAGAGCAGCCAATTTTGGTTGCTGTGCTAAAGAGTCTAGAGTGTTGTCTCAATTTTCAGTCGTGGTTGGATCTTGATGAAGGTGGGGGAATTTCGCCTTTAAGAAAAAGTGCCCTCACATACCCTTGCGGGTGTCATGCTTCATCATCGAGCGTTTGCTCCTCGTGGGGGGTGGCGCTGCTGTCCCCCGCGGGAGGGCTCTTTGTCAGAGATCTTTTTAGGAGAGACGCCGCAGTTGTGCGTGTGGGTGTGTGGGCCTACGAAGTGTCTGAGTGAATTAAAATTACCTCTCCGATACCCAGAAACAGAGTTTTATTCGGGGGTCCGGTTGGTAAGATTAAAAATAAGGGATAAGGAGAACCTCTTTAAAACAAATGCTATAGTGGAGTGAGTATTGTACTGCTGCTCTCTTATCCGTGAGTGTGCGTAAAAGTGAAAATTAGGTCGACATGTTTCGCGCTGAATACTGGTCCCTAATGGATCCTGGTGCGCTTCTTCAGGACCGTAATGTGAAGGTGAGAATAAAAATAGGAATTAGAGAAGACGACACCCTATATTCCTATTATCCCTTATATTGAGGTGAGTGTGCATCTAAGTGCCTATTTGGAACGTCCGAATGGCATCCCTGATTCCAACCTGGACTCTCAGAGTACACCCACCCAGCCCCAATGCACTAAATTCTGTCTGGGAGGTGGTCACACCTCCCTGTGACAGGATGCCTATTGTGCTGCCTTCCTCTGCTCGAGCTTGGCTCAGCAGCAGGAGGGCAGAAATGTGTCTCTGGTCAGCAGCATCCATTTTGTGCTGTCCGGGTCGAGAAGGCTGGCACCGGTTAGACCAGTGACCCCACGAAGCTCGCTTCTGAAGGGTGGATTCATACCTCCCACACCAGTTATTGCTGTGGAGGTATGATTCTAAGGTGTTTGATACCAAACACGATATGTTTCTATGCAGCCGTTTTCGAGATAGCATTTACCGCGAGGTTATAATGCACCTCTACCTATATGTCCGGCTGAGTCACCGACAACCCGGGAGAATGGTCTCCGAAGGCTGCAGAGGGGCTCTGCTCATGCAGGGGCACCCTCTCACTAAAAACCGCGGACCCTGCCTTCAGGATTGATAAGGCCTGCTATAGGGGTGACTTATAAGTTTTAAGTGTAGTGACCTATAGATATAGTGAACCTACATCTAAAGTAAGTGGTGCAAGCACCATCTTACACAGGCTGCTGTAGCAGACCTGGAGTTCCATTTTGCATGGCCTCTCATGGGTGGCATAATACATGCTTCAGCCCATGGGAGGTCTCTGGGGTACCTATGCCCTGGGTGTATGGGTACCATATACTAGGGACTTATAAGGGTACCCCAGTATCCAATCTGGAGTGTACCAAAGTACACGTCACAACCAATTTAGGGAGAAAGCAGATAGACTGGGGTCCTGATTAGCATCCCAGTCAGACTAGTCAAAAACCAGCAAAACACCAGGCAATAAGTGGGGGTAACCATGCAGTCAGATCCTACCTTCCTACAGTCCCCACCTCTCCTTCTATTTGGCAGTTGTGCTATGCAACTATATTTCAATGGTGTTGGGTTGCTAGAGTGTTCCTTTTCAAAATGTCTCACTATTGGGTAGCTACGATCTTTATTTACTATTGCTCTTCTGTGCTGTAGAATTCTCTTATGTACTGGTAGAGTTGTACTCCCGACATATATCTTATTGCATGGACACTTTAAAATATACACAACAAAATTTGATTTGCATGTTATAAACCCTTTCACCTTCACAGTTTTGTTAAAAACTGTTCTAAAAGTTGTAATATTTCCCCCATGCAAACAAGCTTTACACTTCAAACATTTTTTAAAACCTTCTTTTTGTTGAAGCCAAGTATGTTATTGTGTATCACCCAGGCTATCACTATTTACTAGATAATCCCTTAATGATTTCGATTTTCTATATGTGATCTGTGGGTTTCTAGTAGCATGGTGTCCTATTACCGGGTCTTGTCTAATAAAGTGCCAGTGCTTTTGTAAGATTTGTCGTACTTTTAGATGCTCTTTGTTATAGGTTGTTATGAATCTGTGAGTATTCCTTTGCTCCTTAATCTTTCCCTTTGTAGCTGTTCTAGATGATTCAAATAGTATCTTCTCTCTATTCATGTTTCTAGCTTTTTTGGAGGCTGCTTCTAGTAATCCAGGTGAATACCCTCTTTGTATAAAGCGAGATTTCATTTCCTTCTCTATTTTGTCATATTCCCCTTGTGAACTGCACGCCCTCCTATGTATTAAAATGAACATATAGATATATATATATACATAATTAATAAAAGTAATAGAAATATTTATTTTGCATTATATTAATTGTTTTGAACATTTTAAATGTACTAATATGAAAACATATTTGTAGATATAGTTGTAGCAATACATGTAAAATATTAATATATTAATACATATTTGTATTACCTATTTTACAAAATATCTGTGTATATATATATACATATAATTATTTTATTTGTTTTCATTGAAAAAAACAAAGGTTACAGGGATGTTTTAGTTAGGAAATAGAATTTATTAAACCTTAGAAATTCACAGAAAAAACAAAGGTTACAGGGGCGTTATAGTTAAACTCAGATTTCACTCGTACAAAACCATATCATGAGTGATGTAATATGTGAGGTCATAAGCAATAAGTAATTGTTAGCTCGGGAAACTATAACTGCTGGGTTAATGTGGTTTTGTATGAGTGACATCCGAGTTTAACTATAACGTCCCTGTAACCTTTGTTTTTTCAGTGAATTTCTAAGGTTTATTTAAATTCTATATCCTAACTATAATGTCCCTGTAACCTTTGTTTTTTTCAGTGAATTTCTAAGGTTTTTTGATGTATTTCTAACTGTAACCTGTGACCTTTGAGAGTAAGTGTGTCAGTGAGTGCATGAGTTTCTGAGGGGGTCTCTGAGTGGGTGTGTGAGAGTCTCAGTGGGTGTCTGAGTAGGTGCGTGAGTGTCTGAGTGGGTTTGCGAATGCCTCCATGAATATGTCAGTCAGTCTGAGAGAGAGTGCATGAGTGTCTGACTGGGTCTGTGAGTGGATATGTGTCTAAGCTTATCTGTAAGTGGTGTATGAGTGTCTGAATGGGTCTGTGAGTGGCTGTGAAGGGGTCTGAGCTGTTCAGTGATTGGGTGCATGAGTGCCTGAGTGGGTTCTGCTCGTTCTCTGCTCATTTTCGCTCATTATTGCACTCACTTCTGACCTTAATTTTGCCTTTCTGCTTGTTGATAACCTTTGTTTTGCCTCTTTCTGCTCTTTCTGAGCTTTCTTTTGCCATTTTCATCTTGTTTCCGACTTCTACTCTGCCTCTTTTTGCTCGATTCTGACCTCTATTTTGCCTCTTTCTGCTCGTTGCTGATCTGTATTCTGGCTCTTTCTGCTTGTGCTGGCCTCTATTTTGTCTCTTTCTGCTCGATACTCACCTTTCTTTTGCCTATTTCTGCTCATTTCTGTCCTTTGACTTTGACTCTTTCAGCTCATTGCTGACCTTTAGTTTGTCTCCTTGTGCTCGTTTTTCAACTTACTTTTGACTTTTCCTGCTCATTTCTGTCCTTTATTCTGCCTATTTCTGCTTGTTTCTGACTCTTATACTGCCTCTTTCTGCTAATTTCTGACCTTTGTTTGTCCTCCTGCTGCTCATTTCGAACCTCTATTTTGCATCTGTGCTTATTTCTGACCCTAATGTTGCCTTTCTGTCCATCTATGACCTTTATTGTGCCTCTTTCTGCTCATTGCTGATCTATATTTTGCCTCTTTGTGCTTGTTGCTGACCTCTATTTTGGCTCCTTTGCTAATTCCTGACCTTTATTATCACTCTTTCTGCTCGTTTCTGTCCTTTTACAATGCCTCTTTCTGCTCATTACTCACCTTTATTTTGCCTCTTCCTGCACATTTCTCACTGTAATGTTTGCCTCTTTCTGGTTCTTTCTGACCTTTATTTTGCCTCTTCCTGCTTGTTTCTGACCTTTATTCTGCCTTTTTCTGTTCTTTTCTCACCTTTATTTTGCTTCTTTCTGCTCATTGCTGACCTTTATTCTGCCTCTCTCTTCTGGTTGCTGACCTTTATTCTGCCTCTTTCTGCTCATTTTCATATTTTTATTGCCTCTTTCTGCTCATTTCTCACCTTTGTTTTTCCTCTTTCTGCTTTCACTGACCTTTATTTTGCCTCTTTCTGCACGTTTCTGACCTTTATTCTACCTCTTTCTAATCGTTTCTCACTTTTATCTTCATTCTTTCTGCTCGTTTCTGACCGTTATTTTGCCTCTTTCTGCTCAGTGCTGACCTTATTTCTGCCTCTTTCTGCTTGTTTATGACCTTTATTCTGCCTCTTTCTGCTCATTTGTCACCTTTATGTTGCTTCTTTCCGCTCATTGCTAACATTAATTTTGGCTCTCCCTGCTCTTTCCTAACATTTATTCTGACTCTTTCTGCTCTCTTCTGACCTCTATTTTGCCTCTTTTTGATTGTTTCTGGCCTTTAATCTGCATCTTTCTCCTCATTTCTGACCTTTATTCTGCCTCTTGCTGTTCGTTTCTGACCTTTATTTGCCCTCTTTTTGCTAGTTTCTGGCCTTTTTTCTGCCTCTTTCTGCTCATTTCTCACCTTTATTTTGCCTCTTTCTGCTTGTTTGCCGACCTTTCTCTTCATCTTTCTGCTCATTTCTCACCTTTATCTTGCCTGTTCCTGCTCCTTTCTGACCTTATTTTGCCACTTTCTGCTCATTTCTAACCTTTATTCTGACTTTATTTTGTTGCTGACCTTTATTCCGCCTTTTCCTGCTCATTTCTGACCTTCATTGCGCCTCTTTCTGCTTGCTTCTCGCCTTTATTTTGCCTCTTTCTGCATGTTGCTGACCATTATTCTGTATTTTTCTGTGTGTTTCTGACCTTTATTCTGCCTCTTTCTGCTTGTTTCTAACCCTTATGTTGCCTCTTTCGGCTCATTTCAGACTTTTATTCTGACTCGTTCTACTTGTTTCTAACTTTTATTCTGACTCATGCTGCTTGTTTCTGACCTTAATTCTGCCTCTTTCTGCCCATATCTCACCTTTATCTTGCCTCTTTCTGCTCATTGCTGACCTTAGTTTTTTCTTCTTTCTAATTTTATTCTGACTCTATTTCTTCATTTCTGACCTTTGTTCTACCGCTTGCTGCTCATTTCTGACCTCTATTTTGCCTCTTTCTGCTCATTTCTGGCCTTTATTCTGCCTCTTTCTGATCTTCTTTCTGGGCCCGCGGGTAAGCCTCAAGTCCTCCATGGTCCCAGCCAGCTCTCCACCTCCTGCAGCAGCTGGCATAGTTGCTGCACAAAGGGAGCTGCTAGAAAGGCAGCTCCCTCCGTGCAGGAGCAATCATTTCATCTCTTTCCCTGCCTGCATATCTGCAGGCAGGGAAAGAAATTAAATTCCGCTTCCAGCGGGCAGGAGCACTTTGACTGCTCCCACCCACTGGAACCAGAGTGTTTGCTTTTGCTTGGTGGGAGCTGTCACAGCTTCTGCCAAGTCACAGTAAATAGCTATGTCCTGGGGGTGGGCACTCCAGGACATAGCAGAAGCCGGCCCGGGGGGTGGAAGTCCCCAGGGCCATGTATGGCTCCAGAGGGGAGCCACCTGGCCCCCCTCCTTTCTTGTTCACAAGCTGGCCCCATACATGGCCTGGGAGGGGGGCTGTGCTGCCCCCCTCCCACCTTTAAAATGGTTATTTGGCCCTTGGGAAGTGGTGGTTCCAGGGCCCGGGGGGGTTCGCGATGTTCCCCCAATGTTTTTCTAATTAGCACCGGGGAGATGGCAGTCCCTGGGTCCTGGGAGGTCCATGTGGCCCCCTGTAATTCAACCATTAACCCCGGGAAGCTGGTAGTCCCTGGGGCATACAAATGCCCAAGGAGGGGGGCCCCGGGCACACCCCTCCTTTAAATTTTAAATAGATGAACATGCACCCGGGACTAGGTCCACCAAGATAAGCGCACAAGCCTGTGCTTGTTTTTTTTTTTTTTTGCTGCAAATTTGTGGATTTTTTAAAATGCTTTTTTGCCATGGTGGGTTACCAGGGGACCCCAAGACCAAGGCTTGGGGGGTCAGGATATTCCTACACTGCCCCCTTTTCTTTTCTACATAGTTGTTTTGTAACTCTTTAACACCGAGTCCCATGATAGCTGCCAACACTTCCTTGTTGAGGTGTGGACAGCCAATCAGAGCTCTGCATTTCCCTGCACAAGCTTGTCATTCTTTGCAAAGTCGTCGTGGCCACAGATATAACTATCTTGATTCTCTTTAATTTCTCTAAAACTACTGATCAGATTTACACCAAATAAGAAAAAACAGAATCTGTGTAACCAAATCTACCTTTCTGCCAAATTTGGTGTAATTCCGTCCAGCGATCCGGGCTGTAGCCGTGTTGCCAAGTCCTATGGGGATTAACATGGGAAAACGCAATGTTTTTTGCCCATTTTGCTTGGCCTATGCTTGACCCTGACCCCCTCCTAAAGCTTTCCAGGCACAACAGATTCACCGGCACATTTTTTGGGGAAAATGTCAAGGGGATATGTCAAATGGCAAAAAAGATGTAGGCAAGTCAAAAACCATTTTCCTATGGAAACATGGTCCTAACTCTTAACTATAACTACGTACTGGCGACCGTAAGTAGCATACATATAGTTATATCGAACTAATTCAGCTTGCTGGGTTCGTGTAGTCTTTCCGCGCTGGCCATAATATTCGTCCAATAGCAGTGGGGCAATACTTACTTAAACGTTGAATTTAACCACCAGTGATCATTGGCATTTAAAAAAGGCATTCAAGCTGAAACACGTTATGCCAGTCCTAATAAAGTGAAGCTCTGCAACTCCGCTATGAGAACCGATTTGTTTTCCTGGAGGGAATATTCTCCTGAGAATAGCGATCCGTTGTTGGATACATATATATATATACATATACATATATATATATATATATATATATATATATATCCAAAGAACTCCAACCTTAGCTCAGGCTGTCAAACAGAGCAGGAACAGGAGCACGGACCACAAAGTAAGTGCAGATTTAAAATTTATTTCACTCCAGTAAAATCACTCAGCATTACGCGTTTCGACCTCAAAGGGCCTTGATCACATATATATATATATTATCTACTGGCGGTCGCCAGTAGATAGTTATAGTTAGGACCTATTTTCCATAGGAAATCCGCAACATTCTATTTGAAATAACTCTTGCGTCGGTTGACGAATCTTCGCGAAATTTTCAAACTTTGTGGCCCGCTCCAGTCCGCTCCTATCCTGAAAGTCTTGGGGTGATTCGTCAAGCGGGGCTGGGAAAAAGGGGGTCCCAAAACGTGTTTTCCCCATTCATTTTCCCATAGGAAACTTTAGCCACGGCTACAGCACTGAACTGCTGAGACGGAATTACACCAAATTTGGCAAAGAGGTAGTTCTTGGTGCAGAAAGAACCCTTTTTGTTAAATGGTGTAAATCCGTTCAGTAGTTGCTGAGAAAATCAAAAGTAAAAACACATATATCAATGGCCGCGGAGGGGCCGCGCACCCTCACGATGACCAGCTGTATGCTAATTGGCTGTCAACACTCCAAACCAGGAAGTGTTGGCAGCCATCTTGTGACTCGGTAGAACCGAGTCACAAGAAAACAGTAAAAACAATTGCGCAAAACGCAAAAAGGGGGCAGGGTAGAAACACCCTGACTTCCTAGGCCTGCTCAGGGCCCCCAACATTTGTTTTTTTTTTTTTTTAATCGGCAAAAAACGCGCTGGGTGCGCGGATCCTGCCGATAAAAAAAAAAACGAAGCGCGGTCTCCCGTGCTTCATTCTTAATTGGCCCCCGGGTGGGCCAAGTCCCGGGGGCATGCAGGGGTTAATAAAAATGAATGGGGGGGCCTCTAAGGCCCCCCAAGCCCCGGCGACCGCCACCCCCTGGGGCTTTTATTTCAAAATGGTGCGGGAGGGCACTCGGCCCTCCCGCAGCCCCGGACCTCCATCCCCCGGGGCTTCTTTTTATTCAATTTAATGAACCTGTGTGGGAGGGCTCAAGCCCCCCCCACACGCCCCGGGGACCGCCACCTCCCCGGGGCACTAATAATGTAAATGTGGGAGTCCGTTATGGACCCCCGAGCCCCGGGGACCACCACCTCCCCGGGGCTTTAAAGACATGGGAGGGGGCCGCGCGGCCCCCCTCTTGGAGCCTGTGGTGGCCCTGGGGACCACCACCACCAACCCCAGAGCCGGCTCCTGCAGTGTCCCGGGGTGCCTACCCCCAGGACACTGCTGTTTGCAATGGCAGGACGGGAGCCTCGAGGCTCCCGTCCTGCCATTGCAAACTTGCTTTGCTTCATTGAAGCGAGAGCAGGAAACCTGCTCTCGCTTCAATGAAGCAAAGCAGAATTGCTTTTCCATAAGGGGAGCTGCATGTCAGCAGTTCCCCTTATGGAAAAGCAATGCCGGCTCCCGCAGGACGCGGGGAGCCGGCGGGACCGTGGGGGCATTGGGGACCCACCCACGGTCCCCAACGGAGAGGGCCAGCCCCGGGGGATGGGGTCCCTGGGGCTAGAAGTGGCCCAGGAGGGGGGCCACGCGGCCTCCCTCCCCAAAAAAACAATTAAAAATAAAAATTTTAAAAAAGGCAAAGGGCGGCCCCGGGGGATGGGGTCTGCAGGGCCATTAGAGGCCTCAGGAGGGGGGCCACGCAGCCCCCCTCCAAAAATAAAAAATAAAAAAATGGTGGCATGCCCCGGGGGATGGGGTCCCCGGGGCCGGAATAGGCCACGGGAGGGGGGCCCACGTGGACCCCTTCCCGTTTTCAATTTAAAAAAAAAAAAGGGTCAGGCCCTGGGGGATGGGGTCCCCAGGTCCCAAAAAGGTAAAAAGGGGGGCCACACAGACCCCTTCTTAATTTTTATTTTAAAAAAGACTGGCATCGTGCCGGAGGCTCCGCCCACTCGCTGCAGCAGTGTGCAAACACGCCCCTGGCGCGTTGTAAGAAGGGAAGTAATTCCCCTTGAATACTGGGGGTCCCTGGGGGCCAACTAGCCCACCAGGAATCTCCAGTATGCGCCAGGGGCTGCGTTGCAGAGAGGTGTACAGACTCCACGCCCCTTTTTACACCTCTCTGCAACGCAGCTCTGTGGCGCTTTTTGGAGCTACATGGTGGGCTAGTTGGACTCCAGGGACCCTCAGGATTCAAGGGGACTTAATCCCCCAACTTAAAACGCGCCACGGGGCGCTTTTGCACAGTGGTGAAGGGAGGCGGCGGGGCTTCAGGTGACATGTGTGCAAACAGGCCCCGTGGCGCATTTTAAGATGGGGAATTAAATCCCCTTCAATCCTGAGGGACCCTGGGGGCCAACTAGCCCACCAGGTACCTCCAGTAAGCGCCACGGAGCTGCGTTGCAGAGTGTTGTAAAAAGGGTCGTGGCCTCTGAACACCTCTCTGCAACGCAGCTCTCTGGCGCATACTGGAGGTATCTGGTGGGCTAGTTGGCCCCTAGGGACACTCGGGATTGAGGAGGAATTAATTCTCCAACTTAAAATGCGCCACAGGGCGTGTTTGCAGACATGTCATCTCAGGCCCCACCCCCTTCCTTCACCATTGTGCAAATATTCCTCTAAAATCAGCCAAACTACGAATTCCGATTTACTCACCTGTTATCAGGAGAGACCTCAGTGCTGCATTTTGAGCCCAGTACTGATCCTGAAAAGTAATTTTAACCGTACTTACCAGTAACTTGAATTTCCTTTCATAGGCTAACATTGACTGGTTTCACTTGGAAATTCTTCTAAGTGTGGAGTTTTGGAACTTTATAATATTCCTCTAAAATCAGCCGAACTACGAATTCCGATTTATTCACCTGTTATCAGGAGAGACCTCAGTGCTGCATCTTTGAGCCCAGTACTGATCCTGAAAAGTAATTTTAACCATACTTACCAGTAACTTGAATTTCCTTCCATAGGATATCATTGCCTGCTTTTTGCTGAAAACGTTTCGAAGTGTCGATTTTTGAAACATACAAATATTCCTCTAAAATCAGCAGAACTACGAATTCCGATTTACTCACCTGTTATCAGGAGAGACCTCAGTGCTGCATCTTTGAGCCCAGTACTGATCCTGAAAAGTAATTCTAACCGTACTTACCAGTAACTTGAATTTCCTTCCATAGGCTAACATTGACTGGTTTCACTTGGAAATTCTTCTAAGTGTGGAGTTTTGGAACTTTATAATATTCCTCTAAAATCAGCTGAACTACGAAATCCAATTTACTCACCTGTTATCAGGAGAGACCTCAGTGCTGCATCTTTGAGCCCAGTACAGATCCTGAAAAGTAATTCTAACCGTACTTACCAGTAACTTGAATTTCCTTCCATAGGCTAACATTGACTGGTTTCACTTGGAAATTCTTCTAAGTGTGGAGTTTTGGAACTTTATAATATTCCTCTAAAATCAGCCGAACTACGAATTCCGATTTACTCACCTGTTATCAGGAGAGAACCCAGTGCTGCATCTTTTAGCCCAGCACTGACCCTGAAAAGTAATTCTAACTGTACTTACCAGTAACTTGTATTTCCTTCCATAGGAATCCATTGTCTGGTTTTCAGCAGAAAAGTTTCTCAGTGTCGATTTTCACAAACTACAAATATTCCTTAAAATCGCCTGTATAACTTAAACGCATTCTTTCAACTGTTTACAGGAGATGCACCAGTGCTGGATCCAGGATCCACCACTGAGTAAGAAAAAGTAACGATAACACTACTTACCTGCTAAGTGAATTTCCTCCCATAGGATAACATTGGTGATTCTATGTGAAAAGTTTCAGTGTCAACTTTTAAAATACAATAATATCCCTTAAAAATCACTACTGTAAACAAAACGCTTTTACTCAACTGTTTACAGGAGATGTCCCAGGACTGAATCTAGGATCCGGACCTGTGGTTAGAAAAGTAATCCATAAAGTAACTAATTGCATTTAACTAGAAATTCACATTGAGCTCAATGTTGCATTGTGTTTGAAATTGTGTTGCCCATTGCAACAACTGTAACTACAGTACTTAAAAGTCTATTGCCTATTTGCAAAGTATTTAAACTAAAGTAATTCATTCTGAGAAAGTATATTTTGTAATGTAATGTATAATGTCATTATAATGTAATTTAACCCTTTCCGTGCTCATGACGAGCTCAGCTCGTCATGCTGCGCGGTAGCGCTGTGCGCATGACGAGCTGAGCTCGTCACGACCCCACCCACGATCGGAATGTCCAGCATACGAGCGGAATTCCGATCGTGGTCAAGGGGTTAAAAAATAAAATATCTAAAAATAAATAGTTTAAAAAATGTAGTAAATCAGTATCAAAAAATAAATATATCCAATTAATACATTTAAAAATTGTCATTTACAAAACCTTTGAAATTCACTGAAAAAAACCATAGGTTTCAGACATGTTATAGTTGGAAATTAGCATTTAAAAACCTTACAAATTCACTGAAAAACCATAGGTTTTAGGGACAGTTATAGTTAGTTGGACATTGCACTCGTACAAAACCCGTGAAATTCCCCGTTATAGTTAGTTCAGCTAACTATAACTCGCGCCTGCAATGCACTGCTGATGACGTCACATATTACATCACTCATGACATGGTCAGTGACATCACTGATGACATCTCAAATGACATCACTGATGACATCATCCAGTGACTGTATGTTTCTGTAAAGTTTAAATATTTTTAATATATATAGGGAAAGGCGTATTGAAGAATGAGTGGGTGTATAAGTGTCTGTATGGATGATTTAGTAGGTGCGTGACTAACTCTATAAGTGAGTGATTAAACGTATCTTACTGAATGCATGGGTTAGTGACTAAACTGGGTGAATGTCTGTATCCGTCTGTCTGTTGCTGTGTAAGTGGCTGCATGGGTTTGTGAATAGCTACATGAGTGTCTATATGAGTTATTGATTGGTTGTCTGAGTATCTGTATGGGTGCCTGAGTGTTTGTGTGGGTGGGGTGTGTGCGACTCTGTGCATAGATGTGTGATTGGGTGATTCACTGGGTGGATGGTTTCAAGAGTGCATCTGTGATAGACTGTATGGGTGGGTAAGTGTGTGTAAGAGTGTGTTAGTGAGTGAATGTATGTCCCAGTGGTACATGTGTGAGTAACTACATATGTGAAATGCAGTATATATGTGTGTTGGAGTATATAAATAGCTATGAGCGAGAGTGTGTGATTGTGAGAGTGACTGTATGGATGAGTGTGTGCTTGTATCAGTGATTGTATAAGAGCATAAGAATGTGCTAGTATTTGTATGAGTAAGTGAGCTGGTGTGTGTATAACTGTATAGGTGAGTAAATGGCAGTGTGTTTAATTATTTGCATGACTGACTATGTGTGTGAGTACCTCTATGGATGAGTGGCGGTGTTTGAGTGTCTATATAGGAGTATGAGTGCATATGATAGTCCTGTACTGAGTGACCGTAAGTATGAGTGACTGTACGGGTGAGTGAGTGGATGTGTGTGTAGACCTAAGAATCAGTGAGTGGGTATGTAGTTGTTGGTGTTGGAGTGTCTATGGTTTTGCGAATGGCAGACTGTAATTTAGAGTGGGTGTATCAAAGGTTATATTAGGGTGTGAGGAGGTGCATCAGATTATCACGTGAATGATGTCATCAGTGATGTCATCAGTGATGTCATTTGAGATGTCATCAGTGATGTCATCAGTGATGTCACTGACCATGTCATGAGTGATGTAATATGTGACGTCATCAGCAGTGCATTGCGGGCGCGAGTTATAGTTAGCTGAACTAACTATAATGGGGAATTTCACGGGTTTTGTACGAGTGCAATGTCCAACTAACTATAACTGTCCCTAAAACCTATGGTTTTTCAGTGAATATATATATATATAAATATATATGTATGTATGTATGTATATATATGCAATGAAAAAACAAAAGTTACAGGGACATTATAGTTAGGGGCAGATTTCTCTCATACAAAACCAGAGTAATTTGGCAGTTATAGTTACCTGAGCTAACTATAACTTACCCCCGCAGTGCACTGCTTATGACCTAACAAATTACCTCACTC
Organism: Calotriton arnoldi; assembly: GCA_963921515.1. Classification (NCBI taxonomy): domain Eukaryota; kingdom Metazoa; phylum Chordata; class Amphibia; order Caudata; family Salamandridae; genus Calotriton; species Calotriton arnoldi. Next base: position 535,564 of record CAWUFW010007798.1, on the reverse strand, counting down.
ATGACATGGTCACTGACATCACTGATAACATCACTGATGACATCTCAAATGATATCACTGATGACACCATTCAGTGAGTATAAGTATTTTGTAAGAATTTAGGAGTGTTAAACATATACAGTAAGGTACTACAAAACTTAAAGAAATATACTAGGTGTACTACTAATGAGTGATACTACTTTCAATATATATTATGTGAGTGGCTGTATGGGTGTCTAAGTGGTTGTGTAAGCAGCTGTGTGGGTGACTGAGATGCTGTGTGAGTGGCTGTATTGGTGAGTGAGTGAGTGTGTTAGTGGATGTATGGGTGGGTGAGTGACAGTGTTATTGGCTCTATCAGTGGGTAAGTGGGTGTGTAGTGATTATATGCGTGAGTGAGTGGGTGTCTGAATGGCTGTATGAATAAGTAACTGGGTGTGTAAGTGGTAGCATGGGTGAGTGAGTGGCTGTTTGAGTAGGTGTTTTGTTATGTGAGTTTGTGTGTGAGTGACTGTATTGGACAGTGAGTGTCTGTGTGAATGTCTGTATTGGTGAGTACACAAATGTATGAGTGCTTGTATGGATTTGTGAATGGGTATGTAAGTGATTGTGTGAGTGCATGTATGAGGGATTCTATGGGTGAGTGAGTGGCTGTGTTGAGACGCTGATTGGGTGAGTGAGTAGGAATGTGATTTTTTTAGGTGAATAGGTGGGTGTGTGAGGACCTGTATAGGTGAGTGTGTGGTTATGTGACTGGCTGTATGAGTGAGTAACTTGTTGTATGAGTGGCTGTATGGGTAAGTGAATAGATGTGTGATTGGGTGTACGAGTGAGTGATTGGGTGTGTGAGTGGCTCTATGGAGGATTGAGTGGGTGTGTGAGGCCTGGTATAGGTCTGTGAATGGGTATGTCAGTTGTACGGGTGTGTGAGTAGGCGTACAAGAGGACATATGGGGGTGTGAGTAGGTGTGTGAGTGGTTCTGTGGATGATGTCATCAGTGATGTAATTTAAGGTGTCATCAGTGATGTCATCAGTCATGCCACTGACCATATCATGGGTGATGTAATATGTGAGGTCATAAGCAGTGCATTTGCGGGGGCATAAGTTATAGTTAGCTCAGATAACTATAACTGCCAAATTGGTTTGGTTTTGTATGATCGAACATGGAAGACAGATCCATGAAGGCTAGGAGAATTATGCCGGAACGGGCAATGGTGTACTTGTTAAGGATCATATAAAGAGTCAGACATTGGTCCTCCATTGACCGTCCAGGGCGAAAGCTGTACAGGACGTCTGATAAAATATTATTTTCATCTGCCCACCCAGCAAGCCTGTCTAATAGAATGTGTTCAACCACCTTTACCACAGAGTCAAGCAGGGAGATTGGCTTATAACAGTAGGTACTGTCTCTATCTCCCTTTTTAAAGACAGGGACGATAGTACATATCGCCCAGGTACTCAGAGGACCAGTTGCAACTACAGCACTTATGATGGAATGGCTGGGACCCAGATATCCATGTTGGGTATGTAAAGATCAGGTGGAATCTCATCTGGACCTGGGGCCTTGTTTTTAGACAACCCCACTATTACTTTCTTTATTTATTTTGAGGGTTTTATATAGTGCGAACAAGACCCTTGCGGGTATCAGAGCGCTTTACAAGGAAAATGTCGAAGACACATAGGCATATAGCAAATAACATAAAGTTCCATACACATCAAGAGTCATATAATCGCAATAACCCTGGTTCAAGTGAATTTAGCCATGAGAAGAGATTTCACTTCTTTTTTGAAAGATGCAGTAGATGGATTCCATCTAGTTTCTGGGGGCAGAGCATTCCAGATCCTGGGTGCTATCCCCGAGAAGGCTCGGTTGTATGTTTTCTTTTTGATGAATCTTTGTGGTTTTAGTAAGAGGTTACTGGTACTTCTGGGTAACCCTGGGCGTAGTTCGCGAAGTAACGCTTCGCAAAGCTACGCAAAGTGCAGTTCGCACTACGCGAGCTACGCGTAGCACTACGCGAACTGCGTAGTGCGTGTTCGCAATGATTGCACAGTGCCGGATGCTTGTCCGCACTGTGCAATCATTGAAAACGGCATCTTGCACAGTGCGAGCTGTCTTTTACTGCCGCTCGAGTAGATTTTTACTCGAGCGGCAGCTTTCTCAACGCAAACTGGTAGTTTCTCATCGCGAGCGGTCGCGAGCATACGCGACCACTCGCAATGAGAAACCTGACCTCCCCGCGTTGAGAATCTCGCCGGGAGGTTTATTTTCCACGCTCGCGATCAGCAACTTGATGTTGCTGATCGCGAACGAGGAAAAAGTCTCGCCGGGATGTCATTTTGCTTGCTCGCGGTCGCCAACTTGACGTTGAGGACCGCGAGCAAGCAAAAAATGACCGCTGCACTACGCTACGCGTGTTCGCACTGTGCTACGTGCAATTCGCGTAGTGCGAAGTAGCGCAAACTTCGCAAACTACGCGAGCGTAGCGTAGTTTTCCGCCCAGGCCTACTTCTGGGCGCTCTGTTACCACATGAAGGCACCAGTTTCTGTGCCAGATAGCTGGGAGTGTTGTGATGAATGGCTTTATGGGTCATGCATGCGATTTTTAGTTGAATTCTGGCTTCGAAAGGTAGCCAGTTCAGGGATCTTAGATCCGGGGATATGTGGGAGTTTCTTTTGGAGCCAGTAATAAGTCTAGCTGCTGCGTTGATTGAAGCTCTTAGAGGGGCCGTTGAGGATCTGGGAAGACCGCAGAGAGATACACTCCTATATTCCACTCTTGGGATAACTAGAGCTTGTACTGCCAGTTTGAGGTCCTTTTCGGGCAGGAAAGGTTTTAGTTTTCTCAATGTGTTCATCTGAAAGTTTGCTCCTTTTGTTGTGGTGCTGATGTGTTTCTGCATATTTAGATTTCTGTCCAGAGTTATTCCCATTGATTTCGCTGAGTCGATGATAAGAGGTTGGCAGTTGAGTGCTGTTATGTGTTTGATCCAGTCTTGAATTATAGTTACTTGGGAGGGAGGAGCGATTAGGAGGAATTCGGTTTTGAGGGTATTCAGTTTTAGATGGTTTTCGGCCAGCCAGGTCTGAGTTTTTTCTAGAGTTGTGTTGAGAGATTTGATGTCTTCTAGAGAATGTATCTTTAAGTATAGTTGTGTATTGTCTGCGTACATATGATACTGCACGTTAGAGGCATTGAGAATTTCGGTGAGTGGTTCCATGAATAAATTGAAAAGTGTCGGAGAGAGGGATGATCCTTGTGGGACTCCTAAGGTGACAGGGACGGGTTTGGACAGGGACTGATTAACCTTGAATCGTTGCGATCTGTTTTGGAGGAACGAGGTGAACCAATTTAGAACGGATCCGGATAATCCCATTCTATGTTTCAGAAGGTCTAGCAGGTTGTCGTGTTTGAAGGTGTCGAAGGCCGAAGACAGGTCGAGCAGGATAAGTAAGCAGGCTTCATTTTGGTCTAGGATTTGTAGTGCATCGTCTATTATGTGGGTCATAGCTGATTCGGTACTGTGTTCTGCACGGAAGCCGGATTGGAATTGGTTGAGGAGATTGAAGTGGTCTATGTGCTTTTCAAGCTGAAGGTGTACACATTTTTCTAAGAGTTTGGCCAGGGTAGGGATGTTGGATATTGGGCGGTAATTGTTTAAGTCTGCGGGGTCAACCGTTGGTTTCTTTAGGATGGGGGATACCTGCCCGGACTATGCCCTTTCTTCCTTCCTCCATGGTGGGCCCTAGCCTTCACTCAAGATGGAATAAGACTGAAACATTTCCACGAAGTGCCTTACCCAGTCGTCTTCCGTAATATGGGCATCCAATAAGTTAGCACTATCCACTGCCAAAAAAAGACTATTTATGATGCTCCAAAACTTTGAACTGCTCTTTAAAGTGCTAGCCTCAATGAAGTCTGACCAGGCCTCGTCCTTCAGGACAGCTTTGCGTCTTGCCAATTCAGCCTTATACTGGCTGCAGCATTCCTTAACTGGGCAGGGGTCCCTTGTTTTGTTACCTAGTGCTTCCTTCAAATTCCTGGAGGCATGGGAACAGTCCAGATCAAACCATCTTGGGGCCAAGTCATGATAATGCACTGCTGGGGCCTTTAGTAAGTTTGTTATGGTGCCAGAAAAAACAGTAAAGGTCTTTATTATGTCTATTGGATCAGCCTTCTGGGCTAAGCAAGTAGCTAACTCTTTATGGCACTGAGCAAACAAGGACTTATAAAAAGAATCTGGGGTTATCTGTGCCCACTTGAGTCTCCTGCCACCATCCACAGCTTTCATGGACCCCCTATCTCCTGCCTCCTTGAATTGTGCTAAGATGGGCCAGCGAGTCGTAACACACAATGAGTTGTGATCACTATAAATACTCGACTGGATTGTAAAGTCCAAGTTATAATAAAAAAAAGGTGTGGAAACAAAAATTCAAATCAATAAACAACTTGCTCCCCTCCCTATAAAGGTGGGGTTAATATCCTTCGTACGGGGGGGCAACACGCTCATGGCCGAAATTAAATCAAACTCGTTTACAATGGCATTGAGAATGCTACCCTGGTGGGCATGTTCCAGGTGCACGCACGTCAAGCTTGCACAACCCATATCTTTCAGGCCCTCAGACCTCAGGTCCCCACACAAATGGACATTAAAATCTCCTGCAATAATGAAGTTAATAGAGTGTCGATTGGGAGAACCAAGAGATATTACAAATATCCGGGAAAGAGGAGATAGCGTTATAAAAGTTCAAAAGCAACAACTTACATGACCCACTGGAAAATAACAAGACCAAGGTGGGAGCTTCTGTGGGCAACACAAAAAAGCAAAATTACCTTGAACTGCTAGGGAGACATGGATAACCAGGCCCTCCTTATGTTTACCCGCCCTCAAAGGGATGGCTGACACAAAAAGGTTTTATATCCCTCCAGGAAAAAACAATTCTCAGCAACCCATGTTTCCTGAAGGCATATCACATCAAAACTTCTTATAAATAGTATCCATTCAGGGTCAGTAAACTTGCTCGCCAACCCAGCAATGTTCCAGGAAATAAAATTATATTCCTTATGGTCAGATGGACCGGGGCCAGAAAGTCCAGAAAAGTTCTGCATTATAAGGATTATTGGCTCTGATAAGGCTGCAACCGGCAGTCAGTCACATCTCTTCAGTGATCCTAGTGGTGCAAAAATGTTAGAAAGAGATATACCAGGAGCAACCTCCTGCCAGCCCACCTGGATGGGATCAGAGAGCCTCAGAAACCACTACATATGGTGTTGATTCCACTGGTAAGTGGAATATAGTTGGTCTCTGGCTGGAGTTGCTGGATACCCCAAACCATGAACCATTTTCCCCTCCTCTTGGCATCACGTACGGTTTGCTCTGAACACCTCCAAGGCTATCGTTGGACTTAATTTTCCCTATTGAAGGAGCCCCCACGTTCAATGTCAATGTTGATGAACAAGCAGGTTGCATGGGGGGGCACGGGAGATGAGTATCACCCTCCGAAGCGAGCTTTAGTGATGTCAGTGGCTCATTACTCCTTTTGCCTCCGTCCCATGCATTACAACACTCAGTGTTGGAAGAACCAGTTAGCACCGGGGTTAAAGCATGTACTACTGTATGACCAGCTAAGTTATTCTGGTTGCGATTAGTGAGTTTCTTTTCTATTGCGGTTAAGCGTTGCTTCTTTGGATCCAGTTTAGTGTTCATGGCAGCTATTAAAGACACCATAAGCGAATCCAACATGATTACCATATCTGATTTAGCCAGAGCTTGTAGGTCATGTGGACTGGGCTGCGGGCCATCCAACCTCAGTCGCTTGGGGTTACCCTCAGTCAGAGGACGTTTTCTTTTAGCTCCTAGTCCTGTTCCCACTCTAGGACCCTCTTCTGAAGCTATTGAGGCTGTCTGGATGTCCGGTAACAAAAGGGTGCCATGACCCTTTGAACGAGATTGAAATTAATTTGGCGGGGAAATGTCACCAGATAGGGGAAAGAAGCCATCCTCACAGCCTTGATCCTGACCTGTAGGCAGGGTGGTGGATCCTGAGGCCTGTTCAGAATGTTCTGAGTCTGATGATGTTAAGGCACTTGGAGGGCCAGGGAGTAGATGATTTATACGAGAGCGAGAGAGGCGATGGGTAACCAACTCTATCTCCTTGGCTAAAACACCTGCTGCTCAATAAAAAAAAGGCATCCATAGTGGTTACTGAGCTCACAGGAACCTTGGGGGCGCCACCTGCTGTCTTGCGTGTCCCCATGAGCTATCACAAAAAGTCCTGGAGTACAATCCACAAGAACTGTCCAAACTAGGGCAGGCAACAAGCCAAACCTTTCACTTTAAGACACACTACTGATACTAATCCTTTAACTAGAGCAGAGAAGTACCTTAGAAAGTAATTCAGGTGGATTGTTAATTATAACTGGAATGCATTACCCTCTACCAACAATCCTCCTTGTAGGTAGAGGGGATAGAAACCATGCACCATTAGGGGTGAATATAAAAAATATAAAGCAGGAAAAAAGGAGGCTACCCCTACATGCTCTTCCCAAGTAATCCAGTTTCCTCCAGACAGAAGTCCTTGGGGCTACTTCTGTTTCAGGTTACAGCTTACAGTCACCCTGCAGAGCAAACAAGACTAGCTCCTAGAGTCAGAGAACCAAGAGTGGGGACCCAGCCTGGCCTCCTCCGGTCTCTGACGGGCACAGACAGGCCCGCCCTTGACCTGGACATTGATGCGCACAAATCTTAGTGTAAGAGTCAGTGTCTTCAATCCATGGAAGAATATGGAATTTTGGAGCCAGGACCTTGATATGTCACTAGCACTCTCGAGTCTTCGAGAAAAAAGGCGTCCGTCCCGATGCGTGGTCGTCTCTAACGTTAGAGATGACCGCGCATCAGGACGGACGTCTTTTTTTACACTAAGATTTGTGCTCATCTATGGCCCAGTGGACTGAGTTTTATCCACTGAAGAAAAATATACCGTTGTACCATGCTGTGACATTTCCTCAGCACTGTTTCCAAAAGCCTTGAAAAAGTCGTTTCACGACGAAACACGTGTCGGCTGTTGTTCAAGTTGGAATTTTGAAATAAAGAATATGGAACTATCCTTTGGCCTCTATGTACTCATTACGATGTGCTGTTGAACACAACTAAAAGGACCCACTAAAAACACGGACCTTGATACCTTCTTTTTGTGGTGGTGCTCTGAACATTATTTCAAAATTTGTGTGTATGGTTTGTTCCTACGTATGACACTACTTGGATGGCATAGTGTCTTCCGTTTCATTGAGCACGCCAACTCGACATATGTGTGTTTAAAATTTACTGAATTCTTGTATGTGCTAGCAATATAATTACCATTGTCATCTTTGTAGTGTTTGGTGAGTTCTGCAGGGTACCTCGTTCCATACCAAGAAATATGGGCATAGATCGAGGATTGATTATTTCTTAGTAGAGGCGAACCTTAAATAAGATGTTGTAGACATAGAATATATGGTAGCACATCTCTCAGACCATTCAGCAGCAGTAATAACACTTAGGAATAATGGCCAACCTAAGAAAAGGAGGTGGCCCTTGGATCGTACTATCTTGGCAGAGACAGCAACAATGGATGCCCTAAAAACAGAAGTAAGTGAATTTCTTAAAATTAATAGTGGCTCCGCCCCTACGGGGGTAATTTGGGATACTCTGAAAGCTTTTATCAGGGGTAAGATCACAAGTATACTCAGCTATAGAAATAAACAATATAGGCTTAAGTTGGGTAAACTAGAGGAAGAAATGAAAAATCTAGAGATAGAAAGAAGTAGAAATATGATCAATGACAGGAATATATTGATAGAAGAGAGATTGTTTTTACTGAAAAAACAAATGGAAGAAATCTTACAAAATCAGATCCGGGAAAGATGGCATGCAAGTAAATAAGCCCACTTTGAGTATGGGCAGGGAGCAGGAGAGCTCTTAGCCTTGAAGATCAAGATAGATTCAAATAGGAACCACATTAATGGGGTTAAGGTATTGCAGTCAGATGCCATGTTAACCAGTGAACTGGAGTTGGAGGAGGCATTTATAGAATATTTTCAGGATCTCTATTCCGAAGAAGATGAAGTTTCAGAAGATGAGGGGAAAGCTTGGTTAGCAGACTCAGTTAATCCTTTAGACCTGGAGCAGAAAGATATTCTTAATCAGAATATAACAAAAGAAGAAGTTAAGATCGCCATACAAGCATCTAACAGTGGGAAAGCCGCAGGGCCGGATGGGATACCAGCAAAGCTATATAAGATCTTAGAAGAAGTCCTAACCCCTCTTCTGACAGTAATAATTGAAGAGATCCTGGAGAATGGGATGCAACTACCAAGATCATGGAATGAAGCGACAATCACGCTTATTCTGAAACCAGGCAAGGACCCCACTAGATGTGATTCATATAGACCTATATCTCTATTGAACGCAGACTATAAAATCTTTACCACAATTCTGGCGGGGAGATTAAGCAAGGTTGCGGGTGGTGTGATCCATAAAGATCAGAAGGGATTCATCAAGGGGAGGCATATACATGAATTGACATATGGGCTCATTGGAGCAATTGATGTGGCGACAGCTTATTCCACCCTTCTTGCAGTTATTATGTTAGATGCTTCCAAAGCTTTCTATAGGGTTAGGTGGTCTCATTTGCTAGTGGTTTTCAAACAACTTAAGCTCGGGAACAAATTTTTCAGGGCAGTGCAATTAATATATCAAAATCCCATAGCAAGAGTTTTAAGCTCCCCTCCCCACTCCCGCCTCCCAGCTGTCCAGCCCTCCCCGACCCCTACTTAATGGCAGCCGCTGCGGGGACAGGCAAGCAAGACCACTGACTCATTGTCAGTGAAATTGCTCTCCCTCCCTCACAGCTCCACCATTAAGTGAGGCCTTCCCCCGAGCCCCTGCACTCTCGAGTGTTGGTATTCGAGGCTCTCCTCCACCCGCAGGTTTTACCTGCGCCTCATCCCTGGTGGTCCAGTGGACCTCTGTCTCCTTTCTCTTGCTCTGCTTTTTCTCTCCTTTTTCACTCGTTTTTTCCCCTCATTTCTATCTCCCCCTTCACTCTCCTTCTGTGTCTTTCCTCCGTTTTCACTCATTTTTTACACTCATCTCAATCTCCCCCTTTCACTCTCCTTCTGTGTCCTCTGTGTCTTTCCTCCACTCTTCTTGCACTTTTGCTGCCTTATTTTCACTTTTCCCTCTCTTTTTGCCTTTTTCCTTTTGCCTTTTTCCGCCCGTTTTTCCCCGCCGCTGCTTCCCCCGTGGCCCCTCCCCCCCAGCATGATTAGCGCGACCGGCCCAATCCAGCTCCCCTCCCACCTCCCAGCTGTCCAGCCCTCCTCTACCCCTACTTAATGGCGGCCGCTGCGGGGACAGGCGAGCAAGATCACTGACTCATTGTCAGTAAAATTGCTCTACCTCCCTCGCAGCTCCGCCATTAAGTGAGGCCTTCCCCCGAGCCCCTGCACTCTTGAGTGTTGGTGTTCGAGGCCCTCCTCCACCCGCAGGTTTTACCTGCGCCTCATCCCTGGTGGTCCAGTGGCCCTCTGTCTCCTTTCTCTCGCTCCGCTTTTTCTCTCCTTTTTCACTTGTTTTTCCCCCTCATTTCTATCTCCCCCTTCACTCTCCTTCTGTGTCTTTCCTCCATTTTCACTTGTTTTCCCCTCATTTCAAGCTCCCCCTTCACTCTCCTTCTGTCTTTCCTCCGTTTTCACTCATTTTTTACACTCATCTCAATCTCCACCTTTCACTCTCCTTCTGTGTCCTCTGTGTCTTTCCTCCACTCTTCTTGCACTTTTGCTGCCTTATTTTCACTTTTCCCTCTCTTTTTGCTTTTTTCCTTTTGCCTTTTTCCGCCCGTTTTCCCCCGCTGCCCCCGCGGCCCCTCCCCCCAGCACGACCAGCGCAACCGGCCCAATCCAGCTCCCCTCCCTGCTCCCGCCTCCCAGCTGTCCAGCCCTCCCCGACCCCTACATAATGGCGGCCGCTGTGCGGCCACGCAGCGGACACGTGCAGCGGGCAAGCCCGTCTGTGCCCGTCCGCGACCATCGCCAGGAACCCTGGATCTCTGCACCGCAAACGCTACGACCCAGAGGCACTCCATGCTCTCAACCCAGGCCGCAACAACAACTGCAAGCTAGCATCACCAGCCGACACCCACGGACCCTTCAGCTGGCACCGCTGCCGGCACACCTGCAGCACCACCAAGACCACGGACCCAGCGCAACCCGCCCGCAAGAACACAACCGAACCGAAGACCCTGCAATGCATCCTCCTCAACGTCCGATCCCTCCACAAACACGCCACAGAAATCTGGGACCTCCTCGACAGCACCACCCCGGACATAGCGTTCTTCACCGAAACATGGACCAACACCACCTCGGGACCGGACATCGCCATCGCCATTCCCCAAGGATACAAGATCTCCAGGAAGGACCGCCCCACCCGCCCGGGAGGAGGAATCGCCATTGTCCACAAATCCACCCTCCGCCTGAGCACACTCCCCGACGAGCCCACAGACCTGATGGAACACCTTTACTTCAAGATACTCAGCACAAGTCCTGTGCACACGCATACAAGTCGAGAAACAGTACAACACAATTAATGTTGGTAAAGATGAAGACACTTCTTTTTCTTTTTTAGGTTGTGGTGTTCGCTTAAATAGTGTTGCTCTACAAACCAGCCAACACGTGTTTCGTCATTGGGTAGGATAAACCCGTGACTTCTTCAGGGCTGTAACGAGGCAACGTAGTTCCTAGACCTTTCAACAGGTGATAATTTTGACCCGGTTGGCCATAAAGATTCCACAATGTTCCTATGTAGCGCTATTTCCTTCTTTGTAGGGTGAGTCTGTATATTGACGGTACCTTCAAAAAAGATACCAGAGCATATGTTAGAGCTCTGTATCTTGGTCCACCTTGAACCAAACAGTAAAAACGTCTCGGGTCAAGAATTCACAAATCATGCGGCAAAAAAACAGCCATATAAGGATCTGAGCGAGTACGCTCGATCGTGTGTCTGGTCCCAGGATCGAGCGTACTCGCTCAGATCCTTATATGGCTGTTTTTTTGCCTTATATGGCTGTTTTTTTACTGTTTGTGTCAAGGTGGACCAAGATACAGAGCTCTAACATATGCTCTGGCATCTTTTTTGAAGGTACCGTCAATATACAGACTCACCCTACAAAGAAGGAAATAGCGCTACATAGGAACATTGTGGAATCTTTATGGCCAACAGTCGAATTATCACTGGTTGAAAGGTCTAGAAACTACGTTGCCTCGTTACAGTCCTGAAGAAGTCACAGGTTTATCCTGCCCAATGACGAAGCACGTGTTGGCTGGTCTATAGAGACAACACTATTAAGCGAACACCACAGCCTAAAAAGAAAGAGAAGTGTCTTCATCTTTACCAACATTAATTGCGTTGTTCTGTTTCTCAACTTGTATGCGTGAGCACAGGACTTGTGCTGTTTGTCAATAGACCCTAGGGCCTACATTGGAGGGTTTAGGGGATTTTCCCTCACCTATAGCACCGCGTTGATACTATTCATTATTTGTTTCAACTAGCACAGTATTCGGTATAGTGCCATCTCATGTCCTGTGATAATTAACTCCCCCCTTTCACTCACTTCAAGATACTGGCCAGCCCTACCACCACCCTCCGAGAAACCCTCATATACCGACCCCCTGGACCCCACGGACTTTTTGCCAACTCCATCCCGGACATCATCTCCCCGCATGCCATCGCGTCCACCAACTACACCCTACTGGGAGACCTCAACTTCCACCTCGACAACCAACTGGACCCCAGCACCACATCCCTCCTGGACAACCTCCACAACATTGGACTCTGCCAGATCGTGACTGAGCCCACGCACTCAGCAGGACACACCCTCGACCCCCTCTTCACAACAGGAAACTCCATCACCTTCAGTCACACCAGCGAACTCCCATGGACTGACCATCGATGCGTCCACTTCACCTTCAGAACACCCACCATCCACAGACACCAGCACCTGCTCCACGAAGAAACTGGACCAGAATCACCGACGACCAGCTAACCTCATCACTCAGCAACTCACCCCAACCATCGCGGAAAGCGACGACCCCAACACCGCAGCCCGAACCCTACACAGATGGATCTCCGACAGCGCCAACACCATAGCCCCCCTCAAGAAAAACAACAACACCCACGCCAAGAAAGCTAGATTTCTTTACCACTGAACTTCGAGAGTCCAGACGCACTTGCCACCGCCTCGAAAAAGCCTGGAGGTACACCAAATCCACAGAAGCCCACAACAACTTCAGAGCCGCCACCAACGCCCACCACCAACTCATCAGAAAAACGAGGGAAAAAGCGATTGAAGACAGAATCTCCACTCATGCACACAACAGCAAAGAACTTTTCAACATCATCAAGGAGTTCGCCCAACCCACCAGTGAGTCCACCGACATCCCTCACTCACAAGACCTCTGCGACAAACTCAGCACCTTTTTCCACCACAAAATCAAGAGCATCTACGACAACTTTAACGAAGACAACCAACACACTGAACCCTCACCAACCACCCCGACACCCTGAAGCCAGCGATTGACAACTGGACAGCTCTCACCACCGAAGACACACTGAAGACGATGAAGTCAATCCACTGCGGGGCCGCCACGGACCCCTGCCCCCACCACATTTTCAACAGAGCCGCCGACACCATCGCACCCATGCTCTGCCACACCATCAACCGCTCCCTGGCAACCGCCTCGTTCCCAGACGACTGGAAACACGCCGAGATCAACCCCCTCCTGAAGAAACCCTCGGCGGACCCCACCGACCTCAAAAACTACAGACCCATCTCCCTGCTCCCGTTCCCAGCGAAAGTCATCGAGAAAGCCATCAACAGCCAACTCGCCACATTCATCGAAGAGCACAACATCCTCGACTCCTCCCAATCCGGCTTCAGAAAAACCACAGTTCGGAAACCGCCCTCCTCGCCGCAACAGACGACATCCGCACCCTACTGGACAAAGGAGAAACAGCAGCCCTCATCCTCCTCGACCTCTCAGCGGCGTTTGACACAGTCTCTCACCGAACCCTAATACGCAGACTCCACAACGCAGGGATCCAAGACAAAGCCCTCGACTGGATCCGCTCCTTCCTCTCCGGCAGAACGCAGCGGGTCAGACTCCCCCCTTTCCTCTCGGACCCTACACCAACCACCTGCGGAGTCCCCCAGGGGTCCTCCCTCAGCCCTACGCTCTTCAATGTCTACATGGCTCCGCTCGCCCCCATCGTGAGAACCCACGGACTCAACATTGTGTCATACGCAGACGACACCCAACTCATCCGCTCCCTATCCAACGAACCCAACACCGCCAGACACAACTTTCGAGAAGGTATGGAAGCCGTCGCCAAATGGATGAAAAACAGCTGCCTACAACTAAACACCCAAAAAACGGAAGTACTCATCATGGGCCCAAACCCCGACACCTGGAACGACACCTGGTGGCCCCCCGCCCTCGGAAGCCCGCCCACCCCCACGGAACATGCACGCAACCTGGGAATCATCCTGGACTCAGAGCTCAAAATGGACCGCCAGATCAACTCCGTCTCGTCCTCCTGCTTCCACATCCTCCGCCTCCTACGTAAGACCTTCAAATGGATCCCCCTCGAACACAGAAAGACCTTCACTCACGCCCTGGTCACCAGCAGACTCAACTACGGCAACGCACTCTATGCCGGAATAAACAAGAACCTCACCCGCAAGCTACAGAACATCCAAAACGCTGCTGCAAGTCTGGTCCTCAACCTGCCAAGACACTGCCACATCTCCCAGCACCTGCGCACACTCCACTGGCTCCCCATCGAAGCTAGAGTCACCTTCAAGATGATCACCCACGCTCACAAGGCCCTCCACGACACCGGACCAACATACCTGAACAGCCGACTCAAATTCCACGCACCCCAAAGGACCCTACGATCAGCCCAGCTCTCCTACGCCGTGGTCCCCCGCACAAGAAAGACCAGATCGGGAGGCTGCTCCTTCTCCTTCCTCGCGGCCAGAGCCTGGAACGACCTTCCGCTCCACCTCAGACAGACAACATCACTCCCCATCTTCGCAAGAAACCTCAAAACCTGGCTCTTCGACAGACCCCCTCCTTGATGGACTGGAACCTGCAAACCCCCCCTAGCGCCTTGAGACCCCTATGGGTGAGTAGTCACGCTTAACAAACACCTGATTGATTGATAGTGAATGGTAATTTAACTACACCTTTTAAAACCTCGAGAGGTACAAGGCAGGGAGGCCCCTTGTCCCCCCTGCTATTTAATCTTTATATAGAGCCCTTCGCCCAAAAACTTAGGGTGGCAACTAATATTCCTGCTTTCTCTTGGGGGGCCTGGGAAAAGAAAGTTGCATTATATGCTGATGACTTGGTGATCTTTTCCTCTGATCTGGAGGCTGTACTTTCTTCCACTATACAGATGGCCTTGGGTATTGGCAAAATATTGGGTTATTTGGTCAACGAGGCAAAAACAGAGATTATGGTTTGGAACCAGATGAAGGATAACGAGGCAAAAACAGAGATTATGGTTTGGAACCAGAGGAAGGATAACCCGCTGACTAAAAAGGAGATGAAGTATTTGGGTATTAAAATTATGGAGAACATAAATAAAATCCCGGAAATTAATCTGTTGAAAATATTGAGGGAAACAGTACAGCTAGTGAAGAGTTGGGCACATCTTCCTCTCACGATTTTTGGGCGGGTTAATTTGATTAAGATGGTGATTCTGCCAAAAATTACATATCTATTTAACACCATTCCCTTGCATTTTGAGAAAGCAACAATAGATAAAATTCAACAGGGAATAAATTCATTCATTTGGGCATACAAGGGGGTCTTCTTGGAAAAAGCTTCGGAGAAGGAGAAAGAAAGGGGGATTATCAGTACTGGACATCCAATACTACGCTTAGGCTTTTCAGATTGCTAACTCTAGAATGCTTTTTAAAACTCCAGATAGCTCAGACGTGGGAATTATGTTTCTAGCAATGATAAAAAGGAGCAAAATGGGCACCGATGGTTTTCTCTTTAAGTTTGGGGACCCACATTTTTTCAAAAAGATTAAGTTAAAAATACCACAAACATTTGCTAGAATGTGGCACATGATAAGAAGGCAGCTTAAACTAGATTACTATTCTTACTCAGGCCCAATTTGGGAGTCCCCAGGACACCGGAATGACTTAAGGACAAATTGGCATTATCAATAAGAGAGGTGGGAGTACTTCTTTGGGGTGCGATCATGCAGGATGGACAGCTAATCTCATGGAACGAGATAAAAGATCTTTTGGGGGATAACATTTCACATTTTAAGTATATGCAATTGAAGATTTGGGAGTGGGCTCGGACGGCACCACTGGGTGTTGGTAATGACTTGGAGGGACAATTTGCCAGAATGTCCCTTGGTGAGAAAGAAGTTTCTTTTTGGTACTGGGGCCTGCAGGATACCATGGACCGAGAATTCACTCTGGCAGAAGATGTATGGGGCAGATGCTTGCTGAGCTGCAACTTACAACATATGTGGCACGTATCGATGCGTACACTTTACTCTATTGTCAAGCCTGCTTTTTAAAAAAGAAACCACTTCTCACTTCATAGAGCATATATAACACCCGAGAAGCTGTCCAAAATGGGGAAAGGAAAACCGACAGCCTGCGCAAAGTGTGGCTTGGAAAAATCGACCGATGTACACATGTTCCACCAGTGTACACAGATAAAGAGGTTTTGGCAGGAAGTTTAATCAACACTCTCAGGTATTTTGGGGATACACATAAAGGTAAGCCTTTCACAAATTATCTTTGGTGTGATGGAAGGTGTATTTGGAGCTGCCAGGGATCTGTTGTTCTATGCAATACTACTTGCTAGAAGGGAGATATGTTGCAACTGGATAAGAGAAACACCACCTCAGCATTCAGAGTGGTTAGAGTCCATGTTTTCTATGTCAAGAATGGACTTGATGGGGAATGGGTCCAAGAAGAGAACAAGATTCTGGGATATACTACAGAATTGGGCAGGGGTTAACCAAAATTAATGAGCTGGTGAAAAGATAATAAGAGGAACCCTCTGTCCAATGATTACACCTGCATAACTCTCTGTTTTATGGCTGCAAGGGCCCCCCCACTACGTTTTATGCAGTCGCCGTTTTCTGAGAGAGATGATCCGGAAGGAGGATAGTGTCTTGACCCAATGCCTTCTCCCCCCCCCACTTGGTGGGGGGTTTATGGTCTCTCCTTCGGAGCGGAAAGGCAAGAGTATAAGTCATTAAAATTTGAGGTGAATGAGGAGGAACAAAAAAATGGAGGGAGCCACTAATACACACCTTGAGACAGTGTCAGGGGCATCTAAACATTCACTCACATGCACAGACACAACTCTTATGCATCGAGCACTAATGGAGGTGGTTGCACACTCACTTAAATAACAGAATAGTAACTAACAGGCCCAGGAAGCAACCCATGCCTCTCCTTACATATACATTTACTGACGCATACAATCACCAATCACAAAGGGAGTCGGTGATGTACCAACAAAATTACATACATATGGAAGCACAACCCCACATAGGGACTGAGACACTCATTCAGATATCTACTAAAGAACTAACATTACCAAGTCACCCATCCAGGGAAGTAGCCATTTGAACATGTCTCAGGCCTGGTACACCTGAGCATGTGTATGCAGTTCTACTGCTAGGCCATGTTGGCATTTAAAACCCCTTCAAAAACATTAACATGCTGCTCTACCACATATAACTCACCCCTAAGGTAGCCTGTAGCTAGGCCATAGGGTATGCCCCTAGGTGCATATAAGCTAACACATGTAGTTAGAAGTTTCAGTGAGCTACATGCATCCTTAGAGTCCCATTTGCTCAGTTATATATCCAGTCTCACACCCTGTTTTGAATCTCATATAAGTACATACAAAAGGAGAGAGTCACTAATACACCCCCTGAGACAGTTTCAGAGGCATCTAAACATTCACTCACATGCACATACACAACTCTTATGTTTCTAGCACTAATGGAGGCGGTTGCACACTCACTTAGTTAACTGAATAGTAACTAACAGACCCAAGAAACAATCCATGCCCCTCCTTACATACACCTTTACAGACCCATACAGTCACAAAGGGAGCCAATGATGTTCAAACAAAGTTACTTACATGTTGAAACACACCCCACATAGGGACTGAGACACTCATTAAGATATCTACTAAAGAACTGACACTACCAAGTCACCCATCCCGAGAAGTTGCCCTTTAAACATGTCTCAGGCCTGGGACACTTGTGATTGTGTATGCAGTTCTACTGCTAGGCCAACTTGTCAATTAAAACCCCTTGACAAGCCATAAACTGTTGTTATACCTCACCCCTAAGGTAGCCTGCAGCTAGGCCATAGGGTACGCTCCTATGTGCGTAAAAGCTAACACATATAGGTAGAAGTTTCAGTGAGCTACATGCACACTTACAAGCCCATATGCTCAGTGTTATAAATGGGGGTCTCTAGTTGGCAGAGGTAGGTACCTTTGTCCAAATAAGGACACTTGCTTCTAGTCAGGGTAAGGGGGATACACTTCTAAAATAACCCCTGCTCACCCCCTTGGTAGCTTGGCATGAGCAGACAGCCTTATCTCAGAGGCAGTGTGTAAAGCATTTGTGAACACATACAGTAATACAGTGAAAATACTACAAATGGACACCACACCAGTTTAGAAAAACTGTAAATCTTTATCTAAACCAACAAGACCAAATACGATAAAAATCCAACATACAATACTCTTGAAAAATAGTACTTGTGCAAAATAACCTTTAAATGGGAGAAAAATCAATAAAACACAGTTCTTCTGACTCGGTAGCTCCTCCTGGGGCTACCGCGATACTGAATACGACAGAGGCTAACAATTCCAGCCGACCGCGTCGATACGGGCCAGCTAAAGCGCCGGCAGGCTCGGACACAGTACCTTTCTTGCTGCGACCAACACCTCGGTGCGAGTCGGTCGGGGCAAACGTTGCAGTCGCGTTGTGAAGCGGAGCGTTGTGGCGGACGATGTCCTCACGATTCGGTGCAGGCAGCGACACGTTGACGGAGTCTGTGAGACCAGGGCTTGCGTGGAAGGGTGAGACGGTGCTCGCTGCGGTGCTGGCAGGTCACGGTGCGGCGACGGAGCCGGTCGATGTTCCGGTCGGGCAGTGACGGAGTTGGTGACATCTTTGCAGCGTGTAGCAAAGCGTTGCGGAGTGCAGTGCCCACAGGACGCGGTGCAAGCAGCGGCTCGTTGACGGAGTCGGTGAGACCAGGGTTGCTTTGCAAAGCGAGGCGTTGCTCTCGGCGGTGATTTCAGGACACGGAATCCTTCGACGGACTCGATGACAGAGTCGGTTACCCTTTTCTTCTGCGGCGACGATCAGAGACGGTGCACACAGACACGGTGAGGTCTTGGCTGTTCCTGAGACCTCTAGAACAGGGGGCAAGCTCAGTTCAAGCCCTTTGAGATCTTTTCATCAAGCAGGGGGATAAATCAAGCGCAAAGTCCCTTTCTCCTTTCCTTGGCAGCAAGTAGCCACTGCAGGCCAACCCCAGACAGCAAACAGCACAGGGACAGTATTGCTTCTCCGGCTCTTCTCCTTGGCAAAGGTTCCTCTTGATTTCCCAGAAGCAATCTAAAAGTATCGGGTCTGGGCCCCTTTTTTTATCCACAAAAATCCTTTGGTCTCTGAAGGCAGAGAGTGTCTGTACCCAACCAAAACCAGCTCTGTCCTCACTGGTGCAGCTTCCTGGCAGGAGGTGGAGACAGCATTGTTGAAGGCAGACCAGGCCCAGGCAGGTGAAAGGAAATCTCCTCCCCCTACTCTAAATGCAACCCAGGTCTATTCAGCCCAGCCCTGACTCATCAGACTTCTGGAGCCACTGCCCCTCTCCAGCCCCTGTCATTCAAAAGCCAGACATGCAATACACAAACCTAGCAGAGGCACACTGGATGGTTAGGCAAGAAAATACCTACTTTCTAAAAGTAGTATTTTCAAACACAGAATGTAAAAATCACCCTCACTAAAAGATGCACTTTAACATTCTGAGTTCAGGCATACTAAACCTTATTTTTCCATCTTGTTCCCAGGGTCAGTTATGTTTATAAGATGTTATAAACAAACTCCCCATTCTGTCCTATGGGAACAGATAGCCTTGCAATAGTGAAAAACGAAATTAGCAGTATTTCCCTATCAGGACATGCCACACACATCAGGGCATGTCCTACCTTTCACATACAATGCACCCTGCCCCCAGGGGTACCTTGGGCCAACCTTAGGGGTGACTAATATGTAGAAAATGGAAGGTTTAGAGACTGGCAAGTGTGTGCACTTGCCAAGTCAACATGGCAGTCCCAGACTGCGCACAGGCTCTGCAATGGCAGGCCTGAGTCACATTTTACAGGCAGCTTTGGTGGGTGGCACAACCAGTGCTGCAAGCCCACCAGCAGCCTTTGATGCACAGGCCCTGGGCACACACAGCACACTATACTAGGGTCTGATAAGTAAATCAAATAGCCAATCAGGGAAACACTAATCCATAACACAACTTACAAAAGGGAGCACTTGCACTTTGACTCTGAACAGCAGTGGAAAAGTGCCCAAAGCATCTAGACCAGCAAAAATGGAGTCCAGCAGATGGCAAAACACAGGAGGCAAAGGCAAAAATTGGAAGGGAGACCCACGCCAATGGTGCCAGGTCTAACACTCAGTTATACATCCACTCTCCCACCCTGATTTCAATTTCAGAAAAGTACAAACAAAAGGAGAGAGCCACTAATACACCCCTTGAGACAGTGGCAGAAGCATCTAAACATTCATTTACATGCACAGACACAACTCATGTATATAGCACTAAAGGATGAGGTTGTACAACTTAAATAGCCCAATAGTAACTAACAGACCCAGGAGGTAAATGACGAATCTCCTTCCATATACATTTACAGACCCATACAGTCACAAAGAGAGCCCGTGATGTACAGACAAAGTTACTTACATGTGAAAACATACCCACAGATAGGCACTTAGACACTCTTTCAAATATCTACTAAAAAACTACCAAGTCACCCATCCACACAAGTAGCCCTTTGAACATTTGAGCTTGTGTATGCAGTTCTTCTGCTAGGCCGACTTGGCATTTAAAACCCCTTGACAAGCTTTAAGCTGCTGTTCTACCACATATAAGTCACCCCTAAGGTAGCCTGTATCTAGGCCATAGGGTACGCTTCAATGTGCATAAAATCTAACACATGTAATTAGAAGTTTCAGTGAGCCACAGGGACACTTACAGGCCCATATGCTCAGTTATGCATCCAGTCTCCCACACTGATTTGAATCTCACATACAAAAGGGGAGAGCCACTAATACACTCCCTGAGACAGTGTCAGAAGGATCTAAACATTCACACACACAGACACATCTCTTGTGTATCTAGCACTAATGGAACCAGTTGCACACTTAGTTAAATAACCAAATAGTAATTAGTAGTACCAAGTCACCTATTCAGAGAGGTAGCCCTTTAAACATAGCTACTGCTACTCGATAGCCTTTGTTTGCCGCTTTACTGCTAGGCAGGCTTGACATTTATATCTCTTTCTGAACCAATTTTTTTATCAAGTACATACTAGTAGGAAAGGCTGTAGATAGGCCATCTGACACAGTGCTGTTTACTTAGCTCAAGAATGGTATAGAATAGAAAAATAATCATATATCTAGAATTTTAGAGGCTTTAATTTTAGCGCCTAAACTTTTCTGCCTGAGTACAAAGAGTAGAATTAAAGATGACAAGAAAACAATGGAGGAGAAAAGCACAAAAATAACATTACTACTTTGAAAAGACTCAAAACAAAAAAGTGGATGATGCACAGAATGTTCTGCAGAAAAAAGATCTGCTGGTAAGAGAACTAAGCAGTTTCTTAAAACAGTAGTAAGAAAAATGAAAAATTTGTAAAATGATGTGAACAAAAAGAAAACTTTAGCAACAACTCAGAAACGAAAATCAGCAACTCATGTTCAAAGTGGAAACCATTGTAAGAAAATAGCTCATCGAACAGCAAGGCAAAAACGGCACACAGAGCGATAAGAAGAAGAATGCTTGCTTAAAATTTGATAAAAAAACATAAAGCAGAATAAGAGAAGCCTATAACCAAAAAGCAGCACATAGAAACTAGTAGATAAAGCATTCGCCTTATAGCGAAAAATATTTATCTTAATAGTAAGCAGAATGAGAACACTGGATAAAACACTGCTCTCTATGAACAAAACAAGGCAGAAAAAAGGCTTGGCAATAGAGCCAACTTTTATAAAATCTTCACTGGTGAATGGAAACATACTTCCAGTAATGAGCCTTTCTTTAATGAAGAAAGCTACTTTCAAGGGAACAAATTTGTGCATGTAGTTGAAACAACCGGACAATGTTATGAGGTGAAGGTGGTAGTTCCATTCCAAAAGAGGAGCTGATTCCTAGGAATGGTGAAGAAATGATAACTAAAGAAGTACAGGGAAGACATAGACAGGCTTCTGTATATAAGTGGAACTGCAGCAGTATTTGGAGTGTTCGGCAAGAATCAATTGATATATTACAAACAATTTTACGTGTATTTCCAGATAGAAGTATCAAACAGAAAATTGCAATTTTGCAAGGATTAGATCTATGCATAGTAAGAAAGTAAAATAATTTAGAAGGACATTCACTAGCATGTCTATCAAGGAAAGTGTGCCAAAGCATCTTTCATCATTTCAGAATGTTAGCTGTTCACCATTCTAAAATACGAAATTTTGTTAGGAGACTTTACTATGTGAAAACCCCTGCACTATGTTTAGGAGAAATTAATAGAGCTCTTTTGCAGGGTACAATAGCAGTCTTAGAAAAGGTTTGTGATGATGTTCAGTTTCGTTTCTTTGGTCCAGAAGAAGAGTGTAGGGAAAATGAGGATTTGGTACCTACAGGTCTAGCGCAACAGGACACATGTATTACTGTTGATCATTTTCAAATAGAATTTAGAAAGTTTGACTGAGTTTCTTCAGAGAAACCAAACTGTTTTTGGATTTGCTGTCAACGCACCCACTACAAATGTCAAATTTGGAATGTTGATTTGTATTTAAAAAGTGAAAAACAGAACAATGAGCGGTTTGACTTTTCCACTCGTCAAGTCATATGTAAGTACTGAAACAACATTGTTAGAAGAAAACAAAATGCCAATTAGAGCAGTTCATGGAGCCTAAGACAGGAAACTGCCACCAACTGACCTACAAATAGGCAATAAAGGAAGAGTTGTCTACTTACCTTTAGATTTTAAACAGAATATTTAAACTGTTGGTGTACTGTACAAGGAGAGGATGATGAGCCACTTGTCATTCTAGTAAATAGTGTGCCTATGAAAAATAAATAAATCTGGCAAGAGTTAGTGGCTAATAATAAAGATAAAAAAGTGAAATTATACCTGGTACAAAATAATGTTTATTGAAAACATGTTGATGTTGTTCAAGATGTGACATATGTAGAGGATGAAAGATTACTGTCAAGTGGACAGATTGAAAAAGTGGATCAATGCAGATCAGAAGAGATTTATGAACACTACAGCATCCATCCTCTGCATTCCAAAGAAGTGATCAGTGATGCTATTGAACTGTATCAAATGAAGAAAGCAAAAGGTTTAAAAGCTCACTGTTTTCCACAACTGTTTCCCACTGGAGAAGGTGGATGCTTTGATGACTGCCCAGTACCAATACCAGCACGTGAATACTGGTCAACCACATTATACTCAGATGATCCAAGATTTCAGCAGTGCATTCCCTACATATTTCATCTTCTGTTTGAGAGTGACTTGTCTGGACTTTCATATGCTGTTAACTACATATTGAAGACAGGGGTTCATCTACAAAATCTCTCTGCAAGGGATTTCATTGACAAAGTTCATGGAAAGAATGAAAACTTGGAATACAGCTTAATCACTTTGATGGTGTGCCAACGTGGCACCAAAGAGTATTGGTATCGTCGTTATGAGGAACTCAAATGCATGTTGAGAAACCTAGAAGCATCCTCTTGGTTTCTAACACTCAGTTTTGCTGAGTATGCATGGGATGACCTGCGTGAATTCTTGCAAGAAGCAAATATAAACATAAAGGACATCAAAGTGAAGACAGCTGGAGAACTTTGCTCTTTGGATCCCACTAATGTTTGCAGATATTTTAACCACAGGTTTCAAGCTATGATGTCTTTTATCTACAACAAAACAAATCCTCCTCTTGGCAAAGTAACTGATTTCTTTTGGCGAAAAGAGTACTAAGCAAGAGGTGTTCCTCATATACACATGCTATCATGGATAAAGGATGCACCAAAATTTGGGACAGATAGTGATGAGGGTATCCTGTCTTTCATCCAACAGTATGTCACATGTGCCATCCCAAATGATAGTGGTGAAAACAGCTTAAGACAATGCGTTTTGGGCTTTCAGATTCATAGATGTTGAAAGCACTGTTTTCAAAAATACAGATGAAAAGGCACATTTTATACAAAATGTTGTTTTTGATTCCCACGACCTGTCATTTCACCAGGAAGACTAACCAGCTTTTTGTAAGGCATAAGACATACACTAACCTGGAAATCACCCAAAAACACATACAACCTAAGAAGAACAGAAGCCTTGAAGTATATTAATGACTATAATCCAGTCATTCTGAAAATGTGGAATGCAAACATGGATCTACAGTTTGTTGCAGACAACTCAATTGCTGTTACTCATTTCGTCACATCATATATCTCAAAATCAGAGAAATCATAACGGAAAGAGATGTGGGAAGAGATTTCTGTTCTCAGCAAGAAATTGTACAGCTTCAGCTTGAAGATGCTTTCCCATAGAGAGATAGGATGCTAAGAGTGGTCGGATCATTTGAGCTTGGCCAGTTTGTTCTCAAAGTCAAAAGGAATTGTTTGGGTAAGTCTAGTCCTAGCCAACATGCAGAACAGAGTGTTCAAGTCTTTCCCAGAAATCCAATACTTAGCAGAGTTTGAGTCAGAAAGTACTGATATTGTCAAAACAAATATGTTGAACATATAATAGTACACATCTGGAAAACATGTGCCTCTATGAAGTACTTAAACAATACAGATATAAATGGAATGTAACAGAGAACAGAGAAAAGGGAAAGTATGCATTAATTGGCATGCTGTAACAGAATTACTTGGAGACTATGACTGCTACAAATATTCTTTCAACGTTATAAAAGACAGTATTCAGTGTTTCGTATCTATTTGAAAATGTTAAATGATGAGATTGAACAAGAAGAAACAATTGCAGCTGAAATAACTAGGGAAAGTTCGCAAAGCAGCCAATTCAAAATGAAGCAGCAATAGTCATGAATGAGGTAGAAACTGCAATAGAACAAGCGAGAGGGGACACTATTGATTTTGAACACTTAGAAGGACAACTAAACATCGAACAGAAAGAAAAATACATAGAAGTAAAATAGAAAATAGAGCATGGATTCCCTCCATGAGAAGAAAGAATGTCATTGCTCATCATTTAAACCTAGCCTATTGTACATCAGTGGTTATGCAAAAGTTCTTAATTAAAATTCTCACTCAGTTATCTACACAGGACTACAGAATCAAATTTATCCTGTGAAGTAACAGCACCAACTGTATTAGCAGCACACAACATTAAAGGAATTACTTTACATCGTCGACTTATACTACTTGTTAAACATGATAATAAACTGGAATACCAGAAGTTATGTGGTTAAACTTGTCATGAAGTCTCAAGAGTACTGAAGAAACTGAAGTTTTTAATCATTGATGATGTGAGCATGGTCTCAAACGTAATGCTTGACTCTGTACACTTAAGAATGCAACAGATTTCTAAAACAAAGTACTACATTCTTCTTGGAGGAAAGCATTTAAGTGTCTTCGGTGGCCTACTGCAACTTACCCACATGAAAGGGCAACCTGTTTTCAAGACACTTCTCCATAGTGAGACAAGGAATTCTTTGAGAAGCATTGGCAATGTAAATAGCTGGTTAAACTTTGAATACAAGGAACTAGTGCAGAAATGCGTCAAGCATCTGATGTCGAATATGGAGATATTCTAAAGGACATTAGAAAAGAAGTTTTAGATAAAATACGGTAAACGTGCTTTGGAAAGTCAACTAATCAAGAAGCTGTTGTCATCTAATAATACACCAGCACGACTAATATATAATTTCAAAGCAGAAGACAAATCCATAGTTTGTTTAATGCCTACACTACAAGAGTGCTCCAACCTTAATAAAGAACTACTGAAATTGGAAATACAACATATATTGGAAATTACAGATATTGATAAAATGGAACACCAGGGAGTAACAATTAGGCCTGGGCGGAGTTTGCTGTATTTTACTCCACGGAACTCCGCAAAGTGCTGGAAAAACTGTGAATCTCTCTGCGAGGTTCTGCCAGCGGCGCAGTCTGTGACGTTGCACTGATTTTTAGCACCAGAAGTTTGTTCCGTGTTGTAAAATCAGCGAGAACAGAACTACGTACCATGCCAGAGGCCGCTGCTGCTGTCTGACACTCAGGTTGACATTCTACTCGAGTGGCAGCTACCTCAAAGGGAGTGGTAGATTTCTCAACGCGAGTATTCTTGCCTTGCTGCGACTGCCCACATTGAGAAATCTTGCCAGAAGGAGGTCTAGCACTATTTTTTTCTCATGAGCGCTTGCCAACTTAAAGTTGGTTTGTCGCTCCAGAGAAAAAACTCCGCCTACGTCACTTCGCAGAGTTTTTTGCTGTTCCACGCAGAGTGGGAAAGAGTCTGAGAACTCCGCCGGCAGAGCGGAATTCTTCTCCTACCCCTAGTAATAATGCTACTAACTGAAAAACTACAAGCAAAATTGGATTCTTCTAGAAGTCTGTATTGAAGACTGCAGGTTTAGAAAAGTGTTTACGCAAGTGTAAAAACTGTCGAGTTATTTTGTAGTATACATTTATTCATAGTCTGTACCATGTATAATAATAATAGAAAATGTTTTCAGATGCATTTGTTTACATTAGTAGAATAAGAGTAGGTAAAACAACTGATTAGCTAATTATAGTGAGTGCAAAGCATAGTAACACATATTTACAATGATGTACTGTGCAGTCCTGTTTTGTTCTTGTACAATCCATACAATTGTTTTTCCCCACTGTTCGAAGATGATGCATCATATAGACCACCATATATGGTGAAGTAGTATGAAAGCTGAGAACAGTAAAAAAGGGAAAGTGATATTTTTTATCAGATCGTAATACAGTGTTACAGTATAAGAAATATATATAGTTATAATGCTGTAATTTTGAGGATCACGTTCTAACATGTCTTGATGTCCTTTTTGTTTTTAATAGTGGCTACAGTTCAATGTTCTAAGATATTTCAACCAAAGACATACTGGTTAGAGATATCCATGGAGACTCTTTTTATAGATAAAGTGGTCCTGACATAGCTTCTCATAACATTCTTTGGCCTATTTTGTAAGTAAAACTTTCAGTATTATATTACAGAATGGTAGCTATGCACACAATATCTCATTCAGACAATTATTCTTACAGGAACTCACATACCCATTATTTCATTCATACAGTATATCACTGCACCACTTGTTTACTGAAATAGTCAGTGACATACACATTCACTCACTCATAGTGTACTCACACACACTCTCAGTTACTGATACAGTGCTCAGTATAGCAACATACTTCCTTAAATATGCAAACACAAATAGGGACTGAGACACTCATTCAACTACCTACTAAGCCACTAACAACTCAAATATAAAAAATATTGCTGCTTCAAGCATTTCTCAGGCCTGCTTCCACAGAACCTGTGTGTGCAGTTTTAACAGTAAGCGAAATTCACTTAAAAAATATCCTAAGCACTCATTCAGATATAGAGATACATCATATGTATGAAGACATACTCGGGGCAATTCTGCACACACAGTTACATACCTGTATACTCACTAACACACCCTGAAAGCAGTCCATGCACCTCCTTAGATACACATTTAGACAGCCATAGAGATACTGAGTGATAGTCATATAGCAGCATACTTCCTAAAATATGCAAAAAACACCCAAATAGAGGCTGAGACACTCATTCAGCTATCTACGCATGGAGAACTGCTGCTTGAAAATACCTGGCCTGCTTCTGCAGAACCAATGTGTGCAGCTTCAGTAGTAAGCCTAAATTGACTTTAAAGTTTGGTTGTCAAGGCTTAAACTCATCTTCTAATACATATAGCTCACCCCTAAGGTAGGCAGTGGATAGACCATGCACAATGACATATCTGCTCAAAACCTAACACATATACTTTCAAATTTGAGTCACTAACAACTGCACTTATACACCCTTATGCCCAGATATATACATTCAGTCTCACAGTCAGATTGTAACTCACATACCTATCTGAAAAAATATAGAATCACTAATACACCAAGACACTCACTTACAATACCTTATAAGCATTCACTTACATATACAGATTGCATGTATGTAGGCCTACTGGGGGCACTTCCGCAAACACAGTTGCATGCCCTAATACTCACTAACACAGCTTGAAAGCAGTCCATGCTGCCCCTTACATATACATTTAGAGAGCCATGGAGATACTAAGAATGGTATTCATATATCAATATACGTCCTTAAATATCCTAAAACACACTCAAATAAGGACTGAGAGACTCAGTCACATCTCTACTGAATCAATATCACTGAGAACTCAATTATACACATAACTGCTGCTTCAAAAATGTCTCAGAATCTGTGTGTGCAATTTCAATAGTAGGGCAAATTCAATTTAAACAGTGCTTGCCAAGCCTTAAAGAACTCTTCTGTTATATATAACTCACCTCCAAGGTAACTAGTACTTAGGCCACAGTCAGTCAGCTATCTGGTAAAAACCTAACACATACACTTTCAAATTTCAGTCACTGATAACTGTACTTTCACACCCCCAAGGCTAGTTATACATTAAGTCTCATAGTCGCATTGCAACTTACATAGCTATCTGCAAAAATATTGAGCCACTAATACACCCAGCCACTCACTTACAATAGCTCCTAAGCATTCACTACACATACAGATACATCATGTGTATCTAATACTACTGAGGGCACTTCTGCAGACACAATTGTGTACCGCAATACTTACTAACAGAGCTTGAAAGCACTAATACAAACACTTATCCACCTTCTCCCTCATACGTATTTCTACTCTTACACCCTCTTGCTCACCCATAGAGAGACTCAACACCCACTGACTCAGACATACAAGCACTCATAGACATAGTCAGTAAGCAATACAACCACTCATACATCCATACAGTAACTTACACACCCTTTCACTCACTCATACAACAAATAACACACTCATTCATATAGTCATGCAGTCACTTCCACACCCACTCACTCACACATACACACACAAGGACACCAAAACACTCACCCATACAGCTGCTTATATAGTCATTTCCTCATCCAATACCACTAGTCACACACCCAATCAGCTCTATAACTACTAATCTACATCTTACTCATCCATATAGCAATGTACTCAGCCACTTACTTACTCACACAATCACTTATGCACCAACTCACTCATGCAACTACTCACACATTCACCAACTCACCCATTGAGTTACTCATACTGCTACTATATCACTTATACAAGCACTTAACATCTACAAAGTCACCCATACAGTCACTCATCACACTCTCACTCACACATATACCTAGTTACATAGTCAATTTCTCACCCATACAACCAGTCATATACCCTTTCATAAGCCATGCACACACACTCACACACCTACTTATTCACCTATATACCCAATCACTGAGCCACCCACTCACCTATAGAGCCACTAAACAGCCATACATTCGCTCGTACAGGCACTCCTCCATACTCTTGCTCACATCTCTAGCCAATTACACAGTCACTCACTCACCCATATAAGCAGTCATACCTCCTTTCACACCCATACTCACACTAACAAGCTGACTCATTCACACATACAGACACACATCCACCCACTCACTCAGTTATACTAGCACGTATGCAATGTCTCACTCACGGATATAGGAACTCACACACTCACTAACGTATTCCTACAGGTACTTACACACCCACTAACTCACCCATACAGCCACTGAATATCCATACACTCACCAATACAGCCACTTAACCGCCCTCTCACTCATGCATACAAGCACTCAGACACCTACTCAGTTCCCTATACAGGCAGTTACACAGCACCCATGCAACCACACAACCACACTCACTCACTGATACAATCAGAGACCCATGCAGTCACTTACCCATACAGTTACTCTTACACTCTCTCACTCGGTCATACAAGCAATGAGACATTCACTCACTCATGCAACTGCTCACATAGCTACTCAATCACCCATACAGTAATTCACACATCCAGTCATTGAATTATATAATCTGTACAATTGTACTCCCTCAGTCATACAGCCTCTCGTACATGCATTCATTCACATATTCAATGCCTTAGACAATGATATACTCATTTAAACACTCACTAACACAATAATAGACATAGCAACATAGACTCACACTCATACAAAAACACTTTTAACACATACATGTTTTTTCTTACACCAGAGTAGGTGGTTCTAACAAGAACCGTTTTTTAAAAACAATTTTATGATTTTTTTGGTTTTTCTAAACATTTAGAATTGTTGGTGTTTTTTCTTGCCCCCCCTCAAAAACAGAACAACAAGCACAGAGAAAAAGAGAAACTGTGCTTTAACTCAGAAAAAAATTAACAAGAGTGTCCATTGATAGTTTGGAGCATTTCATTCACAACCTGTTCTCCAATACTGAGGATTTTGATACATCTTAGACAGAAGATGCCAGCATTCACAAAATCAAGAAGAGTGATTTGAATATTAGAAAGATATCCTCCCATAACAGATGTTCCCGCTACATTTTGTGGGGCACCAGATGTTGCTTCATGCTCCTTCAGCCTTCTCATTTCCGCTCTTGCCAGCCGAGTGCTGTGAATTGTCTGAAGATGCTTATGCATTGAAGAAGTACCACGCAAGTATTTCTTATCACTCCCTCATGAGAGGACCTTCTGGTATATGGTGCATGTCACCTTTAGAGCATTTACAATTTTTCTGCCCCTCTGGGATGGAAAACAATTCCTATACAATGCTCTCCTTTTTTCTTGGATGTCTCTTCCTCTTCCTCCTCAAGATCTCTTCTTCTTCCTTGAGTAAGTCTGGAGCAGAAGCCATGATGATTTAGCTGGAATTTCCCCCAAAAAACACCAAGAGTTTGGGGCTTACTTTCACAAGCGGACAGGACGCATGCCGTTTCGCCTATTCTCCAGCCACAAGCTTATCAGGGCTTGTGGGTAGATCGGGCCCCATGGTATTCCACGTGTATATGGTCAGCTTGTTTTTTAACATACTGCAACGTCCATAGCTGCCTACAGATTACGCATAACAGGTACAGATAACCATGGGGACAACGGAGGGTGACAGACTTCTCTATTAA
Organism: Calotriton arnoldi; assembly: GCA_963921515.1. NCBI lineage: Eukaryota > Metazoa > Chordata > Amphibia > Caudata > Salamandridae > Calotriton > Calotriton arnoldi. The sequence goes on along the minus strand of CAWUFW010007798.1, from coordinate 504,949 downwards.
TATTGAAGACCTGGTCTGTTTGAAAACTCTATAGGATCCGGCTAATATGCTGAAACATTCGCATGATTGATGTTGTATATTTGACGTCTGCCTGGCAGACTTACAGAATCTTCACATTTACACTTGCCTCCGGTACGCTGTTCTGCGGGGTGCCGGGTTTCTTTGCCTATAACATCTAGCCTTGAAAAAGTCAGTTGGACGAAACACGTGTCGGCTGCCAGTGTGTTTTTGGTCATGGATCATTGAGAAGAAGAGAAAATAAAGACAAAGGAACATTTTATGGACTCCCTGTGATTACTAAATTGGTTACTACCTACATTACAATTTTGGACTGATTGGGTGTGCCTCTGCATATGTGCATGAAATTCAAAATGGTAGCTGCCTTAAAAAACTGAAAACTCACAGCCGCTCCCAGAACATGGAAGAAAGGGGTTGGACCTTTCCGTATTCATGATAGAAAGGTGAATAACCTATGAAATCCCTTTGTTTCTGTGTCAAATGGAATGCGCTACTCCAGCTCCGTCGCACTACATACACGAAGCCGTAAAACATATTAAAATACCAATTAGAACAAAGTTTCTCTCAAATTATACTATTTTCTTTTTACTATTCTTATAGTTCTTTCCTTTAAGTAAACTGTAAAAGTGTCTATATATGTATTTTACTTAACCCTGGGCGGTGAACTACGCTACGCTCGCGGAGTTTGCGGAGTTTCGGTAACTTCGCGATTCGCGTAGAACGCGAAGTTACCGAGTACTACGCAATTTGCAGCGTAGCGTAGCTATTTTTCTTCTTCGCGCGCTCAATATGCGTTCTCACTCGCGCGGTAACGACTTACCGTGATTCTGCGTTCGCCGACGCGATTTCCTATCCGTTCGCGGGCGCCATGAGATTTGGAATCCGGCCGCACGATCCCGCGAGAGTGTGCGAACGCGCACACGTCATTCGGACGCGCGATCTGACTTCCGGCGGCAGTGTTGGTAAGATCGCGATCCCGAACACGAAGAAACTACAATCTGGCGAAGAATATCTCTCGAGCATCATAAAACCTTCTCGAAAATGATTATTTTGCTCAAAAAAACTCCTCAGATTGTGATTAGGCTGTAGTTTTTTGTGCAAGGAGTCCTTTTTCTTTTTTTACTATTTTTTTCAAGAGGAAGGAAGTGCCCCTGAGTCTCCAACTTCCTAATCCTGTACAGCAGGCTCCTCCCAGTGCTTTGTCCATGTGCTGTTCACTTTCATTTGGATTTGGAGCTGGAAGGATCACTTTTTGTGTCTGTCTGCTGCATCATATTATTGGATTGGATTTGAGGACTTTTGGATTTGAGATTTTACAAGTAAGTTGGAGAATTGGTGTACTTGTTTGTTTGATTGGGGCTTTGTTTGTACCTACATTTTTTGGGGATTTTCATCGTTTTTAAAATTTATTGTTGTGCCTGGGTGGCCTGTAGTTTCAGTAGGGGCCTAGTTGTTTTTCTTTGATTGAAATTTCAGCCAGTAGGCCCAGAGGTACCCATGGGTGCATGTTTCTGTGGTGTCTGTTGAATTTAAACATCATGTAGGGCATGGATGGCATTGGATTGAATTGCTAAATGTGGTTTTTGGGGTGTATTTCACTTTTTGGGTGTGTGTTAATAAATAAATACCTTTGTTGGATGTGTGTGTGTGCTTGTTGTGTAACTTTCCAACCTTTCGTAGCCCTGTGGATTTTCGTTTTTGCATTTTTGTATTAAAGCTGTGTTGTTTAGCAGGCCTCCTTTGTCTGGTCATATATAGGCCTGCTTGAGTTCATTGTTTTCCATGGCCTGTTGTGACTGTGAGTGACCATGTGGCTTGGGGCCATTTTGTGGTGGTAGTTTAGTAGTGTGCTGCTTTTTCCATATAGGCCTGCATGTCTTTTCTTTGTTCCCCTTGGCTTATGCTTGTTGTTGTTGTGGCCTGGCCATGTGGGTGGCGGCCATTTTGTGAAGGCAGGCAGTGTGCTTTTGCCATAGGCTTGCATTGTCTGTCTTCCATTTCTTTTTGTTGTGGGTGGCTAGCGGCCATTTTGTGGAGCCATCCAGGCAGTGTGCTTTTGCCATAGGCCTGCATTCATTGTCTGTCTTCACTTTCTTGTTATTGTGGGTGGCCTGGCCATGTGGGTGGTGGCCATTTTGTGGAGCAAGGCAGTGTGCTTGCTTTTGCCATAGGCTTCAAGCTTGTGGCCTAGTCTGCCAGTAGGCCCAGAGGTAGTCATCATGGGTGCATAAAAACAGTTTCTGTGTTGTCTGTTGAATTTTAACATCTTTTATGGCATGGATGGCATTGGATTGAATTGCAAAATGTGGTTTTTGGGGTGGTATTTCAGTTTTTTGGTGTGTGTTAAATAAATCGGCCTTTTCAGCCAGTAGGTAACCCTGGGCATTCAGCTCGCGGACTTTTGGCAACTCCGCACTGCACGACAACGCGGACTTACACTTCTTTCTTCTTCGCGCGCTCAATATGCGTTTTCGCGCGCGCGATAACGACTTTTTGTGAAGATCGCGATGCCGAACACGCAGAATTTACAATCTGGCGAAGAATATCTCTCGAGCAGCATAAAACCTTCTCGAAAATTATGATTTTGTTCATTTTGCTCAAAAAACTCCTCAGGTTGTCATTTAGATGTAGTTTTGTGAGCAAGGAGTCATTTTTCTTTTTTTTACAATTTTTTTAAAGAGGAAGGAAGTTCCCCAGAGTCTCCAACTTCCTGGTCCTGTCCTTTGTCTTCACTTTCTTGTTATTGTGGGTGGCCTGGCCATGTGGGTGGCGGCCATTTTGTGAAGCCAGGCATTGTGCTTTTGCCATAGGCCTGCATTGTCTGTCTTGTCTTCCTTTTCTTGTTGTTGTGGGTGGCCTGGCCATGTGGTGGCGGCCATTTTGTGGGACCAGCCACTTTGCTTTTGCCATAGGCCTCTAAGCTTGTGGCCTAGTCTGCCAGTAGGCCCAGAGCCTCATCATGGGTGCATAAAAACTGTTTGTGTTGTCTGTTGAATTTAAACATCATTTAGGGCATGGATGGCATTGGATTGAATTGCAAAATGTGGGGTTTTTTGGGGGTCTATTTCACTTTTTGGGTGTGTTAAATAAATGCCTTTTTTGCGTGTGTATGTGTTGTTGTTGTGGTTGTTGTGTAACTTTCCAACCTATTTTTAGCCATGTGGATTTTAGTTTTTGCATTAAAGCTGTGTGTGTTGTTTATCAGGCATCCTTTGTCTGGCCATATAGGCCTGCTTGAGTTCATTGTTTGCCGTGCCTTGTGCCTGTGAGTGACCATGTGGCTGGGGGCCATTTTGTGGTGGTAGTTAGTAGTGTGCTGTTTTTGCCACATAGGCCTGCGTGTCTTTCCATTGTTCCTCTTGTCTTACTGCTTCCAAATCCATCCCCATTGCCAGCTGCAGCTCCCTGATGCTGCATCCATCCCACGTGATGCACAAATTTAGGCCAAACAGGCTCCACTACATTTTTGTTTTTGTTCTTTGCTATTCTTATTCTTCCTGAGTGTACACAGTACACCAGGAAAGCCCTGGCCTTGTTGTCAAAGTCTCATAAATGGCTACACTGTTGTTGTTCACTGAGTTTCTAAAATTTAATAATTGAGACAACCACACACTAAGTTATATATTATATTAGTTTGATTTGTGCTATCGTTTGACTGATGTTCTTCTGGCTTTTTTGCTTTTAGGTGCACAAAAGACTGAGGAGGAGGTGTGTCATCATTGCCCGTTGTACTGCCAGACAGACGTCCTGCTGCTGTACACGACGTGACGTGTGACCTGACCAGACATCTCTGCAACTTGTGCAACTGAGTGCTGCTGACATCTGAAGAAGATGGGCCCAAAGAAAGCAGGTACCAGGTCCTCCAGTACCAAGAAAGTTGCTATTGAGAAGAAGGAACAGAAGAAGGAAGTGACACTTAAGTCTGGTGTGCCGCCCAATACCTTTTTGGGAAACAAAAAATTACGCCTGCAGCAGCGGTGTCCGGGGGCAAGCTGGGGGCAGCACCTCCGCATCAGTGGGCCCAACCCACCAACCCAGGCCCAAGCACATGAGTGTGGAAGAGGTAGCCAGCCTAATGGTGGAAACCAGTGATGCTGAGCCTGAGATAAACTTATCGCTATCTCAAAGTAGTACCCAATCAACGCAGGAGGAAACACAGCAGATAAGTGGTCAACAACAACAGCCGCAACCACCGCCCGCAATAGTAGTTGTTGTTCCTCCCGAAGTAGGGGCAGTTCAGGAAATTGAGCCTCATGCAGAGGTAGAAGAAGAGGAAGCCACTCATTCAGAAGATCCATTGTCTTCCAAATCCCCAGCAAGGAAAAGGAGGGTTAGTCCATCAAGTTCTTCGCCAAGCCCCCCTTCTGATGATCTAGATGCCACTTGGAAGCCACAAACTGAGTCTGAGAGGGAGACACGTCCCAAGACCAGGCTAGGGAAAAGGAAGGTTCCAGAAAGCCTTACACTTATGGAGGTCGATGTAGAACAGCAGGATGATGATGATGAGCCAGTCATCACGAACATCACTCCCGGCCCCGAGGAGATGGAGACCAACATTATTACCCTATCCAAAATCGCTGCGAGGGATGTAGCACGCATACCTCCAACACAGGTAACACCAACACGACCTACAGCTTCCATATTTGCATTAGCAAAGGCCCGGCAGCGACCTACATCCAGCACAACCACCACCTCAGTAGAAGTAGGTAGTGGTACAGCACAGAGTCAAATTCAACCCACACCCTCCAGTTCATCCGGCATTGGAAGTGGCACCTCCAGCAGGAGGCAAAAGTTAAGCTCCCCAGTTTGGGACTTCTTTACGGTTAGCGAAAAGGAGGAGAACATTGCTATATGCTCCATTTGTAATACCTCTGTTAGTCGGGGTAAGCTTGGTACAAACTATGGTACCGGAGGCCAAATAACCCATCTGAAAAAACACCACTTGATCAGCTGGGAGGACCACCTTCGCGGCATAAAAACTGCAACCATTGGTGTTGGTGGGGATAAACGAGTAGAAGATCCGATCACGGTGGAAGAGGAAGGACAGGGAGACATTCTCTCTGGTAGTGGTACACAAAGTAGCCCTGTCCCCAGCAGTGCAGTGTTATCGTCGCCCACATCTTCAGCAACATCTCAGTGGCACAAGAGTAAGAGTCAGCCTGAGACAGCAAGGAGTACCGCAATGAAAAAAGTGCGTTGTTGAGCCTAAGAGAAAGGAAAACCATGCAGCCTACCATTATCAGCATGTTTGGGGGGAGGGGCAGTACGAACGCAACCACCCAATAGCACGTTTGTACAATGCGAAGCTGGCTAAAATGTTAGCACTGGACCTTCTCCCTTTTTCTTTTGTTGAAGGGGTGGGTTTTCTGGAATTTGTGACAGCCATCTGCCCAAAATGGCATGTTCCCAGCCGCTACTATTTTGCCAGAGTTGCTGTTCCAGCACTACATCACGACGTGCTGGAATTGCTTGGAAAAGCCTTGAAGCAGAGTGCTGTTCAGAGTATCCACCTGACAACAGACATGTGGACCAGTTGCCAAGCCACTGATTACATGTGCATCACTGCACACTGGATCTCTTTTGTGGGGGTTAGAGAACAGATATCTGCTGGTGTTGACGCTGCTGAGATTTTTCATGCCACTCGCAAACATGCAACTGTAGCCATGTTTGCCATGGAGAAATCTCATACTGCTGCAAACATTTTGGAAGAGTTTAACATCAAGGTCTTTGAGTGGCTGCGCCCAAGAGGGCTTAACATTGGTTTTGTTGCCACGGACAATGGCAGTAATGTAGTTAGGGCCATGAAAGATGGTCGCTATTTCAGGGTCCCGTGTTTGGCACACTGCATTAACATTGTTGTTCAAGACTTTCTGAAAAATGAATACAAAGTCAGCAACTTACTGGCCACCTGCAGAAGAATATGCACACATTTCAGCCATTCTTTTAAAGCCCGGAAGCAGCTGAGGGTCATTCAACGTGAGCATAAAATGCCAGTCAAAGCACTCATCCAGGAGGTGCCAACACGTTGGAACTCAACTTATTACATGCTTGATCGTCTGTTTGAGCAGTACATACCACTCAATGCTTATGTCATGCAAAGATTAGGGGATCCTACTGTGAGAGGCATGACCGTTGAGATGGGTCAATGGGACCTCGTTAAATGCCTGACAGAGATGCTACTTCCTTTTGAGATCTTCACACGTGAAGTCAGCAGGGAGGACTGTACTATGGGCCAAGCTATCCCATTGTTGCACATGCTAGAGCAACAGCTGAAGGAGGTGTCTGAAACGTACGCAGGTGTGGATGACAAACAAGACGCATATCATTTGGCGGAGTCCTTAGCCGTTCGCTTATCTGAAAATACAAGGATTCAAAATAACATTGTGTCAGATCCACATTACATTACTGCCACAATTTTGGATCCACGGTACAAAGTATTTCTGAACAGTAAGGCAGTAATTCCTTTTTCAGAAGTGGATGTTGCCAAGTACAAAACTTTGATAGCTCAGCTAGCCATTGACTTTGAAAACGAACGTCTGGTAATTACAGGCCCCCCGCCCCAGGCCATAACAAGTACTACAGGGCATCCAGAGTCAAGTTCTACTTCGGAGCCTGAGGGCAGTGCGTTTGCCTCCCAGCAGTCACCGACACCAACACTACCAATAACATCAACAACAGCAAGAACAGGATCATCCACAGTACAATCGGCAACTGATTGGTTTCTACGGCAGGGGTATGGTAAGTCCAGTGCTGATGCAAAGGCAAAACAGGCCGAGCACATCGGAGCACCCCTGAGCATTGAGCGGACGGTCCAGGCCTATCTGGATGACCCAACAGAGGTCTTCATGGATCGAAACCCATTGGTGTATTGGTATGGGAAAAGAAGCCAATGGACAGTGCTCAGCAGGCTGGCGATAAAGTATCTGGCTTCCCCTGTCGCAAGTGTCTCTTCTGAGCGTGTTTTCAGTGCTGCTGGTGCCATTGTAACTTTGAAAAGGACCAGTCTCTCGCCCAAAAGCGTGGAGAGGTTAACCATGATCAAAATGAATCAGCACTTTATACCACCGGATTACAAAATACGTGAATCACAGCAGGAAGAGGAGAGCGACTTCGATGACGTAAGTAGTGGGTTACAGGACCTACTTCTGTCCGAACCACCAGAGTTTGAGGACGAGCTCCTCTTCCCTGACAACTAGGCTTTCAAATTGTTACTTTCTTCCTTCCTTTATTTGTCTGTGTATCTGTCTTTCTGGTTCAAATCAAATCACAACAAATCCATCACCACCGTCTTCTCTTTTTATTTCCCTATTGGAGTTGCACGTCTGTGCATTTAACTGTCCACTCCTCAGAGTCCTGCTCCATCTTCCTGACTCGCCCTAATTACATTTCCATCAAGCCAGACATTGGAGTACAAGAAATGTTGCCTCTAACAGTCCCTCCATAAGAAGTGAAACGTGACTATAGCTATCCTCCGTTTTGTTTCCGAGCCGAAACTCATCACTGTCCGAAGGCTATCGCCTCTGCAGGCATCCACAACTCTTCACTGTCAGAACTTGGGCAGGCATCCAAAAGTAAACTCATCACTGTCAGAAGGCTACAGCCTCGGCAGGCATCCAAAGCTCATCACTGTCAGGACAGAAGGTACTTGGCAGAGAAAGACAAGACTCTTCGAAGAAACTTGCTGACATTTCTGCAAACTCAATTGACCAGCAATGACCGCTACCCAGGCCGCGGCCCATCACAGCGCTGACCATGTGAACCAACTTAAACTGCGACAAAGTGCCACAGATGAATAAGACGAAAACCGAAACAGCGACTAACAACACTCAAAATGAATGTGGAGTAATAATGAGGCCACTGCCTCGTTAAAAAAAACACACACCTGTCAGAACTAGGCATCTGATGATCTGACAGCCAAAGAGAAGAGCAAGACAGGTAATGATGGCATGCATTGGATGCTTGCTGACTCTGAGCGATTGCTGTTGTTTGTTGTGTTGATGTTGTGCATGAAGTCGAACTCTACTAGTTAATCTACAAAGTGAAAGTGACTCAAGTGACAGTCAATGTTTCCCTTCTTGTTGTTTAATAACCAAATTGTACTCCTACTACTGCAGGTGCAGGCCAATATCCATTGCAATTTTTTAATATGGAATATGGACTTAATCGGAGACTCACTACAGACTGAGTTGGAGTTGGACAACACGTACCACACCATGATGATGACCATACTATCTTTGCACGCAGTCAGTCAGTTGGATCGGAGATGATTGATGGAATAACTGCGTTTCATGAAGTGGCATAAAAGGAAAACACAACAATTCAACAAGAAAACACAGCAGACCTACATGTCCATGTAGTGGTGGAGTCGAGTGTAGTGGTATGACTGACAGCGGCGCATTGATTTAGTCACTTAATTTTGAAAATGCTAGGCTGCTGTATATGCCTTTTGTCTGGCTCTGTCAAAATTTAAGGTAAATGGAGGTTGGGTCACGGTCTGGTGCCGTGGGCCTGTTCTGTCCTGTTGTTGTTGTAGCTTAATGCTGTAAACAGAATAGACACGATGTATCCAAGCCGCCTCAGTCTGAAAGTGTTCTCTCTTCTCTTCTTGGACTCCACCGTAATTGATGCTTTTTTTTTATTCATTGATTTTTCAATACCCCTTTTGTTTTTCCATCTACACTTACAGGCCGGCCTTTACCCTGTGCTATACTGGGAGACACAACTCACACTTACCTTACCAATCCGCATCAGGCAGGCAGTGGCACCCAAGATTGATGTGCGGAGCGTCCATGGAAGATAGGACCAAGAGGAATGACGAGATTCAACTCCACAATTTGACCAGGATAATACAGTAACTTTAGTATCATTCATCATTCGTCTTTTAATTAATTTGATTCCTTTTTTCTCTTCAATCATTACGACTGTGTGTTGTGTTGTTGTTTGTTTGCTAATTGATCCCTACAACTATTTTTTAATTTTCTTTGCTATCTTTAAAAGTAAGCCCGGTACAACATGTAATTTGGGTCTCTCTGAGGGCATACAGGCAAGGCAAATTGCATAGAATATACTGCTGCCCTGTACTGTCTAATTGTCTAGTAGTAGTTAGTAAGTACTACTCATTAACCATCAAGTTATCTTCATCATCATGCATGCATTTCCTTTTTCTCCCTTTATAGATTTATTGGATAAGATCATGGTCGTCTGCCAAGATTGTGTTTTGCTTTTGTTGTGTCCATGCGTACTGTTTTTCTTTGTCAAACCTTTCCCCAAACCCCCTTCCCATCCATTCATCAAACCCTAACCCTCTTCCCCCGGGCTGTGTGATTTATATTGAGGTGTGATGTGACTACATTAAATGTACACCAATTGATCACACGCTTGCTGGGGCAGATGTGGTGAAAGCAACACTAATTCAATTTCAAGGCAGGGCGAGGATCTTCTTCTGCTTGCCCACGCATGCTCAGTCTATGTGCAAGCCAATTTTGTTTCCAAAGGGACCTAATACATCATAATTAATTGCGGGCATTGATTGGATTCATCCTCAACATCCTACCACACAGCAGTAAAGGTTACAAATTACGATTGTGTTAAGTGACTCACTCAACACAACTACAGTTTGTAACTTCTTGTACTAGGCTGTCCCCGCCACCATTATGTTTTATTTTACTTTAGCAGTTGCAATATTGTTTGTTTGGCTGTCTTCTTCTGTACTGTACTTTACTTCATTCTCCTACTCCTCCCACAGTCTCTCTCAGGCAAGTGACTGTCTCTTTTTTTTTTTTTTTTGCAAATGCTACTGCCAGTAACTACTACTACCACCACAACCATGGCATCTTCTCCATTCACTTGGGAAACCATGCAGCCATCGCTGTGCCGAACTTAATCATCATCAATCACAGGTAAGATAAGTTTGGTGGGAGGTATAATGGACTAGGAGGAGAGACTGACAGTACTAGTAGGATAAATAACTCAGTGAGGGGTACCGCATCTATCTGTTTGTGTGTTACATAATTGGCAGATTATTTAAATCAAACACTGGCTGCGGCCCTGCAGCCGCAAGGAAACCATGTGACTTAAATTCATAAAACAGTAACCCCCCCACAAAACATTAACATCGTATGTTTAAGTATAAATATAACTTATTACCCTAACAAAAATAAACTATCCCACACCTGACCCACCCGGTGCTCTCCCTAACCCCAACCAATGTCCAAAACGAAAAAGTCCAAACAATGTCCATAAACCCCAACGCCCAATTCCCACCCACCAACAAAAGGAATAAGAAAGGGGCAATCCAACGGGGTCCTAGATAGTTCTTAGATTCGGCGGGCTTTAAGGTGTTTGTCCATGAGGATCTTGACCCGCTCCTCTTGGCGTGCCATCCGGAGGAGCATCTGGCGGTGAAATGCCCTGCAGTGGCATCCAGGGTGGGGGGCAGCAGTGCTGGATGTTAAAGAATTGCGGCGGCGGGCGGCTGCCTGACCGAGGCGCCGTACCACTGGAGGAGGGGCCTGGCTGGGGCCCGGGGCATTGGAGGAGGCTGCAGCTGCTGCGCCTCCTCCTCCTCCTCCTCCTGAGCCACCAGCCGCCGGTACTCTTGGCAGATGGCCTCCAGTTTCCGGCGCAGGGCCCTGGCTGCCAACTCCTTCCGTGTTGGTTTATCTTGGGAAGGAGGATCTATATCAAGAAAGAAAAAGAATATTGTTGTAACCAGTACTCTTAGCAAAACAGTAACACAAAATTAATTCAACACAAAGGGGTCGATTCCGATCTCGGCCGGTAGGGCTCCGAATCGGATTCGGCTTAACCGGATCCGATTCGGAGCCCTATTTCCCGACCGATCCGTACGCGCGTCCGGGCGAGCGAGTACGATGCATATTCGCCGACCGACTCGTCCGGGCGTCCCGACCGCTCCGACCGACTCGATCCCGGGTCGAACCGCACCGACCGACTCGCACGGACACGACTCGCACCGCGCAATGGAGACGTTCCCCGGCCGGGTAATTACGATGCGCGCCGCGAGCAGTCCGACCGAGCCGCGCACTCCGGCTCGAAAGAGCTGTTGGAGCCATACTTTGGGGGTCCGTGTCGGACCCCCCTGTACGCGTAGCCGCGCGAGTCGCACACAGGTACCTGTGCGTGTACGGCACGAATCGCTTCACCGCATACACGCTGTAGGGGGCGCACTTGTCCGCATCGCACCCATTGAGTCAATGGGAGCCCGCGTACGCGTTGTACGACAGGCTCCCATTGACTTCAATGGGAGTCCGACCGACTCGAGTCCGATGGCATACATGCGCATCGTACTCGTTCGGTCGGACTGCACGGGTCCGATTCGGTCGGAAATCTCTCCGGGTCCGGCTCGGTCGGGGAGATTTCCGGCCCGAATCGGAATCGGCCCCATAGTGGCACAGTAGCACTAGCAAGCACAGTACATAACATTTGTGGTAATAATCTATCCTCCCACTTCCTCTGCCTCTAACATTTGTGGGAGTTTCAGGCATTATACTAGCACTATGGACTCCAGTACACAGTACACCAGTCTTCTTCTTATCTCTAGTTTAGCGAAATTTCATAACCTTGTTGTAGCCGGCATGTCAGCTCAGTCAGCTAAGCTTGCACCCAAGACAAACATACGAGTCATGACGCAGACTCACGTTAGTTTTATTTACTACTGTCTGCAGGTGGGGAAGCTCGTATTTTTCTATTACGGGTGGCACTGGCCATACTCTCTCTGTTACATGAAGGGCAATTGCTCAATTTCACTTTCACCCTGCCCTGGCTACTACAAAAAGGCAGATTATATATCTGATCCAATGATCATTGCTTATATATGGGATGACGACATAAGGTCAGTAGCGGTCGGTGGTGGGAGTGCTGCCGGGTGGTGACGTGGGAGGGGGAGGGGCAGGGTGGGGGGTGGTAAACTATGGATTACGGCCAATTACAGGTAAGTAAACCTATAAATAAATAAAACTAATTTTGTTGCGCGCACTGCATCGCATTTGGCGGTGCAGTGCGCACAATGAAATTCGCTTTATTTATTTTTATGTTTACTTACCTGTATTTGGCCATAATCCATAGTTTACTACCCCCCACCCTGCCCCTCCCCCTCCCCACATCACCGCCCGGCAGCACTCCCACCACCGACCGCTACTGCATAAGGTACTTTGTTTTGATTGATTGTGTAACCAACAGATAGGCCACCCTTTGCAGGCTGGCTGACACAGTCGAAAATAAATTAACATAGGTAGGGAGTGTTCCTCGGAGTCGGAGGAAGGCGCTTGATAACTAACTATACACAATATATATATATGATGTGCTTGCAAACTACTGTGAGTCAACTGCATTCTGAAAATACAACTTATATTCCCCTCGGCTTTGCTACTCTGGCGCGGTTTCTTTTACATTCTCTTCAAACTAAGACTCTGCATCCAGTGACAGTCTCCACCTATGCTGTCTATGATGAATACATCTAGGCATCCATCCATTCAAAGTAAATGTCTATCATTCTTCTTAATCTCTCCACAAACCTTAGTTTGTTTCACCAACAACCACCCATGCGTCCACTCCTTCCTTGCTTGCCTTGGCTTTGAGTTTGACCCAAACACCGCTGATGATTCTTGCTATCCCCAGTATCCACCCATACTGTGTCGCCCATACTTAATAAGTCTCAACAGTACAGTGAGTGAAGTGAACAACACCCTTCCAGCTAGTGTAATGTCAATAAGTAATCAATATAACTTACCACCGCCCGCCACTGCTGCTGGCTCACCCCCTGTATCTCCTGCAGGTGCCGCATCTCCTGCCCCCTCCGGAATGGCCGCATCGCCATCGCCGCAGGCCCCGCCGGCACTGGTGGTCAGTAGTACGCCTAGAAAAAACATTACACATTTTTAGATGCCTGTACACCTCCCCCTATTTATTCGTTTTCACTAGCAAGATTGAAAAAAAAGTTAATACATACATATACAACACACATCACTAGTCCAAATTGGGTACTAGAGTAGAGTCAGTAGACACTGCTAGCAGTGTTATGGTCTCTAGGGTCATTATTATAGTCTACTCTACTCTTTGCAAAGTTAGCCTGAGCCATGCAACCATTTTAGCTTCATGTCTTTTGCGCATGTTACCTCGCAGCTTGTTGTGCAGTAAGACGCCTTTGAGCCCACATGAGCTCATACAGCTACTGTCTGAGCTTTGCGTACAAGAGGTCGAAAAACAAGCCACTTTGTTATGGAGTTCGGTTAGTCCGTATTGCTTAGCCATAACATGTTACACTTTTTGGCATAACTGAGAAATGCTTGCATTATACTATCTAACGCGCACCATTTTTCTCATAACAGGCAGAAGATTCCCTTCTACGAACCAGAGATTTGCAGAGCTTATGATGCATGTAACCAGTACTTCTACGTTCTACGGTGACGGGTCTCCCAGAATTCGCACAGATCTTTTGTCTTCTATCATGCACTTGTAACAATGTTTATTGTTTTAATCTTATGCATTTTGCTGTTGGAGCTGGCTGTAGTACACTGAATTTTATAGAACAACGTACAGAGCTTGTTAGTTGAAAATAAACCTTTTGAACTTACACATAGACTCTGTGGTATTTGGTGTGGTGGTGGACTTACACGAGTGAGTGAGCGAAAGGGTGTTATGTTCTGGGTTGTGTAATCATTGGGTATCTTCGGGTGGGGGTTCGGGGACCTAATGAGACACTATAGCTAGTCGGTCAGGGGATTGTGGGTTCACTTCTGACTGAGGTGTGAGGAAGGTCCAACCTCCCATCACCAACATCCTATTTTCTTGTGCATAGTTCTGTATGTGGCTGTGAAGAATCCCCACAACAGTAGTAGTATGTACTATATCCTATCAAAAATAGTCAAATATCTGGTTGGGCATTTTGTTGGTGGTAATTGTCAAAGCCTCAAGATTAAGAAGACTAGAAGAGGACAACCCAAAGGACTGGACTCAGTGGCTAGAGCTATTGGTCAATCTGAGTTTTATTCAAAACCGTAAAATAAAGAGTGGCAAACTGGGCAAGCTTAGCTACAGACAGACTAATAGTAGTAGTACAGAGAGTCATAGCAGAGGTAGTTAGAACTTAGAGGCAGGGATAACCAGAATTTAGAAACAGATAGTCAAGATCAAAGAAGCTTTTGTAAAAAATAGAATTAGGAAGTGGAACCAGAATTAATAGTTCGGAAAAAATAAGGTGCAGTAAAAGTTAGGGAAATATAATTGTTAATATTAACCACTGGAGGACTTACTAGGGCCAGCAGCAGGGCCCTCGGTAGAGGAGCGGTCCTCTGGTTGTCCCGCCGACTCGGACCCCGTCTTCTTGCCCCTGGGTGCTGCTGATCAGTGATCATGTAAGATATAATAAAGAAAGAGACAAACATTAATGATTGCTGTGAAACAAATAAATTATTTTAAAAAACGCTCAAAATCATTTTAGGAAACAACAATTGCAATAAAATTGACCTATCTAATCAGATCGACTACTGGCTTGCGGGATTCATGGACCGTCTACTTATTTATGAGCACTAATCCAGTGTTCCATTCTGATAGATTCGAATCCAGAATACTAACTAAGCCTAAGTACCACCTGACCTAGCCCACCTATTCCAGACGGGCCAATTGTTCACTAAGTCTGCATTTCCATTTTTTTTAGCCCTCAAAAATGCATAGATGAGATGGAGGACACATGCATAAATTTGTGCATACACCAAATTGTTGGTTGGTTGCGTCTGATGTTCTGCTACTGACTGACACTGCTAAGCCTACCACTCACTAAACAAACTACAAAAGGTTCTACTAAGGACTGGGGTAAGCAGCACTCAGTGACAGAGGATGGGTCACGCAGACCGCTAAAAAATTATCAACTAATACTAACTAAACCTAGTATCAATCCATCCACCACTATTTGACAGGAGGACAAAGGAAGGACTAGAGTCTCTCTAGCAATAGCATTACCTAACTTAAGTTCTCTAAAGTAAACTCATCCATAATAATCAGCCCAAGCGAGCGCAAAGTTGCAAACAAGTAAGAGTAGCACCGAGCACCTGTGTCCTACAATCACAGAAGATTTTGAAACGTAATTTACCTGCAATGTATGCAGCAGTATTCTTGTTATTCGTAAACAAATTATACACAGTACTTATACTACTATATATTAGCTACTCACCAAGCCCCACGACCTCGACACCTAGCAGGTCCAACAGGTCCTGCTCCCGGTGCAGGATGTCTGACCACCGGTGGGCCAGCTGGTTATGGGTGCGCCGGACCCCTGAGCAGCAAAACACTGCCCGGCGCACCTTCGCCCACCGGCGGTGACGCTCCTGGGTAGGGTACCCGGAGCCTGGCCTGCCGCCTGCTGCCAAGGTCAAGGGGAGGTGGCGCTGCACAAAAAAACAAGGGCGGCCACCTCCGCCTCGCAAAAAAGCTGCCGGGCTTGCACCCCTGCAGGGTGCAGTCTGCCGCAAGGCAGGCGGCTCTTGGGCGCAGGCGCCTTGCCCTTGGAGCCGGTAGTGCTACCCTTCGCCATGGTTCTGGGGTGTGTGGGAGGCGGAAAAGAAAAGTTAGAAGGAAAAAATAAAGTTAGGGGAAGAAGTAGGAGCTTAAAGAAGGAAGTAATATAAAACAGTAGAAAAGTAAAAAAAACACAGTAAAAGTAGAAATAAATGCAAAATATAGACTTAGGGACAGAGAGAGATAGATAATAAATAAAAAAAATCAGAAAAACAGTGTAAAAAACTAAGGATTGCAAAGATTGAGGGAGGATAGAAAAGCAGGCCCAGAACCATAGCATAGAGTGAAAAACAAGATGGCCGCGCCCATCGCGACCGCGTGGGTAACTTTGCGCGATATTTTCCCCCGAGCACGCAAAAAGCGTCGCGAACACATACGACGCGTTCCCGAACATAATATGCGCATCGCGAGCACGCTATACGCGACTCGGAACAGGAAATAAGGCATCGCGAACGGGCGGGACAAGTGAAAAACAAGATTGCCGCGCCCATAGGCGACCGCATGCGCAAGTTCGCGAGATACTACCCCCCGAGCACGCAAACAGCGTCCCAAACACACACAATGCGTTCCCGAACAAGAAAAATGCATCGCGAACGGGCGCGACAAGCAACTACGCCCGCTCGCGTAGCTACACGTACCTACGCGCAGCTCACGTAGCGCTTTAACATCTTCGCGTAGCTTCGCGTAGCGCAACTACGCGAATTACGCCCAGGGTTAATTTTACTATTATTAGAAAATTGCCAGAGTTGCGTCTCCTGCGCGACTCCGGAAACATGTGACGCAACGGTGCTCAACCCTCTAAACCCAATGAAAACGACTTTAAAAATTGATTTGATTTATTACTACACTACTTTCTTTGCTAGATTAATAACCTAAAAATAAACCATACAAGTGTCGATATATCTGTATTGCTATTACCAAAAGTTTGGCAAAACCGCTTACCCTATGTGACGGGTCATGGCGGGCGCGCGACTCCTTTTAAAAAACAAATAAATAGCTAAACTTGACTACAATATCAGTTTATACAGCTTACAGTCAATTGTCTTTTGCAAAGATGTTGATTAGCATTCCAAAACAGCTCTTCACAAACACACTCACACTTATGCACTCACTCATACATTCATTCAAAGACTCACACACCCATTCATCCATGCACTCAGAGACTCACATACCCACTCACAAGCCCATTCAGACACTCATGTACAGACAAAACATCCAGACTCATTTAGCCAGTTGCAGAGCCACTAAGACACTCACGCACTCACTAATATACCCACTTTGATACTGATATACCCACTGACAGACCAAGTCAGACACTCACACACCCACTCACAGACCCACTCAGACACTCACACTCCCACTCACACACCCAGTGAAACACTTAAGTAGCCACTCCCACAAAAACATAGACACACTGATTGGGACACTAACACACTCACTGACGCACCGACTAGGACACTAATGCCCTCACTCACACACACTCTCAAATGTTTCAGGTAACATAGTTAGGGAATAGAATGTAAAAAAAACATTGAAATTCACTGAAAAAAGCCATCATTGGGGGCCACGCTGGGCGCCACGATGGAGTGGCAATGACATATAAGCTTAAAACTTTAGACATATACTTTCAAGTTTCAGTGTCTTTTTTTTTGCACTTACAGGCTCATATGCCCAGCATTAAATGCAGTCTCACACCTATTCTGCAACTCACATACATATCTGGAAAAGGATACAGGCACTTACACAGCAAGACAGACATTCACAGAGGCACTGCAACATTCACTCCCAGATGCACACAGCCCTTAGGTAACTAGGCCTAATGGAAGCAGTTGCACACACTTACATACCCCAAGGCTCTGTAATACACCCAGCAAGCAATCCATGCATTTCTCTGTCCATGCAGATTTAGAGAGCCAAATACTCAGTAAGAGAGGAAGTCATAAACCAGCATACTTCCTTAAAAATGCAAAGACAGACCCAAGTTGGAACAAATATATTCATTATGATATGTACTGAGGAACTGACACTAAGAAGTCAGCTATGCAGACAACTTTCCCTTTGAACATGTCTCAGGCCTGCTGCTGGGGAGCCTGTGTGCACAGTGTTATTGCTAGGTAGACTTGACATGTAGAACATGTTTTCAAGTCTAAAAAGCTCTCTTCTACTACATATAAGTAATCCCTAATGTAGAATGTAAGTAGGCCGTAGGCAATAAGGTATCTAATTAAAACAGAAGAGATATAGTTTCAAGTTTTTAGTGTATTTCTTATGGGTTTATAGGCTCATATGTGCAGCATTACATGAATTATCGCAGCTATTCTGCAGCTGATATACTGATCTGGATAAGGATACAGACACTTATACAGAAAGAGAGACATTCACAGAGGCCCTACAACATGCACTCCCAGATGCACACAGCTCTTAGGTAACTAGGCCTAATGGAAGCAGTTGCACACAGACTTACATCCCCCAGTGCTCTGTAATATGTCCATGCAGCTATCTCCATGCATGCTTAGAGAGCCATAGACTCAGTAAGAGAGGCAGCATACACCAAAATACATCCTTAACACTGCAAAGACAGACCCAAGTAGGGACAACTACATTCATTCAGATATGCACTGAGGAACTGACACTAACAACTCAACCATGCAGACACTTTTCCCTTCGAACATCTCTCAGGCCTGCTACTGGAGAGTCTGTGTTTGCAGTGTTATTACTAGGGTGACTTGACATTTACAACATGTTTTCAAGTCTAAAAGCCCACTTGTACCACATGTAAGTCACCCCTAAGGTGCACTGCAAGTAGGCCGTAGGCAATGAGGTGAGTGATTAAAACATAAGAGATATAGTTTCAAGTTTTAGTGTGTTTCTAATGCATTTATAGGCTCATATGTGCACGATTACATGCAGTATCGCAGCTATTCTGCAACTGCTAAACTGATCTGGATCAGGATGCACACACTTATAGAGCAGGAGAGATATTTACAGAGGCACTACAACATTCGCTCCAAGATGCACACAGTTCTTAGGTAACTAGGCCTCATGGAGGCAGTTGCACACAGACTTATATATCCCAATGCTCTGCACTACACTCAGCAAGCAATCTATGCAGCTCTCACCATACATGTTTTGAGAGCCATATACTGAGTAAAAGAGGCAGGCAGATATTAGCATATTTCCTTTAATATGCAAAGACATACACAAGTAGAGGTTGAGACATTTATAAAGATATGTACTGAGGAACTGACACTGAGAACTCAGCCATGGACACAACTTCCCCTTTCAACATGTCTTAGGCCTGCTACTAGAGAGCCTCTTTGTGCAGTGCTACTGCTAGGCTGACTTTACATTTACAACATGATTTCACATCTAAAAAGACCTCTTGTACTATATATAAGTCACCCCTAAGATAGTCTGTAAGTGGGCCGTTGGCAATCAGGTGCGTGCTTAAAACATAAGACGTATACTTTCAAGTTGCAGTGTGTTTTGTTATGCAGTTATAGGCTCACATGTCCAGAATTACATGCAGTATGGCACCTATTGTGCAACTGATATTCTGATTTGGAAAAGGAAAGAGGCACTTACAGAGCAAGAGAGACATTTACAGACCCACTACAATATTCATTCCTGGACACTCAGAGCTCTTATATAACTAGGCCTAAGGGAGGCATTTCCACATAGGCTTACATACCACATTGCTCTGTAATACACCCAGAAAGGAATCCATGTAACTCTCACCATACATGTTTAGAGAGCCATAGACTCAGTAACAAAGACAGTGAGATACTAGCATACTTCCTTGAGTATGCAAAGTCAGACCCAAGTACCGCTTGACATATTTAATATCTTCATAAGAACTAGTTCATTAATTAATTGTAGTAAGTGCACTATACAGTCTCACTTATCTTATTTATAGTGATGTACTGTAACACACTCAAGTGCACTATACAGTCTCACTTATTTATAGGGATGTACTGTACAGCTTTGTTTTTTTTCTCTAAATCCGCTGATTGTTTTTGCCCACTGTTTGAGGATGATGCTGCATACAGACCACTGAAAGAAAGAAGGAGGAGAGGGGATGGGTTCTTCTTATTAGAAAGATAGAAAGGTGTTCAACCAATGAGATCCTTTTGTTTTTTGGTCACATGGGATGCGTGTCCCCTTTGCACTCCCAACGTGGCTCTGCCACCACTCTGCAAAATACCTTTTAACAACGTCCAAACTATATTTGAATGATAATTATATTAGTTTTGAAAGTGTAATAGTAAACCTCTGACAAAAACAGATGCACACTACTTTCCCAAAAGTTGCCATTTTCCCTCAAAAGTCCAGCAACTGCATTCAATTAAACATGATTTTGCATGCTCCCATGCCCCTCTCCATATCACTTGTTTTCTCTTCCCTCTCAACCCTCTGTATGTCATCGATTTTCCCCGTCCTCCTCACCTTTCTGTGTGTCATTGGTTTGCACTGCTCCTCCTTGCCTCTCTGCATTCCACCTACTTTCAATCCCCTCATCGCCCCTCTGCATATCACCGATTCATGTGGGGCAAAGAGAATGTGTTGATTTACTATGTGCAAACCTTGCTGCCTGAATATATAGACCGCACATATACATGCTGCTAGCACTGCTCGTCTGTGTGCATATCCTGTTGCCTAGGAGGAGACTATGGGTGTACATGTGAAAATGTTGCACACTGACATACAGTAGCACACAAGACTCACCCACTCACTCAAAGACGCACTCAGAGACTTACACACCCACTCACAGACCCAATCAGAGGCTCACGCACCCACTCACAGACCCATACAGCCACTCAAACTCCCACAAAACCACTCACAGACCCATACACCCCTCACACAACCACTCACCTGCCTATACAGACACTCGCACACCCACTCTCAAACGTTACAGGTTACAGTTAGGAAATAAAGTCCTAGGTCATAAGCAGTGCATTGTGTGCGTATAAGTTGTAGTAAGCTCAGGTAACTATAACTGCTGAATTTCACAGGTTTTGTACGAGTGAAATCTGAGCCGAACTATAACGTCCCTGTAACCTTTGGATTTCTCAGTGAGATATATATATATAAAACACATACACAATAAAAACATATAGAATGTGAGCAATTGAATATGAAGTAATATATTAATAATGTAGACAATAAATAAAATATTAACATCAAAATACATTTTGAAATAAAATCAAATACTATAAAATATAAAAAATAAAACAAGTAATGCTATAACATCTATTTAACCTATACTATACAAGCTACTGGAGTCTAAGAATATTAAATATACTATTCCCACTCTAGTTTATACAACAGTAGGGAAAGTATTTGACTTTGGAGGGGTTAGATTTACAATTCCTTCTCCAGGCACCTCAATAATAGGGAAAGTGTTGGACTTCAGAGATGTGAATTGTAATGTTCCCACTCCAGTCTGTTCAACAGTAGGGAAAGTGGTAGATTTTGGAAGGGGTAAAATGTACTATTCCCACTACAAACAGCGCAACAGTAGGGAGAGTGTTAACTGCGAAGAGGTTAATTATACTATTCCTACTTCAGTCTAAGGAAGAATAAAGAAACTACTTCACTTGAAACAAATTACAAATATGAGTAACCCCATGAATGTAGAAAAAATATTAAACTCCTATTTAAAAAAAATCTTTATTTAATATAAATATATGTAACTATTAAAAAACTAAAAACAATGAATGACTTTACCTAATTACGATTCAATAAAAAATAAATGATCAATTAATCAATCATTGATATTCGATTACTGATTAATTAGCTTCCCACCCTGTACCCCTACAAACCTAGAAGCCTGCCCCAATAAAATTACTAAAAAAATAACTATTCCATAAATTACATATTTAAAATAATTAAATAGCAAATTAACCTTTCATAAATAATAATCAATTATTGCTTAAAAAACTTCCCATCCTAGATCCCTACAAACCTAGCATCAGGTAACCAAAATAAAATGAAAATAAATAAGTACTCCACAATTTACATATTTAAAATCCAATTAAATAATTAATTTACAAATAATAATTAATAGTTAATTTATTATTACTTAATTAACTTCCCATGCTATACCTCTACAAACCTTGCATCCCACAGCTTAAATATAAGTAAAATAAATCAGTATTACATATTTTACATATTTAAAAATCAATTAAATAATAAACTGTTAATTAATTATTAGATAATTAACTTCCCACCCTACATCCCTACAAAGCTAGCAGCTGGCAAATAACATAAAACAAAAATAAATCACTATTATATAAATTACATAATAAATAACAATCATATAATTAAATAAAATGGATTAAATAATTCTTAATTAATCATTACCTAATTAACTTCCCACCCTCACCACCCTATAAAACCAACAACCTGCTGTATCACTATAAATTATTATTAAAAATTAATAAAAAAATGTAAATCACTTAAAATTGCAATATATATTTTAAAAATGTAAAAAATTAATATATCAAGTAAAAAAGGCAAAAATATTTAAAAACACAATATTTTAGGCCACTATATTAGCGAAAACGACAATAACAACATCAATATTATTTACAGTGATATTACTTACCAAAAAAATGATATTCTTGTCAGCAATGTTTGTGCATCATGATATCTGTGTGCCACGGTATTTAATTTCCAATATTTCTTTCTCCCGATATTTTTAAATTGTTAATTTGTCCAAACACTGTGTGTGGCTATTAAGAGGAATACACAAAGGCCGACTGTCAGTGACACCCAGTCATCTGACCCAGGGACAGGCTTTAGGCACTAAATGGCTAATGCATCAAAACAACAACTTTCTAAAAGTGGCATTTTCAAAATTGTAATTTAAAATCCAGCTTTGCCATTATGGAGGATTTTTCATTACAATTCCAAAAACACCAAACACAAACTGGTTATCTATTTCCATTTGGAAATTACAGCTTATGAAATGTAATAAGGTAAATACAATATTATCCTATGGGAGAGGTAAACCTTGCAGTAGTGAAAAACGAATGTAAGAGTTTTTCACTACCAGGACATGTAAACCTTAAACTCATGGGAGTATGGATCCTGGGTGCATGGGAATAGAAGCTAAAGATGTTAACAGTTATTACAAATGTTGTGCCATTATATCTTTCCTTTTTAAGCATAACTTTTAGGTATTTCATTACAACATCAAATGATGAAATCCTGAACAGATCTCTAGTTGTTAATTGTAATTATGCAAGACTGCAAAATAACCCATTGATACTATATATGCTAGCAAAGATAATTATTATTGTGATAATTCATAAATGCATATCTGCTTGATGCTATCTTGGAAAATGTTGAAGCATGTCTTTAGTTTGATCCTTGTTTTATAAACCCATTACAATGTTTTTTTGAAAGTAGGCCTTTTCCTAGACTGCAGATGCAACACATAACATATATTTGAACCCCAGTTTCTGCTCTTTAATGGGTTTACTCTGCCAGCACAATGGTGCCTACATTGGTGGCTTAAGGCTTTTTGTTTAGGAAGTGCATGCTGTTTGAACACCTTACTCTGTCTCAAAAACATAGTGCTAGTCTCTTATCACCAATGAACCTTCATTTATTGTGCTTTGCAGTCATGAGAAGATGTTGTTGGAGTTACAGCTTTTTTCACCAAGTAAAGATTTACACACACAAGCTGTCTTACAAATGCAACAAAAATCACTGGTCCTTTGCAAAAAGCATCTACTATGTCTTTGAAGGGCACTTCTTACAATGCAAGCATGATCTTGTGACTCCTTTTTACTCTTGTTTGAGAGTACAGGTTAACTCTGCTAAGGCACTTTGTCCATTAAAGAGACTCTGCTTCCAGCTTCCATATTGTTGTAGCCCAAGTTGTTGCTGCAATTTGAGATTTTGTTTCATGGACAGCAAAACACTCAGGGGCCGATTCCGATTCGGGCCGGAAATCTCTCCGACCGAGCCGGACCCGGAGAGATTTCCGACCGAATCGGACCCGTGCAGTCCGACCGAACGAGTACGATGCGCACGTATGCCATCGGACTCAGGAGTCGGTCGGACTCCCATTGAAGTCAATGGGAGCCTGTCGTACAACGCGTACGCGGGCTCCCATTGACTCAATGGGTGCGATGCGGACAAGTGCGCCCCCTACAGGTGTACGTGGCGAAGCGATTCGCGCCGTACACGCACAGGTAGGGGGGACCCATGGGTCCCCCCTGTGTGCGACTCGCACGGCTATGCGTACAGGGGGGTCCGACACGGACCCCCAAAGTACGGCTCCGACAGCTCTTTCGAGCAGGAGTGCGCGGCTCGGTCGGACTGCTCGCGGCGCGCATCGTACTTACCCGGCCGGGGAACGTCTTCATTGCGCGGTGCGAGTCGAGTCCGAGCGAGTCGGTCGGTGCGGTTAGACCCGGGAACGAGTCGGTCGGAGCGGTCGGGATGCCCGGACGAGTCGGTCGGCGAATACGCATCGTACTCGCTCGCCCGGACGCGCGTACGATTCGGTCGGGAAATAGGGCTCCGAATCGGATCCGGTTAAGCCGAATCCGATTCGGAGCCCTACCGGCCGAGATCGGAATCGGCCCCTAAATGTCTCCCAACTATTACCAAAAGCTTCACCTAGCAAAAAAGCCAGGCTATTGGTTATGCCAATGTTTGTTCTTATAAAGCAGCCCAATCAAAACAATTTTTCACAGCACTCTTACAAAATGGAAAAGGGAAGGAAGAAAACAACAGGAAAGGTTATGGCACTGATGTTAATCTGAATGCTTAAAAGGATAGGTGGTTTGTCAAGTTTTTATAGAAATGTCTGAAGCTTGACTCTTCGCCAAGATGCAAGGCTTATTTAAACTAATGCCCTTATACCTAGATTCTATATGTTATCTAAATGGCACAAGAACAGACACTATACTGTCTGGTATAGGATCTATTTTGAAGCCATTGTCCAAATATAGTCACTTTTTTCTATGTGAAATAGTCCTGGACATAACATTGTGTGAGAGACATATGATGCAGGTGTTGAATTCAATCAAACGTGTTCAGTATAGTACTACTAACAGAATCTTCATGAACTTAGACATTGAGGCCCTCTATACCAGCATCTCTCAGGAGGTTACCCTGATAGCAGTGGAAAATGCCTTGCGACAGACAGAATGGTTGCATGATATACCCATCTAATTTGTTATGCAATGTGTCTAAAAATTACTTAAAATTTCAAGGCCAAAAATATTGGCAGATTAGTATCATCTTGATAAATGCCATCTCTGCATCACTTTTGACCAATATATACTTGACACAAGTTGAGACTTAATTTGTATACAGTAATGCCAATCCATACAGAGGCAAAGTGAGATTATGAAGATGTTACATAGATGATGTTATGTGCAACTGGACAAGCCCAGATAAAAGAGCTGAGTTTTTTTTCCACTTGGATCAATTACCACAAGGTCAGGATAGCCTGGTAAGGAACACCACCATCTACATGTTCATGTTTCTTAAGTTGCCTTCGCTTTTATGCACAATGACTTTTGACATACATTTGCATGTTTGACAATGCACGATGACAGTCTCTGAATCAGCATTGCTTACATTTCTACTTTGTAGACATACTATCGCAACACCTTGAACATTCAGTACAAGGGATAAAGTTCACTGCGCAAATGTCATTATTGTTATTGACTGGTAGACGATGACGCTATCCAACTCGAATAAACATTTGCGGCCTTACAGGGTTTGGGGCATGGCCACATGGGTGCTGTTTGTTATATATACAGAACCACTTGCCTGTTTAGGCAGAGGAGCATTCAGCTGACACTATGAGGTCATTGCATGCCGGAATTCCAGCTCAGCTGATTCCTGTTTACCGACACAAGGGATGTCCAACTCTACACCAAGACGGACAGCCTGATGACACTTGCCCGCAGGTAATGGGGAAGTTAGACAACCCGGCAGGGATTTGGCAGATCACCCACCTTCGACAAGACTAGGTTAGGAGTACACTATACACAGTATTTATATGCCAGCATATATTCACTGCTTTAGCACAATGGTGGAATTGTTCGTCTTTTTCACTAGTTTCATTTTATTGGTTATCACAGCACACGCATTTTATACAAGAATCACAATGTCTTAATAAATATTGAAACGCCTTGCTGAGTATTGCTTGTGTCTTTACCTGGGTATGCCTCAGAGTCCACACGAAATGGTTCTAGATCTGTTACCATGATTTCCTTGGGGGATCAGGGTTGTCATTTTCTAGGGTTACACCAAACCAACAATGTCAATATAAGAAGTGCCACATTTCTTTGCTCACATCCCGTGTTTGGAAGTTCATTAGTATCTCGTCAGTGTCATTCACACTGACTTTTGACCTCTCCGGTATTGGATGACATACATAACAGCATTTAGCTGCTGTCACGGGCCGCGCACGCCTTCGGCGTGCCGGCCGTGATGTAAATTATTCCCGGTATTTCACCAGCTGGCTGCCTGTTACTCTCAAGACTGCAGCGGAGCATTGGTGTTCCGAGCACTCCCATTCAGGTAAGCGAGCTCTACGGCGTCTGCTTATTTGCATTAGCAGAGTGTTCTTCCCCATGGGCATTAGCTGGCATTATCCATTCACTCAGACGGATTAACTAGTGAGCTCCCTGACACCTGCTATTCCTGCCATAAGCACGCTGTTCTTTCACCCCCATGCGCTCTAGCTATTAATTTACAAGCAAAGTAATGGCTACGCGCTCTCATAAAAAGTGTTTTTTTACCGCCTTGTGATTGCTTACAGGACAGGCGCTTGCAATCAATTTTTTAAAGCACGGATTGCTTCTACCACCGCGCCATTTGTGACATATTAATTTACAAACACAGAATGGGTTTTTAACCTTCCCATTGATTGTTGGCATATTGATTCACAACAACAGAGTGGTTCTTAATCTCATAGCGCCTTCAAGTAGAGTAACCGCTATGCGCGCTCATTAAAAGTGTTTTTTTAACCTCCTTGCGCTTTCTAACAGGACTGGCGCTTGCAATCACTTTTACTAGCACGGATTGCTTCCACCACCGCGCCATTTGTGGCATATTAATTCACAAACACAGAGTGGTTTTTAACCTCTAAAGCGCTTTCCCATAGAATCACTTCTTAGCACATAGTATTAAGAGGGTTGTCCTTTTGACTCACAACAACAGAGTGGTTCTTAACCTCATAGCGCTATCCTCTACATAGAGTAACCTCCATGCACTTTCCCACAGGATCGTTGCCTGGCCCCTTTGATGGACCTCATTCATTTTGTGTCCTCCACGTTCTGGAATTAAACACCACATTGTGTTAGGTAAGCCTCCATAATTTTGTTTTAAATACACTCTCATTTGCTTGCCTCAGCTCAATATATGCCTCTAGACCTTACCCAGTGTTTTTTCACAGGGTTTTCACTCCATGAAGCAATCTCCACTCTAGGAGCTTGTCTGACGTGTGCAGGTAAGCGTCCTCATGTGTATAGTATGTCTCCCCTCACCCCCATGGAGCTTGGCGAGGGCTTAATTTGTCTGATCTAATTTTAGATCCATTGATGGCTTCCATACAGCAAGGGACGCCTCATCAAGTCATCCCACCTTTTGGGTGAGTAATAGGACACCCTGAAGCTACTTAGCTGTCTTACCCCCTCAGTTGGAACACCAGTTTGAATTCTCTTCCGCTCATTTTTTAAGGCTATCAACACTCCCACATGTCCTGAGGAAGACCCGCCATGACATTCCAATAACGCTTTGTCAGGGTCGAAACGTCGACGAACATATATGGTTCAGCTATCAAATCTCTGGGTTAAAAATCAATAAGCAAACCTGTTGTTTACCAGAGTTATTGCCTACATTTGTGCTGACCGCATTCTAGTTCCCTCTGCAAATGATTGTACATAATCTCACCTTTTATATATGCACTGCACTACTATTACTGAGCACTCAATGTCACTGTACCATATGTCACTTTTCCAATATTTCCTGTATTGACAGTCCTCTGATTATTTGTAAATATTGATTCAAGCTTTAATTGATATAAAAGAAAAACCTCTTTTTGCAAGCATATATTAGTAATGGTTTTGCTTTGATCTGTGTTCTAACTTCATTTGATATGTGTCTTAACGTCATTTGATATGCGTTTTATGATTTAAACCAAGTATATGCTATACTTTACATACTTATTTAATAGGTATCAAGTAAGTTCTCTTGTTTCTTTTCAAATTCATCTTCTACAAAGCAATTGGGTTCTCCCCGACAGAACCATTGTAGCCTATTATATACATACCCAGGTTCTGAGGGACACAGGGTCGCCCCATTGTTGCCATATTGTATTAGGTCTGAGGTCTTGGCTACAAAATGGCTTTTTCTGGAACAGTCTGTGCCAGCTGATGATAGAACAATGGCTCATTTATTGTTTTTATGTACCACACTTTTAACAGACTTGTACTGAGCATCTTTGAACTAAATACATGCCATTATGGTAACAGTCATCAATTTTTTCTGGGTCAGAGTGAATAACTGAAAATTAATGTTTGTGTTTATGGCTGTAGATGGAATGAAATATAACTGAGAAATCATATAATTTGTATGTGTGCTAATGGGGAACCTTTATACATTTTTAACTATAATTAATGTCTAGATGTGCGTATGAAGTGGCGACTGGTGATGTTGCTAATCATCATGGCAACTGAAAGTAAATGAAAACTAATACTCCTGATCTGGTTCTGGTGAAAGGACTAGACCAGTGAACATATATTGAAACATGCTAACAGCTGTGTCAAGAAAATGATTGGTTGTGGAGGGCCATAACAAATGCATATAGTTAATATATTTGAAGCCACTCACACAATATAAATTCTGTCTTCTAGGGTATTTAGTATTACCGAGCCTGTCTAAAAGCACGATGAGGGATAGCACACTTTGGGGATCTGGCATAACGCTGCAACACAGTGCTGTTATGACTGTCAGAGACAGTGAGGGAGGAGTTGGTATCAAGGAATGTGATACCCTGGGGTATGAGCTAGTTGAATGTTGACCCCTGAGTAGGTGTACCAATGATGATACTGTAGCAAATCCTGTTCAGGAGTCTAGACACTCTTTGCGAAGAATCGTGAGGCCCCTTTTTCCGGTATATTGTGTACAACGTGTGCGCATGACTGTATAGTAGGAGCCATGTGGTCAATAGCAGTGTTAAAAATTTGTGATACATTTGGGTCTCCCTTTTACTTTGGATTTAAAGTTAGCCTAGATATAAGGGTTAGCATGATCTTTGCTCATTGTAAGACCCACCTTTGTTTGTGTAGTGGAGGGTTACTGCTATACTTTGAGGTGTTCCATGCCATTTGGTACCTGTGTTAAGCTGGCGGGGAGCTCCGTGTAGGAATGGTATGGTGTCCAAGATGTAAAAACTATGCGGCATATTCTCAAGAACGTATGATAACTACCGCAAGTGAAGCTTAACGCAACCCCACACATCGCAGTCCATCGCGGGAAAACAACTCTGTGTCAACATTGTATTCACAACACGGCGGTACCATGCGATAGTCGCAGGACAATGCATCAAATGAACGCATTAAAAACAACGCAATGCCGCAAAAACGCGACACCCCAACGCGAAAATAGTAGCGATGACGCCAATCGCGATACAAAAATCTACAAAAACCGCCACAGGCCTGCAATTTCCAAGCGTCATGCGGGAAAATGCACCATAAAAGTAGAAAAAAACATACAAACAAAAGCCAAACAACAGCGAAGCACAATGGAGGCAGCAGGAGCAAGTACAGAGGACAACCAGAACCCCACAAGCCCCACGGAGGACCAGCCTGGGACCTCGGGGTCAGGGAAGGGCAAGGACAAGAAGAAGAGGAAGACGAAGTTCAGTCCGCAGGAAAACAGGAACCTGATAACGGAGGTGATAGAACACCATCAATCACTGTTCGTCACCTCCACTGTGTCACTGGCAACTAAAAATGGAATATGGCAGACCATCGTGGACAAGGTGAATGCAGTCGGAGTGCTGAAGAGGACAATGGACGAGGTCAAGAGGCGCTGGAATGATGTGAAGTGCAAAACCAAGCTGAAACTCGCAAACAACCGGAAGGCAGCAATGCAGACTGGAGGTGGGTGTCCAGCGCCACAGGAGGAGCTGGACAAGATGGAGGAAATGGTCTCCCCAGTCATCAGTGGGGAGAACGTGGCAGGAGTCGGGGGACCGGAGACTGCTCAACATGACCGGACACAACAGCAACAGTGTGAGTAACCACCAGGGACTGGGGGGAGATGGGCACAATGGCACACATGCACAATTAAGCATAGCACATCTGCGGACAAAACATGCCCCAGACCCACAACTCCCACCAAGAGACCAATGCACACAGGCATGCAACAGCTCAAAACTCTATAAGCACCGAACCCAGAGGCACACCGCATGGAAGGGAGAAGGGCAGCTAAATCAATGCTGCAGGGGCGACTCCCCCAATATGCAGCACACACACATAACATGCAGAGCACATCAACATTGACAACGAGGTGGTACAAACCGCAACACGTCCACAAGAGAACATAGGACACAACAGGTGCCGCATGTGCATAGTAACTTGCCAATCACATATGGCACTGCAGGGAAATGTGAGTTGACAATGTACAAGTACAAACTCACATCCGTGATGTAGTCGGAATGTCCACTGTCCCCCATCAAATAGGCAGCTCCCCCCAAACAGTCACAATGTACACTGTCATGCAGTCTGAATTCAGACATGTACAATGTGTCAACATACATGTGTACACGATGTTAAACTGCATCTCCCCTTCACATTGCAGGGGGAAATCCAACACCTCCTGCAGAGCAATCCGAACCTCTCTTCTCTGATGAGGAAGAGGACCACCACACCTTCGACTCAGATGCCCTCCAACAGCTTGTGGAGAGCCTCCGCAGCCCACTTCCAGGATCAGGGCAGCCCAGATGCCATGAGGAGCCCCCCCCTGCACAGTACACACAGCAGGCAGCACCCACCACCACGGCTGCCTCCCAGGACCCCCACGACGAACACATGGTCTTCCAACCCCGTGTGTTGGGGTGCCAGGAGAAGCTGGCTGAACAGGTGCAGGTGGGGTTCGACCACATGGCAGCCAAACTATTCGCCATACATGGGTGTCTAAGTCCCATCAGGGACCACTCACAGTCCCTAACGGACACCCACAGTCCGCTCCATGCTCTCCAACGGACCATGGCTGACATCGCCAGAGTCCTGACTCTGCGACAAGAACGACTGTCTAGCCAGAGTGCCTCCAGCGATCTCGCCCGGGAGTTGGGACACATGCGGAGGATCATGGAGAACATGGAGCGGATGCAGGCAGAAAGAGCGGCTGCCACGGCTGCACACCAGCGAGAGGTAGCTGGGTCCCTCAATGCCCTAAAGACCCTCCTCATGGCATTGCTGCCACAAGGCCTGACGCTGATGCATGCTGCTGCTACCACCCCATCCACATCTCCGGCCCCTGATGTGTCTGTGCCACACAGTGCTGGAGACCGTACACCACCACCCACATGTGAGGCACATGCAACAGCAGAGGACGAAGATGCGGATGAATCAGCCCTCGTGGTCAGGAGGACGCAGTAGCATTCATCTCTGCCATGTGGCCTGGTTCTGCCCTCTGCATCATCACCTTCCACTGTCCCCTGATGCACTCTGCGACACTCACCTTGGACCTCGACATGGACTGCCATATTCTGTTTGGTCACCAAAGACACAGCTCACAGACTGTGGACTAAACTCCTCCTCTCCTGATGTACCTGTCATTCCCTGTAGGACTCTGGCTGGCCCTCCACGGGCCGACAATGTGAAGTGGGGTTGGCATGGCCCTGTACTGCTCCAGCTGCAACACTCCCTTGAATGTGCAATAAACCTTCATAGCCACACAGATGTGTCATGTCTATGATCTTTCAAGTGTGGAAGTATGGATGAATGTAGGCTCAGTGATTCCCCCTTACATCCATGTTGCCCATGTTGTGAGACTATTGTCACAGGGTGACAGATTGCCGATTCCGGTCCGTGTGGCACTGACACTACAGCGGAGACACATCCATTGGTCACTTCCTTGTCCAGCCCAGGACGGAACAAGGCCCAGAGCCCTGGGGTCATTGTTCACACCCTTACGCTGGACTGGCATACGCCAGGACAGCCGACTCCGATTACGCACACAGGGGGGAACGACAACGCTACATGTCCCAGGTCTTCACTGTGGGGATCTGCAGCTCACAGGTCTAGTTGTCAGCATGCCACAGCCACTCCCTCATGGCTGGTGTACACCCACACCACACCCATCCAGCACTGGCATCACGGGACATGTGACCCTGGCAATGAGGGCCTGGCGCACGTGCTGGACGCCATTTCCACTCTCTCTGACTGAGTGGCTCCGTGTAGTTCACATGTGTACACGAGGGCCTAGGCCCCTGCCACCTCACATTGCCCAGTGCCGGGGGTGACATGATGGCATCCGCACAACGGGACTCAATCATTAAGGGTCCATGGCTAGCGGTGCACAGACTTGGGGGCACCGGATACACTGCGGCAGGCACAGGCCCCCCACCACGGGACGGTGTCTTGCGGTGCAGTGAGATAGGGGCACCTAAAGTGCTGAGCGGGTGTGCAGCCTGCGATGATGCGCCGTCCTGGCGGTCCAGACTGGCAAGGATTAGTGTGAGCCCTGCTGGATCGCAGTGTAGGCCTGGGCCAGCAGGCAGTGCAGCCCTCCCGCCACGTGGCATTGCGTCGCGCTTCACAGAGTTAGTGGCACCTCAAGCGCTGAGCGGGTGTGCAGCCTGCGATGATGCCGTGTGCACTGATGTGGTCTCTGCCATTGCGCAATCAAGACCCAGAGTCAGGTGTGTGACCTGGTGGCCTGCGGTGCGGGGCTGCATGATGTGAAGGGTGCCATGGTCGCGGGCACCGGGCTTGGAGATCCCTCCGGAACGTGGTGGGCCCTCTTGGGGACACGCCGGTGGCGGAAGGTGAGCAGTGAGGCCTGGTTGCGCAGGGGCGGGCAATCACCGCTGGGCGGCGGGAGGGGCTGGGGTGCATCAGCCTGTGTGCGCAGAGGCGGGCAAGCGATGACGGCGTGTGCAACTGTATGGACTCTGCCATTCATGTCTCTGGAAACTGTTTCAGATGACGGACCTGGGGGACTGCTGTGAATACCGGCATGTGGTTGGAGACACACCGGTGGCAGCAGGTGAGCAGTGAGGCCTAGGTCCGCAGTGTCGGCACTCTCTCCCTCTCTTCCTCTCTCTTTCTCTCTCCCTCTTTTTCTCTCTCCCTCTCTCTCTGTACTTTGATGGGCGCATGGCACAACTTCTGATCCAGATTTCTGTTTTGCAGGCTGTGACTTACAGAATGGCCTGAGATGACCCACCATGCCTCTTCAGAATTGTTTTTTTTGGTTTGTTCTGTAATAAACGTATTGTTTGGATATTTTGATATGGGTGTATGATTTCAATTTTTCTGGCCACACATGTATGTTGGGTGTTGTGATTGTGCGACTTCAGGCGATTTGTTTGGTTCATGATTTTGTGGAGTTGATGTGCAATATCTCTGTCCATAGGTGGGGTGTGGGGGGTGCCCGGGGTAGGGCCCCGGGGGGGGTGGGGGTGGTGGGGTCCTGGGGGTGGTGGCGGTAGGTGTTGTTGACCTATTGGGGCTCAGGCCTGCATGATGGGTTGCTCCAGGGCATCTGTTGTTCTTCCTGTTTGGCTATGGGCTGTGCTCCCTTGTCTGGTGCCGGTTGTCGTCCGACTTTACACCAGGTAGGAGCAGGTGTTAGTTTCCTGCTGCTAACGCGCCTTAGCGCATGTTTTGTGATCTTATCGCCGATCTGGCTGGTCGTTGAGAATGTTGTGGAGTGGTGTTGTTGCGGCTTTTAGCACGGGAACGCCTACTCTGCATATCATTAACGTTAGTTGCCGGGCTCCTCTGTGGTGATGTTTTTTGCAACTGCTATCGCAGGTAAACTGGTGTTATGGGCTGTTAGCACCAGCTTGGGAATGGGGTGATAAATTTATCGCGGATTTGGCTGCGATAAAGTGCCGTTAACTCGGCGATAGCTCCTTGAGAATATGCCCCTATGTTTTCATTCATCAGTGTTGGACTTGGCACTCCCTACAGGGTCACCTCCAAACCTTTTGCCTTCATCCTTCCTGTTTTCTGGATTTCACTTTAGTAGGCATTAGGACTCTGTGCACTTTACCACTGCTAACCAGTGCTAGAGTGGTTGTGCTCTCTCATGATGTAATTGCCTTACATCAGACTGGCATATTTAACTTACCTATAAGACATTAGTATATGGCACTATATGAACCCAGGGCCTGTAAATTAAATGCTACCAGTGGGCCTGAGGCACTCATTATGCCATCAACATAAATACCACTTTAATACATGTCTAAGCATGCCACTGCAGCATGTAGTGCAGTTTTAAAACTGTCAATTTGACCTGGCAAAACAAACCCTTTGTCAGGCCTAAACCTTTCTTTCTAATACATATAAGTTACCCCTAGTGTAGGCCGCAAAAGTTCATCGGACAGTGTGCATTGTTTTAAAAAAGTAGGACATACTTTCCAGTTTTTGTTTTCCTGGAAGTGAAAAACTAAATTTGTTTTTCACTACTCTAAGGTCTATCTCTTCCATTGGATAACAGTATGTTACCTTATTACATTTAATAAGTGCTAACGTTTGATTGAGAGCGGGTGGAAATGTCATGATTGGGCTCAAATGAAATTAATCTGTAATTTAAAATCTTCTTTAATGTTAAAGTCAGATTTTAAGTCACAAATCTGAAAATGCCACTTTTAGAAAGTTGGCATTTTCTTACCCTAACCTATTGGTGCCTGCTGCCAGTGTCCTGTGTCACATGACTGTGAATATCTTAGCTGTTGGGCTTTCCACTTTCCTCCCAGGCAGTCAGACAATGGAGGACTAGGTATTGGCAGGATGGTATATTAGACCTGGCAGCCTTTGTTGAGTTCTACCCCCCAAACATTTCACCATATCACCTCTTGTTTGCTGAAATTCGCTTTTGTTGACTTTAGTTCCATGTCATTTAGTACCTGTGCTAAGCTAGTTTCAGGATAGGTGTGGAGGTACAGGCCATGGTCAGTTGGTGGTGAGCTCTGTGTAGGAGGTGGTATGGTATTCAAGATGTAAACACTATTTTTTAGTTCACAATTGTTTGACTTGGCCCTCTCTACAGGGTCACCCCCAAACTTTTTGCCTTCACCCTTCTTGTTTTCTGGATTTCGTTTTTGTTGACATTAGGACTCTGTGCACTTTACCACTGCTAACCAGTGAAAACATACATGTGCTCACTCTTTAAAACAAGGCAAAATTGACCTACACCTAATTGGTACATGAAATTTACTTATAAGTCTCTTAAAGTGGTACAACATGTTCCCATGGCAGGTAAATTAAATGCTACCAGTGGGCTTGAAGCACTTATTGTGACACCCACTTAAGTAGCCCCTTAAACCATGTCTTATGCCAGCCATTGCAGCCTGTGTCTAGTTTTAAACTGCCAATTTGACCTGGCAAGTAAACCTCTTGCCAGGCCTAAACCTTCCTTTTTAATATATATAAGCTACCCCTAAAGTAGGCCCTAAACTGCCCACAGGGCTGGTCGATTAGTATTTAAGAAGTTGGACATGTACTTTTAAGTTTTACATGTCCTGATAGTGAAAAACTCTAAAAATACTTTTTTCACTACTGCAAGGCCTGCCTCTCTCATAGGATAACATTGGGTTACCTTATTACAATTAATAAGTGCAAAGTTTTGATTGTGAACCGGTAGAAATGTCATGCGTGGTCTCAAAAGAATTGTAGGTTAAAATCTTCTTTAATGGTAAAGTCGGATTTGAAGTCACAATTCTGAAAGTTGGCAGGGTATGCCCTGACGTGGGTCCCTTGCTCACTTTGCCACTGGATTCAAGCTAGCCTGGCTGAAGAGGGGTGTTACCCCGAAACCGGTCCCAGGATGCTTGTTTCCGGTTCAGGGAAGACCTGGCTTGGCAGTTCGGGCTGGACTGTTCCCATGAGGCACAGGGTCAAGACTGATTTGCATATAGCTGGGTCTGAACTGAGGTGGCCAAGTGAGCTAAAGAACGATGATGGATTCAACCCAGATCTGTGACTGGGGGTGAGTGTCTGAAAAGTTTCAGCACTCCGTCCATCATCTCTTTGTGTTTGCTTTGTTCGCCCTAAGTTGGCTGGGTATGCCCTGACGTGGGTCCCTTGCTCACTTTGCCACTGGATTCAAGCTAGCCTGGCTGAAGAGGGGTGTTACCCCGAAACCGGTCCCAGGATGCTTGTTTCCGGTTCAGGGAAGACCTGGCTTGGCAGTTCGGGCTGGACTGTTCCCATGAGGCACAGGGTCAAGACTGATTTGCATATAGCTGGGTCTGAACTGAGGTGGCCAAGTGAGCTAAAGAACGATGATGGATTCAACCCAGATCTGTGACTGGGGGTGAGTGTCTGAAAAGTTTCAGCACTCCGTCCATCATCTCTTTGTGTTTGCTTTGTTCGCCCTAAGTTGGCAGGGTATCCCCTTTACGTGGGTCCCTTGCTCACTTTGCCACTGGATTCAAGCTAGCCTGGCTGAAGAGGGGTGTTACCCCGAAACCGGTCCCAGGATGCTTGTTTCCGGTTCAGGGAAGACCTGGCTTTGCAGTTCGGGCTGGGCTGTTCCCATGAGGCACAAGGTCAAGACTGATTTGCATATAGCTGGGTCTGAACTGAGGTGGCCAAGTGAGCTAAAGAACGATGATGGATTCAACCCAGATCTGTGACTGGGGGTGAGTGTCTGAAAGTTTCAGCACTCCGTCCATCATCTCTTTGTGTTTGCTTTGTTCGCCCTAAGTTGGCAGGGTATGCCCTGACGTGGGTCCCTTGCTCACTTTGCCACTGGATTCAAGCTAGCCTGGCTGAAGAGGGTGTTACCCGAAACCGGTCCCAGGATGCTTGTTTCCGGTTCAGGGAAGACCTGGCTTGGCAGTTCGGGCTGGACTGTTCCCATGAGGCACAGGGTCAAGACTGATTTGCATATAGCTGGGTCTGAACTGAGGTGGCCAAGTGAGCTAAAGAACGATGATGGATTCAACCCAGATCTGTGACTGGGGGTGAGTGTCTGAAAAGTTTCAGCACTCCGTCCATCATCTCTTTGTGTTTGCTTTGTTCGCCCTAAGTTGGCAGGGTATGCCCTGACGTGGGTCCCTTGCTCACTTTGCCACTGGATTCAAGCTAGCCTGGCTGAAGAGGGGTGTTACCCCGAAACCGGCCCCAGGATGCTTGTTTCCGGTTCAGGGAAGACCTGGCTTGGCAGTTCGGGCTGGACTGTTCCCATGAGGCACAGGGTCAAGACTGATTTGCATATAGCTGGGTCGGAACTGAGGTGGCCAAGTGAGCTAAAGAACGATGATGGATTCAACCCAGATCTGTGACTGGGGGTGAGTGTCTGAAAAGTTTCAGCACTCCGTCCATCATCTCTTTGTGTTTGCTTTGTTCGCCCTAAGTTGGCAGGGTATGCCCTGACGTGGGTCCCTTGCTCACTTTGCCACTGGATTCAAGTTAGCCTGGCTGAAGAGGGTGTTACCTCGAAACCGGTCCCAGGATGCTTGTTTCCGGTTCAGGGAAGACCTGGCTTGGCAGTTCGGGCTGGACTGTTCCCATGAGGCACAGGGTCAAGACTGATTTGCATATAGCTGGGTCTGAACTGAGGTGGCCAAGTGAGCTAAAGAACGATGATGGATTCAACCCAGATCTGTGACTGGGGGTGAGTGTCTGAAAATTTTCAGCACTCCGTCCATCATCTCTTTGTGTTTGCTTTGTTCGCCCTAAGTTGGCAGGGTATGCCCTGACGTGGGTCCCTTGCTCACTTTGCCACTGGATTCAAGCTAGCCTGGCTGAAGAGGGTGTTACCCCGAAACCGGTCCCAGGATGCTTGTTTCCGGTTCAGGGAAGACCTGGCTTGGCAGTTCGGGCTGGACTGTTCCCATGAGGCACAGGGTCAAGACTGATTTGCATATAGCTGGGTCTGAGCTGAGGTGGCCAAGTGAGCTAAAGAACGATGATGGATTCAACCCAGATCTGTGACTGGGGGTGAGTGTCTGAAAAGTTTCAGCACTCCGTCCATCATCTCTTTGTGTTCACAATTCTGAAAATGCCACTTTTAAAAAGTTGCCATTTTCTTGTCATAACCATTTGGTGCCTGCAGTCTGTGTCCTGGGTCAAATGATTGTGAATAGAGTGGCTGTTGGCCTTCATGTTTTCCTCACACACAGTGAGACAAAAGATGACTTCGTGTTGGCAGGATGCGCCTTCCTTCCAGGATGGGAAGGGAGGAGCTGTTTCCTGCCCTCAATTTAATTTCAAAGGAGCTGCCTCCATCACACTTGCAAAGAACTTCACACCAGCCTTTTGTCACCTTAGTCCTCTTGGAGCCTAGGCAGGGGAAGGAGGGACATTTCTAGAAACCAGATGTAGAAGCGCCTAGAAGTTTATCCCACTTCAAAGGCTGGCACCAGGTATAAATATTAGACTCCCAGACAAACTCTTCAGTTCACTCCTGGACCTGAGGAGGACGTTCAGAAGGAGTGGTTTGTACTTCAGAGGACTGCTCTACTGCTTGAGGCATGCTTTGTACTTCAGAATATTGCCCTGCTGCTTTTTAAAAAAAAATATTTATTGATTTTCAAAATGAACAACCATTACATTGCACGTCATTCAAGGAAGAGAAAAAATATAGACATGATCACATCACCAATAAGTTCAATGGCAAGTGTTTCATACACAAGTGTGCATTTCCAATGTAGGCGGTAGTGGTAGTCTTCGAACATACGTGTACCCCTCACACAAGGCAGCAGTCAACTCAGTGTTTCCAGCAAGTGGGATCTCACTCAGCGGTATTGTGTTCAATAGATTGTAAGTAGGCAAGGAAGGGTGACTAAATGTCCTTTGGGCATGAGGTAAGGGGTTGTAGGTGTGCATAATCGTTGCCCACCCTCTTGCAGCGGCTCATACTCCCAAGCCATTCCTTCACAACTGGTGGGCCAGTTCTCCCCCAGTGTAGTGCTATTTCCTGCTTACCCAGCAACAGAGCCATAGAAACCAGCCTGTGTTTGGCGTGTGGTATGTTGGGGGTATAGCCCAGCAGTGCCATCAGGGGTCTGTGTGAGTTCAATGTCTATTATAGCTGAGATGTGTTCGAACACTGCTACCCGGTAGACGAGCACAACTGGGCACATCCAAGTGAGGTGCGCAAAGTCTTCTCCCTCCCCTTTCATTTCATGCAGTTGTCAGGCTTAGTGTGGTCAAATGCTGCGAGTGCTACTGGCGATAGATAGTAACGGTGCAAGAATTTAAAGTGTAGGATTTTGTGTTGTTGGCTAATTGATATGCGTTGTGTTTTTGTGCAGCAATATGTCCACATTTTATCTGTTATCGTCCCCCCTAGCTCCCTTGCCCATGTCTCACGTACCTGCCTGGTAGTATCTGGTCCTAGAGCAATACATGCTCGATATAGTCGTGAGGTCATATGGGCTCCTCCAGTGTCTGTCAATGTTAATGTTAATGGAGAGAAATCTACAGGGGATAATGGGTAAGTAGGCACCAGGGACCTAAAAGTGTTACGGAGGCATCTAAAAATAAAATGGTCCATATACAGTATGTCCCCGTCCGACAGGCCCTCGCCCAGGGGCGCAACATGCCCGCCTGGAAACAAGTCCCCAATGGTGCGCATGTTTTTCCTGTGTAATGTACGCTGAACTATTTTCTCCCGGGTTAGTGGTAACCAAGGGTTGTCATGCATCGGGATAGCATTGGAATTGAGTGGTCTCCCCCTAATAGGCTTTGTAGACGTCACCATGCCCAGCATGTGGTTGATACCATCTGTATGTCTTCGGTGTCTAGTGGTATGCCCTTAGGTAAAATCTGAGAGTGTAGAATCCCCTCTGAAAGTGCTCATTCTGGGTGCAGGTAAGGTATCCGGGTGTTGGGTGGGCGTGGCCTGGAGGGTACGGGATGGGATCCGTCTCGGCTCCCGCTCCATGTCGGAGAATTGAGTGATTAGAGGCTTGCTGCACACGCCAAAATCACCCCAGATAGGAGATATCGACTCCTGAGCTGTTGGGGAAGACGTGGGGGCTCTGCGACCGCGTCTCCATGATACGGTGAGACTGCTTGGACTCGCCGGGGCTGTCCGCGAGATCACACAAAATGGCGGCCGCCTGACGATATCGGATCAGCGGTCCGCCGCGAGCTCTCCCCCCACAAGAGATCAACTGCTACTGGTGCCCAAGACCGCGGCCATACGAACCTGCTGCAGCCCATTACTTCTGATGCGGTAAGCGAACGCCGCATAGCGCTACAGACACAGGGGGAGCTCGGCGGCCGGGGCTGGAAGAGCCCCGAAGGAGCAGTGCCATCACGGCCAAAAACATTAAAATGGTAGCGGGGGGCCAAGGCTGGTAGCTGAAACGGCGGCATACCAGGAGATTTGATTCACAAGGCGCACAGGCAAAACCTCGGCGCTCGTCGGCCCCGCGCCTGACCTTGCCTGATCATAAGATGGCAGCCCATAATTAAGTGAGCAGTTGAGGGAAAAGAGGCTTGCAAAACAAGGGGTTTCAGATATAGCCAACATGAGTGCACCCCTCCTGCACGGACACGTATACCTGCTGATACCCCCCTGGGCTATACGAACCCTTTGATGTGGCTCTGCATACCTGAAGCTCTCAGCAGGGGGGATTCCCCATCCGCTTCCTGCAGCACCATGCCGCTGAACAGGGCATGAAGGACCTACAAAGCCTCAATGTCGCCAGCCTACACTGAAGGTGCCCACTACGATATATATAGACATTCCTGCTCTGCGTCACTGCTGCCACCACACACAGCACGCAGGGCGCAGAGGAGCCCACACTTATGTCGCCAAAGAAGACACCACCTCCACCCAAGGTCACCAGCTTCTTCCACCCCCTCAGACAAACGACAGCCGCTTGACCAAGGGGAGTCTACGAGCGTCATGGCCCTCACCAAAGATGACTTATTATCCTCATTGCGCGATTTTAAGGCTGAACTACGCGCTGAGCTAAATCAAGACATGAAAGCCTCCATCGACCAGCTCCGGACAGATCTGACCACGCGCATGCCCACGCTCCAACAAGACGTCGATTCAGTAGACACGAGAGAGATGGACCTGGAAACACAAGCTTCTGGAATGGCCTGTGCTAGGTTTTTACCTTAGTGATCGGGCAAACTCATGGCCACAGAGAGAAAACAGTCTATTCCCCAAACTGATGTTGTTTGTTCCCATTTAGTACTCTTTTCTTTGTCTACTTCCTTTGCTCCTATCCCCTCTCCCATGCATCCCTCCCCTTGCCTGCTTCACCGCCCAGCCCCCTGTCCTTCGTGCCCTTTGACTAAGCACTCCTTCTCCCCTTGTTGGGGAAAGATCCAATATTTATACTCTGGAGTCTCAGCGAACCCGCTGAGAGAGTCCACAGCGCCAAGGGAGCCACTCACAGTTGAGGTATGGTATGGCACCCCTTGCCAAAGCACTCCCTCTCCCCTTTTGGGGAAGGATCCAGTATGTAGGCCTTGGAGTCTCAGAGACCCCTCTGAGAGAGTCCACTGCGTAAAGGGAACCTCTCGCAACAGAGATGGGGAAATGATACCACTTCCCCTGGGATCACAGCTTACTGGACTTTGGACGCAGCTTTGACTCGTCTACCGGTTTGGGTCCCCGTCACCCTCCCCTCCTCTTTCCACGCTGTTGTCTCTCACCCTCCCCTCCTCTTTCCCTCCTTCATTCTCTGTCTACTTCCCCTGCTCCTACCCCCTCCCCTGAATCTCTCCCCTTGCCTGCTTTTTCCCTTACGTATATGTCCTTATTGTCTATCTCGACCTTACATGTAACTATGTTGCCATGCTCTAACAACTGTGTAACCTTTATAACGATGTAACCTGCAACTATGGTCTGATACTCATGAAAAGCGCTCTGATACCTCCGGGTCTAGCCAGCGCTATATAAAACCTTTAAAATAAAATAAATAAATAAATCTGGTTGATACCTGCGGTGTGTGTAATGACACTGGGCAGCCAAGTAATAAAAGTGTAGATTCGGAACTTCTAGGCCACCACGCTCGTAGGGGAGTGTGAGCGTGTCCCAACGAATATGGGGGCGAGCCCCAGCCCAGATCAGCCATATCAGGGCACCACGAATGGTATGGAAAAAATGTTGGGACAGGGGTACAGGGATATACCAGAAGAGGTACAAGAAATGAGGCAGGACTACAATTTTTATTATGGCCACTCGGCCCGTCATAGACAGGGGAAGTCGGATCCAGCGGTCTACCTGCACATCAAGATCGGCTAGTACTGGGCCATAGTTTTGTTGTATGACTTGTTCCTTATCTTTGTGGATATGTGTGCCCAAGTATTTGGTACCATCCATGACCCACTTAAGAGGGAACTCTGCCGGGGGTGGATGAGTCACCTCCATCAGTGGGAAAAGTTCGGACTTAGCCCAGTTTATGCGAAGGCAAGAGGGTTCCCCAAATTGCACTATTTCCTGCATAGGCGGGGGGACATTGAGGTGGGGGTTCCGCATAAATAATAGGATGTCATCCACTTATAATAACATCAAAAGGGAGATGTACGAAGCGAAGAGGGTTAGTGAAATGGTACTACCAAAGCTTAGAATGGCCATTCAGCTGATGGAATGTAACTACATTGTGCTTAAATGTGGTCAACTGACTAACTGTATCGCTGTGCCTTTGTTGTTTTGTTTAAATAAAAAGAGTTTAAAAAAAAAAAAGGGAGATGTTTCTGAGCTGTAATCCACAATGCAGATGGCGCTCCTGTAGTGCCCTGACCAAGGGGTCAATTGCCAAAATGAACAGGTGGGGGGACAGCGAACATCCCTGTCTGGTGCCATGTATGATCGGTAACGCATCTGACAAGGCGCTGTTTACTTGTAACCGGGCTATTGGGTTGGTGTATAAGAGCATGATCAACACGATAAATGGGGGGGAATACCGAGTTTATCTAGGACTGCCCTAAGGAAAGGCCACTCAAGAGAATCAAAGGCCTTTTCTGCATCTAACAGGGCCACTTTCGTGGGTATAAAAGGGGACATTTTATTGAGCACCGCAAAGACTGGTTGAGAGAGGTGGACCTGTTTGGAAAAAAGCCAGATTGGGCCGGGGAGATAAGCTGCTCCATTAGCAGTGCCAATCGGGTCGTCAGCGCCTTCGCCAAGATTTTATTATCCAAGTTTAGTAATGACAGGGGTCGGAATGAGGTGCAGCCATGAGGGTCTTTGCACGGTTTCAACAGCAGAGTCAATACCGTCTTACGAAGTGTGGGGGGGAGGGTGTCACTCATTATAGCCTCGTTATATAAAGCCAAAAGGTGTGGGGCGATCTGTTGCTTGAAGGCTTTATAGAAGGCCCCCATCAGGCCATTGAGGCCAGGGGCCTTCGATCCATCTAGAGCATCGATGGCCTGTGTCACTTCCTCTAGCCATGATTCATTCTCCACCCGTTACAGCCTCCCCGTCCTCAGTTCGGAGCTCCGCCACGTAGTTCTGTGATCTATTGGGTCGCAGTATACATGCAAGGGTATGGCCCGGTCTCTCTCCCTCTCCTTAGTGGCATGCCTGGGCATATTTACCCATATACGCAGTTTCCCTCCCTGCCAGGTCCCGGTACTCAGCCAGGAGCTCCACCTGTCTATGCAACTGATGATCTCCATCTGCTATTGCTTTAAGCTCCAAGTCCCGTATCTCTCCCTCCACCCGGCACAATTGTGTGCGGATATCTCGCAGGATCCCGACCTGCTTGGAGATGCATACTCCCCTAATATACGCATTGAAGGCCTCCCACAACCTGGCCTGTGTAGACACATTTCCGGCGTTTATCTCAAACTACTCAAGGATGGAGCTTTGTAGCTCACTGAAGAACACCTGGTCCCACAATGCCTCGCTATGGAACCGCCAGCGGTATCCAAGGCTACAGCCGTGCGGTATCTGAAGCTTCAAAAGTACAGGGTTGTGGTCCAAAAGCATTCGTGGGAGTTCGGTGATCTCGGACACCCACATGTGTGCAGCAGCTGACAAAAACCAATAATCTAACCTTGACCAAACCGCGTATGGTGTCGAATAGAATGTGAAGCCAGGGTCAGTGGGATGATATGTCCGCCACACGTCATGTAGTACATAGGTGTCAGTGATATGTCAAACTATCGCCCAGGCCGAGGTTTACCCGATGGTTGCAAACTGGTGGAGTCAGTTTGCAGGCAGTGTGGCATGTTGAGGTCACCGCCAAGCATTAAATGGTCCTCCTCAAAACTATCTAGTCGGGGAGTAGAAGTCCCGAGAGAAGTCTGGGTCATCAAGGGTTTGGAGCGTAGATATTTACGATTAAAATACTTTTGTCCCCAAGTGTTTTGTGCACCACCAGGCACTGACCTCCTGGGTCTGAATAGTGGGAATGACACATAAAGGGCACTGTCTTATGGATTAGGATACAAGAGCCTCTAGATTATGAGCAATAACATGAGAAATAGCAGTTTGGGCCCCAATTCTTGGCAAAAACCTGCTCAGAGTGTAGGCGTAAATGTGTTTCCTGAAGGAAGGCGATTTTGATGGAGTGTCTGTTAAGGTATGATAATACTTGTTTCCCCTTACGAGGGTTGTTAATACCACGAATGTTCCATGAAATGGCCAATAGAACTACTGTGTTAGCCATGCTGTGCAGCAGGATTAGGAAGGCGCTGCTCGGGCATTAGGCCCATGCAATGTGTGGTGGTTTGAGCATTGTGTATATATACACTCCATGCAATGTCATAAAACCATTTAACCCCAAGCAAAAACATCCCCAAAAATATCCCACCCACATCAGATTTAAATACATCCAGTGGATCCCATTTAACCAGTTCAAGAAACAAAAACGTAGCCCCAAGAAATAAAGGTTGGTGAACACCATGAAGGCGTGGAGACAACTCGGGCACCGG
The DNA here is from genome assembly GCA_963921515.1 of Calotriton arnoldi. Taxonomy (NCBI): domain Eukaryota; kingdom Metazoa; phylum Chordata; class Amphibia; order Caudata; family Salamandridae; genus Calotriton; species Calotriton arnoldi. The sequence goes on along the minus strand of CAWUFW010007798.1, from coordinate 460,328 downwards.
CAGTCCAATAAAGATCAGTAATATACACTATTGTGGTGCATTTGCCATTGTGCGGTGTTGTAGCTTAGGCTGGGTGTAATATCATAATCAGCCGTGTCTTGCACATCTGTCTGTAGCTTCGTCAGTTCCTGCTTCTCTAATTAAGGACGGGACATTCATGTTCTGAGCCACAGTGGCACAACAAGCTCCAACAACCTTGAACTTGTACCTGGATGCTGCCTGAAGTGAGTCCTGTCCCCTCAGTAGTGCCCCACCAGTCCTGGGGCCTTGAAAGAGGTTGTAAAGGGGCAAAAAGTGTCCAAACAGCCAAAAACTGAAACTTAGAACTTAGAAAGTTTTTCACCAAAAACTTGCCGGAGAAGCGACAGGAAACCAGGACCTACCTGCTCGTCGATCCACTCAAGGTGCATTGCTGGTCAGCCTGACTCTGTGGTAGCTCTCACTACAATATTCTCTGCAGCAGCACATCCTGTTCAGCGACTTCTCTCGTAAGGAGTATCCGGCCTTGTGAAGTCCTGCAGCTTCATCCCACTGGAAATTTTCAACTTCCAAAAAAGTGACGTCTGAACGTATAAATCTTCAACATGACTTTGTCCAGCAGCTCCTCAACAACAACACCTCCTCCTCAGCCCCGCTGAAGTTTCCTTCTCAGACAATTTTCTTCAAAATGTTTTCTAAGTCCAAAGATAAGCTGAGCCTGGGCCGAATAGACTGTATGTATCCGAACTACTCTCCATCATGGTCGGCCATAACTTTTGACTTTGCCCCAGTCTCATGCGACTAGATGCCCACGGTTGGTGTTTTGATCTTTTAGGTAACAGTTTTTAATAAAAACAATTAAAATTCATAATCCCAGTTATACTGATCAGATTTTTGTTGTTCTGGTGTCAAATTATTTATTAACTAATTCTCTTTTTTCCTAACTTGGTGTGGGACTTTTCTTGTATTGTGTTTTCACTTTATTACTGTTTGAGTGCTAATAAATACTTTACACTTTGCCTCTAATGTAAGCCTGACTGCTTCTGTGCCAAACTACAAGAGGGTTAAGCACAGATTAATTTAGTGACTTTTTTGTCGTTCACTTTGACAGGGATTGTGTTTGTTGCGTTAGAAAGGTCTTCACCCCCTCAACCAAAAAAACAATTCCCAATAATGGGCCATCCTACCAGGATTGTTGGGGCGGAGCTGTTCCCTTTCCCACTTACATTTCAAAGGACTGCTTGCAGCTCACACACAAAGAAACCTGACATTAGTATTTTGTCACCCCAGGCTTTTTTGGAGCCTTGGCAGGGGAAGGGATGAACTTTCCAGAACTAGATGGGGAAGTGAGGATGTCCCCCACACATCAATGGCAGGCACCAGGTATAAATATGGAATGCTCAGATCAACTCTTCAGTACATTCCTGGATTTGTGGAAGGCTTTACAGGGACCACCTGGACCCCCAGTTGACTACCCTGCTGCTTGAGGCATGCATGTTCTTCAGAGAACTGTCCTGCTGCTACCAGAAGATTAAACTGATGGCAGAGGAATACCTGCTACTATAGGGCTGCCTTTGTGTTTGAACCCAGGACTGCCAGAGTGAATTTAAGGGCTAGTTGTCTGGCCTCCTTTGCAAGCTACAAGGACATATCAAGCTCCAAAGACCTTGAACTCCTAACCTGGCCTCTGCTGGAGTCCTAACCCCCCCAAGTGGTGCCTCCCAAGTCATGGCCCCTTGGCTGTGGTTTTAAAGGTGCTACTCCCAGCAAACTTAAAATGTTGGCACTTAGAAACATTTTTTCCAAAAAGAAGAAACGACAGAAGACCGGGACCTACCTGCCAGCTGATCAGCCTAAGGTGCATCGTCAATTGGTCTGGAGGTTTTCGACTTCCAACAAGTTGTCTACGTTTGAGGGTAAAAATCTTCACAGGGCTCAACAGCAACAGGCTCCCCATTGACGACACCAACCTCCTCAGCCTAGAAATACAGTTTCTTCTGCTCTGAGCTTTTTCTCGCCAACAGTGGTGGCATGACTCCTGTTCGGACACCGCCTGCTGCCTTGACCCGCTGTACTATACCATCTCCTGGACTTTTCTTCGAAATTTCTTCTAGGTCCAATGGTAAGCCGAGACCGGCCTAATCCATCTTATGTATCCGATCTGCACTCTATCACGGTCGGCCTTCACTTTTGAATTTGCCCCAGTGTTGTGTGGCCAGATACCTGCGGTTGGCACTTTGATCTTTTAGGTGCTAGATTTCATTAAAAACTTTAAAAATTCATATCTCTGGTTCTACTTATTGGATATAATTTGTTTTGGTGTCATTTTATTTATTAAAATTTCTAAATTGGCTTGGGACTTTTCTTGTGTTGTGTTTTACTTTTATTACTGTATGTGTGCTTCACACATCTAGAGAAAGAAAGGGTTTTAAAGTCAGTCTAATCATAAAACTTTGACCTGGAAGGATATCCTTCCAGTACAAAACCTATTCCCGACATGAGGCAGGCTCCTTTGCAATATGGTGCAAAAGTGAGTCTGTGGCATTAGACAGCTTGATTGTGCGCCAATCCACACTAACACATCACCCTACAACAACAGCACACATTAAATGCAATTCCTTTCACCATCATGTACACAATATAGCTTAAAGTCATAATTTTCCTAAGGGCCTTATTATGACTTTGGCGGTCTCAGAGCAGGGCCGCCATGCTGCTGCCCCACTTTGAGACGGCCAAAGCCATTAATGACTGCCCGCCAGAGTACGACTTATTTTTATTCTTGTTCTTTGGAGGTCCCACTGCGGTGCCTTTGAAAAAGGCACCGCAATGGGAACATCGAAGGCAATTCATGCATTGAATGGACTGTTAAGTCCATGCACTGCAGGAACTGGCGGTGCATGCACACAGGGGGGCACAGTATGTGCCCCCCTGCATGCACGCCATGGACCCCTTTGTTTCCTCACCGCCACACTTGTCATGGCGGTCGCACCACCATGAATATTGTGGTGTGAGGAATCACGTAACAGCCCCGCCAAGCATATTGCGGCCTGAAGACTTCCACGCCGCGGCCAGGGATCTCTGATCACTGGTGGTTGCGGTGGTCCCAGAGCAGCCCAACTGCCCTGGTCATGAAAGGCCGGTCGGAAGACCACCACTTCAGCACTCCCGCGAGTCTGGCGGTCCATGGACCACCAGAATCATAATAAGGCCCTATGTGTTTTCTCCCTCAATGGTACATTCTTTCAAGTTATATTGGCAAATAATATCCTATCATTATACTGACATATCTATTGTGAAAAAGTTCAATTAAACCTACTACATCCACAAACACTTAGAATGGCATCAAAGCAGCATAATTAGAAAGGCAGCTCAAAACATAACAACCACTTAAAGTCGAGCAATGGATAACTGTACACCCCAACAGAACAAAACAAATCGCAATGTCCTTCACATCTTTAAATTTGTGATACCATCTCTAGATTTTGTATTAAAAGCGACAAATAAATAGGGATCACGAGTTCCATGCTGTGTCTATCACCACCAGGCACAACGGTTTTATGGTCCAGTTAGTTTCAAACTTTCCTTTCCTGGAGTTTTAGATCTCTTAAGTCATTACACACTGCTAGGTATTCAGCAGTATTTTCTGATTCCTCTCTTCATCCAAGCATGGTCTGCAGATGGGCCTGGGCTACTTAAAGGTACGCTAATACTGCCTATCCTAAGCCTGGGTTGCTGATGTTGGGTATGGGCTTCTGCTAGCCTGCTCTCCTGTGCCTCTCTACTCTACATTGTTATGAGGAGGAATTGGATCAGAGTGGACAACATAGTCTAGACTATCTCCACTGAGGCCCTACGCTGACTGTCCATACTTTCCAAAATAACTGAAAAGACCCCTAACTCTGTCCATTACCACCGACCTGTGGCCCTAGCCCGTAATTTCCTTTTCAGTTGAGTATACCTCATTGATTGTTGGGAAATTTAAGACTCACATCCCCCTACCATTACTGACGAAGCTACGACCCTGAAGGTCCTTTTATTTTGCATTATGCACTGGCCAGATTAGCGAAATTTGCACACAAGGTGAAAGAACTGTTAGGCAAGGCCTCAGTCATGGACTAGAACCAGCTTACGCGTTCAACATATGTTTTACACCGATTTTATCTGTTTTACACCCTGTAAGTGCTGCGCTCTTAGATCTCTCTCTCTATGTTTTAGTCATGAATATTAGATCTGTTAATTATGCAACAACCAGATGGAAGAAAGTGAGTGGTGGAGACACTTTGCTTGATGTCTTTTGTAACAATTTTTATTAATTGACACAAAAAATCTATTCATTCACTTGTTATTGCACAGGAAAAGCGATTTATGGCAGCGTTCACAGAACTATATTCTAAATCATAAATGCTCGATGCCTTTAAAAAATAATCTTTAGGGGGCATGGCTTCGGCGCCAGAGAAGATGGCCGCTCTTGCACGGAGCTCCGTGACGACGTGAGGGGTTGAATCTCCTCCGGGCGTGTTTTCCTGTCATTTGGACCCTATAAACGCCGGCAATCTTCAATGAAGCCCAGCGCTACAACTTGACCTGCTTGTTAGAGCCCAGGGTGAGCGCTATCTCCATTTTTCTTTCCCGTTTCGGACGTGCTCGTTTTTCATGCGGCCGCCATTTTGTTTTTGTCCTCAGTGCCGCCCGGGCTTCTCTCCTCACTTTTTTCATGGTTTACCTCATGTCGCCTGATTAATTTTCAGTGCTTTCGTCATTACTTAATGCTGCACATGCCATTTGGGAAGTGTTCATGTGAAACTATTTTACCAATGATGTAATTCTTCCTCTGTTTGGCTCCTCATACGTTCCATAAAACGTACTTCATTTTTGAAGGGAATTAACTATAAATCTATCTTTTTCTTGACTCTCTGAAGTCTTGGGGCAGTGTGAACTGTTCATTTCATTGATTTCCCACAAAAACTGCTGTTATCCTTGTTTTATGGCAAAGGCGCGCTCTACACGTAGTTGTGTTAATTCTATGGACGGCAATTCAGTGGAAGACTTTAACCCCTTCAGCATTTTGCAGGAAAATATGGAAGACGTGGATTCTGGTCTTCCACCCACAGGTAGTGCAATGCCTAATATGCCCCGTAACCTTTCTAAGCAGTCATCTAAAATTCCCTCTGCCTCAGTATCTGTTTCAACTAAACATGTCAAGACAGACCCACCTTCGCCTTCCAATTCTTCAATGTCATTATCTATGGAATTACTTCTTGAAGAAATACGTGCTCTCAAGCCTTACATGGAGGAAACAAATATCCGTCTCCAAGGTCTTGAGGATAAATGGTCCCACATGGAACAAAAAGTTACTCACCTGGAACAATGAGTTGACTCTGTTCAAGTTGTTACTAGTCAAATTCCTTCCTTGCATCTAGAGATTTCACACCTTAAACAACAAGTGGAAAATTTGGAAAACCGCAATAGGCGTAATAACTTACACATTTATGGCCTTGCGGAGGGACTTGAAGGTTCAGATCCTCTTTCCTTTTTTCACTCCTTCCTCCCGACTCTTCTGGGTTTTCCCGAATCTCCAAAATTGAACATCCAAAGAGCTCATCGCTTGGGGCAAATCCCAAGATCAACATCTTCGACAACTAAACCAAGAGGTGTTATCTTATATTTTTGGAGTATACCGATCTGCTTAAAGTCTTACATGCTGCCAGAAGTAAAGGAAAAATCTCCTGGCAAGGATCCAATCTCTTCTTCTCCCATGACTATGTCAAAGCGACTGCAGGCAGACGGAAAAAATTTTGGGACATGAGACCGACTCTTCGCAGTTTGAATGCTAGATATGGGTTGTTCCACCCTTGTCTTATGAAGGTGACTTATAACAATAAAACCACTACCTATGAAGATCCGGCTCGTCTACAAAATTTTTTGGATACCTGCAAAGAAGAAAACATGGAAATTCCTCGTTCATCGTTGGTTTGATTGTCTTCTTGTTGTTTTGTTATGATTCTGTATTCTATTTATACTGATATTTTTATTGTTATTTATTGTATTTTCTGTAACCAATTTCTTTCTACTGTCAGGTGCGGTTTATCGTGGTCCTCCGCTATGTGATCCTATTTTCCCGCCTTGATGATGTCTCCCTTTCCCGTTTTTCATCTTGGAGTTTTCCCGCTTGATCGTGCCGTTTTCCTTATGTGGCTCCACCATCCCCATGTTTCCATGTACATTTGTGGTACGTTCTTTTATTATTTTTTTCTTCTTTTTTGCTCTGTTCTCTTTCAACTTATGTCTCCTGTATTACTTTTCTTACTTACTTTATCTTTTCCTCTCTCTTCACACTCCTACTTTCCATTTTTATTTCATTTGCTGGTCTCTCTTCTTCCTTTTCAGTATAACTCATTTTTTTATTCCCTATAGCTTTTCTTCCTACTTTATAACATTCTTTTTCTATATATATCATTTCTCTACAGAATTCCTCTCAAGTAACCTAACACAGGAGGTGTTATTATATTTAACTGCTTGTAACTGTTTTTATCAGGTTTTATTATCTGTTCTATATATTTAGATGTCGTTAAAAGTTATATCTTGGAATGTTAAGGGTTTGGGTTCTCCTATCAAACGTCAACGGGTTGTATCGCATATTGCGGGTTTAAAAGGTGATATTGTTTTATTGCAAGAGATTCATGTGACAGATAATGAGATAGCCAAATTACAACGCCAATGGGTGGGTCATGTTTTTGCATCCCCAGGTTCAGGGAAGCGAAATGGTGTAGCTATTCTCTGCCATAAACGTTTAGATATTCAACTTGTACGACAAGATAAGGACTCTGAAGGTAGATGGGTTTCAGTGTCTTTACTAATTAACAAAATTCCTTTGACCATTTTTAATGTGTACGCACCCACTAACCCTGATAAACTCTTCTGGCCTCAGATTCTATCTACACTGATGACATATACAGATGATTATTTAATTTTCGGTGGTGATTGTAACATGGTGGTTGATCCATTTATAGATAGACGTTCTAATTCTAAATTTTCTCCTTCTTGCACACACAATCAATTCACTTCTACTATAACTCAAAGATCCCTTGTTGATTCTTGGAGACTATGTCACCCCACTCTCCAAGAATACACTTATTTCTCGCCAGCTCACTCTTCTCAATCACGTATAGACTACATTTTTATTTCCAAAGCCATTACTCAACACATTTCTCACTCTGACATAGGGTCTATATTAATTTCCGATCATGCCCCTGTCTCCTTAGGTTTAGATTTACTTCCTCCCATCGAAGGAACTAGGAGATGGAGATTTAATAATTCCCTCCTATTAGACTCAAAATTTACTCCCGCTTTTCAGGATTTTGCAAACACTTTCTTTATAGAGAATGAATTCCCTCATGTATCTCCTCAACTTATTTGGTACACGTTTAAAGCTGCCTCTAGAGACTTCATTATTTCTTTTGTAGCCCAGAAACGGAGGGCATCCTCTCAAGCCATACAACTGCTTGATTCACGAATTAAGCGATTGGAACATTCCTACTATTCTACAAAGGCTCAATCTGATTTCAGTGAACTTATCAAAGCCAAATTTGCTTTTAATAAACTTTCAACTGAATCCACGAATTTATACTTAGTTAAATCCAGTGCTAAATATTATAGTGCACAAAATAAATCTGGTAATCTTCTTGCTAATTATCTCAAGATTAAAAAAGAACGCACTAACATTGAATCTATTTTAACCTCAACCAACACTACAGTTCATAAAAATGAAAATATTCTTTTAGAATTTACTAACTTTTATCAAACACTTTATACCCCTGAATCCCATTCTCAACAAATTACTACTTCACAATATTTGTCCTCTATTCCTCCACCCTCTTATCATGACGTAGATTTTTCTTCCTTAGAAGAGGATATTCAAATTAACGACATCCTTACTGCCATTCAATCTATTAAAAAAGGGAAAGCTCCTGGACCCGATGGCTTTAAAATTGAATTTTACACACATTTTTCTCATCTTCTTCTTCCCAAATTGCTTCAACTATTCTTATTCTTTATTTCAACCCAGAAGTTGGAAGGTTCTTTTCAGGAAGCTCTGATCTGCCTTCTCCCTAAAGAAAACAAACTACAGACCCATTTCTTTAATTAATTTGGATTATAAGATATTTGCGAAAATTCTTGCCCCTCGTCTAGATGGTATTCTACCACAATTAATTGGAAAAGAACAATGTGGTTTCATTAAGGGGCGACGTTTATCTGACAATACTCGACTTGTTTAATGTTCTCAGCAAATCTAAATCATATAAACAATCATTGGCAGCTATTTCATTAGATGCCGAAAAAGCGTTCGATAGGGTCAGTTGGCAGTTTATTTTCTCAACACTTGTTTGGTTTGGCTTTGGTCCCAAATTTATCGCTTATGTTTCTTTACTCTATTCCTCTCCCAGGTCTTTTATTCTAGCTAATGGTCTTGTATCTCCCTCTTTTCCTCTTCACAGAGGAGTTCGGCAAGGTTGTCCACTTTCTCCACTTTTATTTATTCTTGCCCTAGAGCCTTTTTTAATAACAATTCGTTTGAATACAGACATTACAGGTTTCCCGTATTGTGATAAACATTTAAAACTGCCAGCATTCTTATCAGAAGTATCTGATTTTGCTATAGTTTCAGGTTATAAGCTCAATGCTGACAAATGTGAAATTCTTCCTTTAAACAAACACTGTTTTCATGCTGATTTTTTATCTTCTTCTTTCCATTGGAATCCAATTAAGATCAAATATCTTGGACTATGGTTCACCCCTTCTATTAAAGAGACGGTTGAATTGAATTTAAAAAACTTGCAGTCAATATTAGTTACTTCCACGTCACGTTGGCATCCCCTATTTTTATCCTGGTGGGGTAGATTAGATTCTATAAAAATGATGCTAGTTCCAATAATTTTGTTTTATTTATCCAATATTCCGATTAATATTCCTAAATCTTGTTATAAAAGTATTTACAGTATTCTCTCAAAATTTTTATGGCATAACAAAAAAGCTAGGATGTCTCTTTACAAACTTAAACAACCTAAGCACATGGGTGGTGTTAATTTTCCTGATTTTTCTTCTTATCACACATCATTTTTTCTTAAACATTCTTCCTTTTTGCTATCTGATAATGTGAATGATTCTATTCTTCAACCTTTGTGGGTAGAGGTCGAAAATTCCTTTTTTCACCCTTTTACCTTTGAAGAATACATTTCTCTTTCCCGAATTCCAGTATCATTATCTTTTCCTATTCTCACAAATGCCCATAAAATCTTTCAACCTCTCTTTTCGGGTGGTCTAGACGAACGTACTCAATTTTTAAACTCACCAATTTGGCATAATAAACATATTAAACTTAACAACAGGACTATTTTCTGGAAGGATTGGTTAACTTATGGACTTAAATGGACTCATCAACTCTTTCAAGATGGTAACTGTATCCCCTTTTCCGTAATTCAATCCCGTTTTCTCTTCCTCCTTCATATTACTCCAAATATATGTCCTTGATTGTAGCTGCTCAAGCTTCTTATAATGCTTTTGTGCCCTCTCGTGCGCTTAGTGTTTCGTCTCCTATTAAAAAATAATTTTTATACAACCTCCCTTCAGCATCTCAAATATATAAAAATGTAATAGCTATCCCAGTCACTCGTGATAAGTCTGCTTATCACGATCATCATTATCATTATCAGAATGTAATTGGGAATCTGACTTGGGAGAATCTTTTCCTATTCAAATATGGAATAAAATCTGGAATAAAGCAAGGAAGTCTTCTAGAGCAGCGAATACTACCCAAACTTTGTTTTTCATCTACAATAGACTCCTGATCACTCCGGCTAAATTACATAATATTGATCCTGCCATATCCTCTACTTGTTGGTCTTGTCCTGCCCCATCAGCAGAACTTAAACATATGCTGTTTGATTGCTCATCCATTCACACTTTCTGGATCAGAGTATGGCAACAAATTAATAATATTTTCCACACTCATATCCCTTTCTCTCTTTCACATATTTTTCTAGGCAGCTTCTCCGACGTTTGGGCCTCTCATGATACTAATGTCTGCATTATTGATTTACTTATAGCTGTTGCATTTCAACAAATTACCAAGTCCTGGAAAAATACCTCAACTGTCTCTTTTCAAGCATGGTGGTATGGAGTTTGCTACAACCATAGATTGGCTAGAGCTTATGTACACCCAATTACACTTGCTATCAAACGAGACATACTTTGGTTGCCTGTCACTAATTTCTTAAATGTGTCAGCTAAAATCTTACCTTCCCATAACCCTTGCAATGAGGAAGTATCCAAACCTCCTTGATTTCACAATTATCGCTGTTTTCAAGTATATCTTATCCTATGGTTAGAGACTAATTTATTGCAGTAGGAATTGTTGTTACATAAATGTTGTTTTTTACATATAAGATCTAGTATGAATTTTACTTTCCCCTCTTCTTTATCTTTCTATCCCCCCTTCTTTTCTCTCTTACGCTTTCCTTCCCCCTTTCCATATGAATTAATTGCATTATTCTACACTTATGTAATATTCCTTTAAGTATTGTGCAATGTTTTATCTTTTCAACAAATAAATATTTCTTTTAAAACTTAAAAAAAATAAAATAATAATAATCGTTTAAATAGTGAAGTGTTTAAGTGTTATTATTTATGTGATTTCATTTACAAACAAATGTTTGCATCAAGTGCATAGTTTAAAATTAATATTCTAAAACTGACTGATTAGATATTTTTTACACACAACAAACTGAAGCGAAATATTATTTCCTCAACTATTTCACCACCTAAAAATACGTTCCAGTATTAAATGATCTGCTTCACGGAACGGGTGTGCGCATGCACTTCAATAAGATGCCTGGTTTATATGTATAGCAGTCCCCTGGTAACATGAATAATATAAAAAGGGAAGAACTCATTATTTTTAACCATTCTCAAAATAACAAACAACTCTACACATTTATGAGCTCGGGCCCAGAAATACTGAATATGGCACTTGCTACAAATGATACAGCTTTTCAGTATTACTGCATAAATGCTTTCTCCAAGCTATGTTGCCAAGCTCTGTTTTTTACTGGAAGCTCCAATTTCCTCCTCAAGATATGAATTTCTTGTCAGTGTATAAAACAGAACATTAATACATATCGAATGAAGCAAACGATCTAAAAAAGGAAGCAATGTCGCTTAATAATTGAATGAACACATGTTACAGGCCATAAAAATGATGAACAAATTTCCATCAATAGAAGCGAACAATGAACATAAGCTGAATACATTCTGTAAAATAAAAATGCCCCAAAATGAAAAACTGAAATCAAGCAGCTCCTGCGAAATAAGAAAAATACAAAATGAAGAAAATGAAACTAAAAGCCTGCTTTTCTTGTATTATTTTTATATAAATACGTTGTTGGTTATCTCTGCAAAATGTGTGACTATCAAACAATGGTGAAAATTAATCTAACCTAATTATGGAGTGTAAACCATAAATATTGTTATCTGCTAGTTATTGTTGCCGAAGAAGAGGCAATAGCTCTTGTACTATTGGTAAAGTTAAATAAATGTAAGTTGATTGAGGTCTTTCATGACAATTTGCTCTTATAATGAGCCCTCCTGTCTAAGTCACTGAAGTGCTGCTAAATCCATAACCTTTCCTGTTGCACTATCGAGGAGAAACCGACACAATGTGTTGCACAAATATTTTACACATTTCCTCTTAAGTGAAGCCTGACTGTTCTGTGCCAAGCTACCAGAGGGTGAGGACAGGTTAATTTAGGATGTGTGCCTGACTTACCCTGAATAGGATTGTACTTGGACAGGGTGAATACCTCTGCCAACTGGAGACCCAATTTCCAACAGTCTCTTACGAGGACTCCCATTGACCTGGTTTGACCCGTTCCTGTCACAGGCACTAGGCTCAGCCACACAAGTGGGGTAGCATTTTTATCTGGATAAATGGGGAATGGTGGGTGGTAAGTATTTTGGTGATTCCTGTGGATTCTGGAACTTTACATCACAAAAATCTAAGGAAAATACATGATTTTAAGCAAAGTTTGAGGTTTGCAGGGCATTGTGGCAAAATAAATGTTGTGGGATCTGCATGAGACATACCACCCTGGACACCCCTCGATGTCTAGTTTTTAGAACTGTCTGGTTCTGATAGGTTTCGCCAAAACTAATAGGTTTTGCCAGCATGACAAGTGGGAAGATATTGGAATATAGCGCTACTTTGATGGCCCAATGTAATAAGAACACCCAAAAGATCTGAAATTTCCTCTTGCTTGCCATTGGGATGGGGATGCTTTATTCCCAGGGGAGCAGAAAGACTATCAAGGATTTAGGGGTGAAGGTGGGGCTAGATTTTGGATGGGCCAGACCTCACCCTATTTTGTTATAATAAGAAATCAAGTGGGTTTTCTTTTCCCCCCCCTCTGTGAGGCAAATTGGGGCTTGCCCATTTTGGGTTAGGGGTGTGGCCCAATACCCGGGTGATACACCTGCATCCCTTTCTTTTGACCCAGATGCAAAAATATAGGAGTCCAGTGGGCTTCCACTTCTGGGGGACAGATTTGGGGCAACCTCCTCAATCGGGACAAGCCTCCTGTCTGCCCCTGTGCAGGCTGAGAGACTTCTATTGCCCCATCTGGGTTGGGGGTATAGCTCGATGCCAGGGTGGGCCACCCTCATCCTTTTTGCTTGCTTTGATGCTATGTTTAAATCCCTGGGGTCTAGTGGTTTTTCTACCCCTCAGGCAGATTGGGCGTAACCCCCTCAAACTGCCACCTAATGGGGCAGACTACATTGCCCCTGTCGGGTGAGGACATGGCCATATGGCAATGTGGACCACCCCCACCCCTATCTTTGTCTGTAAAAAATAGACATCCTCGGGTTTAGTATGCCCCAGGGGGTAACTGAGGGCAAAGACTCAATCAGCATCACAACGGGTACAGAAAGACTAAATTGTTCTCTTACAGATGGGGGCATGCAACTCTGCCAGGCTGGGCTGTCCCACCTATTTTCTTAGAAAAAAAATATTTTCTCTAGTGTCTAGTGTGCTTTCTTCACCCACCAAGGGAGTCTGATTGGGAGCAAGTCCCCCAAACTGGCTCTAGGAGCGCAAAAAGACTGGATTGCCCCAATGGGATGGGTGCATGGCCCTATGACAGGGTGGAATACCCCCACCCCTTTCTTGGTTTGTGCAAAATAAAGCTCTGGGGGTCTAGTGGGCTTCTCCCCACCCCCTCCAATAGGCAGATTGGAGCCAAAGACCTCCCGGGGGCAGGAAAACTGTTGTGCCATGGGAGAGGAGAGAGCACAAACCCATTGTCAGGAGGGGAGCTCCACCCCTCAAAAACGAATCCCTGGTGTCTAGTGGGTGGATCCCTGCTTCAGGACAGTCTTCTTTTGGCAACCCCCAAGCAGCGAGAAATATCACTGGAATGGGCAGATTCTCCCCTTTTCAATGATTCCTTCCCCAACTAAATTGGTGCTTGCGGGGCTGATATATGTCTCCAAGCACCAATGCAGTCAAAGTAAAATTGAGCTGATTGGCATGCCATAGCCACTGATCAACATTACCAAAAAAATGAAACTGCCTCAGGCTGCTGCGGAAGCTCCCCAGCAGCCTGAGCTGGAAGAAAGGAAAACCTTCTGGAGCCTTCGCTGGAGAGATCCCCTGCCTTGGCACTTGGATGTCGCCTCCATATCCATACAGCCCAGTTGACAGCACTATGGATGTGGATGTCACGTCCATAGCACCCAAGAGGTTAAGCATGGTATGATTTGACATGGTGTGATGAACAGTCCCATTTTACAGGTGGCTCATACTTTTCTTCAGGTACAAGAATACTTTGTTATGCTTGATAAAAGGAGGTTCATAGACTGGCCTACGTGGGAATACCAGTGAAAGATTTTTGAGTCATACATGAGTCTGCAACAGTACACTGCATGCCTGTGGCTGCACCTAAGTATTGAAAAAAGCAGAGCTAAGTAAGATTTATAAAGTTGTGTTTGTATATACTTACTATTTTAGTGTGGATCCATCGAGCAGCAGCATTTTGGATAACCTGGAGCTTATTTAAAGAAAACTGATTATTGTTTAAGTAAAGGACATTACAGTAGTCTAAGCGAGACGTGATAAGTGCAGTGACCACTGACACCCCAAGCTCCTTTGGAAGAAGAGGAAGAATTTTCATCAGACTCTTGATGATCCAAAAGCAGGAGCTCACTGTTCTATTAACCTGGGTGTTGAAAGTCAAGGTGTTGTTGAAAAGCATCCCCACATTTTTGGACGCAGCCACTGAAACAGGTAGAGTACCACAAGTTTCCTGCGACCATCGATTGGTCCAGATTAAGTTTTCAGCTCCAAAACCACAATCGGTCTTCTACACATTCATTTTAAGACAGTTCTCCCTCATACAAATGCCGATTTCTGTCATGCAGGCCCTAAACATGTTCGTCACCCCTTCCCAGTCATCGGAGCTGAAAATGATGATATGGGTGTCATCTACATAGGACGACACCTGGAAGCCAAAGGAGTGCACATATTTCATCAGGGGGACGACATACAAGTTAAATAAAGTAGGGCTGAGGGAGGACCCCTGTGGAACTCCACAGAGTTGCTGAAATAGGTTGGCTCTGAAATCCCCACAGCTGACTTTGAGAGTCCTAGTCACTAAAAAGGACTCCAGCAGGTTGAGGGCGACATCTCTCAGTCCCGCCTGTCGCAGCCTTTGCACCAACAGAGATGGAGAGATGGTGCCAAAGGCCACAGACAGGTCTAGCATAGCCAGAATGGCCCCACCTCCTTGGTCAACTTGCCTGCAAATTGAATCAGCAGCCACAAGAAGCTCCGATTCAGTGCTATGATTCCTCCTGAACCCATTTTGAGAGAGGTCAAGGAGTTCATGGTCAGTGAAAAACTGGGCCAGTTCCTTGTTGATGTGCTTCTCCAGACTTTTACCTAAAGCAGGCAGCATAGAGATTGTGCACAGAATTTTTAGTCACCTGGGTCTCTGTTCATTTTATTCTTAAGTGGGATGACAATCGCATCCTTCCAACACTGCGGGAACAATCCAGACTCCACTACCTGCGAATAGATTTTCTCCAAGGAATCCGCAATTAAGTCCAGAACCAACTGCAATACCCTGGGCTGACAAGGGTTGTCCAACAAGCCCGAGGTGGTTTGTCCTCAAAGGGTTTTAATTGTTGGCACCGAAATAGGAGAATGCCTGGCTAAACAGCTGTGAGTAGGCTGACTAGGAGTTACACATTCCATGCATGGAGTAGTAGTCCTATCCTTGGGTTCTTCCAACTAGGAAGCAACTGGCGTATCATTAGGTTCTAGAAAATCTGCATAGATCTTCATGATCTTATCTCTAAGGAACTTTGTCACAGAAATCTTGGGAATTTTCTAACGCCTGATGCGTAAGGGGTGACAAGATAGTACGTACTGTCTTGAATAATGCCTTAGTGATATTAACTGCCGAACTTATCCTCTAGGAAAAGTATAATGATTTTGCCTCCTTTTTTGCACGTTTATATTTAAGAATTAGCTCCTTGTGTTTCTTTATTTCTTCCAAATTGTGGGACAATCTCCATCTCTATTCCTGCATGCTACAGTGCCTTTGGAGGTCTTTGAACGCCTCTGAAAACCACTGGCAGAGGTTTTCCTCCTGCCCCTGGGATTAGTTCCAACAGAAGGAGCAACCTCCTCAATCGCTGACAGTACTCAATAATTAAAATTCTCTGCTAGGGATCCTAGGCCACTAAGGTCTTTTCCCTGGACTTTGATAAGGGCTTCGGCTAAATTCTCTCCCAAGATTTGATTCCATTTCTAAGCCTTGCTTAGAGTGCTCTTTACCACCACCTCCCTGTGCACTCTAAACATAGCCATGCTTAAGGGAAGACAGTCTCCCACAATCAGGGCATCTTGATTAGAAAACATACTGTCCAACATGAATGGTTATATGAGTGATTGCCTTAACCCGTTGGGAGAAGCCAAACCTGTTCATGAGATCCGGAAAAAGACATGTTATCATGATCTCCCTCCTCTTCTAAATGGAGGTTAAAATCCCCTAACATGGTAAAGTTTCTGCAGGAAATGAAGGGTTCTAACATCTCGTTCCAGTTAAAAAAGAACTGCTTTTTAGGATCAGGCGGGCGGTAGACCAGGAACCCAATAAGGGTCTGAGTGTGTCTATTTATTATTTTGAAATGCCCTACCTCACAGCTCTCAATGGTAGGCATATTAACAGGCTCTAACATGCAACTCAACTGCTCCTTAAAAATGATGGCAAATCCCCCACCTCTCCGTGTCCTCCTATCAAGCCTCACCGCGGTATACCCAGGTGGAGGAACTGCCACAAAGTCAGGGCCCATGTCTCAGTAATTAATAGGCAATCTAACTGGGCAGCCCCAATCAGCTCGCCAATTTCCGTAGAGTGTTTTATGAGAGAACGTGAATTGACCAAAGTGCATTATAGTATTTCCTCAGTTCTCATCTCTCCAGTCATGTCCTTTTCCCTATTATACAGAGGTGGCACACAAATTATCTCCGGACTCCTGCTGGTCCAATTGCAAAAAGTTCGACACCACCGTCCCACCGTCCTGGTGTCCAAGTTATCGCATTCCTCACAGCTGACCATCTGTTCATAATTTAGAAGGGCCAGCCTTGAGTAGGTCAAATGATATATGGCTGGGTGTGAACGGGCAGTGTCCCTGGCCCCTGGTCCCTTACAGGCGTGGACAGGCGCAAATAGGGTTGCCTTAGGCGCGCCAGCGGCGCATCCACTAATCAGCGTGCTTAAATGCTGAAGGAATGCACATGAAGCAAAAATCAGCGCAGAAGTACTGGTGCCACTTCCAAAATGGCTGCCAACCAGAGGAAACAGGCTCTAACAAGCCCTCACCAACAGTACATTCACCTTAAAAAATGCCCATATGCAACAGAAAACAAAAGCCCAAGAAAAAGATCCCACCGAAAATGTTTCTATTTTTGATTTCTGATTAGAGATTTTGTTCTAGCAGTAGCAATGTAAGTAAAAAACTGCAGTGTCAGCGATTTGCACTGCGGTGCATTAACTCTAAATTTATCAAGCCATGCAGGGTATCCAAATAGTGCTTTAAAGTCAACTGTTAATTTCTCTGGATGTCTTATTTTTCATTTTCATGTGGCTTTTATCTACCCGCATTTGGGCACAAGGACGCCTTCATCAGGAAAGCCACTTTCAACGAAAAATAAATGCTACCTAGGATGCAGATTACATGGAACCAAACCTTGAACTATGAAATAACAGGAGAGTGTCGCTGCAAACTCCCTCAGGTGATGCTCTAACAACTTGAATGGAGCATGATGGATTGGCAAAAAGGCAAACGTGGGACAGGAATGGCGGACAAGTGTAAAAGGCGTAAAGGCGTCATTGTGCCGAAACACTCGTAGATAAAAGCCTCATGAAGATGGAAAATAAGACACCCAGAAAGATTATCAGTTTACTTTAAAGCACTATATTGATACTACATGAAGACATTGTACCATTTGATGAATTACAGAGCTATCAGGCTGAGTAATACCAATTCTGAAACTAGAATTACTTATGTTATGTATCCCGTACAACCATAGTTCCGATTTTGGTGTACACTGCTAACAATAGTGTGGGTGATATGTATGAGTGTTAGTGTAAATGCTTTGATCAACACAGAATTAATATGGATTTTTAAGTGAATACTAGGTTGTACTGCTGTCTGATGCAACGTAGTATAATCATGTTAGTGGATGGAATCACACATTTTTAGAATAATCTTATGCCGAATGTTAATAAATGAAATTGTTTTGTATCCATCCCCATTCATGTTCTCTGAGCCCTTAATTAAGATGGAATGCTAATTTGAAAAAAAAAAGTGTTGCTGTGTTTTCTATTACATTAATGTCTTTATCCCTGCATTAGGAACGTTTACTCAGAGCAGGGGGTCCCCTCTTTTCATTAGAGGTCTGTTCACACCACAAGTATCCATGGTATTACCAGGTAGGATGCTACCCTATCTCATGTCTAAAGGTATATACCAAGTATTAGTTACACATATATGTCAATGTTATGGCTCATGTGTCTCTCCTGAAGTGTCACCTGTGTCATAAAGGCACTGTGCACCAGGTCGTCTTATTATCTACATACCATTCCAAATTTCAAATTAACAACTACAATTTCCACTTCAGGGAAAAGAAGAGTGTTGGCCCTGTGCAGGATGATCCCTTCTTTACCAATACATTCCTGTCCAGCAGTCTTCTATCTAGAGCAATATTTCATATTGAAGGTCTCCAGGCACCAGACTACAGCCACAGATCCTCGTTCCAGCTATGCAAGATGCACCTGCAGCCATCACTCAGCCAGCAGGTACCTCAATTGGCATTCCTCTTCCAGCCAAGTGCAACTTTGATCTTTTCTATTTCTTCTCACAGAGAAGAAGCCCAGGTGAGTCAGACTTCTTCCCCATTGAGCAGTTGACATGCCACAACCGTGCACAACAGCGTCACCTACCTGGGATGTCTACCTAAGTTGATGGAGAGACAAACTTGTGTCTTGAGCAACATAGACAAAGTCATCAGGACATCATGGAGTTACATCTGGAATATTGCTAGGTGTTAAAGAGAAGAATGCAAGGTGCCATGCCATAGTCATACTACTCATTGAGGACCTGCCACACAAGGGTCCATCTCAAGTTGCAGAGCCAACTCAGGTCTGTTACTTGAGTATACACCTGCAGGGTCCACCTCTTAACAATTTACCTAGTACCCCCACCAACCCACCTGCTCCTCCACCAAATCACCTGCTTCCAGACCCCATCCTGATCCTTCAAACAAATGTGGTCTGGGTATTGCATGGCCAGGCCCCAGGACACAGATGACCACTCCCCACTTGTGCATGTGAACAGCATCCAGCACCTCTATGAATACTTTTCACCCTAGGTACCTCATTGTCACACAATTCATCCCTTTGCATTCACCCATCCAATCAGAGAATTTGTAAAAACCTACTTTTGTTAACATATTTGAATAAGCAACAATTGCACCTATCTTCCACCTTTATGTAATTTCAGGTGTGCCAGGGGTTTGAAGTTGGGTGTCTACAGGCATGACCGTTCCTTGTTATCAGAGTTAAACAAAATCCTAATTAAATTAAAAAATATTGATTTACATACATCTGCTTTAAATAAAAATGAAGAAAGTGGAACATGGTTGAAAAATGTCAGTTAGTCTTGAGGAGGGGAGAAATACCCCAAACAAAATCTGAGTACACAGAGGGAGGGTCAACTTTGAGGGAGCTGGACATAAGAAAATAAATCCGAAGAAGGGTTGACATATCTAAAGCGGAAAATAAAGGTAAACAAGGAAAATTCCCAAAACAATAGTTCAAACAAATGTTAAAAAGCCACAAAGGAAATTTCCCCAAATCGAAAGCAAGGTTCAACAAGTCCAGCATAAAACAAACGTCACCAACCCAAACCAGACACTGTTTCGGAACTGCTGTTCATGTTTAATGATAACAATTCTTGCCCATCCTTAGAGTCAGATAACTGGCCCACTTGGAGATCCCCCTCTAGTTGAGACATTGCAGGTTATGGAGCTCTGACACCACTTGAGCATGACCACATACTGGGGTAAGCTGGGGGGAAGATGGAAAGAAGCACCTGTATTGACTCTAAGGATCATGACTTAAATTATTTAAATGGAAGTTTTCTCTCTGCGTGGACAAAGCAATTTAAAAGGAGGAGTTTAGAATACACAAGGGAATAGCTGACACCTCAAAGAAATAGTACATGATTAGAAGCTGAAACTGGAGCACAATGGTACACACTGAGACCTGAATACATCTACCCATCCTAAGGTTTCTATAGCTGGGCGTTAGTCTTCCGTCTCCTTGATTACCAGGACAATGTGCTGAACATGACATTTGTCAGATTTTCAGCAATTCTTTCCCCCAAACATGGTTGCTTCCTTCAGTCTTCCTCACGCAGTAACATATTGCTGGCAGTGTTTGACTCACATCTGTGTCCTTTAGAGTTCTCTGAGTGTGAAATTAACCAAGGTGTGGGTTTTCACTCGGTTTGGGCAAAAATCCACACACTAGACCACAGGGAATGTTTTTGATGGGGGTGCTTTTATGGTGGATATCTCCAGTATTTCTGCCTAGTGTAGGACAGTACCCAGGTTATTCAAAAACAAAAAAGGAGTTTAAGAGGAAAATCAGGTAGAATCGTCCTCCTAAAATACTGTATATCAACAAAAGGATTCTACCATTGCATTATATTACGCCTATCAGAATAGGAAGGCTGTAGTAGTAACGATGGTGTGAAAGGTGTTACTACAGGATACCTTTCTGAAGTTGATCAGAAGGAATCTCTTGAAATTTTTAAGATGCCCCTCACACACTGATACCTAATTCAGTGTCATGCTTCATCATTGGGGCCTTCCCGTCCCTCTACGGGGCGGGGCGTGCTACGACCTACGTAGACGCGGGAGCACTCAAAATTATGATAGATGTTATGTGTAGTGCAAGGAATAGTAGGGTCGTGAGGGAATAGTGGTGTATGTGTTCTAAAAATTCCCTGGCTAGTGGAAAAAATACACTGTATTGTCTTCCCTAGCTGGGAACGTTAAAAATGGGGAGGTGTAGAGGGTATACTGTGATGTGTCACCTTCTACAGGGTCAACATGTTTCGAAAGCCATCCCCCTGGCTCTCATCATCAGGACCAAGAACGATCCCTACTTTACTTAATGGAGTATTAATTTCCAAAAGTTGTATATGCCTAAAGTCTTAAGGTGCACACAATGATGCTACCAAAATGCATATCCGGCGATACCCTATTGGTATATTTGTATCATTTTAGATTCAAAATGCGATAAGCCCCTTGAGCTGTCACGATAGGTGAAGGCGCATGCGGTCAGACAATGCTGGATGCTGCCATCACAACCTGGTATTACCTTCTCGTGGCTCATGGGAACAGAGACTGAGCGTGAGGGTTCTGTATTTCAGTATACACGCTTCATGGTTGGCGCGCTGAGAAATTTGATATAGCAGAAACACTAGAACGTTCTAGTCTACGTAGGTCGTAGCACGCCCCGCCCGGTAGAGGGACGGGAAGGCCCCAATGATGAAGCATGACACTGAATTAGGTATCAGTGTGTGAGGGGCATCTTAAAAATTTCAAGAGATTCCTTCTGATCAACTTCAGAAAGGTATCCCGTAGTAACACCTTTCACACCATCGTTACTACTACAGCCTTCCTATTCTGATAGGCGTAATATAATGCAATGGTAGAATCCTTTTGTTGATATACAGTACCCAGGTTAACCTACCAACTACGGACATTTCTGAAAACTAGAGATGTAGGTAACTGGAGGATAAAGTGGGTTGTATGAATCCAAATATCTCCTGCAAATGTCAAAAAAAGGGTAAAAACATTGCAATTGCTTCAATTTTCGGTTACATAAAACACCAGCGCATGTAGAAAATTGCAAATCTCTTACTATCCAATGTTCACAGGTTTCACCTGATAAAAACAGTGCCACACATGAGTGGATGTGCCGATTGCCCAGTTCATGAACAGGCCAAATCTTTAACCAAGTGAAGGCCACATTGACAGTATCACAATCACTGGTTTTCCTGTCTATCATGATGGGCCCTCTTACACAGGCCAGATACTGCATTGTTTGGTAGACCTGTGTAAATTCTAGGTGATGAGACCTTTGCTGTTGCTGACAAATTCTGAACCTTTCCATCACAGAAATGTTAGAAAAACTTACTTTATGACCCAAAGTCTGATGTTTGCAGGACATCACGGTAAGGCAATGTTTTGGCATCCATGCATGCTACACATCCAAGGACTCCAGTGGGTATCTAGTTTTCAGAAATGTCTGGAGTTGGTAGGTTACCATAGGTGCCGGTCAAACCTGGGACCCAGTACCTAACTAGCCACTTTCCGAAATAACAGCCTGTTTCCATTCCTCATCCTTGCAGTTGCAATGGTCACATTCCTGGGCTTTAACTGTCCCAGGTGAAAGGTGCACACAGACTTGTGGGTATCTTTTTAATTTAATAAAGGTAGGACATTTGCTATTATCTATGGAATTTCTCTATATTTATGGATTTCTGTTGTATGTCAGTGAATATAAAAAACATTTTTTGAAAACAAAATCTTCAGAATCACCTGCCAATATGGGTAATTCAGAATTTTGAATGGGAAAAAATCCATTATCCCTACACTCAGAATCGTTGGCACATTTAATAAAATGCATTGCATTAATTCACCTCCAATTTCTTTCAATAGAGGTTTCATGATCAAGTGATGCATTGTTGGCGCAAAGTCAAATAAACCTTGTAAACCAGAGCGCTATCTATTGAGAAGCGTCTGACAGATGCAATGCTATCATTTGCATGAATCTGTCTTTTGTGCAAAACCTTACAATCGAAAACCTGGTGACCCATTTTTTCTTTTTTTCCCCACTTGGATTCACTATTTTTGGAAGTTCAACAATTTTTTCTTTCTTAAATTCATGAGCAAGTTAGATAAGTGGTCTGTTACTGAATTTAGAATTTTGACCACCTTTCATCAATCTATAGCTTTCTTCCATGCGTTTCCTCTCACAATTTGCAAGAAGGTATAAGGCACAAAAATGGAAAATGTCTGTTTCTTTAGGCTAAACAAAAGTCCAAACTTCATCTTACCTCTTTCTGCCTACTTGTGGGGGCACATAATTGTATGTTGGTGTCTCAGAATGGAGCTAGACTCAGTTTGGATTTTTCTTAGGATGGAAAACATCCAAAGAGGGCCTGGTTCTTTGCTGAAGAACAGATCTGATCTGTCTGCCTCAGCCTCAGAAAGAAGAACCTATATACTTTTTGGGATGTTTTCTCACGTTTAGAAAAAATTCAAACTTTATCGGCCTCTTTGCTGGGGCATAGAACTGTGTGCCTGTACCTGTGCAAGGGGCTAGACACAGTTTTGATTTTTTAACCAAAAAAATACAGAGTTATAAAATCCAAACTGCATCTGGCTCTGTGCTAGGGCACAGAACTGTGTGTCTTTACATATGCAAGCAGCCAGACACTGGATTTTTTTCTAAGGCTAATCCAAAACAGCATCTGGCTTGTTGCTTGGCCCCACGTCACTGCTCCAGAAGAGTCCAATGTTGTTGGATTTGCTCTTAGGCTAGAGACAATCCAAGTTGCATCTGGGTCCTTGCTATGCACAAACACAAAGCCTTACCCACTCAATGTTTTTCATGGATAGAGATGCATTGTGAGAGGAAGGAGTTGTGTTTCTGTGTTCTGCACATTGTTTAGAGTTCTTCTTGAAAAAATCCAAACAGTGTCTAGTTCCTTGCTTCAGCAAAGTCGCACACTCCTTTCCTCTCACAATGCTTCTCTTGCACGGAAAATCAATGTGAGATGAAGGAGCAGCTCGAAATTGAATCAGAAAGTGGGAATTGGAAGGGCAGGAGTCTAGGAACAATCCTAGCCCCTCCCTCTTTCAGTCCACATAACCTGGTTGCTTTCTTCTGTTGGTAGTGTAGAATGGGTGGCAGAATGAAGAGTGGTTTATATAATAATATTAATTAGCATTTATTGAGCGCATGGCTACCCTAAGGCATCCCAGCGCTAACGGCAGAACAGGTGAAAGTAGGTGGCTAGCAATTACTCTTCAGAAATAGCCAGGTTTTAAGACATTTCCAGAAGGTAAGGTGGGAAGTTTCTAAACGTAGATTAAGAGGGAGGGTATTCCACAATCTGGCTATGTTGTAGGAAAAGGAGCGACCTCCGCTACGCATCCTATTAATTTTTGGGATGCTGGCTAGATTTAAATTCGCCGAGCGGAGAGACCTCTTAGGAAGGTACGCGGTGATCAAATACTGGTTAATGCGAGGGCCTGTGCCCATAAGAGTCTTGTGAGCAGTACATAAGGCCTTAAAGGAAATCCTCTCCTCAATCGGCAACCATTGTAAGGTTTTCAGACTGGGCCTGGCCGACTGCGTTCTACAAGAGCCAGTCAGAAGTCGCGCAGCACAATTCTGTGCCACCTGAAGCTTCCTTAGAGTAGATTTTGGAGCTCCCAGATACAGTGAGTTACAATAGTCCAGGCGCGAAAGAATCAGGGCCTGGACGACGACTCTCTTTGCCTCCCTGGGCAATAGGGGGAGGACTTTCCGCAGCATTCTGAGGATGCCGTGACAAACCCCTGCCACTGCCACTGCTTGCTGGTCAAGTTTGAGAGATTTATCCAGCCACACGCCAAGGCTCTTTATCTTGGCCTTCGGGACTGGGGGGAGCCCAGGCATGGAGGCCAGGACAGTGTGGGGGCTAAATTAGCTGTGTTGCCTAAGTACATGATTTCAGTTTTGTCTCCGTTGAGTTTGAGAATGAGTGTTGCATCCAAGTGGCAACCTTTTCCAGGCAGAGTTCCAGGTTTGAAGGATCAGTCCGCAGGTGGTTTAGAGATACCACCAGCTGAGTATCATCCGCGTAGGTGACTACTTTAATCCCAAACGGCTGGATGACCTCAGCCAGTGGCCTCATATATACGTTGAAAAGCATGGGACTTAAAGAGGATCCCTGGGGCACTCCATAATTAAGAGGTAAAGCCCCAGAGGTGGATTCCCCCGCAAAGACCTGAAACGTCCTGCATTTAAGGAAAGATTGAATCCAGGAGATGGCTCCTCCTGCTACCACGGCTCTTCTTAGCCTTTCAATAAGAACATTGAAATTGACCGTGTCAAAGGCCGGGCTAAGGTCTAGGAGGATGATGACCGCTACTCCTCCCTGATCTACTATCCTCCTAGCTTCCTCAACCACAGCCGTTAATGCAGATTCTAATCTGTGTTGTGGGTGAAAACCCATCTGAGAGTGATGTAAAAGCTCATGGGTTTCTAGAAAAGATGACAGGGTAGAATGTATATGTTTTTCCAAGATCTTACTAAGCATGGGTAGCAGGGATATTGGACGATAGTTGCTCAGTACTTCGGGGTCCAGATTTGTTTTTTTCAGCAGAGCTTTTACCATGGCGTGCTTCCAAGCCGGTGGCACGAGTCCATTGGAAATGGAGAGGTTTAACACCTCCCGAATGACTGGTAATACCACGTCTTTTACTTTGGATATAATATGAGGGGGGGGGGGCGGGATCTAAAGGTGAGCCTGATTTAATTTGGGTGAAGATATCAGATAAAGTCTCCATATCCAGAAGTGGAAAGTCCTCCAGGGTGGGATTGGTTCCTTCCACCCTGCTCATTGGATTGGACCCATCCTGACCAGTAGCTTCAGTTGAAGGGGTGAAGAGATCACTGGGCACTGGGGAGGCAGGGAGTGTACTATAAATGGATTGTATTTTTCCCTGGAAATAACCCGCCAGTTCATTACATTGACCAGTGGTTGTGCTTGAGGATGTATCCAGGGGAGTAGACTCCAAAAGAGCCTTGGTGATCCGAAAGATTTCTTTAGGTGCGTTTGCTGCTGCCTTGATTTTTTCCTCATAGTAGAGTGCCTGTGCCCTTTTGATTTCAACCTGATAGCATTTTATGGGTTCTCTGTATATTGTTTTACTGATTTCACTAAAGTCCTTCCTCCATTTCCTCTCTAACTGTTTACATGTCTGTTTGAGCAGTCTAAGCCTGGGTGAGTACCAAGGAGAGGTTTTTTCTCTCATCCTACGATTTAAGTTTTTAACAGGGATGACTCTATCCAGTGAAGATTCCAACCAAAGATTAAAAGTCTTAGATGATAAAGTAATGCCTGAGTCAAAAGTAGGTTTTGAGTTTTTAAGCTCTGTTGACCACGCCTCAGCGGAAAGTTTAGACCACGGGCGGGCTTTCCTAGAGCTGTGTTCCTTGGGTTGAGTGAGTGATTTTAGAGAAAATGGGATCATTAAATGATCAGACCATGGTAGGGCGATAGGAGTCTCCACCGTCAACTCCATGATATTAGTAAACACGGGGTCTAAGGTGTGACCTTTTATATGAGTGGGCCCTATGACTTTTTGTATGAGTTGTATTGCAGCGAGATCATGTATGAGCTACGAAGCCTCGCCTTTACTAGGGTCCTCAAAGTGTAGGTTAAAATCCCCTATCAGCGTAAAATTACTGGATGACTTAGCCAGCGAAGCCGCAACTTCTGGCAATGAGGTAAGAAAATGGCCCACTGGCCCCGGCGGTCGATAGATAAGAAGCCCAGAAAAGGTCAGTGTGGCTGAGAGTGATATGGAAAAGAATAGACTCTCACAGTTAGGTACTGAGTTGGATTTGACTCGACATTTGAAAAGATCTTTATAGATTATGGCAATGCCACCTCCTTTTTTTCCCACGCGGTCTTTGCGCTGGATATTATAGCCTGAGGGCAATGTACGGACCACATCAGGGGCTAAGTCCTTATGCGTCCATGTTTCAGTTAGAAATAGGAAGTCCAGATTAATGTCCTCAATGAGCATATTTAGCTCCCCTGTGAGTTTAGGGAGAGACCTACAATTGAGGGAAAACATTTTGTAGGTCAGAGAGGCAGGACCCTCTCTATGATTTCCCAAGGACGTTCTCAAAATAAACAGGCAGTTCCTGGTTAGAAGCTGGACTGCTACTCCCACCTTTTCTGCCATTGCCCACCCTCCACACCTCCAGATTGGGGGCCTCATTTATGAGGAATTGGCCCAGGGCAGTGCAGCAATTCTTCATGCTGCTCTGCTCTACACCAATGTGAAAAGGCAGGAATGCACCATATTGCACTGTACTTATGAAATACAGTGCATTCTTGTCCATTCCCCCTGTGCTGGTGCACAATTTGCTGCGTAGCGCCAACGTAGACACCTTTGCACAATGGTGCAAGGGTGCCTCCATTGCAGGCAGGATTGTTGGAAAGAGGAAAAAATGAGGAGAAATAAAAATATTTCTCCTCCTTTACACCTGCTCTGGGGAGGCATAAGGTTTTGGGGCTGCCCCATGTTTAGGTGATTAAGTAATTCTGGGGAAGCATCAACATCAGTTGGGTGTTGGGTGGGAAAACCCACCGCAACGCCCATGGAACACCTACTTGATGCAGAGTAAGGAAAGGCAGCAACTTGTGCTGCTTTGTCTTGATCCATATCTTGGAGGCCATGAAAAGCCATGCAGAGTGGCTTTGCATTGCCTCATAGATATGATTGGGAGGCTTGCGCCACCGGAGCATCAAACAAAGTTGACGCTCCAGCATGCAAGCCTCTCATAAATAAGGCCCTGGGTGCCTTGGGCCTGTGGGAATGGCTATGGATAAGCTGGGGTCAGGCATAGGTGCCCTTAGCCCTACCCACAAGCACAATATTTGAACAGAAGGGGAGGATCTAGGAAATCCCTCTCAGATCCTTCAGAAATGTGTGTGATGTCACTCATTATGACATAAGCATATCAATGAGGGGGTCCAGAAGTGAGCACTGAACTGCCTCATTCACTAGTTTGCAGGTACTAAGAAAAGATCAGATACTTTCAAGCACCCTCCAGCACCACCAATAGAAAAAGCAGATTAGCCTCCTTTGGGGACACTTTAATTTTTTTTTTTCAAATGGACGCCGAGTCAGGTGGTGGAGGAAATGATGTGTATTTATTTTGTAAAGTGATCCTGATTATAGCTTTTTATGACATATATGCATGTCATATGCACAGTAATAGGGTGAAAGTAAGGGTTAGGTTAAGGACAATCATTATGCCAAATGAAAAGGTGTGGTGTGGTGTATTTGCACAGTGAGCAAAGGGTCTTCTCTGAGAACACAATGCTCTACATTTTAAACAAACCTAATTAAGAAGACTTAGCAGAAGGGGAGTGAAATAATAGCATTTATTTATAATCAGTATCCCAAGGTAATTCAGATGACCTTGCAACTTAAAATATTAATTCAAGTATTACAGTTACTGCAAACTTTGAAAAATGTTGGAGAAGAATTTAAACAAAACACCCAAATGTGACATACATACATGCCTGCAAACTTGGGTTATCACTTCAGACTGATCCCTGCTCACATGACAGCAATTTCAGAGGTCAATAGTATAATCATCATTTGTGTGGAAAAATAATTCTGCCAAACTTGTATTTTACTGAGCTTCACAATTGTTAAATGCCCCTGGAATTGAGTTAAAAATTGTTAAGTGCTTGGATATTGCAATTGCATGGAAATAACCTTTGACATAAGCGGGTGCAAACTCGGCCCCTATGCTAAATTACTCATTTATTTAAGTTCCTTAATTTAAATGTATGCATTCAAGTTTTGATCGCCTGCTGACACATAGTGGGCCATATTATCAAGAAAGGCGCAAGCATTATCGCCACTTTAGCGGCAGGAAACTGCAGCTAAAGCGGCGATAAGGGGCTTGATAATATGCCCTAGAGAATTCCAATAGAAGCCCAGGTTCTGGTGTCAAGGATATCAAACCTGGGCTTCTATTGAATTCTCTAGGGCATATTATCAAGCCCCTTATCGCCGCTTTAGTGGCAGTTTCCTGCCGCTAAAGCGGCGATAATGTTTGCGCCTTTCTTGATAATATGGCCTAGAGTCACTATTTCCCTATTGTTTGAAGCACTAGGATTAGCACAACTCTCCAGCCTCATTTTCTTTTTCAGCCATTGTTATGTGAGAAGTGCCCTATTCACAACGTGAGTGTGCACAGTGTAAGTGTCCAGGAGTCCCACAGGTTCTTAGATTTCACTCCTTTTGCCACTGATTTACATTTCCAAAGACAACACATCAAGAGACCCTCTAAACACCCACACACAGCCTTTCTGTTGATTAAATCCATTTCGTGAAAAGTTTCCTTTGAAAATGTGCTCTTGATATTATTTGTTTGTCAAAGATTTAGGGGGGCACTTAACAGTTAGTGGATCAGGCGACCCGCTGTAAACCAGTTTTTCTCCTACTCTGCCAAGCCTGCTGTTGTTCCCCCTCTTCCTACAGAGATGGAAGCACCACTAGGCGGCCAACTGTGGAATCACATTTTGTGCTCTGCTGCTGAAAATTTTCATTCGACAGCCCATCCAACAGAGATTTGCTGGCAGAAGGCCCACTCTATCTAGGGCTAATGGCATTTTTTCGCTTTCCATGTCTGCAAAGTGACATGTGCAAAAAAAGAAGAAAAATTAGGGTTTCTTTCTAATATGCAAAAAAACATGCCTTATGGACCAATACAGCAAACACAAGGAGATGATGGACGGAGCGCTGAAACTTTTCAGACACTCCCCCCAGTGACAGATCTGGGTTGAATTCATCATCGTTCTTTAGCTCACTTCGCCACCTCAGTTCAGACCCAGCTATATGCAAACCAGTCTTGACCCTGTGCCTCATGGGAACAGTCCAGCCCAAACTGCCAAGCCAAGTCTTCCCTGAACCGGAAACAAGCATCCTGGGACGGGTTTCGGGGTAACACCCCTCATCAGCCAGGCTAACTTGAATACAGGGGCAACGTGAGCAAGGGACCCACGTCTGGGCATACCCTGCCAACTTAGGGCGAACAAAGCAAACACAAGGAGATGATGGACAGAGCACTGAAATTTTTCAGACACTCACCCCCAGACACAGATCTGGGTTGAATCCATCATCGTTCTTTAGCTCACTTCGCCACCTCAGTTCAGACCCAGCTATATGCAAATCAGTCTTGACCCTGTGCCTCATGGGAACAATCCAGCCTGAACTGTCAAGCCAATATGGACCAATACGGCAGGATAATCTCCCCAGCATGCTTTTTCACAAAAGTGCTGACACCGTATTGGCAGAAACGCTTTCAATGCAATATTCCCTACCAACACAGCAAAAATGCACTTTTGGGTGGGTCTCCTCTGGAGAATTTGCAGACCATCAAATGAAGTCGAAAAGACTCCCATCATGGTCATTATGGCTGCCTAACAGAAGAACCTTTTACCAAAATATATCTTTGTTGTGTATTGCATACTGCTTTGGACAAGTAATAAATGATGGATGAAAATCTAAACACGTACATCTATTTGCTGATGTAAAATGCGTTTTTCTTTTTCAGCATTTACTTGCCTCTCCAGCAGACTAAAATCGACCTCTGCCTTACTGCTATCTGACACCTGATTGCTTTCTTTAGATCTCAATTCATATAGGACAAAAATTATTCCGCTCCCAACCTCGTTGGTCCCTAAAATGTGCTATTCCTGTACTGCTTTCCTGTTGGACATCCTCCCGATTTGATTTGCTGTCAATAACTAAAGAATTTTATTTTATCCCAGTATGTAGATAGAGCCCTTTATTAGGACCACAACCACTGCACATGACAGCTCATCATCTCATAACTTTATTTCGATCACAAAGGTCTTAAAAAGTACATGGAAAAAAAGGCAAGTTAAGATGCATAAAAAGATAAAAGCCGTGAAAAAGATACAAATCTTCCATATATACAGATAAAAAATACAATAAAAAGATTTCATACAATAAATTTGGAGCGTTTGATCCATAAAGCTTGCCAATATTTGGCCAAACCAAAGACTAATACTCTGCAACTATCTGTGGATACAATTCTCATTGCATCAAGGTAATGGCCAGGACTGATAAGTCTACACAAGGGAATTATCCACTTACCCCTCGGGGTCTTATAATGGGGACAGAAAAATAACAAATGCACTATGGATTCAGGGCTTTCTTTACAAGCTGGACACTTGTCATCAGAGGGAACATTAGAGCGCCACTTATTACAAAACAGTTTGGTGGGAAGAGACTTGTACCTAAATTGAAGAAATAGTTTACGTGCAAGGGGTGGAACAATTTGATCAATGGTTTCCTCGAACAACGGAAGAGGTTTAAAGTTCAAAAATTCCTGGGTCAGAGTGCCCACCGGTTTAGTCACATCTTTCACCAAGATAGACTCGCAGTAGACAGTTTTTACCTTGCTCTTTGGTATTAAGGACAGCTTCTCAAGGTTAGACCAATAAACCTCCATCCCTAATTTCCTCAACAAGTCTCTCAAGGTTCTAAACCAAGGGATGGTAGTTACCTGGGACTGTTTCAGAAGATCCATCAACGTAACTCGGTAAGGGGCAAGCTCCTCAATAGACCACAGACGATGCCTGAATATTAGGTGCTTGTAATCCAACTTATGGGCCAGTTTTCTTTGGGCCAGGTCCAGATAGATTGGGGTCAGGGGGGTACTAGTTGGTAGGTTAAAAAGCAATCTTATGAAACGGTGTTCTATGGTGGTAAAACAATCTGTGTTCCCACTACCCCATAGTTCAGCCCCACACAGTGCGCCTGTTGGAAGCCGGAGTCTCCATCCCGCACCACTGTCACCAAATGCGAGACCCAGGACTCCTCACTCAACGCTAGGCCAAGTAAAGACACCGTTTGAGATAGCCCTGCTCACCCCCTTAGTAGCTTGGCACGAGCAGCCAGGCCTATCTCCAAGGCACGAGTGTACAGTATGTGCAACCACACTCACAACAACCCACTGGTGACACCACAAATGGGCTCCACACGAGTTTGATAAAACAAGTATAAACTTTATTTAAAAAGACATACGATCAGACCACACGATACATAAGCCAACATATAATAAAGGGTAATATTCGTTCCGGCTGGTTGGTAGGTTCAAATCCCAACCACCACTTTCAAAATGCTATGCTGGTCGTAATGCTAGAATCACACACGTTGCAATGGACAAACAATAGTGCGCTGCGTAACAATCCTGTGCTGGGCAAAGGAATAATAATACAATGCGTAACGATACACCCCGGTACCTTGCAATGGGAGAAATAATGCAATGCGTACTGCTACAATCATGTACTGCGCAATGAAGGAATAATGCAATGCGTCACACCCCAATCACGTACTTTGCAATGAAGAAATAATGCAGTGCGCGACACTACAATCATGTACTTTGCAATGAAGGAATAATGCAATGCATAGCTACAATCATGTACTTTGCAATGGAGAAATAATGCAATGCGGGCCGCTACAATTCTGTACTTTGCAATGGAGAAATAATGCAATGCGTAGCGCTACAATCGTGTACTTCGTTATGCAGAAATAATGCCAGGCGTCATAAGACAGTCCGGCAGTTCGTTAGCAGCAATATTGGCAATGTGTATTACGACAGTCAGCCTCTTCAATAACAGATGCCCCCCACACGTGTCAACGATGACATAAAGTACAGCTTCTCACTCGGGCCCCAATACTGCCACTCCTGAATGCAGTACGGGCCCCAATCTGAAGCAAAGGCTCACGTCGCCAGAAGGACTGAGAGGCCGAGAGAGTGTCCCTCCGAGCCTGCACCCCGCCCAGGCAGTGATCCACGTTACCTGGGGGTGCGACCCCACTCTCCTCTCCTCCTTCAGCGAACTGGGCCTTCCGTGTAGAACTTTCTCAATGGGCCTCAGTGGCTCGGCCTGGCAGCTCAGCTCCTCCGGGGCTGCCGGTCCGGGCCGCGACTGTTATGAAGGTCTCAGGCGGCCGCGGGGCACACGTACCCCACGCCTCTGAGATTACGTTACTCCGGGTGCACGTTCACCACAGCACCCTCCGGGTCTCCTCTGGCACGAAGCCACACACACAACGCTGATGGGACTTCACGTCGACTCCGATTGCATGTTCACCAGGCACTCCTTCCTGCGGTCTCAGTTGGCACCAAGACACACACACTGCGCTGCAGAGACTCACTTTCTTCCGGTGCACACGATGATCAGCCGATCACCTCCACAGTCCCAGGTTGCACCAAGGCACGCACTCTGCTTCACTGAGACTTACTCCAACTCTGGTGCCCCGATATCCAGGCGCTCTTCACCAACGACTTCGGCAGCACCCCGACACACTCACCGTGTCCGAGCCTCACTTCTCCGGTGCACTCGATGACCAGGTGCTCTTCACCAGCGCCTCCGGTGCACCCCGACACGCACCCTGCGCATCCGAGACTCACTCCACTTCCGATGCACACGTTGATCAGGCGCTCCTCACCAACGCCTCATGTGCACCACGACACGCACCCTGCGCGTCCGAGACTCCCTTCACCTCCGATGCACCTGCCGACCAGGCGCTCTTCACCAGCGCCTGCGGTGCACCACGACACACACCCTGTGCGTTCGAGTCTCATGTCACCTCCGATGCACACGCTGACCAGGCGCTCTTCACCAACGCCTGAGGTGCACCACGACACGCACCCAGCGCGTCCGAGACTCACTTCACCTCCGGTGCACACGTTGACCAGGCGCTCTTCACCAATGCCTCCTGTGCACCACGACACGCACCCAGCACGTCTGAGTCTCACTTATCCTCCATGTGTCCAAGATTACAGGGCACACCTTCCGAGGGTCTCAAGCTGACACAACACGCGCCCACCACGTCGCTTGAAACTTCTCCGGAAACTTTTATGTTCCTGTGTTTCCAAACAGGGAGCCAGATCACCTCGGGCCCTTGGGGTAACAAGACACAGCACAAAGCACAGTCTTCTTCAAGCAGGGGGACCCAGCGCATGAAGCACAGTCCCAACAGCCTCTTCCTTGGTTAAAACAGCAAACTGCAGACCAGCCCCAGATCACGAAGCAAGGGTTGATCCTTCCCAGCAGTCTCTTCAGTTGTTCCTTCCTTAGCGTTGGTTCCTCTTGACCATGAAATGGGTCCAAGCCTTTTCAGTCTCAATCCATTTCTATTCCAACGTTCAGGGGTCTCAGCTCTCATAGTTATACCCCTGAATGTCTTTGAAGTTCGTTGTGCTCAGGGGTCCCTGACCCCTGCCTAAATCAGTTCTGGGTGTCTCCCTCCCAGTGTCACCTTTCTCCCTTTGATACTGGGGGTCTGGATCCTTAATCACTCAGCAGGAGATGGGTCAATTGTTTTATAGCTGCAACCCAGGCCTCTTCACCTCCCGGTTCTTTTCCTCGCCTACTCTCCAGATGCAGGTCAGCCTGGTGCCATCTCAACCCCTCTCTGGGTCAAGACCTCCCCCAGCTCCTCTCCCCTCTCAGATCCAGACAGTCAATCCACATTCAGCAGAGACACACAGAAATGCTTAAAGCACAAAACTCAGCCACTTTCTAAAAGAGTGTTTTCTGAACACACAGTGACAAAACCACTTTCATAGAAAGATGTGTTATGACGCTGTGAGTTCATATATACTAAACTTCACCTCCCGGTGCTTTCCTCGCCTACTCTCCAGATGCAGGTCAGCCTGGTGCCATCTCAACCCCTCTCTGGGTCAAGACCTCCCCCAGCTCCTCTCCCCTCTCAGATCCAGACAGTCAATCCACATTCAGCAGAGACACACAGAAATGCTTAAAGCACAAAACTCAGCCACTTTCTAAAAGAGTGTTTTCTGAACACACAGTGACAAAACCACTTTCATAGAAAGATGTGTTATGACGCTGTGAGTTCATATATACTAAACTTCACCTCTCCATTTCAAACTTATGGGAAACTAGGCTAACAAACACAATACCCAGTCTCCCCCATTCTGTCCTATGGGCAGGATGGCCTTTCACCAGTGAAAAACGAAATGGGGTGTTTTTCACTGTCAGGACATAACACACACCTCAGTATATGTCCTGCCTTTTACCTACACTGCACCCTGCCCAGGGGTTACCCGGAACCTTCCACTGGGGTGCCCACTGTGTATGCAAAAGGGAAAGTAAGGCCTGACAAGTGGTTGCACTTGTCAGGACGACATGCTAACTTAGCAAACTGCGCGCAGGCCCTACACTGCAGGCCTGAGTTCCCTTCTCCGCGCACCCTTGCATTACTAGCCCTGGCACACACAGTGCACATCACTAGGGACTTTACTAGTAAGGCAAACATACCAATCATGGCCAACCAATTACCATTACACTTTACACAGGGAACCCTTGTACTTTGACACTGATCAGCAGTGGCAAAGTACCCAAAGCATCTAAATTGGCAACTCTATGTCAGGAACACCGTCTAGGGGGAAAGCAAAAAGTTTAGGGAACTTTAGCCAAAAAGGCCAAGTCCTACAGCGCCCCTTTAGGCTTTAATATTATAGATTTCAAGCGCTGGGGCCACTTTCCTGGGCACTGTATTTTTAAGGAACTTACTTATATGAGCGGTCTGATGGATTAATGACAACTGTATTTTCTCAATATGAGGTGTCAAGCTTAGGCTTGGTGTTAAACCAATGGCCAAATAATCAAATACTGAAACTTGTTCCAAAGTACTGTTCCCTGCGTACATGCATCTGTTGGATGGCTTTGCTATCCCTTTGGAAAAAATCATATATTTCGTTTTAGCCTCATTTAATTCCAGGCCACGCTCATTACAAAAAGAGTATATAATAGTTTAATAGCTGTTGGAGGCCTTGTGGGGTCTTTGATATTTATAGCGTATTGTCAGCGAAGAGGAGTGTGGGCACTCTTCTCTCTACAAACTTTAGGTACATCGCACCAGTCCCTATCGAGGAATCATACTACCCCATGGATGAAGACCGAGAATAGAGTGGACGCTAAGACACATCCCTATCTCACTCCACGATTTATCGAGAATGGCTCAGTTACTTTGCTATCTTCCCCTCACCTGAAGGGCTTTATTTGCTGAGTGCAGGTGGATTAAAATATCAAGCAAGTTTTGTGGGAGACCCATCTCTGCCACCACCCTCCATAGTTTGGCTTGAGGGACCAGATCAAAGGTGCTGCGCAGGTCCACGAAAGCGACATATAACTTCCCCCCCTTTAATGGCAACCTCTCTCCAATAAATACATAGGAAATGTAATACCTGATCCAAGGTGCTAATATTGGCACAAAAACCCACCTGAAAATCAGTCAGAATATTACACTCTGCGATCCAATCCTGGATCCGAGCCAGCACTTGCGTGCAGAAGATTTTCTGCAAGGAGTCAATTAGACTGATAGGTCTATAGCTAGCCGGGTTTGCCTTATCACCTTCTTATAGATTGGTATAATCTCAGCTATATTCCAAGAGGGAGGGATTTCCATACCTCAGAGGATAGCATTAGTTAACATATTAATATATGGGGCCCAGCCGTTTGAATATTCTCTGTATAGATCATTTGGATTTCGGTCTGGCCAGGGGATCTATCTGGAATACAGGAGCGAATGGCTTCTTGGGTTTCTTCAAAAGAAATGACTACATCTGCACATGACAACTACTTAACAATATAAAAACCCAAATGCAACTCTCCTTCCAGACATGCATATCCCTAACCAGCGGCGGCTCCTCCGCCCCTCCGCAATGGCGGAGGAGCGTCGCCCAACTGGCTTAGAGCCAGCAGCTAGAAAATAAAACAATATTTTATTATTATTTTATTTTTCAGCTGCTGTCTGAGCCAGTGTGTGTAGGGAGGAGTAGGCGGGCCCATAGGAGGGAGGAGGAACGGAGTGGTGTGTGCCGGCCAATCAGTCATGCGCAGTCAGGATTCTCCAACCCAGCTGTATTGCACAGCCAGGTTTGAGAAACTGCACAGCCTCCCTGTGCCTGAGCGAAAGTTAAATTAGCCGCTTCGGCCAATCCCTGCGCTGCTCTCATGCTATTGAGAATAGCATGAGAGCAACATGGGGATTGCACAGGGAGTCTCTGATGCTGTCCCAATGTCTGCTGGGACCAGGAAGCAGCAGAACGCCGAGTCGTGAGGCGGCCGGCAACTTCAGATAAGTCATTTGGTTTATTAACACTCCCCCTTCCACACTCCCTCCAACCATCCCACCACTTTGGGGCCGATTCCGATCTCGGCCGGTAGGGCTCCGAATCGGATTCGGATTTACCGGATCCGATTCGGAGCCCTGTTTCCCGACCGAATCGTACGCGGGTCCGGCCGAGCGAGTACGATGCAGGCACCCGCGAAAACTCCGACCGACTCGAACGCGGCTTCAACACGCTCCAACCGACTCGCACGGACACGACTCGCACCGCGCTATGGAGACGTTTCCCGGCCGGGTAAGTACGATGCGCGCCACGAGCAGTCCGATCGACTCGCGCCGTCCGGCTCGAAAAAGCTGTCAGAGCCGGACTTTGGGGGTCCGCGTCAGACCCTCTGTATGCGTAGGCACGCGAGTCGCACACAGGGGGGACCCATGGGTCCCCCCTACCTGTGCGTGTACGGTGCGAATCGCTTCGCCGCATACACGCTGTAGGGGGCGCCCTTGTCCGCCTTGCACCCATTGAGTCAATGGGAGCCCGCGTACGCGTTGTACGACAGGCTCCCATTGACTTCAATGGGAGTCCGACCGACTCGAGTCCGATGGCATGCGTGCGCATCGTACTCGATCGGTCGGACTGCCAGAGTCCGATTCGGTCGGAAATCTCTCCGGGTCCGGCTCGGTCGGAGAGATTTCCGGCCCGAATCGGAATCGGCCCCTTTGTGTTTGTATCCGCTGCTGCTGTCCCTAACCAACAGACTTTTTTGAGGAGGAGCAAGCAGCAGGAATTAGGCCCCAATAGAAAGAATCAGGGTTTTTGCCTCTGGTGTCCTGGCCCCCGTACTGCAGAGCCCCTAATTAAGAACCAAGTACTAATTTTTATCACTTAGCACTGTGTGCTACAGACTCAGCACTCAGCTTAACATCACTTAATATATTGCTGTCCAGTCAGTGCTGTTTTTTGTATAATAAGTACCTTATTAAACAAACAACTAAATACCATGCATATGATGACACACAATGTAGAGCTAAACAATTCACAGGGAGCACGCACTAAAAAAACTGCATAAATGTACTGCGTACCCCCTGTGCTGGAGACCGCTCCAACCGTCTTCTCAGCAGTAAGCCCTGAGTGCTAAAACACAATACCTACTCTATAAGCCTAAAACAATAAAGTAGGTGCAGATCTTAAAGCTCGGTCCTACTGGCTTTATCAAGGTGTCCCCACAATAGGTAAAAGAGAATTATAAGCTCAAATTACAGTGCAATCAATTTATAAATATTTGAGGATGGTACTACGTTTTAAAGACATTCAGTAACATGTGCAATGATTTATAATTAATAGTGTTACTGTCAATAAAGACTTCAATGTTCAGAACAGTACAGCAGACAAGTCTTTCTTCAGTCTTTACGTTTGCTGCAAAACAGCTACAAACCTTAGAAACAAAAGTCCCTACACACCAAAACCATAAATCAAAACTCCCAACTTAAGAGATGTTTGTTACAATCCATAAATTCCTCCACAGGTCACTCTTCCATCGATCTGGGAGACTTAGGAATACACACAAAGTTCTGAAGGGCACCTGTGAGTGACCTAAAGGGTTCATTGCTACTCTTGAGTGTCCCCAAACAATACAACAAGGTCCCTGCAGTACTGCAAGTCATATATGCAAATTAGGTTCACCCCAGTGTCTTCTAAAGTGCCAGTACCATGGAAGATTTTGTTTTTATAATGTGCTCTTGGCTGCATTCATTTTATTTTATTCCAGGTGTGCCCTTTGGTGCAGCATTTTTTCTAACGGGTGCCCCTGCCCTCCTGTGTGGCACTCGTGTCCTGCGGTACAAGAGACCAGGCTGGAGCCCAATTCTAAATAGCCTAATTGGCTCCACATCCGCCCGACACAGCTTTAGTGCCAATCGGGGAGCTGGTTGTCTTGATGATCTTGATATTGTTTGCTCCTTGCTTTTATGAACAATGACATGGAGAGCAGAGAGTGTCACTTGACAGTGGTCCCAGGACTTGCTGCTGGGACTTTTTGGTATATGGAGTTTAGCAACGCTCCATGGTACCCCTAGGTCAATGGCAGAGGTGTGTGTTCAGGTGCCCTCACCCTTCCAAGGAGTGAAGTATCAGAATCGGGGAGCCTCACGCAAAACTCTCCTGTTAGATTGTTCCCTAGGGCATAGTCACAGGCTTGCAGGGGGTAATTTAAGATTCTGTTTGGTGTGGTTAGAGTTCCCTTCTGCCCAGTGGCACTGAGGACCCATCAGGCAGGCCGGGAAGAAAAGGTCCAAGCAAGTACTGTTATCTTGGGCCCAATTGAGGTATTTTTGTTGAGGAACATTGCATTCTCTCTCTCTCTCACCAGACCGGCTGGGAAGGACTAGATATACTAGAAAGGAACTCCTAGACCTCCGGTCGGTAAGAGCTCCTTGCCTTC
The DNA here is from genome assembly GCA_963921515.1 of Calotriton arnoldi. NCBI lineage: Eukaryota > Metazoa > Chordata > Amphibia > Caudata > Salamandridae > Calotriton > Calotriton arnoldi. The sequence continues at coordinate 421,280 of CAWUFW010007798.1, read as the reverse complement.
ATACTATGGACCCTGAATTTCTAGTTAAAAAACTGTGCTATGTATGCGCATTATGTAGTGCCCAGGTTAAGCAGACTGGTATTGGTAACATCCCCATTTGTAAAGAGGTAATAATGCCTCTTTCTAAAGAGCACACAATGCAGGGCTTTCTCATTAACGTAAGATCCCTGATTAAGAACAAAGTGGCCTTCAGAGACTTTGTCTCGCTAAGAAAGCCAGACTGGGTCTTTATCACGGAAACATGGGCCACGGACTCTTCAGGTCCTGACCTTGTGGATGCAATCCCGTCTGGGTACAGCCTTGTTAGGCTGGATAGGGTAGGCCGACGGGGTGGGGGGTTGGGCATTCTCCATAGAGAGACATTGGTCTGCCGTACACAGCCTCTGACCGCACCCCCGACCTCTACCAAGCTCTCTATTTTTCAATTAATTGGCATCCCACGGATAGCTTTTCCGGTGTCCTTTGCTATCGGCAACCGGGCTCTAGGGCTGCTTTTAGTCAGAATTTTAGTAGTCTCTTAGAACCCTTCTTAGAAAGATTTAATCATACTCTCTTGGGCGATTTTAATTTCCATTTAGATAAGACACTGTGTAAGGATACCCAAATGCTTTTGGAAACCCTGGGCTGTTGTGGTTTCACACAGCTGGTTAGGAGTCCCACCCATAGGGCGGGACATATCCTAGATGGTATTTTTTCCAATGACGATCGAATCATGGTGGGAGAACCTTTTCCCCTAGCCTGGTCTGACCACTTTGCCATCCCTTTTGACTTACGTATTTCGACATCACGGAGTGGTATTTCTGAAAACAGAAATTGGGATGAAAGGAGAAACCTTAGTCTTATTAGTAAGGAAGCACTCACTAACCTCTTTAATAACTTTCAGCTCTCCGGGCACCAGGATGCTAATCTGGCAGCAGCTGAACTATCGCAACAACTAGCAGTAGCATTGGACACCTTAGCACCAGTGAGCAAGCACTATTCAGCAAGAAGAAAACTTTCTGCTCCCTGGTTTTCTGAGAGACTCAGAAAGATGAGACAGGTGTGCCGCAGACAGGAGAGGCTGTGGCATACAGACCTAGCGCCATTGGGTAGGGAATTGCACAAGCAGTGTTTGAAAGAATATAAAGCGGATATTATGGAAGAAAAGGTGTTATACTATTCAAAGATCACAGAGTCGATGAAATCCTCTAGGGATCTTTTTAATGTCATCAACTCCCTTACCTCCCCCCCAGTCACAGATCCCTCAGAGTTTTCTCAGGAGTTCTGTTATAAAATATCCAATTTCTTTCGGACTAAAATCACAGACATTTATTCCTTGCTGGAAGCCTCCAATGCGGGGTCGCCTGCTCAGTCTACGTCCCTTTTTAATGAAGATGCTTTTATGGAGGACTCGTCTAGGCTACTTTCTTTTCCTTGCTTAGCACCTGATGTTACTGATCGGCTTCTAGAAGGAGTCAAATCTGGTTCCCCTTTGGATCCCTGCCCCCTTAAGGTGCTAAAAATTGGTCGAGAAGTCATTGTTCCACACCTTACTGATGTTTTAAATGTAGCTATCTCAGAGGGACAGTATCCCACCCTGTGGAAGACTGCAGTGGTAAAGCCACTTTTAAAGAAGCCTTCTTTGGACCCCACAGAATTGAAAAACTATCGTCCGATCTCATTGCTTCCTGTTCCAGCTAAGATCTTGGAAACTTATTTAAATTCCCACCTTAGCGCTTACTTAATGGATCACCAATTACTTGATGGTTCACAACACAGTTTCAGAAGCCATCACAGTACGGAAACGGCATTAACTGCCGTATTTAACAATATCCGTACTCAAGTGGACGCAGGGCATACCACGCTGCTTGTTCTACTTGACCTTACCGCATCTTTTGACACCCTATCTCCTCTGAGACTAGTTGAGCATCTCAGAGAGATAGGGGTCGGGGGATCGGCTCTGGGGCTTCTTGCTTCATTTCTTAGTGACCAGGTACAGACAGTGAAATTTGGCCAATTTTACTCGGACTCTAACTCCCTGTCATGTGGTGTTCCTCAGGGCTCTTCCCTGAGCCCAACACTTTTTAATATTTATGTGGCCCCGCTTGCTAAGGTGGTGAGATCCTTCGGGTTGGAGGTGTTGTCCTATGCGGACGACACCCAAATAATGGTGTCCATCACTCATAATATTAAGGACTCTGCTCTTAATTTTAGGAATTGTATGCAGGCAGTCGCCTCCTGGATGGTGGCTAATTTCATGAAATTGAACGGGGAGAAGACTGAGGTCTTGATCTTCGGCAGCAAACTGGACATCTGGTCCAGCGATTGGTGGCCAGACACGCTTGGCGCTTGTCCCTGCCCTGTATCCTACGGGAAAAATGTAGGGATTATAGTGGACAATTCACTTTCCTTGAGCCGGCAGGTCAGTAGGACAGTGTCCACTTGTTTTGGGATCATTAGGATCCTCAGGAAAATCTCCCATTTTCTTTCATTTGACTCACATAAACAGGCTGTTATTGCATTGGTAATGTCCAGACTGGATTATTGTAATGCCCTGTATTTAGGCATTAATAAAGGTCTGGTGCGATGTTTGCAGCTGGTGCAGAATGCTGCGGCCAGGCTGGTGATGAGTCTTCCGAAATTCTACTCAGTCTCAGCCTCTCTTAGGACGCTACACTGGCTTCCTCTGGACTGTAGGATCCTCTTCAAAACATTTTGCCTAACGCATAACGCCTTCTATGGCGTAGGCCCTGATGGTATTAAGGCTATATTCCATCGCTATGTTCCAACTAGACGGCTCCGATCTGCAGATAAGAATCTGTAAACAGTACCGAGGTTTAATAAGGCAAAATGGGGAGGTAGAGCTTTCGCGATTGCTGTTGCGAAGTTGTGGAACTCCCTTCCGGAACAACTTTCTGGTCAGATGTCACATTCTAACTTCCGTAAAGCCCTGAAGACCTGACTTTTTTCACAGATTTTAGTATAAGTCTGTCATCTTGTCTGCCCATTAATTCCGCAATAGCGCCTTGACGCCCTTGGGCTAAGTTTAGCACTCTATAAGTCTTATATTCATTCATTCATTTTGATCCTGATAGCAGGCTTCAGCTACCTATATTACTTAGTACAGGAGTCCTGTACTCTTTAATTTCTAGATTTTTAAAGTGCTGATAATTTAACTGTTCTCCCTCTGATGAGGGAGAGCTTAGGGTCTGCCTCCTGCCCCTCAGCTCCTCACAGCCTACTAGTTAAGGTTTTGTGGCAGGACTTATTACCTGTTCCTCTGTCTGGGCACCTGTGAATCTCCTTAGCCCTGGATCTTCCTCAACAGCACCCTGTGTCCCTCAATTCAGGTTATACTCCCTACCTGCACTCCCCAGGCACCACAGCCACCTGACCACTTGCATGGTGCCTGTGTTTCCAGCAGTAGTCAGGCCCCCCCTTCATGGACAGACCACACAGGACCAATGCACAGATATTCCAGGGGAACCTCCTTCTCAAGGGCCCCAAGCAATTCCTTCTTCAACTGTCCCCTGGAGGGATTGTGGAGGCTAGCGCCACTGGCCCTGGAGAGACCGATCCACAGAGTCTAAGTCTGTACAAGTCTAGAGGAGTACCATCACTCCACACAGAGGTTCATCCGCAAGGGGTCCTTCAATTCTTGTTCCAGGTTCCAGTGGTTCTCAAAGTCTCTGCGCTGTGCAGAACATTTTGAGAGGGAGTGGGATGTTCCAGAAAGTGGGCACCTCTGATGACACATTCTCACCCCATGTCTGTCCCACCCCTCCTGCGCATCACCTTGGGACTTATTAAAAAGGCAGTTTCAAATGGTCAATGATCACAGCTCTATGAGAACTGTAAGCCCATTCCCAACTGCCACTGTCAAACTGGTTCCTCCCCCCTGCTCCCTTTAATGTTTCTCTGGGAAGGGCATGTCCACATTTATCAGGCGGCATGAAATGCCCCCACCTTCTTCCTCATCCAGGAGCAGTCTTAATTCAAATGGGCCTTAAATCTAGGGGAGCACACTGTAAACTTCTCTCTTGATCAAGCTAATGAGAAATTATTACTTTGTGCCATATTCACTTACAGTATGAAAACACTAAAGGTCTGCTTTAGATTTTGGTGGGCAATGTACTCTGTCACATCCTCTAAACTGATGATCAATCTGCTCTATTGGTTTCTGCCAGAGATGCCCCCACAGTCTCCATGGTGGAAACCTTCAAGTGAGGCCTGACAGCTTGGGGCTGTTGGTGCAAGTACAACAGACCTTCTGCCCTATTTAGAGTGGGTGGTCTGATGTACTTTTTTTTTCTTCCAACTGCCAGGAAAAGCCTAGAAGTACTGAACTGAAAAAATGAAATGAGCCTAACACCCTGGGAGAATACCAGGGTGTCCGGGTCATTAGTATTTTGTTTGACAAAATCAAACTCCTGCTTTGATAGTTTGTTTTGTAAAACAAAACATTTTGCTGAGCAGCAGCATGAAATATGGCAGCTGCTCAGCAAAGGTTTAGTGCCTTCAGAGGGTCACCGTGGTGGCAGTTCCTCTGAAGGCACAAAGATCTTTGTCAGGCCGGTGGCGATCTCTAAATGTGGAACCAGGTATTCCACCAGGGTGTGGGTGGTAATGGCTTTTGTCACCCTGAAAGTGGCAGAAATATAAATGAGGCCCTAAAGTACTAAAGACTTTTAGTAAAGGTCAGTAGTCTTACTCACTCAGGCTGTACGGGGGTGCACATGTGTGCACACATGATCATGAGTAACCACCCAGAACGTCTTACCTCACCAGCACAGCAGCAAAACTTTTTTTAAAAGGTGGGCACTGTGAGTGAGATTCAATGAGACTCACCAGCAGTAGAGATCCAAGAACCAGGTGGCCCAAAAGTGGAGATGAATCAGGTCACAGTCCCATTCATAAAAGTGGATTAAAGGAACAGTCTACAACGTGAACCTCTAATATGTGTTCTATCTCTTGATAAATGTATCAATTTCACTGCTTACACCGAGCACTTACTTTCTCCTTTAATCCTCCAGCATGTTGTACTGACAGGAAGCACTAAGCAGGCTATGCATTTTCAAACTACCTCCCCCAATTCAGCCCTCGCCTAACTGTGCTCCCTGCACTGTAGAGATCTACACCTCCAGGCTGAACCTAATGATATGTGTGCCCCAACTAAATTCTGTTTAAGTTGATTGACACTGCCTATGGAATAACCAGAGTAACGCTCCAACCAAGAGTGGCCATCCTTTCACCAGTGTTCAAAGAAGCTTAATTAAAAAAAAATCACAATCACAATCAGTATCAATCAGCCTTAGCCAAGCTCGCTCCTGCAAGGTGATGGATGCTCTCGCCATCGTCTTGATCCGACTCAACTCTGACTCTAATATAAACATATACACCCTCGTAGGTTTATTGCTAAGCATGCCCTATCGTGTATCAATCTATGTGCCCGTTCTTCCACTAGCACCTAGTTACTAACTCCTTTCCATTGTATCACTGATCTGAAATATTAATCTTATGTAACATGTTTTTGAAATATTCACACACAATTTTAAGGATCCTCCAGTTTCTTTCCATACATTCGAAGTAAAAGAGGTAGAATCGGCTGGGGTGTGTCCATCTCCTTCTTCCCTGTCCTCTTTTAGCAGACAGCAAAGATCGATAAAATGTGACCTGGAAGACTTAATAGAATAAACTAGGGGGCATATTTACAAGCCCCTATTGCCATTGGAGCGTCACGTTTTTGACGCTCCCGCGGCGTAACGCCATTTTCAATATTTACAAAGTGGCGCTAAGCCATTTTCTAAATATGCCACTTTCCGCTGTAGTCGTCTGCGACAAAGGGGCGTGCAATGGGTGTTGCTGTGGGCATTCCATCACAAAAAATTAGGGACCTAGGGGCACATGCATCAAAGGTTTTTGCGATCGCAAACGGTGCGAATCGCAAAAATCGGCCGTTTGCGATCGCAAATTGGCCTTTGGAGATGCATGAAAGTGTTTCCTATGCGCAATTTAAGAATTCGCAATTAATTGCGAATTCCTAAATTGCGATTGCATTTAAGGAATCGCAATTTGCGATTCCTTAAATGCAATGCTAGAAGCACTTTCAAATAGCGATTTCGCTATTTGGGACCGCAAATTACAGACAAATCAAACTTGTCTGTAATTTGCAAAACCTTCGAAAAATGCTCTAAAATGCATTTTTTTAAGTTTTAGGTTACACACACACATGCCCTTGGGGCATGTGTGTGCGCAACATGGGTGCACATCACAATTTCAGGGGTGCAACAGGGTGTCATTTTGACACCCTGGCACCTTGAAATTGCATTCTCAATTTGCGATTCTCTAATTGCGAATCGCTAATTGAGAATGTCTTCCCATTCATTCCTATGGGCCTCTAGGCCCATAGGAATTAATGGGGAGGTATTCCTTAATTGCGACTCGCAATTAGCGAGTCGCAATTAAGGAATGTTTAGGAATCGCTATTTTTATAGCGATTCCTACATGCATAGGCTTTGCGATTCCTTAATTGCGATTCCTTAATAATCGCAATTAAGGAATCGCAAAAGCCTACCTTGATGCATGTGCCCCCTAGTGTGCATAAAGGTCCAGCATACATGCCCCAATGTTAATTCTAAAAAAAAAAAGGTATGCTGTTCCAAAAGGGAATAAAGGGGAGTAGATCAGAGAAAGGGAGCCACAACAAGGGGAGTAGTTCCTTTTTGGAAGTGGGGCCCTCAAACACACTTGCGGGTGTCATGCTTCATCACTGGGCTTGCTCCTTGTCGGGCCAGCGCTGCAATGCCTGATGGACATCCTCAAGGGGGCACTTTATCAGAGATCTTTTTCCAAAGCCATAATGTGAAGTGCAAGTTAAGGGCCCTTTGTGTAGATTGAGGAAACGTAGGTGTTAATGTAGTGATTAGTGACTTAAAAAAGGCTAGGCAAGTCTCAAATCAAATTTGAATCCATGAGTATGCCTGACTTATTAAAAACGTGGTGTCACCAGTGGGGACAATGATCCCTGGTGTCTTCTAAGGTCAACATGTTTCATGCCGTCAATTAGTCAAGACCTAGGCAATTCTTCAGGATCGTAAAATTTGTAACTAATCTACAAAGTGTCTGAGACCAAGGATGCAACAAGTAGTGTCCAAACACTAAGTACCCTATAAGTGTACCTGCAGAATGTAAAATCACTGACCTGGGGGGGAGATATGAAAAGAAATCATAAAATAGCACCATACAGAGGAGTCTTGTATAGTACTTGTAAAGGCATGCAATACTAGCATGCACAAATTCGTGATTTGTAACAGGTATTGATTGGAACCAAGTTAGATAAACACGCGACACATACAGAAAAACATATAGGTGGTGTTTTCATACACTGTGGTCAAAAGGGGGAGAAAACACTCACCCAATGAGTCATCCCCTCCTCGAGAGAAACACTGAGATAAATGCTAACAATTTTAGCATGCTGTTGGGAAGTAAAATGTAAATTGAAATTTTGTAAGTGAGCCCAGGGGGAGGAATAATAACCTCCATTCACATGATGGAAAGCCAAAGATCCAGTACTCATGTCATCCATTGGTGAACTTCACCAACGACCTACCCCTTCTCATGTGCCTCAGGAGTGAGGACTTGGAGGTGGTCGTTTGGTGGATAAACCCTCCATCCGGCCCTAATTGGTGACAGGTGGTCCGTATGAAGTGGTTAATTGCTGATCACAGGTCAGCAGTGATGGGCTGGGGATCGTGGGTGCCATTTTGTAGTGGGTTAGGAGCCCATGTATCACATGGATGGCTGTTAGCAATTAATGTGGCAGAGCTGAAAATCGTTGAAGCGCTCCCATTGAATGTGGGCGTGTATGCAGTAGAGAATTGACAGGGACAAACAGAGCTAACTCTCACTGAAATAGTGTAGTCAAGTATTAATCATGCAGTGTCTTTACAGAGTCTGATAACCCACTGGGTTCTGGCCAATAGCCGGAGGTAGAACCTGTGTGTCATGGTTACTCCCATGGCATTCCACCACAACATCAACTGCTTTTTTATGCTGCCCAAGATTTACAAGGAGGTGCAAATCTGAGGCAGCGCCAAAACTAATGCCATGCAAGAGCAGACGTTAGAATAGGGCATGAGGAGAAATGCTTTTATTTCTCCTTGTTTTTTGCTTTTTCTATGTGTGTTGCATTCTGCAGCACAATGGAATGAGCAAACTGCCATTAAAGGTGTCCCTTCCTGAACATAAACAATCATTAAATAATGACAATTTGCTACTTCTATGTGTGCAGCACACATAGAAGTAACAAATAGGCATTAGGGATTGTATCCCTTCCTGCACATAAACAATCACCCCCTGCAATGCAGGCACCCTTGCATTGTGGTGCAAGGGTGCCTGTGTTGGCGCTAGGCAACTGATTTTAGCACCAGCGCTAGAGAAAACACAGGGGTGTGCCATATTGTAGTAAATACGGCGCATCCCTGCATTTTGAAAACGTCGGAGAACGGCGCTGCCAAATTTGGCGTTGCTCCCCGCTCCGACATTTTCTAGTAAATGGATCACTGACAGAATATCGACGACAGGAATATCGAGGTACACAAATATCGTGTACAGAATATCGATGTCAAGAATATCGACATCCTATCTCTACAAAGGTAAGTACAAAAATATCGAAACCAAAATATCGTTGTTTAAAATATCGTTGTTCAAAATATCGTTTTTTTAAATGTCTTAAAAATGATATAAAATAAATTAAATAATAAATATAATTAATGAAAACATAGGGCATCATTACGATGTCCGCCCGCCACCGCAGCAGAATGCGGGACCGTCCGCAAGGAGTGCGGCGGTCCCGCACATGCTATTAGGATGCCACCGCGACGGTGGCAAGCCCTATTCACAGCATTGTGGCGGGCGGTGCTCACCGCACCGCCCGCCACAATGCTGTGAATGCACCTCGTGCATGTGCATGCACAACGTGACAGGCATCGCACGGTGCCTGCCACCTTGTGCATACATATGCAGGGGGGTACCATAGGTACCCCCCATGTGCACCCCCCACCCCCTCAACACCGTGGGGGCCCGTTACAAAGACTGTATGCCTTTCCATGGCGGCAACGCCGCCATGGAAAGGCTGCACTCCGCAGTCATCATAATATGGATGGCGGTGTCTTGGAGACACCGCCACCATACTATCCTTGGTTTCTGCCGGTCAATGAGTCGACCGGCGGAAAAGCGGCGGACGCTCCTTCTGTCCGCCGCGGACCCCCCAGCCATCATAATATGGCGGGGGGTCTTTGCTGTCTGGATGGCGGGCGGATCGCCCCCGCCGGGCCGGCGGTGACTACCGCCGGCCCGGCGGGGGCGATCCGCCCACCATCATAATGACCCCCATAGTTAGAATTATTAAAAAATGTTACAAATGATAAATAATAAATGTAATATAAAAAACAATTAAACATACATATATAAAAATTATTATATACATATTTACTTATTAATATTGATAAATAATTATTTTATTAAATTATAAAATGTTAGAAACATAATAAAAATTATACATACATATATATACATACATATACCTGTAACATAAATATAAAAATAAGATATATATATAATAAATTAAAATATTAAAATAATTATTTATTTTTAAAACAACATTTTACACTACATTAACTAAAACAGTAGGAAAAATGTTGGATAGCGTAGAGGATAAAATTACTATTCCCACTCCAGGGAATGCAAAAGTAGGGAAAGTGTTGGATAGCGGAGGGCATAAAATTACTATTCACACTCCAGGGAGTGAAACAGTAGGGAAAGTGTTGGATAGCGGAGGGGATAAAATTACTATTCCCACTCCAGCAAATGCAACAGTAGGAAAGTGTTGGATAGCGGAGGGGAATAATTTACTATTATCACTCCAGCAAATGCAACAGTAGGGAAAGTGTTGGATAGCGGAGGGGAATAATTTACTATTCCCACTCCAGGGAGTGCAACAGTAGGGAAAGTGTTGGATAGCGGAGGGGAATAATTTACTATTCCCACTCCAGCAAGTGCAACAGTAGGGAAAGTGTTGGATAGCGGAGGGGAAAAATTTACTATTCCCACTCCACGGAGTGCAACAGTAGGGAAAGTGTTGGATAGCGGAGGGGATAAAATTACTATTCTCACTCCAGCAATTGCATCAATAGGAAAGTGTTGGATAGCGGAGGGGAATAATTTAATATTCCCATTCCATTAAGTGCAACAGTAGGGAAAGTGTTGGATAGCGGAGGGGAGAAAATTACTATTCCCACTCCAGAGAGTGCAACAGTAGGGAAAGTGTTGGATAGCGGAGGGGAATAATTTACTATTCCCACTCCAGCAAGTGCAACAGTAGGGAAAGTGTTGGATAGCGGAGGGGAATAATTTACTATTCCCACTCCACGGAGTGCAACAGTAGAGAAAGTGTTGGATAACATAGGGGATAAAATTACTATTCCCACTCCAATAAGTGCAACAGTAGAGAAAGTGTTGGATAGCGGAGGGGATAAAATTACTATTCCCACTCCAGCAAGTGCAACAGTACAAAAGTGTTGGATAGTGGAGGGGAATAATTTACTATTCCCACTCCACCAAGTGCTACAGTAGGGAAAGTGTTGGATAGCGGAGGGGATAAAATTACTATTCCCACTCCAGAGAGTGCAAGAGTAGGGAAAGTGTTGGATAGCGGAGGGGATAAAATTACTATTCCCACTCCAGGGAGTGCAACAGTAGGGAAAGTGTTGGATAGCGGAGGGGAATAATTTACTATTCCCACTCCAGCAAGTGCAACAGTAGGGAAAGTGACGGATAGCGGAGGGTAATAATTTACTAATCTCACTCCACGTAGTGCAACAGTAGGGAAAGTGTTGGATAGCGTAGGGGATAAAATTACTTTTCCCACTCCAACGTGTACAACAGTAGGGAAAGTGTTGGATAGCGGAGGGGATAAAATTACCATTCCCACTCCAACAATTGCAACAGTAGGGAAAGTGTTGGATAGCGGAGTGGATTAATTTACTATTCCCACTCCAGCAAAATAATAAACATTAATTAATAAATACTTAAATAATAAAAAATAATTTACCTCCCACCAAATCCCCTATAAATGACACCACCAATATTGTAAAACATGACACAATTAACATAATTGCTTAACAATTAATTAATTAACTAATAACAATGAACAATCACATTAAAAACAATTAGTAATAAATTAATTCACACTATTAAGACTATAAAATAGCAATAACTAAATATTATATAAAAAATGTTAAAAAATATATTAAATTTTAATTACTTCCTACACTACTCCCTTATAAATCCACAACCCGCTCCTAAAAAAATGACACAATGTACATATTTACCAATTAATTATTAATAATTAATAACCAATTAATAATTAATTAATAATAAATTATTTAACACAATTAACAATATAAAATATTAAATACACAAATATTAATTAATACAAATTATTAATTAACTATTTAAAATTAAATTACTTCCCACCCTACTCCCCTATAAACCCACAACCCGCTCCTAAAAAAATAACACAATTAACATATTTACCAATTAATTATTAATAATTAATATCCAATTAATAACTAATCAATAACAAATTATGTAACACAATTAACAAAATAAAATAGTAAATACATAAATATTAATTAATAAAATTATTAATTGATTAAATATAATTAAATTACTTCCCACCCTACTCCCCTATAAACCCACAGCCCGCTCCTAAAAAAATGGCACAATTAACATATTTACCAAGTAATAATTAATAATTAATAACGAATTAATAACTAATTAATAACAAATTAATTAACACAATTAACAATATAAATTATTAAATACAAAAATATTAATTAATTAAATTTATTAATTAATTAATTATAATTAAATTACTTCCCACCCTATTCCCCTATAAACCCACAACCCACTACGGAACTAAAACGCAATATTTAATTTTTTAAATTAATAACTTCTTGAAATTATTAATAAATATATTATAAATAAATTACTTCCCACCATATTCCCCTATAAACCCACAACCCGCTACGGAACTAAAATACGCTAAAATTAACTATCATAAAATGTATTATTTCTAAAAATTTCAAACATACATTACAAAAATAAGCTATACTTATACAAAATATTTAAATCACATACTTTTAACACATACTAAAATACAGAACACTAAAATAAATTTCGATATTATTAACAACGATATTTTTACTAACGATATTACTAACTTCGATATTAAGTAAAACAATATTTCTTACCTGCATGTCGATATTCTGGTCGACGATATTCTTGCAGGTCGATATTATGCCACATCGATATTTAAACATCGATATTCTGGTATATCGATATTTAAACATCGAAATTATGTCTGCTTACCCTAGTAAATATGCGCCATTTGATCTCTTGAAGATGACATCTGGGATCAACTTGGACTTTGTGGTAGAACCAGTCCAGGCAACAGCCAGCCACCCCTCTCTCATCGCGATTCTTCGTATTCACTTCTGCAAGGAGACTAAATATTGGATAAGAAAACAGTCAAACAAAATGCAGTAATCCAAAGTAATCATGGAGAATTATGTACATAGTATCTCAACTCATGAACTCGAGCGCAATCGACTGAGTAACTCTTCTCTAAAAAACACAATGCAAAATACATGACCAAGATCAAATCTAAAGGTAGGTGCAGAATAATATAAAAGTTAATTTAAAATTTTCTAACATGCCTAAAGGATTATGATTTCCAGGACTTTCCTTGCCACTGCATGCATTTATTTGACAGTGGTAGTTGTAGTATTTGGTCATTATTATTGTTGTTTGGTGTAAACAGTAGATACTGAGGGGCATATTTACAATAAAGTGGCGAAGCGTGTCGTTAAGCCAAGAAGCCTAACAAAACGCTTCGTCACTTTAGAAATGCAGGTCTGCACCATATTTACTAGAATATGGTGCCGCCCTGCATTTCCCCCTGCGATGGCGCTAACTTTAGCTGCCTAGTGCCAACGCAGGCACCCTTGCACTATGCTGTGTTGAGGGGAAGATTGTTTATGTGCAGGAAGGTCCTCCTTCCTGCACATAAACAATCTTTGAAATGCCGTTTTGTAACTTCTATGTGTGCTGCTTAATGAAGCAACACAGAAGTTGCAAAGCGGAATTTTTTTTAAATGATTGTTTATGTGCAGGAAGGGGGACCTTCCTGCACTTAAACAATCATAGGCAATTTGCTGTTTCTATGTGTGCTGCGCAAGGCAGCACACATGGAAACAGCAAAAACGAAGACAAATACAGCATTTCTCCTTATTTCGCCTGGTTAAGACCAAGGTTGTCCCTGGTCTTAATTTTGGCACTGTTTCCTATTTACGCTGCCCTTGTAAATAGGAGGCAGCGTCAAAATCAATGGGTGTTGCGGTGGAACGCCCACCACAACACCCATTGCCCTCCCCTTTCACGCTAAATACAGCTTGAAAGGGTGCCTTATTTACAAGGCAGCGTTAAGCCACGTTAAGTAGCTTAACGCTGCCTTGTAAATAAGGCGAGCCCCCTATCGCCATCACAGCGTCACTGAAAGTGATGTTGTGATGGTGATAGGGGCTTGTAAATATGCCCCTCAGTTCGAAAGACGTCAGTAGCAACTGACGGTTGCAACGAATCCTATTAGTTTGCTGTTTACTTTTCAGTGCTGCTGTAATACAGTTCACTGAAATATATGTCACCTGTTTCAGAGCTTTTCAGAAGAAGGAAGGTTGCTTATTTTGCTTCTACATTGACACCCCTAGAAAATTAATTTGCCACCATGTCAGGCACTGTTGTTTCAAGTGTGCACAAAAATCTATAGCAGAGGTTGTTGTTCCACAGATCCAAGAGACGTGCTTTTCAGTTAGCTGAGCTCTATAGGAGATCAGTAAAAAAGGCAGAATTCGCCTTAAGCCCAGTAGTACACCGTGCTGACTAGGCCCCTGACAGACGTGACAGAACGTGTTGCCCAGTAGCGGCTCGTGGAGGGAGTGCCGCGGGGCGGTGAGGCGGGGCGGTGGAGGAGCAGGGTGGGGGGTAGTAAACTACGGCATACGGCCGAACAGAGGTAAGTAAACAAATAAATCAATAAAACTAATTTCTTTGCACGCGCTGCATCGCATTTGGCAATGCAGCGCGTGCAATGAAATTCGTTCTATTGATTTATTTGTTTACTTACCTCTGTTCGGCCGTATGCCGTAGTTCTACCCCCACCCTGCTCCTCCCCCGCCCGCCCACCACCCCGCGGCACTCCCTCCACGAGCCGCTACTGTGCTGCCTCTGGGGTGCATTTACATCTTTTCTGTAGCGACGATTTTGCTGCATTATTCTTTTTAAAGATGGTTATTCCTAAATCCTGGAGTAGCTCGTGGTGATTTCAGTCGAAGAACTGCAGTGAGAAATAGCTTTGACACAGTGGGCTTTTCTTCTTGCACAGTATTTACTGTAACTAATAGTTCATGTGGATTATAGGCAATGACACGCAAGTTGTTTTGGTACGTCATGGGAAATAAAATACTGGATTTGTCTCTAATATGCGTTTAGTGACACCTGCGATCCGCCTCCCTTTTCCTGGGAGACACCCCCCAGATCTGTGGAGGCAACAGAAGATGACACTCCTTCTCTCACCTGGTGGCCAAAGCCTGGAAGGACCTTCCCCTGCACCTTAGGACCACCTCATCGCTCTGGGAGTTCAGGAAAGGACTCAAGACCTGGCTGTTCGAATGAACGGAGCACAGAGAAGCAGCTCTAAACTCCAGTTCCTTTGGACGCTCACGGGTGATTTGCCAAGCTATATAAATCCTGATTGATTGATAAATAATATGGCAACTTTAATAGTTCATAATAATTGCAGGGAGTAACTATAGACTAAATGCATCATGAGACATCAGTGTCAGATTTAAGAACAAGCACTGGCAACGCCAATAGTTTTCGCCTATGACATCGCAACACAGAATTGTTTGCTCAGCCAATGCTTTTTATTTTTTGGGGCATTTTATTTAATAGAAACCATTACAAAAAGGTTGACCTGTGATATGATAACATATTTTATTGATGTTCAATTGATTGAAATCATTACATCACAACACACATAAATGTGAGTTAAAAATCATTACATCAGGCAGAATAAACCATAATGTCTAATCACATAAAATCATTACTTTACTGTACCTATAATTATGCCTAAATTCATTACCGCAGGCTGGACCTTGGCTGCACCATAGATTATATTATTCTGCCCTCCCTGCAACTAAACCGCTAAATGAGCATTACTACCTTCATCTTACCGGGCCCCCGTGGGTCACAGTTCCTCAGTGGCTAACCATGCCAAAAGTGCCACACGGCTACAGTGCTTCTGGGTGTTGCCTGACTCACGTTACATAGTCCACCAATAAGGCCCTTTCCGTGCCAACACACAATGGTGGTAATAGTTTGAAAATTAGATAACTAAAACCATAAAACAATTCAAATCTGTGACTACTGAAACCTCCTGCAAAACTGTACAAATACTTTAAACAGTAAATAGAGCAAATACTTTGTAGCAGCTGTTGCCCAATGTGGGATCTAACCATGCAGATCCAGAATCCGGGTTGTGCAATCGATGCAATGTGCACAGGTGTGGTATCAGCTGTCAAGCCCAGTTCTAAATTTTGACGAAATTGGCTCCGAACAATACCCCCAATGCCAAGCAAGTGGTGATACTCGTGTTGTATATTTTGTAATTAACTGTTGCCCTTGCGTGCACTAATAGAATTTGGGGGAGAAAAGTGCTGCCTAAGTATACTGACAAATTTGGTGCACCTTGACAGAGCCCACGGGCAATACTCTTGGGACAGATAGAAGACACGACCTGGCAGGAAGACTGGTCTAATTAGTAGTCTCCTCTCTAGATCCAACACTGGACAACAGCATAACATATGTATCCATGATTCTGATCCGTAAGAACATAACCTGTTCTCCATTTTGTCACTGCCACTCCCAGGCCAGATTAAAATTTCTTATAGGCAGTACTAGTTGTCTCATATACAATATCTGGCGGCAAGTAACTCCATTTATGACTTCAATGAGATACGGTTGTGCTTTCCCTGGAAGATAAGAGTTATTCGGAGGTTAGACCAATGCCTAGTTGTCTACAGATAGTAAGTCTTGCTCCCTTGAGGACTCTTTTAATTGAAGGTTAATGGCCTTATTCCAGGTGTTGAATGGGACATCCCCAGTTTGGAGCGCTGTTTCTTCAATCTTGAGTGACTTTATTTCATCTCTTGTTTGGGAATAACAAGGGTTGCTAGGAGTTTCAAAGATACATTTTAGGTGTCCTTTTAATGATTAAGACTGTTCCCTTGTGTTCCTAATGTAATATTTCAACATGGAGGCATGACAGTCCAGTTTTGGATTGCCAGACGGAGTTCCAGCCTTGGCCTGGACTGATGAGCATAAAGTGGTTGTTGAAATATTTTCCTATATGCTCTACAGTGAATCTGTTCCAAAGTTGAGTCTAGGGAACCCGGGTCGTCATGATGACCATATTGTACAGCTGGCATAAGACTCGCCTTAAATATCCTTAATATTGGCTCCACTGAGGCACTGCTCAGTTTCCGATACAGTTGGGCAATGTCATACGTAATGGCTGCCCCCTTTTTCATTAGAGCATTAGCCTGAGCCACTGAGGTGCTGTTTTTGCTGAGCCACATGACCAGGCAATTCTACTTTCTAACAGTGCTGATAGTGTTGTTGGCGTCATTCTGGTTGGAAGCTTGCATGAGAGAAGGAGCCTGTGCAACGCGGTAAGAGCTGCACCAAACACCACACACCACTGGAGCCGCTGGAGAGGGAGCCGCCAGGGAACCAAAGCAGAGGGGGAAAGCTGGAGGAACGGAACATGGAGGGCGGCTGAGGTGCTGACCCAACTTCTATGTGGCTACGACAGCGGCCAGCCCATTCCACCCAAGCAGCCGATCCCCCAATCTTTACAAAGCGCCCTACCACCTCCAAAGCCCCAGCTCCCAGCATATATCAAGTAACAGGAGAACACAGGTCACTGATTCACAGACTAACAGAGCGGCAGGGGCAAGGTGGTTACAGGCGGCGAGTGGATGTGAGTGTTTATGGCCCATTCTGTTTTGCCACGGGCTTCAATGCTCTAGTTCTTCACCGCTTGTCCCTCTTCTGCCCTGCCCCCAGGCCCTACTTGACAGCTCATACGCCAGCCCCCTACTAGCCCAAGAAGAGTCTAGAAGGGTTAAAGAAGTCAAAGGTGCAATAACTATACTGATGCCCTTCCAAACAGTTGCAAACAAAGTCATGTGAAGTTATATGCTACTCTACATTAAAGCCACAGCAGCAATCTGCAGCAACCATGGTCAAACACTGGATTAGCATAGCTGCAATACATTACAAGACCAGCTAAGGGTCAACTAACTGCTGGCTAGGTCACGCAGGTGTGGTAGTGCCCCTAGGACTGAGGAAGTGGCCCACCTAATTCCCTGCGTCAGTGCTAACACCCATAGCCACACAGTGCATAGCAACAATGAAGACGGATAGGAGAGCGATCCATAAGGTTCTCATTGCTGTGTGTTCATACCCCTTCAAAGCTACAGAACTCCAGGAGGAGAGGCGGCGCAGCCAGGGTAATTCAGACCCAACAAGCCAGACTACACGCCCACTGGTCGGAGACAGTGAAAGAAATTGAAAAGTCTTGTGATCTTCGACCCAAGTGCAACATCTCAGAAATGGTGAGACAAAAGCAGTTAACATGCAAAAATGGTCTGGTGGGTGACACAATGGATGACCAGGCACTCCTAGATCCCGTCACTCCTTCCAGTCCCAAAGCAGTGACTAAGGCAGACTTTTTCAAGGGTCCTACTCTGTCCCCGTCTCAGGTGTGGCCTCCTTCTAAGAACTCCATCCAAACGATATCTTCATAAGGCAATGGAAATAGCTCAAAAGGAACAAACGCTTCTCCAGACATGGCATCCACAGAAATGTGCTTGAATAGCTCGGGGTGCTCAGTCAGAAGCCTGCCCAGCACACCTCAGGAAGCCACATTAATGTTAAGTAAAGATGTCACTTTTGCGGGGTCCCCAGATTGCATAGCTCACAATTATGCCCCAGTCTAAGACCATGTGAGTCAATTATAGACCTAACTACAGATTCTATTTTAGAGCCTGCTCTACTCTCATATGAGCCTAAGAAAGCCCTGGCCGGCGGGCAGGAGCAAACGAAAGAGGCGCGACCAGCTTCAGCACCAGCCCCCCCAAAAACAGGCAACTTCCCAGATACCACAAGTGCAGATTCAAGTTTAAACAGGATCTTGACCACTGCTCAAGTCTACCAAGCCCTGGACTGGACCTCAGAACTGACAAGTCATCTAGCCTTGTCACCTCAAACAAGTGAAACCCCTATAAATTAAAAAAACGTTCACACATTACACAGAAGGGAGAGTTTCACAGACCAAGAACTGGGATTTCTGTCGGATTGTTTTCTTTCTAATATAGAGGCACAAATAGATGAAACACTGGGGCAAACCCTGCTAGTGGTGCAGGGATCAGTATAAACTGCCTCAGAGCCAGCTTTGACCCCTCGGGGCACACCGCACATTCAAGAGCTGGTAGCAATAAGAGCCACGCAGGACACAATAGCCGGGTCCCTACTCTGGCAGTAAAGCAAAATGGAACTACAATTAGACCTGATTCAATCACTGGCAACTCACCTAACAGAAATTGGATCCAAACGCAATCTTCTGGAATCCGAGGTAAAACTCCTCAAGAAAGACAAACCCGCCCATGCTCCTCAATCATTAACAAGTTGAACACCTTACCTGAGACATTGGGAACACTGGTGGGTACAATCAAGGAATTCACAATAAGTAAAGCATCACAGGCTAAAATATTAAATGCCACTACGGTGGAGGTCATCTATCTAATGAACCATAGCATAATTAAAATGGCCACCCCCTCGGAAGTTTCTCATCAACCACTCGACATACAGGAACAGGCAACCTGTATTTCGCCAGTTATCAAGCCAATGGATAGACATGGGGAGCCCTAGGGAAGGACCACTCCGACAGATGACATGGCAGAAAACGCAAGAGGGCCACACGCAGCCTCTGAAACTGGAACAGCCCCAGAGCCTCTCTCAAAATCCAGCCAGACAAGAAGGGCAAAAAAGGTTAAAAAAACAAACAAAAAAGCAGCATTTACTAGAAAGAATTACACCGTCACACAAGCCACCCAAAAGCAATAATGCACAAGAAGCTATGGATCCTGGAAAACTCTTTCCAATTTTCACCCCTCCAATAAAGACAAAATCTCAATCCCCATTCTCCATTAGTACGTCCATTGCTATTTCTATAGCTGTACCTGTACTTTCCGAAGGGGAAGAGATACTTCTGAATGGGGAGGAGGGTGGGCCGGATATTGCCGGGCAGATGGTGCAAAATGCAATTTGATAAGCGGAACCCTTGGAGGGTGGAGAGGAAGGACAAGGGGCTCCCCCTTTAACCAGGGAGATGAACTGACAGGAGCAGGTGGGATGCCAGGAACACAAGGTGAAAGGACGGACCAAGGTACCCAATGTGAATGGACTTGGACTGGGTTAAATTTGGACCGCCTCTGTTAAATTCAACTGGGAAAGTGACCGCGTCAATCTGGAAAATATTAGCACAACGGAATGCCATTTGGGCAGAAAGGGCGACTATTGAAGAATTGGATATCGATCTTCACGTCCCCGCTCCAGTGAAATAACTGTTTGTTCTTTTAAAACCACATTTGGCTGAACCACCAACATGCATGTTGAAGGGTGCAATTGGGGTTAATCATAGCTGGGTCTCGGCCCTAGAGGGCCCAAGCGACCTTACAATTCACCGAAGGCATGACCAGAGGGAGGTATGCTCTGACACCATGAAGAAGGTATATAGCACGCAGGGGAGGCAGCTACTGGTCAAGCCCAACAGTCAGCGCTATCACCCCTAACATCATGCAGTGCCCCAGACATACGGTCTCGGGTTCCAAGCCTTTGCTAACAGTCATCTCTTGCAATGTAGAAGGCCTTAGAAGTATCATATTCAACAAGGAAGCAATGATCTATTTGGAATCAGGTGACATCCTGTGTCTCCAGGAAACCTGGGCACTTGCCTCCTCCACTCTGTCAGGCTTCTAAAAGATTTTTAAAGCAGCATCACAATCAAGTCTGTTTGGGCGCCCATCAGGAGAGCTATCAATTTTCATCAAGCAAATTATTGGCTGCCCCACTGGTCTTTGTTAGCACTACTGCCTAAACAATCTCTATCACTGGCTTGAAATTCAACCAGAGTGTGGCCAGTCTTACACTGGTGAATTGCTATCTCAACTTTGCTAAGAATGCCAAGATGGCGGCAGAACACAAGCTGCTGGACATCTTGGAATCTCTTATCCTAAACCACCTTGGCTATGACGGTTCCTACTTGGACAAGGTGCATACCTCCGCCAACCAGAAACCCAATTTCTAACAGAGGGGCACTGTTAGAATTGGGGTTTCTGGTTGGTTAAGGTATACACCCAAGCTAGGCAAAACCCACCACTCTAGTCAGGGAAAGCTAGATACACAACTGAGATAACCTATGCTCACCCTCTGGTAGCTTGACGCAGAGCAGGCTTATCAAAAGAGGGAATGTGTAAAGTATTTGTGTCTCGCCTGCCATCTCCGAAGGGACGACCTTAGTAATTCCAACTGGGCACCACGAGATGGTCCAAGAACATGGAGAGTGCACGTGACCTTTTGGTACTTTAGGTTCACGTTTCCCTCTGAAATAGAAGAGGGACGTTGAACATCGGGCCACACAGCTCCAGTGGTGGCTTGTATATCTTCACTTTTTACCTTTATCATCTTTGCAGAGTGACTGGATATTTAGGTCCTGACGAATGCCTGTTGGCAGAAACATGTTGACCTGACGTACTAGGGTATATCTATTGAATCCCTACCCATCTCAGCATTTTAATCATGTCGCTGTGACCACCTAATAAAGGTTCGGTGGACTCAGACAGACATTTATATATCACACTTTCTCAGACTTTCATGCACTCTGCCCCTCATTCACCTTCTTCTTACGCTCATCTTCGAAGAAAACACCTCAGCTCCTCCCCTAGGGGAGTTGTAGCCTACACTAAGGTGTGAGGAGGGAACCCAAATGATGAAGCATGTCACCTAACGGTGAGTAAGGGTTCTTGTCCTGAGGGATATCTCCCCCCCCCATAGGGTCCCACAGAACACCCGGCCTTCAGTATCTCTAAGTTTCTTTCACCTAGATCCAGCCAGACGTACGTCAATGTGATGTGTTGATGTAGAGCCAGCCATGTCTGGTTACTGGTCCAAAAGTGTCTGATTTGAAAGGGTCAGAGCCCCAGTACTCAAAATTGCCTTTGATTCAGGGCGTTACTTCAATGGAGCCCTCTGAAGTGCACAAGGATCCATCCTTTTCAACCCAGTCATGTCTGCCAGGCTACTGGTGAGGAGGTATCAGCCCTTTGTGTGTGGACAGGAAACTACCTATTGAAGTGTAAGTGCTTGCCCTTCCCAGTCCTCCCTGCCCAGGAAGGCACATCAGAAAGCAGATGAATGCAGATGCAGTTGAGTGTCCTGTGTTGTGACTGTCTAAAGGGCATTTCTAAATAAGTACGGTTAAATCTAACTTCACTAGACAGAAGAATTTATTGTTATCAATCCAAAGATATAAAAAAGAAATAGCTATTTCTCTCTGATCAGGAGTTACCACTTAAACAGGTATAAGGGAATTCCCAATGCTGACCTATGAGAGGAGTAGGTCTCATAGTAGTAAAAAACGAATTTAGCTATTTGTCATTACCAGGACATGCAAAACATAACAATACATGTCCTGCCTTTTACTTACATAGCACCCTGCCCTTTGGGCTACCTAGGGCCTACCTTATTGATGACTTACAGGTAATAAAAGGGGAGTTTAAGGCTTAGCACGTAGTTTTAAATGCCATGTCGAAGTGGCAGTAAACTACTCATACAGGCACAGCAGCGGCAGGCCTGAGACAAGTTTGAAAGGCTACTTCTGTCAGTGGCACAATCAGTGCTGCAGCCCACTAGTAGCATTTCATTACAGGCCCTGGGTTTACGGGATACCACTCTACAAGGAACTTACAAGTAAATTAAATGTGTCAATCAGGTGTATACCAGTTACACACATATTTAAGGAAGAAGCAAATGCACTTTAGCACTGATTAGCAGTGGTAACGGCTCAGAGTCCTAAGGCCAACAAAAAGAGTGCAACAAAAAGAAGAGGAGGAAGGCAAAAACTTTGGGATGACTCTTCAGAGAGGGCCATTTTCCAACAGGAATCCAAAGCATTACCTTCATAGTGGTGGAAGGCTACTGCCTTCACCAGGTGCTAAGCAGCACAAGTGCTGTGGTAGCAGCATACTGTATAGTGACCAGTAGGAGTGAACAGGTCCTTTTTAACCTGCGGCACCGGACGGAGGCCTATAGACTTGGGTGCAGGCCGCTGCTAGTGCCCATGGTTGAGCCACACTCCAGGACTCCGAACGCTTTACTTCTGCCGGAGTGGGTAAGACTTGTTTCTGGCCTGACAGCCCCAGTGGAACCTGCTGCTAAATCAAGCTTGTGTGCGCTGGAATACTATTGACTTGAAATCAGAGTCGTAGTGGACTCTTGAGACTCAGAGTACTAGTGGGGCATACCCTGGATGCTTCCAATAGTTAATCGGTAAATAACCATGATCACTAACGCAAGGAGAGAGTAAGACAGGGAACTACAAGAGAGACACTAGAGCCTCGACCTCAGGGGAGCACTGTGTAATTGTGTGTGTATGTCATAGTCTTCCTTTGTGTGGTAAACAGTAGAAATAAAATACTTTTCCTTTGTTATAAAAGTGAGTATTTGACTGTACAATGATTTATTGCTGCTGCTGCATGCATTTTGAGTTGTGAGCCTGTGGTCACTAATCTTTATCCACATCTCCACCACAAAGGAGCCTTTAACTGCTTGGAACACACAACCCTAAGAGTCAAGTGCAGAAGGGTTCTTGGATCAGTTACTAAGGATCCATAGCAAGTTGGGCTCCAGTACATCAGGAGCATAATGTCTCAACTTCCACTGTTGGGCCCAATAGCCCCTGCATTCCCCGTTCCCCTCTGAGAGGGGTTTTGACACAGGTCGTTCAATGACAATCAATCAATACGAGTTAATGTTGATGCTCAAGACCCAAGGCAATCTCTTTCCTGTGCACCCAATTTGTCCTGGAATCTATTTTTTGAAAATGTTGACAGTTTGCTCTTGTCCTACACGTTCATCAACTCCTCCAAAAACATAACTGAGATATCATCAAGGAAATTAGATGTGGAGTTAATAATGGTAAATCTATGTCTCCCTCGATTTGTTAAGCTTGATGATAAGCTGGCAGTCAATATTCAGTTAATATATCTTAAGCTCAATATTATTCACCACAAATGGTGGACATACCACCATCATGCACCTATTTTCTTTCTTGTACTATAATGTGGTAATATCAAAGGTGGCTAGTAAATCCTGAAAGTCTTGAAGCGTAAATATCTCCCACTAAATACACAGAATTCAAGAAAGAAAAAACACCTACCTGTGCTGGGACTTGGTGGCTTCTCCCTGAGAATATTCTAAAATAAATAGGGCTGAATATTGCGTTTTGCACCAAAATTTCAACATAAATTGGTAAGAAATTCAGAGCTTCTAAAGGGACATCAGATACACACATAAACCAATATGTTCATGATGTGCGCACAAAGTCTTACATTCCTGGTAGAGGTAGTATTCCCCCTTCCAAATAAAACCTTGAAAAACTGTGGCAAAATAGTACAATTATAAGTGCAATTGCCCTAAAATTGTCTACAAGGCCTATCGTGTTTTAAAATGTATATTACGTCTTACTCAACTTCTACATTTCGTTTACTGTCATTTATTCATCCTATCAAATCAAAGTACTTTCTCAGCCATATCTTTATGACAAAGAATGCACTTGGATGTGCTTGGATGGGGGAGGGTAGAAAACCGAAAGTTATACAAATATCACAATCAGAGGTCATAGACAGCAGAAGTAGACAATATTTACAGGCGTATGCAGCACTGTTACTGCTCAAAAGAGAACTTACAGGATCAAAAATCAGAGGGGCATATTCTCAAGGAACTATCGCCGAGTTAACGGCACTTTATCTCAGCCAAAGTCGCGATAAAATCATCGCCCCATTCACAAGCTGGTGCAAACAGCCGATATCACCAGTTTACCTGCGATAGCACCCGCAAAAAACATCGCCACAGATGAGCCCGGCAACTATCGCTAATGAGATGCAGAGTAGGCGTTCCCGAGCAAAAAGCTGCGACAACACCACAACGCAACATTCTCAATGACCAGCCAGATCGGCGATAAGAACACAAAACAGGCGATACGGCGCGTTAGCAGCAGGGAATTAACACCTGCTCTGGCCTGGTGCAAAGTCGGACGACAACCTGCACCAGAAAAGGGAGCCCAGCCCACAGCCACACCTGAAGAACAACAGATGCCATGGAGCTACTCATCATGCAGCTCGGAGCCCCAACAGGGCCACAACACCCACCGCCGCCACCCCCAGGCCTGCCCCCCCCCGGATTCTCCCCCGCCGGCCCTCCCAGACTACCAAAGAGGCAGCGCAGACAAAGACAGCGGACCTTCAGGAAACGCACCAGCCTCACAGACTTAACCCCAGAGAATGTCATTGCCCACTACAGACTCAAAAGGCCAACCATCCTCCGCATCCTGAACATCATTGCCCACAGGCTGACGGTACCAACACAGCAGACAACCAACATCCCACCTTAGACAAAGCTGCTGGCTGTGCTGCACCTGTTGGCCTCTGGGACATTCCGACCAACAACCGCCAGAGTCGGAGGAGTCTCACAGCCAGCCCTATCCAAGTTCCTCAAACCTGTCCTGGATGCCATCATCAGCTTGGTACCCGAGCACCTTCACTTCCCCCACACTGCGCAGGAACAGCTGGAGACCAAGCAAGGCTTCTACGCCATAGCTGGCTTCCCGCACGTGTTGGGGGCAATTGACTGCACACATGTCCTACTTGTGCCCCCTGCCGACACTGCCCACAATTACCGCAACAGGAAGCACACGCATTCCATCAATGTGCAGGCAATAGTGGACCACCGGGGACTCTTCACCAATGTCGTCGCCAACTACCCAGGCAGTGTGCATGATTCATACATCTTCCGACAGTCCATCATCAACCGGCGCTTCCAGGATGGCACCTACGGAAATGCAGTGCTCGTTGGTAGGTACCAAATGAACACACCCCACACCTCATCTCCACAATCATGCAACTCACAACTCTGGGAATGCACACATTACAAACTCACATACAACATGCCCACCCACCATACACGACAGCAAAACGTACTGCGGTAACCTTGGCTAGCCATATACATGAGCCATCAACGGCATGGCACCTCAGCCACACAATAGCAGTATGTGGGGAGAGGTGGGAACCAGGCATGTGCGAAGGAGGCAAGTGATCCATGAATGCAAATGCACACAATGCCAAGTGTGGCGTGGAAGTGCTGGACAGACTGCAGTATGCAGACCACAGACATATCCATGTCGACATATACTGCTGGTGGTGGTAGTGTTGTGGACAGTGGGCGCAACCATGTCACCCCAGCAAGTGGGGAAGATCTCGGAAATGTAGGTTGTTACGTCCCTCCTGTAAGCGTGTGCAGAGTGGGCTTGCCCGGCGTACGCCAGGCTAGCGTAGGGGTGTGAATAAAAAGCATGTAGCCCTGGGCATGGCTCTCTTCCGGAATGGCCAACGTGGCTGCCAGGGCGCACCTCTCACCCCGCCACGAGGCTGATGCCGTGTGCGGCGGTGCCTGCGATCCTGTGTGCCTGCCGCAGCCCGGGATGCTGGTCCCCGAACCAGTCTCGTCCGCCCCTGCGCATCCAGGCCTCACTGCTCACCTGCCGACACCGGCGTGTCTCCAAGAGGGCCCACCACGTGCCGGTGCTACCTCAAAGCCAGAGGCCCTTGACCTTGGCAGCCTCCTCAGACCATCACGGCCTCTGCAAGCAAGGCCCGCAGTACTCCTTTCACGTTGACGTACTCCACTGGCATACACAGCGGTCAAGTAGGTCACACATTTGGAACTGAGTCTTGATTACACAATGGCAGAGTACATATTTATGGCATCGTTTATATCCCTATACTCCCTTCGATGTGGTGCCACCAACTCTGTGCATAGCATTCCGACCACAAGTGTCTGTGGGCCCTTGCGGACTTCTGCCTTCGGCCTACACAGCGGTCCAGCAGGCCTCACACCAATCCAATACAGTCAGTAACAGGCAGGACACAGCATCGTCGCAGGGTGCACACCCGCTCAGCTCTGGTGCCTCCACCTCCGTCAACCATGAATCTTCTCCACATGCCATTACAACGCTGTGTGTTAGAGATCCAGGAGGAGCTAGCTGCACATCGGTTGCCCGCGCTGACCGCTGCCTCCGGCACACACTGCGGTCGAGTAGGACACACAATTGGAACTGAGTCTTGATCTGTTCATTGCAGAGTTTATATCATTGTACAGGCCTCATCGCAGACTGCATCCCCTTCCAGCTCTGGGGCCACTGACTCTGTGCCACTGCAGTCATGGACACTCTCTGGTTGAACGTTGGTGGCGTCTGAGTCTATGGCCTGGGGGTTGTCTTCATCATCATGTAGCTGATACTGACATTGTGGGAAAAAGGAGACTGTAGCATTCAACTCCTCCATATTGCCTGTTTCTGCTTGCTTCTGCCCTCTGCATCATGCCCTGGATGAACACCTTCTACTGTCCCCCGTAACACTCCGTGACATTCTCCTTGGACATCAACGAGGACCCGCTCAGCTCTTGTGGTCCTACCTCAGTGCATCGCAAGTCACCGTCCCGTGGCGGTGTGCCTGTGCCGGCCACTGAGCATCCGGGGCCACCGACTCTGTGCAGCTCAAGTCATGGACCCTTGCTGTTTGTACTTTGAACTCCTGATTGTCTGATCACGGTTGTAGTTGTTGCCAGCACCAACCAACCCCTGAGGGGTGGCTTACACTACCCAACACCCATCCAGCACAGGCGTCACTGGACGTGTGACCCTGGCAAGTAAAGGTGCCGGGCGCACATGCCCGTAGCCAGTTCAACATATTATCTCAGTGTGTCCGTGTGGTCATTCTGTATGCATGTGGGCCCCGGGCCATACCACATTACATTGTGCTGTGTACAGCGTACGCAACCTTGTCACCTCAGGCAGTGGGGTGGACCTGGGACATGTATCTTTGCCGGACCCCCCTGTGAGCGTGAGGGAGTGGATCGGCGTACAGCAGTACGGCGTAGGGGTGTGGTCATTCAACACGTGGCTCTGGGCGTGGTTAAGCTTAGGCTTTGCCAAGGCAGTAACTAATGCATGTGTCTCAGGTGCAGTGTCGGCGCCACCCGTCACACAATATACAATGTTGCTATGTAGCATGCCCCCGGAGTACGGGCACGGCCGAGGGGTAAATGAGGGTGCGCAAGCCCGCTCGGGGTCAGGAATCAGACAGGCCAACTGTTGTGTTTGTCGCTATTTCCGCAGCATAAGCCAAAGGTCTACCCTCAACCGCATGGCGAGTTCAGCCAGGCATGAACTCTACATCTGTGTCCGCCCTGTCCTTACCATAGGCCTACACACACGTGTCCGTCCACCTTCAGCGCACGGCATCACTGTGTCATTGTCAGGCTTGTGGACATGCGCAGACAGGCATGACAATAGTGTGCCGTAGGGGTGCAAGTGATGCAACCGCGCTGCGCACACTAGTGAATGGGCTCGGGGAGGGAGGAGCAGCAGTGAGGCCACGTAATACATATTGATGCCGCTCATTTGCAACAAGCAGTACATGTCATGCAGGAATCACAAAGTCACACATATCACACACCAATGAACCACTGAGCCTGCCAACACATCATGCAGAACCAACTATTGACTCATGTCTCTCTGCACTGTCACAGGTGACCAAGGATATGCACTCTGCGCTTGGATGATGACACCCCTCCGAGCCCCGAACACACAGGCCCAGAGGCAGTACAATGCGGCCCACAAACGCACCAGGGGCATTGTGGAACGCACATTTGGCGTGTTGAAGCCACGTTTCAGGTGGGAGGCTCCTGTAGATGCCAGACATCGTGTGCAAGATGATCATTGCATTTTGTGTGTTGCACAACATATGTGTACGCAGCAAGGCCCCATGGATACAAGTGCCAGATCCACCGGACAATGATGATGAGGATGAAGCAGGTGGACCACACCCCACTGCAGCCGCAGCAGGACTTGCCCGTAGGAACACCATCATTGACAATTTCTTCACATGAGCACGTCACATTGTGACAGTCCTTGGCAATCATGGGACAGTACAAAATGACCACAGGCACAGCATGTGCTAATAAATGCATTCAAAATACACATTCCCTGAGTGCATGTCACTCATCTGTACAGGCACATCACTCAGACAAGTGTGAGTGCGACATGTATTGCTGACAATTGTATGATTTGTTCATGGATGGTGGGTGTGTCACCTATGTGCAGAGGGGCTGTTTAGGGTGTCACGTATTCGGACTGCCAGTTCTGTGTGTCGCAGTTAGTAGGGAATCCCACTCTTCGGCGTTTCACATGTGTCCAAAATCATTCCATTTTGGCTGCCATTTGTGTTCTACAGGTGACAACAGGGCTCCTTTTGGGGTCAGATATGTACCACCATGATGCAGGGATGCCCCCTGTGACTCAAGTACCACAACATGGGCAACATGTACGTAAGCGGGAGTCACTGCCCCTCATTCGTCTACGCTTTCATGGTGGATTGATCATGGTCATGACACGTCTGTGTGCAGGAGGGGTTGCTTGTCCCTCTGCAATGTGAAGGGGAGATGCAGTTTCAATGTGTGTTCCATGCATGTTTCAGCATTGGCGCAGTTTACATGCAGACTGCATGTCAATGTACATTGTGGCTGTGAGGAGATGCCTATTTGATGCGGGACAATGGTCATTTGTTCTACGTCACGGATGTGTGGTTGTGCTCGTACATTGTCATCTCACCGTTTTTTTACTCTGCTTTTATGGTGCATTTTCCCGCATGACGCGTGGGAATTGCAGGCCTATCGCTGATTTTTGTTTCGGGATTGGCATCATCGCTACTATTTTCGCGTTCGTGTTTCGCGTTTTTTCGGCTTCGCGTTGATTTTAACACGTTCATTTGACGCGTTATCGTGGGACTATCGCATGGGGCCGCCGTGTTGTGAATGCCACGTTAACACGGAGTTCTTTTCCCGCGATAGACTGCGATGTGAAGGGTTGCGTTAAGGTAATTTTGCGGTAGTTATCACACGTTCTTGAGAATATGCCCCACTGAGTTATATACCAATCATACATGTTCAAATCTCAAACACCATTTCATGTGTGGGCTCATAACATGCCACGGATAGCCAAAATGCTGACAGGAGTACCTACTATATGTCAATGAAAGGCTGTTACGATTCTAGCAAAAGTAAAAAAATCATCAGAAATGCCTACAAAATCCCACATATCATATGGGCCACTTTCATGCAAGGGATAGAAAACATATTGTAAATAATGCACACAGCATATCACGTCTGGGCCACTATAATGGCATGAATAGCCAGAACGTTCTCAAGAATGCCCCAAATATGTCCTAACTGTCCACTGTTTTGCAGGCTTAACAAATATGTTGTCAATAATGTCTACATTATGTTACTGTCATTCAAAAATAGCCAAAATATTCCTCCAAATGCCCACCATATGTTCAGAATAAGCCTATATTATGCCAAGGATAGGAGGAAAGTTGATAAGAATCCCCATCTTGTCAAGTAGAGGCCACAATTATAACATGGTTTGCCAAAATGCAAATGCATTTATTATGTAGAGGAAAGCTCACTGGTTTCCAACGCATATTCTGAATTTTGAGAAGAAGGCTCCCAATGAAATGAGAATGGGCACAACTATTCCAGTGATAGCCAAAAGAGTATCAATATTGCTTTTAATGTATTCAGAATAGATAATATATTTGACAGTCATAGTCATGTGTTTGAAAAGAATGCTCCCAATAGCTCAAGTATGGGCCATAGTAATTCCATGGATAGCCAAAATATTGTCAAGAATACCCAAAAACCACCAAATACCGGACACATTTAAATTAAGGATAGCCAAAATGTTTTCAATAATGTTTACTGCATATAGAAGACAGACCATAGCACAAATGTTGACAATAGACCATGATCATGGCCACAGCCACAAAATACAAGGAACGCAGATGAGGTCCTTGGGTTCTGATGTGAACAGTGAGAGCCTGACTCGTTGTGTTCTTCCGGAGAGGAAATAGGCTATCCATTTGAGGGCTGGTCCTTGTATACCTACTGTGTGTAGTCTGGTGATGAGTGTGTGGTGGGAGGCAGTGTCGAAAGCGGCTGAGAGGTTGAAGAGTATGAGGGGGTTGGTTTGTCCACAGTCCAGGATGTTGCATATGCCATCTGTGGCAGTGATGAGGGATGTTTCGGTGCGGTGGTTGTTTCGGAATCCTGATTGCGAGTCATCTAGGAGTTTTTAGTGTTATAGGTGGTCCGAGAGGTGTTTGTTGATGTTCGTCTCCATGGCTTTGGCTGAGAAGGGAAGCAGCAAGATGGTCGGTAGTTTCTGATTATTTCCAGATCGGCTGAGGTTTTATTGAGGAGGGTGGTGATTTTGGCATGTTTCCAGCTATCCGGGAAGCTGTTTTGAGGGAGCTAATGATGATGGAAGTGGGTGCAATGCTGATCGTGGCTCTTCCCAGGTTGTAGATATGGTGGGGGTAGGGGCAGTGGGAGCCCCTGGGTGGAGTGTCTTGATTATTGCTCCAGTGTCCTCAATGGATTGAGGGTTCCATGCTGACAGTTAATAGTCATTGGTTGAGGTTAGCATGCTGGGAAGGTCGATGGGGGGTGTCTGGGGCTCGAAGTTACTGTCGATCATGGTGAATTTTTTGTGTAAGAAGTCGGAGAGGTTGCTGCAGATTTCTTGCGAGGGGTGATGGTTTGGGTTACGGCTGTTGAGTTGGCAAATTCCTTGACAATGGTGAAAAGTTCTTTGCAGTTGTTGGAGCTAGATTTGATTCTCAGAGTAAGGGCCTTATTCTTGGTCTCTTCATGGTGATAGAGTCTATTGGCTGCCTTGTCGGTGTTTCTTGCTGTGGTTCCTTGGGTGGTGTTCCATTTCCTTTCGAATAGTTTGCAAACTCTCTTGGATTCTCTGAGGTCAGCGTTGTACCAGCTAGCTCATTAGATCTTTTGGGTTTGGTGTTTTTCAGAGGTGCCAGGGTATTGGTGCAGGTGATGATCCAGATGTTGAAGTTGTTTGTGTCATTGGTGAGGTCGTTGGTGGGGCCTGGGTAGTTTAGTTGAAGGGCGTTGGCCATTCCGTTTAGGTAGCTTTCTTCCAGCAGCAGTTTGAGGTATTGCCAGACTCCATAGGGGTGGTTGGTGGCTCTGTTATGTGGAAGTTGATGATGGAGTGGTCCATCCATGTGACTGGAGTGATGTGGCTGACCATAACCTTGTCGCTGGAGGAGAAGATGGGGTCCAGGGTGTGTCCTGCAATGTGGGTAGGTCCTTGTACGAGCTGGAGAAGGCCGATGTTCTGTAGACTTTTGAGCAAGTCTGTGGAGTTGGAGTTCGTGGGGTCGTCGAGATGAAAGTTGCGATCGCCTAAGAGTATGAAGTCTTTAATGCCCATGGTGAGGGGTGCAGTGAGGTCGGTGATGAGGTGGCAGAAGTGGGTGCAAGGTCGTGGAGGCTGGTAGGCAAGGGTGCCTTTGATAGTGACTTTACTGTCCGTCTGAAGTTTGAAGTGCATGTATTTCATAAAAGTGGCTTCCCGGTCAGTGTAAGAAGTACACTTGATGGTGTCTCTGTGGATGAAGGTGAGTCCTCCTCCTGGTTTATGGGGTCAGTCCTGGTGCAGGATTTTATATCCAGTAGGGATGGCTGCGGCGATGTCCGGTGCTGATATGGGGTTGAGCCAGGTTTTGGTAAGGAAGAGGAGGTCTGGTGCGTTGGAGTCGATGAGGTCCCAAATCTCGGTGGAGTGCTTGCTGAGTGAGCGTTTGTTGAGGAGTATGTTTGCAAGTGAGTGTTGTAGTGGGGGGTGGGTTTGTGGTGCTGTGTGAGTGCGGGTCTTGAGTTTGGTATTGGTTAGGGGTGTGGTGTATGTGGGGGTGGATGTGTGGAAGCAGGTGAAGTGGCAATGCAAGCAGGCAAAGGGGCCCTTCGTGCACTCAGGTGCAGCTTGGCAGTAGCATTTATGGTGGCATCCAGGGTTGAGCAGGTGGAGTTTGTCTGCGGTGTAGCTGCAGGAGACATTTGGACCAGTGTTCCTGACATGGCTGGACACAGACAGGCTTGATTTTGGCACACCTTTGGTGTGCTGGCAGCGCACCCACAGTCCATTGGCTGTGGATCTATTAAGTAGGGTTTAGAGAGTGGGAGGAGCATGGGGGCAGGCTCAGCAATAGCGGGAAAGTCTGGTGCGGAGAGCGGGAAGACTCGGCGGGATCGTCAAGAGTCGAAAACTCGAATGGCAGAGCAAGTTGAGGGGCAAATACTGACAGAAGAGACCAAGATGCAAAATGGACCAGTAAGAGGAGCAAAAGATGCAAAAGAGACAGTTCTGAGGAACACAGGATCCAAAAAGTAGCAGTTAAACAGAGATAGGGGCACAGATAGAACAGAAGGCACAAACAAGAAAGAGCAGTTATCGAGTAGGGGGCAGAACAAGCAGCTAACAAGAAAAACAGCATGAGACAGACGAAACAAGAGTCAGAAGGGCAAGGCGAGGTCAAGGTCGCACTGAGGCAAAAGAGAGACGCCTGGGCACCGACTCCCTGATGGGGCATGGTAGAGTTCTAGGGTAGAGAACAGTGGCACAGGCAACTCCTCTCAATGGCTACCTGACTCTACAGTCAGCTACTGAAAGGAGGATGTGCAGACCTGGAAGCTTGGCTCAGCTCAGGTCAATGCTTTGAGCAAGCCCGTTTCTTACCTTGAGCCTGGGAAAACCTCTTCGTTTTTGATAGTGCCTTTCTGCCCTCACTTTTGCCTCTCAGACACACCATGGGCATGCAGATTGATGCCAACTAAAGAGCACCGGCCTGTACGTGTAGAGTACACAGCTCTGCTTCACATCTACAAACCCCGAAACTGGTCCTAGGATGCTTATTTCCGGTCCAGGGAGGACCTGGCTTGGCAGTTCGGGCTGGACTGTTCCCATGAGGAACAGGGTCAAGACTGATTTGCATATGGCCAGGTCTAAACTGGGGTGGAATGGTGAGCAAAAGAATGATGGATTTAACCCAGATCTTTTGACTGAGGGTGAATGTTTTGATTTGTTCTGCATTCCCTCCATCAATTGTGTGTCTTTTGCTTCCTCGCCCTAAGTGCGCCGGGTATGCCCAGACGTGGGTCCCGGGCTCACTCTGCCACTGGATTCAAGCTATCCTGGCTGATGAGGGGTGAAACCCCGAAACCGGTCCTAGGATGCTTGTTTCCGGTCCAGGGAGGACCTGGCTTAGCAGTTCGGGCTGGACTGTTCCCATGATGCACAGGGTCAAGACTGATTTGCATATGGCCAGGTCTAAACTGGGGTAGCATGGTGTGAAAAAGAATGATGGATTTAACCCAGATCTCTTGACTGGGGGTGAATGTTTTGATTTGTTCTGCATTCCGTCCATCAATTGTGTGTCTTTCACTTCTACAGCCAGACCGGCAGTAAGAGTGGAGCAGGCCAGCCTGTCGATCTCCTCCTTATTCCTTCTCCAGGAAAGGTGGGGCACTTCCTCTATCACCCATATTGGCGAGTCACTCTCATATATCCTATTGAGTTTCAAATGTTATTTTATTATTTGTAATTTGTTGATTTGTGGATTTTTTGCACTATTAAAGTGACCCATATTCTTAGATTAAGCAACTGGCATCACCTCCAGGCAGAAAAGGCAATAAAAAGGCCATCTTCACATATTGTTCTACATACAACAGCTCTGAATATATGAAAGAAAGCAACATGTGCAACTTGTCAATACCAGATTTATAAGGGCACCATAATGAGCACATCTAGTGATGTATAAGCACATGCATCAAAGTCATTGCATGCACATTAGTGCACATGGGTTGAAAATGGAAGCTGGCAAATCACTTGCACATATCACAGGCATAGTTGATGCCATTACTGGAATTTGAACTTAAGGCCTAATTTATTGTATAGTTCTTTCCTGTGAATGAGACATTACATTTGCCACCCTGTTGAACAGAATACTGACTTTTTGAGAGATCACTGCCAGTCCAGCTACGATCTCTATGTGCTGAAGGCACTGAAAGTTGGTGCATAACCACCATCTTTTAGGAAGGCAAGCACACTTTATTTTTGATTTTTCAGAAACAAACTAACAAAGTGCGAGTTTCTTTCTGAAAAACAAACTAAATAAAGTGGACCCCGTGCCCTGCATGTATTTTCCCAGGCTGTGGGAGGTAACTATTTTTTTTCTGTTCCTAGCTGCCAGGTTTGGTTTGAGAGCAGCTGAAAATGACATCAGACTGCCCGCTCTAAATAGGATGGGCAAGCTGATGCCCTTACTCTGAAGTGCCCTGCCCCATCTGGGCATTGGAGTATGTTGTCTAACAGCAGAGGCAGCGGGGGTATTAGCAATATGACGCCTCCATAATTGAGAAGAAGGACCAAGCGTTTGACAGGCAGGGTACTCCATCACGTTTGTGATAGAGTACCCTGTCCGCCAAACTCTAAATTGTGCCCTAAAACAGTTTTGTGGGACTTTATAAAATATATGCAGTTTCTGGTTGATAACTTACAAAACCACACACATGAAACATTTCATTTGTATTCCACACGTTGGCGTCAGTGTATACGTGTTCTTGTCTCATTTGATCAGCCTATACACATATATTTTCCCACATGTTTCAAATGCCACCAGGAATAAGAGTCACATCAAAATGTAACAAATGTGGCTATGCTTATTGATTTTTGATAAAGCTGTGGGTTCCTTGGGGAGTCATGAGATGCATGTTTTGCAAACTGTGAAATCACTTTACTTTGCTGCTTCTCCAGAATGTCTGTATGTAGAAACATTCCTTTTATCAATAAAGTTGAACGACTTTTTGCTGAAATAGGAAAAACTATTAACCCCTTCGCTGCTAGGCCTTTTCCTCCCCTGTGCTAAGCCTTTTTTTGGCTATTTGGGGTAGTTCGCGCTTAGGCCCCTGTAACTTTTTGACCACATAAGGTATCCACACCAAATTTGCGTCCTTTTCTTCCAACATCATGGGGATTCTAAAGGTACCGAGGGTTTGTGGATTCCCCTGGAGGGGACCCAGAAATTAGCCAAAATACAGCTAAATTTTGTTTTTTTTGGGAAAAATGGGAAAAAAGTGCTGCAAATGAAAGCGTCTGGGTTTTTCCCTGCAAATGGTATCAAAAAAGGGTTTGTGGGGCTGAAATCACCATTTTCCCAGCTTTTAGGGAATGACAGACTTTTGTCAGAAAACCAAATTTTTTTACACAGTTTTGGCATTTTTCTGGGACATAGCCTATTTTTGCTATTTTTTGTACTTTCAACCTCCTTCCAGTTAATGGTAGAAATGGGTACGAAAGCAATAATGGATCCTGGAAAGCTATACAGTTTAGTAAAGTAGACAAAATTCTGAATTCAGCAATGGGTCATTTGTGTAGATCCTTCAAGGTTTCTTTATAGAAACTAACAGTTAAATATAGGAAAAATTGAAAATTAGTTGAAAAAAACAGCCTTTTGTGTTAACATTTTCACCTGTAACTTCTTCTAATTATGACAGCTCTTTGAAAGCAATATACCGTTACATCTGCGGGACCTTACTGGTTGTGGGGATATATAGGACTTATAGGTTCACCAAGAATCCGATGAACCCAGAGCCAAAAACTGAGCAGCGACTTGCAATGGTTTTTATTATGTACCCGGTATATAGCAATTATTCTGGGAAAATGTATACATGGAAAAATCGGTATGAAAGACACCTATGTATTTCTGAAATGAGAACAAAATATAGAGTTTAGAAACAGTAGATATTTGCACATTTCCGAAATTGGGAATACTCATACTAGCGTGAGAATTATCGGTCATTTTTCAAAATGACTTCTTTTTACATATTGTCTTTCATTTGGAAGGCAGAAATGCATTGAAAGTCAATAGGTAATAACAGTTGCTTTACAAATATGAATTATCCTAAGTCTCCCGATAAAAATGGTACCTCACTTGTGTGGGTAGGCATAGTGCCCACGACACGAAACGGCTCAAAACGCAATGTGAACACACCACATTTTCACAATGAAAAATTACCCTTTTTTTGCAAAGTGCCTAGCTGTAGTTTCTGTACCCTAGCTCTGTCGGCACCTAGGGAAACCTAGCAAACCTATACATTTTTGAAAACTAGACACGCAGGGGAATCCAGGATGGGGTGACTTGACTGGCTCTCACTAGGTGCTGTTACCCAGAATCCCTTGCAAACCTAAAAAAATGTCCAAAAAAAACATTTTCCTCACATTTCTGAGGTGGAAAGTTCTGGAATCTGCGTGGATCCACAAATTTCCACCCACCCCGCGTTCCTCAAAGTCTTCCAAGAAAAATGGTACCTCACTTGCATAGGTAGGCCTCGTGCCCGCGACTGGAAACGGCGCAAAACGCAACGTGGACACACCACAATTTCACAGTGAAAAATGACCCTTTTTTGGCAAAGTGCCTAGCTGTAGTTTTTTAACCCTAGCTCTGCCGGCACCTAGGGAAACCTAGCAAACCTATACATTTTTGAAAACTAGACACCAAGGGGAATCTAGGATGGGGTGACTTGACTGTCTCCCACCAGGTTCTGTTATGCAGAATCCCTTGCCAACCTAAAAAATTGTCCAAAAAAACACATTTCCCTCAAATTTCTGTGGTGGAAAGTTCTGGAATCTGCGTGGATCCACAAATTTCCACCCACCCAGCGTTCCCCAAAGTCTTCCGAGAAAAATGGTACCTCACTTGTGTGGGTAGGCCTAGTGCCCCCGACAGGAAACGGCACAAAACGCAACGTGGACACACCACAATTTCACAGCGAAAAATGACCCTTTTTTGACAAAGTACCTAGCTGTAGTTTTTGAAACCTAGCTCTGCCGGCACCAAGGGAAACCTAGCAAACCTATACATTTTTGAAAACTAGACACCCAGGGAAATCCAGGATGGGGTGACTTGACTGGCTCACACCAGGTTCTGTTACCCAGAATCCCTTGCAAACCTAAAAAATTGTCAAAAAAGCCACATTTTCCTCTCATTTCTGTGGTGGAAAGTTCTGGAATCTGCGTGGATCCACAAATTTCCACCCTCCTCACGTTCCCCAAAGTCTTCCGAGAAAAATGGTACCTCACTTGTGTGGGTAGGCCTAGTGGCCGCGACAGGAAACGGCACAAACCGCAACATGGACACACCACAATTTCACAGTGAAAAATGACCCTTTTTTGGCAAAGTACCTAGCTGTAGTTTTTGAATCCTAGCTCTGCCGGCACCTAGGGAAACCTAGCAAACCTATACATTTTTGAAAACTAGACACCCAGGGGAATCCAGGATGGGGTGACTTGACTGGCTCTCACCAGGTTCTGTTACCCAGAATCCCTTGCAAACCTAAAAAAATGTCAAAAAAAACACATTTTCCTCACATTTCTGAGGTGGAAAGTTATGGAATCTGCGTGGATCCACAAATTTCCACCCACCCCGCGTTCCCCAAAGTCTTCCGAGAAAAATGGTACCTCACTTGCATAGGTAGGCCTAGTGCCCGCGACTGGAAACGGCGCAAAACGCAACGTGGACACACCACAATTTCACAGTGAAAAATGACCCTTTTTTGGCAAAGTGCCTAGCTGGAGCTTGTGAACCCTAGCTCTGCCGGCACCTAGGGAAATCTAGCAAACCTATACATTTTTGAAAACTAGACACCCAGGGGAATCCAGGATGGGGTGACTTGACTGGCTCCCACCAGGTTCTGTTACCCAGAATCCCTTGCCAACCTAAACAATTGTCAAAAAAAACACATTTCCCTCAAATTTCTGTGGTGGAAAGTTCTGGAATCTGCGTGGATCCACAAATTTCCACCCACCCAGAATTTCCACCCACCCAGCGTTCCCCAAAGTCTTCCGAGAAAAATGGTACCTCACTTGTGTGGGTAGGCCTAGTGCCCGCGACAGGAAATGGCCCAAAACGCAACGTGGACACACCACAATTTCACAGCGAAAAATGGCCCTTTTTTGGCAAAGTACCTAGCTGTAGTTTTTGAACCCTAGCTCTGCCGGCACCAAGGGAAACCTAGCAAACCTATACATTTTTGAAAACTAGACACCCAGGGGAATCCAGGATGGGGTGACTTGACTGGCTCACACCAGGTTCTGTTACCCAGAATCCCTTGCAAACCTAAATAATTGTAAAAAAAAACACATTTTCCTCACATTTCTGTGGTGGAAAGTTCTGGAATCTGCGTGGATCCACAAATTTCCACCCACCCCGCGTTTCCCAAAGTCTTCCTAGAAAAACGGTACCTCACTTGTGTGGGTAGGCCTAGTGCCCGCGACAGGCAAGGGCCCAAAACCTATTGAGGCGACATCAAAATTACCTATCACAAAACAACCTGGTTTTGCAAGGGGGGTCCCATGAGTTTTTGGCCCCGGGCTCGGCTTGGGGGGTGGGGGCATTGGTATGCCCATTCTGGGCAGCCCCCACCCCCACGCATAAAAAAAGCCAGCGTAATCGTTGGCGTCTAGTGGGCTTTTTGCCCCCCCGGGGGGGCAGATTGGGGGCTACTGCCCCCATCTTCCCCCCAGGGGGGGCAGAAAGGCTGTAAATTTTGCAGGTGGGGGGTGGGGGCATTGGCATGACCGTTTTGGGCAGCCCCCACCCTAATTAAAATGTGCCCCAAAAAAATCCCTGGCGACTAGTGGGCTTTTTGCCCCCCCCCCGGGGGTGCAGATTGGGGGCTAATGCCCCATCTGCCCCCCAGGGGGGGCAGGAAGGCTGTAATTTTTGCGGGGGAGGGGGTGGGGGCATGGGCATGACCATATTGGGCAGCCTCCACCACTAATTATAATTTTTTTTTTTATCCCTGGCGTCTAGTGGGCTTTTTGCCCCCCCGGGGGGGCAGATTGGGGGCTACTGCCCCCATCTGCCTCCCAGGGGGGGCAAAAAGACTAAATGATGCCAAATATATTTTGGGGGAGCAAAGGCCCTTGCCCAAGGGGCCGCTCCCCCCCTCCCTGGTGTCTAGTGGGTGGATCCCTGCTTGGGGATCGCCCTCCTGGGGCGATCCCCAAGCAGGGATCCACTGGGGAGGGGTGCCATTGGAAAGGGGAGATTTCCACCTTATATTCCCCCACGTGCCCTCAGATCTGCTAACTTGGGTCTTATTACAACTACTAAGATCAGACGAGCAAGATGGGGTGGCAGAACTATATCGCACTGTGCGGCAAAGCTTTGGAACAAAATGCCTATGGCCATGAAATTCCAACCTAATCAGCAGCTCTTTAGGAAGGACTTGAAAACATGGCTGTTCACTACCACATAGTCCTTTCCGTAACTACAGGTCATACTTCCTTTCTTTATACACTAGCACCAAGACGCCTTGGCAATCGAGCGCTCTATAAACATATATCCTATCCCTTTCCAATGATACCTCTCCCGTCTTTCTACGTGCTCAGGGGGCTGAGATAGGCCCCTGAGCACGTAGAAAGTGAAACTGAAATGAGCCTAAAGGCTCATTTTAGTTTCGGTTTCAGTGAAATGAAGTCAGCGCGACGTGCGCGCTGATCTTCATTTCACTGAAACAGGGAGCCTCGGGAGCTGGGGAAGCTCTTCCCCAGCTCCTGAGGCTTGGGGAGATAAAGAAATCCCTCTGCTGTCTGCAGCAGAGGGATTTCGTGTCCCTGTCCTCATGACGGAATGGTTCCGTCATGAGCACAGGAGCACCGATGCTCATGACGGAACCATTCCGTCATGAGCATCGAAGGGGTTAATAGGTGTCAAAAACTAGGTTATATGGCTGCTTTTCTCGTGTCTCAGTGGGTACCCTAAGACATAGAAACCAGCAAGTTATCTTTAGCTAGAAATCTAATCTAGTTGTCCCCTCTAAGACATAAATCACTTTCTTTTCTTTGACTGGTGTGAACAGCTTCATGTTTAAAGAGAGAAATAAAGTGTTAAAGTGATTTAGGTTTCAAAGACAAAAAAACGAGCATAGACCCATTAAATTACCATCGACTAAATGGATGTCTAGAAGTTCTGCTATAAGGATGGTAGGGGGGCTTCGACACTCGAAAACTAGTTTCTAAAGCTTAAATGTACCAAACAGCTGGCGATGGGTATCTAACAAGACCACACATATGACAGCTTACATCAGCTCCTCATTACTGTGGTACTTAAAGATCAACAAAGGGCACCAATAGAAGACATGTCCAGACGCAGGTAAGTGAGTCTTGAGTATTTATTAACCAGAAACGTCTGCCTTTAGTCTCTCCCGACAGGAATCTCTGGACCGGATGTAAACTTTCTAATTCAGCTTCAAATAGAATGTACCAAGATAACAGATGGGGAAGAAATAGGGGTAGGTGAGGATGAGTTAGATAAATACAATAATTACAACACATATATTTCAACACATACCCATTATCCTAGAACCTCAACCACCAATTCTAGAATGTGGGCTTCCTCTAATTCCAACTAAGCATTCACTAAACATAAAGTAAACATGTTGATAAGGATCCCCTTATTAATCTACGTACACTAAAGGGACTCTTTGAATATCACAGGCACAGAGTGGCAGAACCATTGTTCTTTGGAGATGAAGATATAGGTAGTAGTTTAAGCAGACACAAGTACATAGCAATGAGACATGAGCAAACTCTGGGGTGCAATAGACAAAACCCCTGGCCTCAACAGATAGTGACCTGGGGAAGGTCAGGAGGTACACACATGGAGGACAGAGGGAGTCAAAGGGACCAGTGAAAAATGGTTCCTACATCATCTAAACTGGAAGGATGATGTGTTTTTGGTGCCACATCTGAAGAAGCCCGATTCTTAGGTGGTTGAGAATGTTTCTTCAGAATGTTGCCTTACAAGACGCATCTGAAAGTGAAATTAGCAAAAGACTCGGCATCCCCAAAAAAAGATTCAAGATAGGTGAGAGCAAAATTGTTGTAGGCATTTTCAGAAAGCACGCTTCCGGACACTTCTAATGTTTCACTGCGCATACCTCATGATAAGACCTCAGTGAACTGAAATTTCACATAGCCTAATCTTTTTATTTTTTCAATATTTTGACCCTTAAACATGCTAAATATAAGTATATAGCAATACTTGATGCAATAATTAAAAATCAACATAAGCTAGAAACAAGCAAGAAGAATTAGCACATGAAGTAAATTCATAGTATCCATAGTTAAAGGATGTGGTTGAAGGTTTATACACTAATTTCCTATATAATCTCATAAATCATACAGATTAAAACTCATTTTTACTGAACTGGCCCAAGTGTCTTGAAACGTATTAATGATTCCTTATTATTTTTATACTCCTAATTCAAAGGTATAGCCACACGCTTTTATCTCCACCAGACCCAGCTCAGTAGTGTTCGCTGAACCATCCAGTTTCTGGTGCTAAAGAATCATTCAGTAACACGTGTATTGAGGACTAACTTGTAGCTTGTTAGTCGAACAAAATAGTTTTAGGGTTTGAAAGAAGATCCTTCTGTAGCTTTGTACTGTGACTAGAATGAACCTCAGAACATATAATCAGACGCAGTAAAGAAAAGTACACGAAAGTTGCAGAGGTGAGTGGACTATGAATGAGGTAGTGAATGGCCTCTAGGTAATGAAAAAATGTTTCCTTTGGTAGATTAAATTCCGAGTTAATCTGCTTAGATGGTTTAAATATTTCACCCTGAATAAAATTGCATGCCAGTAGTATACTTAAATCATACGAGGTCCTACAATAATGATTAGGAAAAATGAAGGGAAGTTGACACCAAGGATGAGTGGGGCTCAGGAATTCCCAGAAACCTTTTAATTGCAGGAACGACCCTAAAAAAAGCTGCAAAGGTATTAAATCATATCCATTAGAAAAACTTGTTTTAGCTAAATTTAAACATGTCATTGAAAACTACTATAAAGTTGATATTTTATGGGAGCACCATAAGTTGCTAGCCCATGATAGCTCAGAAATACAGCTGTAATTTCGGGAACATCCCATCCATCCACTAAAACCAGGAGCTGTGACTGTCTAGGAGCTCTCCTGATCTTCCTGTGGATTGGATAAAGCTGGAGATTGAGGCATCTAGATTTCTAAAAAATGTAAGGGGAATGTGTAAGGGCAGTGGAAGAAATCTGTTTAGGGAGGCGTATCATTTTGAACAGATTGAAACAGCATACCAAGGATGCAGCCAAATGCCTCCTTCTTCCTAGAAGCATGACACTGTTGAAATTAAGAAGGGTTCCATGAAAAGGTAATATTTCAATTGCACCTATATTGTACGTTCAATACATGTCATCAAATGTTAGTCCCAGCATCTGAATGCCCCAAAAAAAAAAACCTCCATATATATTCCGCCCTCCCATCCAAAACATAACAACCCACGAGCCCAGACAATGTATCCACTGAAGTATTTGAACGATCACACACAACACATGAGTGCGAGAAACAACGCGCTCCTGTCTCTGTGTGCCTGCTCCGGAGGCACACACACCATGACAGAATGAAGCGAGTACAGAAGTGCACTCGTGTGCATTCAATCAGAAGTGCATGCAACACACCTTTCCCCATTCACAAAAAAAACACACAAAAAATGATAATAATAATAATACTGATGATGCACATCAATACACAAGAACTAAAGAAATGCACATCAAAATCAGGGCAAAACATAATCTCACAATCTCGCTGGAAGATTGCGCACTCTGGCAGCTCTTGACAAACCTGAGTGATCCCTAACAGCATCAGAGGATGCAACTCTGGATTTAGGACAATGCTGCGTGCATTCCTTCTCATCAACATCCAAGAACATATTGCCCTGACTATCCCTCCGAGCAAAATCACCACCTCTAAATAAAGACACACGTCCAAAATTCCAAACATTACCTCCCTTCACACGCACAGCATTCTTGAACACTTCAATGGCTTTGATAGGATCTGACCACACGGAGGTTCCTTTGTTGCCAACCCTCCCTTTTTTTAGTCGGACCATGTCACCCACTACCACTTTCTGTCTACCATCAACAGTTTTCTTTTTTTTCACAAATGCATCTCTCATTTTATCCTGATATTTTTCCACCCTAATGCATATAATCCTAAAAACAATATCAGCTAAGTCTTCCTAATGTCTCCTCTGATTCTTCATCCACCACGGAACTAACCTGGTGCTAGGTTTGCGTTCCCTGAGTAGTTCAAAGGGACTCACTAAAGTCACAGAATGGGGCGTGTCCTGTAAGACAACAACATAGACTGTAATGCTTTCCTCCAAATCAATCCCCCCTTAACAGATAACTGTATAGCTTCCTTGACCACACGGTTAAAACATTCCACCTGACCATTGGCTTCTGGGTGGAATACTGCAATGCGCCTATGCACAATGCCACATTTTTCTAGATACCTTTCCATGTACTCACTGATAAATTGAGGACCATTGTCCGTCAAAACTTCCTGAGGGATCCCTTCCCTATAAAACACTTATTCCATGAATTCTACCACACTTTCCACTGTTACATCCTTCACCATCTTGATTTCCGGCCATTTGGAAAAATAATCAATCATGACAATACCAAATGCCTCCTGTCTAGGTAATACAGTGAATGGCCCAATAATGTCCACCCCCAATTTCCTCCATGGCACCCAAGGTAACTCAACCGGACTAGGATCAGACGTACAGACTTCGCGGTTTTATCACTCAAAGCACAATTAGTACACCTCCTGACATGATGTTCTACACACAAATCTACCCCTGGCCACCAAAAATTCTCTCTGATCCGTCTTCTCGTACACGAAATACCTAAATGTCCCTTGTGGGCAATATCCACAATTGCACTCCTCAAATTGAAGGGAGGCACAAACTTGTCACCTCTGACAACAATTCCATTTTCTACCACCAATTCTACATGTACCTTTAAGTAACTCAGTAATTCACCTGTCACCTTCCGCTCTTCTGGCCATCTAATTCCAATACATTGTATTACCTTGCTCAGTACCTCATCACTTGCAATTTCTGCCTTCCACTTAGCCTCTGGGCTAGTAGAATGCTCCACTCCTAATATATTT
This sequence comes from Calotriton arnoldi, assembly GCA_963921515.1. NCBI lineage: Eukaryota > Metazoa > Chordata > Amphibia > Caudata > Salamandridae > Calotriton > Calotriton arnoldi. The sequence goes on along the minus strand of CAWUFW010007798.1, from coordinate 376,806 downwards.
AAATCCTGGAAAGTAAAAGCAACTTTACACTCATCCTTTTCCATATCTGACTGCTCCTCATACGGAAGCAGAAGTCTGGACATGCAGTCCGCATGCATGTTACACTTCCCTGGAACATACTTGAGACGATACTGGGAATTTTGTAACCTAGAAGCTAATCTAGCCAACCCTGCTAACATAGTACGTCCTCCACCCAGTGCCAATATGTTCACTAGGGGTTTGTGATCAGTCTTTAAAACAAACTTTGTCCCCCATAGAAAACTCCAGAAATGCTCTGCACCCCAAACGCACACCAACAACTCTCTTTCAATGACTGATTAGTTTTTCTCTGCGTCGCGCAATGCACGATACACATACCCCGCAATCCATTCTTTCCCTTGATCACGTTGCATCAATACTCCTCCCAAATCACAGCTACTTGCATCAACCATCACAATGCATTCCTTCCCAATAACAAATGGTTTAAGACAAGAAGCTCCCACAATCATTTCCTTGAGAGCACTAAACGCAATGTTCATTGTTTCTGTCCATACAAACTTCGCATTTTTTAAAAAAGACCCCTAAAAGGATCTACCTTGGAAGCACAATTGGATTTAAACTTAGAGTAAAACTCTGTACGACCTAAGAATGCCACTAGTTGTTCCTTTGAATTGGTAATGGGTACCTTTACAATATTTTCTACATTGCTATGTTTAGGTTTGATTCCTGTGCCACTAATAGAATGCCCTAAATGTTCAATTTCTTGTTTCTTAAATTTACATTTGTTCACCCGTGGAGTGAGACCCTTGGAAGATAATGCAGATAGTACACTCCTCAAACAGTTATCATGCTCCTCTTCATTCTTACCAAATACCAAGATGTCATCTTGGAAAGCAATTGCCTCAACAATACCCTCCAAAGTCTCTTTCATCAGTCTTTGAAAAACTTAAGTAGCACTGACCAAACCAAAAGGCAGCCTGCAGAATCTAAAAAGACCCTCAGGAGTAATAAAAGCAGTTAGATCTTTAGAACTCTCATCCAGACAAACTTGGTGGTATGCACTAGCCCAATCTATACATGAAAACACATATGCTCCGGTCAAGGTAGAAACCATCTCACGAAGATTAGGCAAAGGGTGAGCGTCCACCGATATTGCACTATTGAGGCAGCGCAAGTCCACACAAAGCCTCAATTCTCCTGAAGATTTAACTGAAATAACGACCGGAGAAACCCAAGGAAAAGACTCCACTGGTTCAATTATGTTTTTCTTGCATAAATCTTTCAGCAATACCTTTAACTTATAACTATAGGTAAGTGGTACATTTCTTACTCTATGCCTCATGGGCACAGCATCATCCCGCAACTTAATACTGTGCCTTAAACCCTCTGAACTCCCCAAATTTATTGCTGAAACCATTAGGAAATTGCATCTCTAACACTTTAATGAAAGTGTTAATCTCACAACTCTTCAACTTTCCTTCATTCTCACAACTGTTTTTGACAATGTAAACAGGAGGGTCCACTCTTGGGTCAAGTCTTATGCCCATCTCCTCCTGGTGGGGCAAGCCTAACAAAGATTGTCCATTCCTAGCGACATACACCTTGCCATGCATGCGTCTACTAGAAAATTTCGAATCGTTCCAAACGAATCCTTCCAAATCCATTTTGCGTCCAGTGTACCCACCAGGTGTCACCTTAGGAGAAAACAATATACTCTTTGGCCATTTCTCACTCACAACATCGTAAGCAAGAATGGTATACCATGCACATGAGTCAACTAACACTGGGATTAACACACCATCAAAAGCAATCTCACAGGCTGGAAATGTTGTTACATTTTTCCCATTGCTAATGTTGAGAACGGTATTTGGACTTTGTTCAAACTCATTATACTGATCTTCCTCATTTCCCCAGGGTTGAATCACATCCACTTTCTTAGAAGATGATCTGCACACTATACTAAAATGTCCTCTTTTCCCTCACGTTGAGCTATTTTTATCTACAGCTGGGCTTGCCTAAATGTGATTTACTGCCACATCTGTAGCAAATTGCTCCAATTCTTTTTCCTTCTGCTTTTTGCCATAAAGACCTCCCTTCATTATTTTGTCCCTTAGATTTTTGCCAGATGTGCTTCATATCTACTTTCTGTCCTACCAGTTTTCTGAACTTATCCCCCCCATTTTTTTAACAATATGAACCACATTCATTCCATTCTCTCTTATTTCCTTCACAAACTTTTCAGAATGTTTAATAGATTTTGCAATTTCAACGGCTGCATTCAATGAAAAATCAGAAGTGGTCCACAGTTTATCTTGAATTTTCTTATTGTTCGTTCTCATTAACATTTAATCTCTTAACACTTGCTCATATGTGATGTTCTCAAAATCACATGTAACTGCTAATGATCTTAGGGCCAGATGTACGACCATTTCATTTAGCGCCTCGCAATTTGCGACACATTATGAGTCGCAAATTGTGAGGCGCTAAATGAAATGTACAACAGTGTGTTTAACATGGTTTGCGATTCCCAATGGGGTTGCAAATTGCGAGGCTCATTAATATTAATGAGCCTCTCGCAATTTGCGAGCCCATTGGGAATGCCAGCCCTCCCAGGGATGGTGGCCTGCTGGGCTCAGCAGAGCACCATGTCTGGGACTGCTTTTAAATAAAGCAGGTTTTTTTTCCAAATGCAGCCCGTTTTCCTTAAAGGAAAACGGGATGCATTTAAAAAAGGAGAAAATTTAACGTTTTCGTTTCATTTTTTAAGGGCAGGCAGTGGTCCCTGGGACCACTGCCTGCCCTTAAAAAATAATTTTGCATGCATCCCCTGGGGACCCCTTCCCATTTGCGAATGCATTACCACCTACTTGAAGTAGGTGGTAATTGCGAGTGTTTTGCGACCGCATTTGCAGTCGCAAAACATTTGTACATGGTTTGAGACTCGCTATTTGGAAGGGAATGTAAAACAGGAAGGCAATCGACGAATGGAATAACCTTAAGTATTGCCCGGCGATGTCGCCTCTATTCCCCAAAATATGAATCAATGAAGAGGCAGGCGCTGGAGACTGGAAGGCAGGAAACAAAGGTTTATTCTCTCCGGAGGAGAACACGTCAGATCAGACCAACAGGGAATCTTCTCGAGGTGCTCTAACTGCATCTCTGAGGCCTGGCCTCTTATACACGCATTTATGGCAGGAAGACATTCTTTATTACAGTAAAGATACTTTGAAGTATGAAAGACATCCCTGGGATCTTCCGCTTCAGACCCGTTCCCACGCACCCTTACAGTGAGAATCCCCTCCCCATTCACCATACAGAATCGTCATCAGACGGCAGGATCAGCAGGGCATTCCGCCGGTTCCCGGAATGCATGTGGTGTGACGGATCTCATGGGGTGGGGGCCTTGATCTACTGTAACTCCTTTGAAGAGGGGCGATTCCTTACAGTCGGGGCCATAAACTGTATCCGCAGGGCTAGGTGATAGCCTGGGACCGGCCTGGACAATCGGATACGGAGGAAGAGGGGTGTCAGAGGGTGTGATAGTGTATAGGAGGAAAGGGAGGTGTCGGGCAGGCCCGGGGTGAGATTCCCAGGGAAGTGCAGCGCAGTTGGAGGGGGTTAATGGCCCGTGCATGAGAGAGAGAGAGAGAGGGTGACCAGTGCGGGGGGGGCTTGCGAGGATGTGGAGCCGCGCTGGGGATTAGCGGTGTGCAGAGAGTGGGTCTGATCAAGGTAGCTAAAATGGCCGCCGCGGACGACGAAAGTGTGGCATTGGGAAAAAGGGCAAGATGGCGCAGACAATGTTTATCGATACAAATTAATTTTCCACAGTCCTCCCTTTTAACATTTCTCGCCAACTTGTTAATTCGGGTCGATCCCCATAATGCCACGTATTTCTGTCTCATACAAAGTTTTCATGTGTTCAGCCTGTAAGTCCAAAGTCTTTGAGCAAATGCAATTTGAAAATAATGAACACAGAGGAGGCAGACATTGGATACTTAAGCAACACCCGCATAGCACCACAATCGGAATCAGAATGAATGTGAACAACCTCCACCCCCAGGCCTTCAGTAAGTCCCAGAACCAGCTCCCAAGCGACCATCCTTCTTGCTCCTGGTGTACTTCAGAGGACAGTCTATGGAGGTGTTCGATGGCTTTGTAAACAGAAGGTGAATTGTCTGGCACGTAGGTGCAACAGCTGGACCCAATGATGCGGCATGCTCCTCCTCGGTCTGCCAGAACCACGTCTAGAACAAGGCGGTTCTGCAGAGCCACCAGGCGGACTGCCTGAAGCTCTGCGGTGTTATTGGTCAAGATGCCAGCTGTGATGTTCATGGTGGTTTCAACTGCCTGGGTCAAGTGTCGGATGGCGCGGCTGTTCGTCATCGGACCCCAGAATGGCACAAGTCCTTTCGCGGCATCCAAGAACTGTGCTCCTGTCGAGTCGGCCTGGTCGATGTCCCTTGCACGCTTTTGCCGGTGATGGCTTGCTGGGGCCACATACGTAGGTGGGAGGATGAAGGCAATGTAGCATGTGCCCCCCAACCTTTGGGGAGCCAGGTGTATGCTTTGGTGCCACAAACAAAGTACATATTTGGAGAAGCAACAAAGGAGGGAGGGTCGGATGAATCCAGTGTTCTGGTGATGACGCAGGCGCTGCGGCCCACCAGTTGCGTCCCCAGGCCTTCGATGCACACAAGGCCCGAGACGTTGACAACAGACAAGGCCACTGTCAGAGTGGTGGCTGTTCGTTTCCGGAGGTAGGAGAAAGTGGGTCTGGCTGGGTTATGGAAAACTTGCATTTCCACTCGTTCTTTGGCAGGGATGTCCATGTGAATAGAGGTACCAGAGGTCAGAGGGTAAAAAGGAGTAGCGGTTCGCCCAGTCTTATTCAGCCATGCCTCGTGGTAGAAATGCGAAACAGTTCTTTCTGATGTGGCATTGTCTTTAAAGCTTTCTTGCAGAAGAATCAGCCAGGCAAGACAGGAGCCGTGGATGGAAAAGGGCGAAGGAATGAACGGGATGGAGTGTCCGGCTGCATGGGGCAGCAGCCCGCAGATCCAGCAATTAGTGGCATTAGCGGCAAGGTTGTGTTGGTGCAGCAGTTGCACAAAAGAGTTATTCCAGAACTCCCTGCGTCTCTCTCGGAGCGGTGGAGAAAGGGCAATCAGGAAGTGTTCCTTGGTAGTTATCGGCAGTTCAGTGGGGAGCAATGTTTTGTGAGCGGGTGTGCTTTCTTCGATGATCCAGAAGGTTGTCATGAGGAGGAGGCAAAAGAGAAGGGTAATGAAAACGGCTATAGTCTTTGAGCTGTGCAGTTTGTTAGTCTTTGGGTTTCGGTAGGTCCTCTTCGGATATCCAGTTGCTTCCATCATTGGGGAGTCGGGCGCTTCCATCATCTTCAGAGTGCTCGGTAGCGGGCAGAACCACCGACTTTCTCTGACTTCTCTTCGGGCAACCTTGAGTGTGTTAGGCTACCGTTCTGAGATTTTACCCAGTCAGTGGTCTGCTTTGCCGAAGCTCCTCCCTTTTACGTAGGTTGTACCCTTCCCTGGACGGTACGGTGGGATCGGGAAACTCTGCCAGTTCGAGCGTTTCTGTGTCGGTGTGACAGCTCAACGATGGTTTGTCTTTTGTCAGGAGCTCTTCCTGAGTCGCGATGTCTTCTTCCGTCGTCAGAGTTGGGGGGCGCGTTTACAATGGTGCGCATGCACCCAGTGACGCTTGCCTTCCACTCGAAGGGCCGTCCGTGTAGTGATCAGGACTTGCCAGGGGCCCGTCCACCGAGGTTCCAAGCTTTTGGCACGCTGGAAGTTGCGGATCAAGACGTGATCCCCTGGGTGAATGTCGTGTCCTGGGCCCCTGGAAGCGTCTGGGATGGCTTGTAGCACCTGTTGATGGATGACAGTTAAGGTTTTAGTGAGGGTGCACAGATAGTCAGACATTAGGACGTCTGGGACGTCATGGATCGAAGTTGGCCTAGGCGCGGCCCAAATATTCATTGGCCGCCCGAATACTACTTCGTAAGGGGTCAAGTGGTGTTTAGTGGGGGTGGAGCGCATTGATAGCAATGCCAATGGGAGGGCATCAGGCCACTTCAGTCCGGTGGAGGCAACAATCTTAGAGATTTTTAGCTTGAGTGTGGCGTTGTGTCGCTCGACCAGGCCTGCAGATTGGGGGTGGAAGACTGCGTGAAATTTCTGTTTTACACCCAATCCCTTTAAGATAAGTTGGATGACTTCAGCTATGAAGTGGGGGCCGTTGTCACTCCATAAAATCCGACAAAGGCCATATCGGGGGAAAAACTCTTTTAACAGGACTTTGGCAGTGGTCATGGCAGTGTTGTCGCGTGTGGGATAGGCCTCCACCCATTTGCTGAAGGCGCACACGACAACAAGGACGTACTTCAAACCCAGGCAACGGTCTAGCTGAATGTAATCCATCTGTAGGACTTCAAAGGGATGGTCGGGGACCCCGAACCCACCCCGAGGGACAACAGTTCCTTTCCCTGGGTTGTGTTGCAAGCAGATTAAGCATTGTTGAACTAGGCGTCTAGCAGAGTCGGGAATCTTGTCGTTGTGCCAGACTCGGGTGATGAGTTCAATCATGGGGGCAGATCCTATGTGTGCTGGGGAGTGTGCCATAGTCAGTATGGGGATCAAGTAGGAATTGGGTAGCAGCCATTTGTTTGTGTCTTTTGTCAACCAGCAGCCTTCATCATCTTTCAGTCCCACCCGTGCCCATTCAGTCAGTTCTTGGGGGGAGCAGGCCATTTGTATGTCTCTAATGTGCTCTCTAGCGTCCTTCCATTTTTCCGTCTGTGACCTAGTCACGTACATGCGTGTCGTCGTCCTATTCTCAGCTGTGGTTCGAGCAGTGATGTCGGCTAGTGCATTGCCTTGTCCAATGATGTCTGTCACTTTCTTGTGTGCCTGGCATTTGATGACTGCAAGTCGTTCGGGGAGGAGGACTGCTTCGGTCAAGGCAGAGACTAGATCTCCGTGAAGGATGGGTGTGCCATGTGAAGTCAGGAATCCCCTTTCCTTCCATAAGAGCCCAAAATGATGAACCACCCCGAAGGCATACTGGCTGTCGGTGTAGATGTTTGCGACTTTGCCTGTTGCTAGGACGCATGCACGTGTGAGGGCAATTAGTTCTGCCGCTTGTGCGGACCGTTGGGTGATGCGGGCCGTCTCAACTACCGTCCGGGCTGTGGTGACTGCATAGGCAGCCGAGGTCGTGCCGTCGGGGAGTTTAATGCACGAGCCGTCTACCCATAGCTCTCCATCAGGGTCTGGGATGGCAGTGTCACGGAGGTCAGCTCTACTTCTAGTTTGCTCGTCCGTGAGGGTCACACAGTCATGCATAGGGGACACATTGGGGTCGTCATCGGGGAGGGGCAACAGAGTGGCAGGGTTCAGAGTGGTACATCGTTTCAACGTGATGTGGGGTGTAAGCAGAGTTAACTCGTAACCAGTCAGTCGTGCGCTAGTCAGGTGCTGAGTCTTGGTCTGGTTCAGGAGTGTGTCGACAGCATGGGGGACCAGCACAGTGAGGGAATTCGAAAGTACGATCCCCTCACTTTGTCGGATAGAGACGGCAGCGGCAGCTACCGCTCGAAGGCAGGCGGGCAGAGCTCTGGCTACAGGGTCAAGAGTGGCAGAGAAGTAGGCACAAGGGCGTTGTTTGGGACCTATGGGTTGCGTTAGGACAGACAAAGCGCACCCCTCCCTCTCGTGGGTGAAGAGGGAGAAGGGCTTGGTGTAGTCAGGGGTTCCTAGAACAGGGGCTGAGCAGAGGGCATCTCGTAGTTCTTGAAAGGAGGATTGGCATTCAGGGGTCCAAGGGAGTGGGAAGGGAACGTCTTTCGCTAACAGAGAGAGTAGAGGTCTGACTATGAGACTAAGGTTTGGCAACCACTGCCGACAGAAGGACGTGAGGCCTACTAAGGAGCGAACCTGCTTTTGAGTCTTGGGAACGGGGGTCTCTAGGATGGTCCGGATCCGATCGGGTGTGAGCTTTCTCCCGTCCTTGGACAGGAGGTGGCCTAAGTATGTCACCTGTGGTTGGCAGAACTGCAGCTTCTTCTTGGAGACCTTGTGACCATTCTCCGCGAGGAAGTGCAGGAGTTGGATGGTGGCTGTGGTGGCAAGTGGCGTAGTGTCGGCAGCCAGGAGAATGTCGTCGACATACTGGATTAACACCACTCCGTCCGGGAGCTGGACTGCGTCCAGCTGTCTCTTGAGAGCCTGGCTGTAGATGCTGGGGCTCTCAGTGTAGCCCTGGGGTGCTCTACAGAATCTATATGAACGGGCTTTTAGGGTGAAGCCGAAGAGGTATCGGCTGTCTGGATGGATGGGGATAGAAAAGAAAGCATTTTTGAGATCTATGACGGTGAAAACAGTGGCAGTGGAGGGGATCAGGGTCAAGATGGTGGTGATGTCAGAGACTACTGGGTACTGAGGTACGACTACTTTGTTTACTTCGCGGAGGTCAATGATGAAGCGATAAGCCTTCTCATCTCCCTCGCCTTGCTTCTTGACAATGGGTAGGATAGGGCTGTTACAGATATTACTGACTACTTCCTCTACCACTCCTGCATCGACTAAGGACTGAATGATTCCTACCAATGCCTTCTCGCCCTCGGGCGATATCCGATACTGTGGGAGCTTTGGGAGCATAGCGTCTGACCGTACAGTGATGTGCACAGGGTCTATCATCATGCGTCCTACGTCTGAGTCGGTCTTGGCCCAAAGGTACGGGGGTAAAGTGTCTAGTAAGGACAAGTCAGCGTCAGTGATGGAAAACATGCGTCGGGTGGGACAAGGTCTGAACAGATTCTGGTTATCGTACAGTATGACTCGTACTCCGTCTGGGGAACATCGAATGGTGGCTCGAAAGTGCTTCAGGAGGTCAAGACCCATAATGGCGTCGGGGGTGTTGGAAGATAGCAGGAAGGTCGTGTCCGTGATGTTGTTCTCTAAGTCAAAGGGAATCGGTGTAGATAAGGGATTAGTAGAGGGCGTTCCATCAAAGCCTATTGATGTCACGTGTGAGCCAGACAAGGGTGCCCTTGGAATCAGTCGTTTGGATAATGCACTACGTGTTGCCCCAGTGTCCACCAAAAATGGGGACTTCGTACCCAGGACCTTAGCAGTGACATAAGGACCTTGCTGGTCAACACAAAGCTCGACTGGATCCCTCCCTTGTCCCTGGCTGTCCTATGCGAAATCGCGGACGTTCTCGCAATCGGACTGCTGATACTGATTCTGTCGTGGGCGGTCAAATGTGTTAGGTCGGCTTGGTCTGTCATAGTTAGCATCATTGGTGTGTCCCCGTCCCTGGTCCCTGTTCTTTTGTCCGTTTGTCCCATCCCTAGCCTCTCGGTTCTTGTTTGCTTCATGAAGGACCGGGCACTGCGACTTCCAGTGACCGTATCCTTTACAAAACGCGCATTGGTTTTCATCTAAGTCCCTTCGGCTTGTATAGGGTACGGGCATTCGTTCTCTGGAGGGTGTATTTTTAGGGGCTGTCGGCTGGTAGTTCCCCTTGGAGGGTTCCCTACCTATCGTCACCCCCTGCAGTTGAGCTATCATGACCCGCTCTTTCAACTCCTTCTTTTTACGTTCGGATGCCCTATCATTCTCATTCTTCTGATGTTCATAGTATTGGGCCATCTGGAGGATAGCCGCGGGTTTAGAGGCTGCCCAGCTGCTTTCGCTCGCCTGCAATTTTTGAGAAACTTCTTGCACCAGGCCTTTCACGAAATTCTGAACGAACAAGTGGTGTCCGGTTGCAGTGGCCATATCTTGGCCGCTGTAGTCGGAGAACACCGTTTCGAACCTAGAGAAGTATTCCGAAGCGTCTTCTTGTGGTTTCTGTCTACAGGCCGTCACTATTGACCAGTCTATTTTCTTCTCGGGAATCAGGGTCTTGAGTTTCTGGACGATCTTGTCCGGGAGTTCAAGGATGGCCGTTACGGGTTTTTGCCCGGCTCCTCGTTGCTTGTCGAACTCATCGAGTTGTTTCCAGGTATGTCCGAACAGCTCAAGGTGGTCGACCTTGCGGATCTGCTTCCACACATCAGCTGGCAGACATAACCCGAAGAACAAATCGAGGTCCGTCAGGGTCATGATAGTGGAACCTAAGGCTGTACCTAGTTCAGTGTAGAAGGCGGTGGGGTTTTTTCGTAAATCGGGCAGAGATTTTCGGAACGTCAGAATATCCTGTCGATCCCATGGTTGGTAGACCCAGTTGTACACTATCCTCCCTTTTGCATCCGTATGGTTAACATCATCGTGTGTTCCCTGACCTCGTGGGGGACCCAATAGGGGGCGGCCTCTCTTATCGGCATCATGGTGCTAGGTTGCTCTATTCGTGGTTCGGCCGCTACGGATGTCGTAGGTTTAGCTTCCACCTCTGATTCAGTGAGGTGGCAGAAAACCCTAAGTGTACGCGCAAGGAGGTCCGTCACGTCACACTCGCCCTCATCCCCGATATCAATTTTTCTACACAGAGTCGTTAGGCTCTCGGGACCTCTATCTCGATATCGGTCCTCATAAGCGTTTAGGACATGATAACATAATCGTACGACAAAGTGTCGTCTGTGGCTTCCCGCATATGAGTTGAATATATCCATAACGTGTTCCTCCTTCTCCTTTCGTTCTACTAGTGTCCTGACTACCTTGTCAATCCTCTCTTGCTCGTTTTTGCCCAACCTGTTCGTCCTTGTGGGTTCTGTGTTTCGGGCCTCATGGTCATCTAATATTGCTGCTTGTTTTGTATCTGGTGCGAGGGATTCCGCCGGTGCGGAGGCCTTGGGGGCCGAGGCCCTGGCGCTACTCTCGTCTGTGCTTGGGGGTCGCGAGTGTTGCGCTGAAGGTTGGGAAGGGGCATATGGAGGGGGCATGTAGATGATCGGAGGACCTAATAAGAGATCATCGTTGGTTCGCTGTTTCGAAGGTAATTCAGGGTAGAGCGCAGAGGGTGTTCTAACAGGACACTGGCTCGGTGTTTCGATCTCTTGTTTTCGCTTAGCCTCCTCTCTCTTCTTTATTTCTTCCTCTAGTTTCTTTGCAGCTAGGTGGGCTGCTTTACGTAGCTCTTTGTCTAACCTAGCTTCCTCTTTCTTCTTTCGCTGTACAGTTTCTTTGCGCCACAGGCCAACGCTGTCTAGCATGGTCGGTGTCGTTCTACGAGTTTTTAGGGCTTCATCTAGTGCATCTAGTTTGCTTTCTTCAAAGGATCCTATCAGTGGCCACTGACTCTGGGGTTCCTTCTTCGTATACCTGTGCCATAATTTGCAATATGCTATAGCGACTAGTCCATGCTTTGTGAACATGTCTTTGTTAGGGGTGCCTTCCAGTGGGACTGGATGATCCACCTCTAACAAGCGGTCCGGGCTGAACCAGCTACCACTCAGTGGGGAGAAGATAGGCATGACAGATTACAAAGGGGGACAAAAGTCCGCGTTACCTACCCTTCACTACCTGCAAAAGACTAGGCAGAATATTGCTATTCCAGGTTGTTTGCAGACAATGAATGTTTCAAGAGAACTAGATCCAAATAAATAATCAGTGGGGAGAAGATAGGCACGACAGATTACAAAGGGGGACAAAGGTCCGCGTTACCCATCCTTCACTATCTGTAAAGGGAGAGAGAATATTCCTATCCCTCGCCGTTTGTAGACAGGGAATGCCTCAAAAAGGAGCTACTCTGATACTCAAAGAAAAAGGGAGCTACCCTTGACAATCAATCAAACAAACAATCAGTGGGGAGAAAAGATAGGTACAACAGATTACAAAGGGGGACAAAAGTCCGCGTTACCCACCCTTCACTGTTCACAAAGGAAGATAGAGTATTTGTACTCTTCCTCGTTTGTAAGCAGCAAATGTCTCAAAGAACCGTTATCGTTTCACAATTTGTCGTTTTGTACGACCTTACCCGGACCGCATGGGCTGTTTCTTGTCTTCCGAATCCAGCGCCCGATCGTCCTCTATCTTCTATCGTGGCACTCCTGATGGTTCCCAGTCAGGACCGTAGATCACTCGAGAGAGGTCTGTTCGGAACCAGTGAAGTTCGGATGATCGGCTGTCAGACGAGGGTCTATCGGACAGGAGCTCTCCCGATCGTTGCAGTCGTTCACTCTGTCGTCAGGACCTCTCCCACTGGATCCACGTGTCGCTGATGGGCCCCACGCTTGGGACGCCAATTGTAAAACAGGAAGGCAATCGACGAATGGAATAACCTTAAGTATTGCCCGGCGATGTCGCCTCTATTCCCCAAAATATGAATCAATGAAGAGGCAGGCGCTGGAGACTGGAAGGCAGGAAACAAAGGTTTATTCTCTCCGGAGGAGAACACGTCAGATCAGACCAACAGGGAATCTTCTCGAGGTGCTCTAACTGCATCTCTGAGGCCTGGCCTCTTATACACGCATTTATGGCAGGAAGACATTCTTTATTACAGTAAAGATACTTTGAAGTATGAAAGACATCCCTGGGATCTTCCGCTTCAGACCCGTTCCCACGCACCCTTACAGTGAGAATCCCTCCCCATTCACCATACAGAATCGTCATCAGACGGCAGGATCAGCAGGGCATTCCGCCGGTTCCCGGAATGCATGTGGTGTGACGGATCTCATGGGGTGGGGGCCTTGATCTACTGTAACTCCTTTGAAGAGGGGCGATTCCTTACAGTCGGGGCCATAAACTGTATCCGCAGGGCTAGGTGATAGCCTGGGACCGGCCTGGACAATCGGATACGGAGGAAGAGGGGTGTCAGAGGGTGTGATAGTGTATAGGAGGAAAGGGAGGTGTCGGGCAGGCCCGGGGTGAGATTCCCAGGGAAGTGCAGCGCAGTTGGAGGGGGTTAATGGCCCGTGCATGAGAGAGAGAGAGAGAGGGTGACCAGTGCGGGGGGGCTTGCGAGGATGTGGAGCCGCGCTGGGGATTAGCGGTGTGCAGAGAGTGGGTCTGATCAAGGTAGCTAAAATGGCCGCCGCGGACGACGAAAGTGTGGCATTGGGAAAAAGGGCAAGATGGCGCAGACAATGTTTATCGATACAAATTAATTTTCCACAGTAACGCCCCTTCCAAATAGCGAGTCGCAAAACCTATTTAGCGAGTCCCAAAAAAATTGCGACTCGCTAAATAGGCTATGTAAATGGCCCAAAAGTTTTTTACATGTGCAAACGTGTTCGCAAAACCGTTTGCGCATGCAAAAGCGGGTCGTACATCTTAGCCCATAATGCTGAAACGTAATCCTCTATACTTTCTTCAGGCATTTGTTTCCTAGAATAAAAAGTGTAATGTTCCATAACCACATTCATTTTCCTACCATAATGAATATCTAACTGTTTAGCAGCATAAGCGTAAATGTCCAAATTCCCAAGATTAATTAACTTAGGCAAATATTTTGAAATCCTTTAGACCTACACCCCCCAAGCAATGCTTCAATAGTGCTAAACATCTTTCTGGTTCACAATCATCCCCTTCCATCACTTCCACATGCACTGAAAATACACCATCCCATGTTCTCCAATTCATGGCTGGTTCTCCAGGAGTTGCCAGAATGAGGGTGATGGCGCAATTCCTGACATTTCCTTACTGTAAATTGACTAAGTACACTATTGAAATAACCAAAGTGCTCACCAAGAACAGAATTGCAGATGAGGCAATAACAGTGAACAGCACACAACAACAACAAAAAAAACAGTATATGATAAAGCGTGTAACTATAACTCTCGGAAATTCAATTCTGGGACTTATAAAGAAAATTGGAGTTTTATACTTTTTTAAAACTAAAAGTCAAGCTTTCTAAGGTAACTCTTTCTACAAATTGTATACATTTTTATCTGCTCCAGTCTTCACAATTCACAATTACTTGTGTTAAATGGTGTTACCATTTTGAAGAGGATATTTTTAAGCACATTTCTCATGATACCTGGCAGTTGATTGGGAAATTATCCCTGCGTAACAAAATTGCTCCTCCACTGATTCAGTCCAAATTTTTCACAATGAATCTCCTACACTGGCCTCCTGCTCATTTACACAAACTGAAATTACGAGATAGTGATCTATGTTGGAAGTGCAATTCAGAACCGGGCAGCCATCAACAAATGTTCTTTAAATGCACACTATTAGACTCCTTCTGGGCCCATATCCAGAAACATTTGTCTATAATCTTTAATACACCTATCACTCTCTCCTTTCCTATGATACTGCTGGGTCCTTGAGCTGCAGTTGCCCCTTTACCTCTTGATAATATAGATTTGGAGCTATTAGATTTGCTCTTATCCATCGCAGTCAAGATTATACTCACAGAATGGAAATCCTTTCATCTCCTATCATACCATACTTGGTGGGCTTGGGTGTCATATCTTTCAAGGAGCTCATACTCTTATTGAAGGAAAACAATCTACGCCTCCAATCGCTAGCAATGTATGACATTCTTTGGATAATTATATGGAGTTGTCTGCTCAGGGTTTGGTAGCTCAATATCCTTTTGGGTCCCTCTCTTGATTTTGTCATTATATGTGTGGCAGATGTCCCATTGCACCCTCTTCCCCACCAATATCCTTTCCTCCTCCTTTCATACTCTTTCTCTCTACCTTCTCATTTCATCCCCTTTGCTCATATACTCTATTTACCAAGCGATACACATTTTACCATACATGACTTTACTGCGCTATATGGTGGTTTTTCATCTGACCCCTTTTGCTTGGGATGATATCTACTATTCGATGACTTTGAAACACCTGCTCTCTGTCATGATATGTACATGGTCATTTTTATATGATAACTTTCTGCCATTATCATCCTAGTTCAGGTACTGTTTGTCATGTTACTCTTTTTAACTTTTTACTTGTATGCATCAATTTTTGGTAATTATGTATCACTGTGGCTTTGAAACTGTATTTCTTTTTTATCCAAATACAATAAAATACTTGAACACAAAAACAATAAATTAAAATAACAGAAGTAGTCACTGTTGTCCTAATGCTTCAGGTACTCTGTGTCTTCATCTTCCCGACATGTTCTCCTTGCATGCAATCCAAAGAGTAGGAAATAAGCCACAAATCAAATCAATCCTATTTCCCAAACGTCTCTGCCACACCCACTGTAGCAAGATCTGTCTTCCGTAGTGCTAAATAATGATCACTTGATCAGGTGTGCACATCACTGTGATGCGTGTTGCATAACAAAAACTGGAAGACAATCCTTTTTTTTTGTTTTGTGTTTTTTTAAACGGTGTGCACATCACTGCGATGTACACATGAAGAGAAAAACAACTGGATTCGCCCCTTTTGTTGCTCCCACAAGACGAATGCTCCTGCTCTAATGAGCATGGCTGATAAGAATCACCCCTTGGGTTCCACTCCAATGAGACCAACAAAATATATGGTGAACCGCTCAGTCACCTCAGTTCCTCCTATCAAAACTAATCGGTGGAAAGTACTGATCATGTGACACCAAACCAGCAAATAGCAGATGACTTGATTCCTTCATTTGAGTGCCGCTAACCAATCAGCATGGCAATGTATTCATGCCTCGTACGTTTCAACTAAACTCCGATAACGCTCAACGAACTGAGGGAAATTCATCCTTAAATCCAGTGCGACTCGTCCTTAGATCTGGATGTCCGTAGGTATCGTTTCCACTCGTCGCCAGTGTTGAAATTAGGAAGGGTTTCACGAAAAGTTAATAATTTAATTTCACCTTTATTGTAAGTTCAATACATCTCATCATATGTTAGTTCCAGCATCTGAATGCCACAACCACCAAAACTGCCCTCTATATAGTTTCCGCCCTCCCATCCAAAACATAACAACCCACAAGCCCAGACAATATATCCGCTGCAGCGATTGAACGATCACACACACAACATGAGCATGAGAAACAACGCACTCCTGTCTCTGTATGCACGCTCCGGAGGCACACACACCATGACAGAACGACGTGAGTACAGAAGCGCACTCAAGTGCATTCAATCAGAAGTGCATGCAACAGACACCTTGAGACAGGAAACGTTTTGTGGGTTAATGTGAAGCATTTGCATAGGGTCTTTGATAGGAAAATGCCTACAAACCTGGCTATTGTATCGGAGAATTAGTTTAGAGAAATATAATTTATAGTCTGACAATAAATTAAAGTAAGTCACTACATTATTGATGAGTTCCAATGAAGCTTTTAAGTCGGGGATAAAGATGGCAACATCATCCACCTAGGCTGCTACTTATATAATTAAACTGGGGCATATCACTGGCAGCACTCTCCTCTGCACAAACATTCTTTAGAACAGGTTCCATGTGGACAGCATATAATTCTGTGGGTACCCCTGTCTTGCCTAAGAGGGTAGATGACTGTAAGTCACGTAGCGAGTTGTAAACCCAAGATTCATTTACTTATATATATATTTTTTTTTAAAATATCTTTTTATTGAAAAGGGTAAAAGGGAACAAAGACACATTACCACAGGGTTCTTCCAATCTCAATTACATATCTCATACTTATCAGGACAATCACTTCCAATTTGTACTATGTTATTCAACCATCCCCTCTTTTTCAGATCTCCCCAGATTCGTCAGACTCCCTCTCGTTGGGAGGCTTTCCAATTGGATGACAGAGCATCCCTCTACTTTCGTTCCAGCCTCCCCAGATTTTGGACTATTTATGTGGGCAACTTCCTCCCTCATACACCACCCTCTCCGCCTGTATGCACCAGTCCATGTCTGTTTCCCAATCTCGGAGTGTGGGTCCCGCCCCCATCCTCCATTTCCTCACTATGTTGCGCTTGGCCACTATAAGGCCTAGTGTAACCCACAATCTTTGCCCAGCCGTTAAATTTGTTGTACCCCAGATATTTAATAAGCACAATTGGGGCGAGGCCTCCACCTGTTTCCCACGTAGTGTTACCTTGCGGGTTACAATCGTCTTCCAATACACTTGGATCAACGGGCAGTTCCACCACAGGTGTAGAAATGTGCCCTCCTGGCCGTATTTCCTGGGACAATGCGTTGACTCGAGTTTGCCCATTTTTACTAGTGTTATGCATGTATAGTATGTCCTGTGAAGGATCTTTAATTGGACCAGTCTAAATCGGGACCGTATTGCCACTTATCGGGGGGACGCAAGTGCCTCCAACCACTCCTCATCAGTCAAGTCCTCAAGATCCTCCACCCACTTGGCCCTCACTTTCTACAGGGTATCGGGGGAATTATTCAGTATTTTCCGGTAGGTTAGAGATATAGCTTTTTCTGTCAGATAGTCATCTAACAGCCTATCCTCCAGAGGGGAGGAGGCCAGTACCCCTCGGAATGGCCCATTGTAGAGCGTGTCTCACTTGAATATAGCGAATGATTACGGATGGCGCTAACTCGTAGTCTTTCTGAAGGTCGATAAAGGGCCTGACCTTTCCGTTTAGCCACAGATCCCCCACCCTTGAGATGCCAATAAGGTCCCACTTATCAAAGCTTGGGTGTATTGCCAGCCGTCCCAACCTTGCTGTGTCCCATAGTGGAGTGACCTGGTTAATTTTCTCTCGCCACCCTAAGGCTGCCAACGCTGTGTACCATATCTTAATTGTGGTTAATGTTGGTGTGACCACTGGCGCTCTTCGTTTGCCTCCATAGATGGCCTTAAGGTAACCCCTCGACCCCATGTTATATCTGTCCATTCTATAGGCTAGTTCTTTGTGCGTGGTATGTACCCATTGATTGACTACTGCAAGTTGCGCTGCCTAGTAATAGTATTGGAGTGCCGGTAGAGCAATTCCTCCGTCATACCAGCTTTTAGTCAATCTGGTTAGTGCTATTCTGGGAATTCCTCCATCCCAAAGGAGGGTCCGCACTTCCATCTCGACTGCCCGGAAGTACATAGGGGAGACTGGATAGGGCGTGTTTTGTAAAATATACAAAAAGCGGGGCAATGCCAACATTTTATACAACGAGGCCACGCCCAACAATGACAGGGGCAGAGACCTCCAATGGGGACCACATTGCGTTTGTAAAAGAGTGCGGGTCCCTAGTGATATAAATTCCCAAATATTGGAATCTGTCTATTACAACTCTTGCTGTGCACGTTCTGGGGAGCTTCGGTTCTGGGCAAAAGAGGACATATATCAGTGACTTATCCCAGTTTATGGTGTAACCTAAGTAGTTCTGAAACAGGGTAAAAATGTGGAGTACCCTGTGTAGGGAGGAGTACGGTTTTTCCAAATAGAGGAGAATATCATCTGCATATAGGGAGATTCTATCTTCCCAATCAGCAATCCATTTAAGTCCCTTAAGAAGCGGATCTCCTTGTATCCATACCGCCAGTGGCTCAAGGACTAGCGCAAATATCAGAGGAGAGAGGGGACAACCCTGTCTCATCCCTCTCTGTACTAAACACTGCCAAGCACCCCCCATTTACTGTCACTTGCGCTAGAGGCTCTACATACAACAGGCGAACCCATGCCACAAACTTCTCCCTCAATCCCAACCTCTCGATGACAGCAAACAGGAAGGGCCATGCTATCATGTCGAATGCCATCTTTGCGTCCAAGGACACCACAATAGCAACTTCTCAAATACCTTTGGCTCTCCCACACACTCCCTGAAGATGTCGCAGGTTAAGTGCGGTATTTCTACCAGGCATAAAGCCTGACTTGTTGGGGGGGATACGTTTATGTAGCATTTGAGCCAGTTGGGTTGCCAACACTTTTGCTAAGATTTTAACTTCTGCATTTAGCAGGGAGATTGGTCTATAAGATGCACAGCTCTCTGGTGGTTTCCCGGCCTTGTGTATCACCACTATATTAGAGAGTAATTGATTTTCAGGTAACTTCCCCGTTTTTAGGCTCTCTTGGTACATCTTCACCAAGAAAGGGGCAAGTTGGGAAGCTGTTAGTTTATATAGCTCGATCGGTAAGCCGTTTGGGCCCATTGCTTTTCCGGCTTTCAGTGATCGGATTGCCTGTACTACTTCACTCTCTGTAAGGTCCGCTTCTAACCTATCTTTGTCCAGTGAAGGCATATCAAGGGTTGCCAACAGCTCACTTGAAGCAGTTTGTGTGGTGCAAGCCGATGGTGTGTATAATTTGCGAATGCGTCTGCTATTCCCTGATAGTCTTGCACTGTCTCCCCCCCATCCAAAACGATCTCAAATACCCATTTGGAAGCTTTCTCTTTCTTGTCCAGCCATGCTAGGAGCCTGCCCGCCATGTCTCCCACCTCGTATAGTCGATGCAAGATCACCCGATGTTTGGCTCTTGCCTCATCCTCAGCTATATCTCTATATTCTTTTTGCTTAATTCCTAACCTATGCTGTGCATCTGTGGGGTCTGGCCATAGAAGCTCAGCCTCAAATTTTAGGATTTCTGCTTCTATATCTTCCAGCTGTTTCCGCTTTTCTTTTTTATGTCCCGAAATTAGAGAAACTCCCTGGCCTCTAACCACCGTCTTATAGGCCTCCCATAAAACCCGGGCCGACTCTACCAATCCCTCATTTTCTTCGAAATAGCAGGTCATCACCCTCTGCAGACCCGCCCGGACCAGTGGTACGTTTAGGTACCATAGATTTAATGCCATTATGTTGTCACTGTATGAGAGTTTGCCACCATAGCTAGTACAGATTGGAGAGTGGTCAGAAATTTCCGTCGGGAGGTCGGTCGTCTCTCCAAACCCTGGAAGTTGATCAGACAACCCAAATATGAAATCTTTATGAGAGAGACTTCCGTGTACTCCAGAGTGGAAGGTTTACTGGTGAGCCGTTGGGTTTCTCATCAGCCATACATCCACCAGGCTAAGTGCTGATAAAAAATCTGCTAGAGTCTTCCCATAGGGACCTCTCTGTTTTGCCGGTAGGCGGTCTAGTTCGGCATTGAGCGCTGCATTACAGTCTCCTCCAATGAGAAGTTCTCTGTGTGGGAGCGTGATGATATGTGAGCCTAGGGCTGCAAGTGTGGGTGTATGGAGTCTTGGGGGAATGTAAAGGGACATGATATTGAGTGGTCTGCCCTCCCAATATCCAGATAGCATTACAAAACGGCCAAGGGAATCATGTGTGACTTTTTGTATGGTGAATGGAAAGGATCTGCACAACAGGATACCCAGCCCTCTCGAACCTCTAGAGT
Source organism: Calotriton arnoldi (assembly GCA_963921515.1). Lineage (NCBI taxonomy): Eukaryota > Metazoa > Chordata > Amphibia > Caudata > Salamandridae > Calotriton > Calotriton arnoldi. The sequence goes on along the minus strand of CAWUFW010007798.1, from coordinate 356,712 downwards.
AGTCTGCATCTTCTACTAATTTGTAGTCACATCTATTAAGCGCACAGTAAGTGGTGCCCTGTATGTGAGTTTCCTGCAACAAAACTATATCAGGTGAATGGCATTTTAGATATTGCAGCACTACTCCACTTTTGATTTTGTCTCCCAGCCCATTCACATTCCAAGAGGGGATTTTAAAGTTACTGTTCGCCTCTGTCATGGCCATAATGCTCTGCCGCTATAATATTGGATGTGTAGCCCGGGATAGGCCAATCTCGGAGGGAACCCCAATCCTGTCTATAATCAATTGAATGCGTTGGAGAGCAGTTGTAAGGGGTGGTCTTTATATAGGCTCTTGGAGCCACTTGAGCGAAGTCCTGTTTAACTACTCCCTGCTTTGTAAGACATGTGTCGTTCATGATCTAATTCTTGTAAAGATGTTTTTTTTGTTTTAAACCTCGATTCACCTGAATTCATTGCTTTTGTCTGTAATGTTCTACAGTGGATGTTCCTACAGGACAGTTGAACTATTTTTAAAAATAAGTATTCCTCATCTGGCTGTTGCACACTACGTTCCTGTTACACAATCTGTTTACTATGAATGCGCTTATTATATTATTCACTATGCTGGTGGACATATTAAACAGACTGAGCACTCAGAGGGACACAGTGATCAATCCATCACAGAGGAAAGTAGTACACAGCAGTGACAATTTACTCCATCATTAACAACAAATGTACTTTTCCGTCACTAAGGTTTATCCTCTTCAGTGTTGCCCTTGAACCAGTCCCCATCTAATGCTTAGTCCACTTTCTATTTACTAAATGCATAAACTCAGTGAGTAGGGACTCTGTTCACTTTGATCTTGAGTACAGTGAGCAGAGTACAGACTTTGAGTTGGATGGGATTGGGATTGGTGAGAGCAGTAAGTGAGTGAGCCGCAACTAGTTTGGCCCTCCATTCAATAGACTCAGCCAAGTAAGATTCACACTACCCCTCAGGGGCAATAACTCTGCTTCCAGGCTTCAAAGAAAAGGCTCACTCCCACCTAGAGATATGTTGCCCATGCATAACGTGCAACAAAAATAATTCAAAGCAAAATCTTGAATCTTCTGGGCCACATATGGAAGTTAAAGTCTGTTGGATTCCCTCCAATCTGTCCTGAAGGGTACTTGTTAAATGAATTGTCTAGAACTACTTTTTATAATTTATAATTTCTATAGTGCCTAAGAATGAATGGTACACCGCTTGCCTCAGTCCAGATCAATGACTTCATAGACTGAAGAGAATTCTCAGTGGTTTATTACTAATGTTAACCAGTGCTAAAGTGCCAGTGCTCACTCCCTAGAACATGGTAACATTGGCTTATACCCAATTGGCACATTAAATTTACCTGTTTGCCCCTAGTAAAGTGGTACTGCATGTACCCAGGGCTTGTAAATTAAATGTTACTAGTAGGGTTGCAGCACTGATTGTGCCACCAACTTAAGTAGCCATTTCAAACATATCTCAGGCCTGCAATTTCAGCCTGTCTGTGCAGTTTTAAACTGCTATTTCTACCTGGCAAAATGAATCTTTTGCAAGGCCTAAACTTTTCTTTTTAATACATTTAAGTCACCCCTAGGGTAGGCCTTAAACAGACCATAGGGCATGATGCAGTGTATTTAAAAACAGTGGGATGTAAGCTCAAGCTTTACATGTCCTGCTAGTGAAAAAAGTATTCATTTTTGTCAACTAGCAAGGCCTACCTCTCACATAGGATAACATTGGGTTACCTTATTACATGTAATAAGTGATAACCTACATTTGGGGACAGGCAGGAATGTCGAGTTTGGTGTCTAAAGAATTGTAATTTAAAACCCTTGTTAAAGGTATAGTCAAAATGTAACTCACAATTCTGAAAATACCACTTTTAGAAAGTTGTAGCACAAACAAGGAATAGGGCCAATTTAATGCCAGCAAGGCTAGGTCACCTAAAAGTCAAATGCAAAATAATGAAGCCAGTACTGACGTTAATTCACAACAACTCAAATACCGTGGTCACCATTTATTTCAGCATTATTTCTCAAAACATGATTATTGCTTTTTTTTTTAAGTGGTGTCTGTTATAGACGTAGGAACCAACAAACAACAATTTTTACTTCAAAGACTGCTTTTTGCAGTCCATGTAACATAAAACAAGACTCTTTAAACAGTGAATAGACATTATTTGTGGCACATACACTTTAAATATGCATGAACATAAATCTATCACAGTACTCAATTTCAACAACAAAAGGAGCCTATGTGTAGTTCCAATATAAGTAAGGGTCCCTAGCTAATGGACAAAACCAGGGGATGGAAGCATTGGAATATCACTATAGCCAAACAACAGGGACCATGAAATTGCAAATTGTTCCAATAAGTGATGCCCTATGTCCTACAAAATGTTTGGCCTTTTGCCCAAACTCTCCCTGGTGCATTCTGCTGTCGGCATGTTTCAAACTCAGACAAAGTTTAGCGTTCTCCTCAGGACCAAGAACTTCTAAACACTGTGTAAAACAAAAAACAAAAAAGAAAAAAACCTGTGTTTAAAATCTTCAAATTTAGTGAGGTAATGGGCTGAGGTCTATTAATCAGTTAGACTCCACTTTGCAACTTACATGGGTTTCAGTTTCATGTGCTTGGAGCTCTCCATTGATACATATCTTTTATGCAGAGTTTCATTTGTAGCTAAATGAAAAAACAAAATGTGTGTGACCAGTTTGCCGACTCTAAACCCGGGCGGTGAACTCCGCTCGCGAAGTTTGCAGTTTTCCGCACTCTGCCCACCGCAGAGCACTCAGAGTTTTTGTCCTCGCTCACACTCCCCAACATCAAGTTGGCGAGCTGGAAAAATCCACCTCCCGGTGAGATTTATCAATGCGGGTGGTCGTATTTCGCAATGCGGGCAGTCGCGGTTGGTCGCTACCGCTCACGTTGAGAAACATTTTGTTTGCGTTGGTAAAGTCCCCACGCGGGTAACAAATCTACTTGAGCGGCAGAAAAGAAGCAGCGCCCTCTTGCGCTGTGCATGTTGCTGTTTGTGTTGATTATCCAGCGCAGGACAAACACCTGACGCTGAAAATCAACGTGAACTGTCATTACCAAGCGCACGGAGGTGGCTGTGATCAATTACATCTTGAAACAATTTTCTCATTTCTTTGTAGAGCCTAGTGAGGTTTTTGACAATCTTTACAGATTACTGTGCAGAAGCAATAATCTTTAATCAGTGTGATTGTTTCTCGAATGGGCCACCGGTGATCCCGGTATTTGAGTTTTGTGTTCACAAAACATAAAATATTGTTGTGAAGTAACGTCAGATCGGGCACTATGGTTTTGTATTTGACTTTTAGGAAGTTGGCATTTTCTGTCCCAACCACTTGGTGTCTGCAGCCTGTATCCTGGGTTACATGACTAGGTGTAACTGGCAGTTGGTCTTTGTGTATTGCTCCCAGACAGTGAGACAAAAGGGGAATAATTGTTGGCAGGATGGACCCACTCTGACTTGATAGGGGAAAGAAACAGTCACCTACCACACTTACACATCATAAGGGCTCTGCCCCAGCGCACTCACAAAAGGTTTGATACAATTTTTTTGTGCCCTCAGAAAAGCTAGGGCCAGGGTAGGAAGACAGGAAATTGCAAACATCTGTGGGGATTGAAACCTCTAGAACCTTATCCTATTTCAAAGCTGGCACCAAGTATAAATATTGGACGCTCAGACCCAACTCTTCAGTACACCTTCAGAACGGTGGATAATATAGAAGAAGGACTACTGTGCTGCTCTGCTATCAGTAGGACTGATACTCTGCTGTCCTGCTACTCTGCAGCCCTGCTTGCTAAGAAGGAAGTCTAGGCCTGCACCCTTCATCCCAGGCTGACTGACCTCTTGTTCTGAGCTACAGGGACACAACAAGCTCCAGAGGCCTCCTTGCATATGCCCAGCTGACCTGCTGCTTGGGCCTGCAGCTGGACCTGCCTGAGACCCGTGGGCCTCTGCTGGAGTGAGTTCCTGATCCCCAAGAGATGCCCCTTAGATGCTGGACCCTTGGTGTGGCATCAGTTGAGCTTCCACTAAAGTCCTGAAGTTTTGGGCTCTTCACAAAGATCTGGTGAACCCAAGTCTTTGCGCTATAGTGACTGACAGTGACAACTGGCAACACGATATCTGCACTTTGCTCTACCGCATTGACAGCCTGTGGTGATTGCCAATGCAAATCTCCAGCAATGATCATCCGCGACGCTGGACATGATTTTCGTGCTGCAGCGATGACCATCTGAAATACCCAGCCTGCTATTCTCGCTACAGGGAAGACAATCCTCTACACTCTCCCTGCTCCTTGGCGCCTCCTCCACCACGAACTGGACATTTTAAGCTAGATTTTAGAAGGTAGCTCTTTCAGCAAGACATGGTCTCTGTATCAGGCCCGTGTTCCATCGCAGTGGGCCTGAACTTGTGACTTTCAACTGGTCTCGCACAACCAGGTAACCACAACGGGTGCTGTGTGTGTTTGCCAGAAACCGGTCCTAGGATGCTTGTTTCCGGTCCAGGGAAGACATGGCTTGGCAGTTCGGGCTGGACTGTTCCCATGAGGCACAGGGTCAGACTGATTTGCATATGGCCATGTCTGAACTGGGGTGGTGGAGTGAGCTAAAGAATGATGATGGATTAAACCCAGATCAGTTGACTGGGGGTGAGTGTTTGATTGGCTCAAACGTTCCGTCCATCATCCCCTTTTGTATCGCTTTGTTCGCCCTAAGTTGGCGGGGGTATGCCCAGACGTGGGTCCCTTGCTCACTTTGCCACTGGATTCAAGCAAGCCTGGCTGATGACGGCTGGAATGCCAGAAACCGGTCCTAGGATGCTTGTTTCCGGTCCAGGGAAGACATGGCTTGGCAGTTCGGGCTGGACTGTTCCCATGAGGCACAGGGTCAGACTGATTTGCATATGGCCATGTCTGAACTGGGGTGGTGGAGTGAGCTAAAGAATGATGATGGATTAAACCCAGATCAGTTGACTGGGGGTGAGTGTTTGATTGGCTCAAACGTTCCGTCCATCATCCCCTTTTGTATCGCTTTGTTCGCCCTAAGTTGGCGGGGGTATGCCCAGACGTGGGTCCCTTGCTCACTTTGCCACTGGATTCAAGCAAGCCTGGCTGATGACGGCTGGAATGCCAGAAACCGGTCCTAGGATGCTTGTTTCCGGTCCAGGGAAGACATGGCTTGGCAGTTCGGGCTGGACTGTTCCCATGAGGCACAGGGTCAGACTGATTTGCATATGGCCATGTCTGAACTGGGGTGGTGGAGTGAGCTAAAGAATGATGATGGATTAAACCCAGATCAGTTGACTGGGGGTGAGTGTTTGATTGGCTCAAACGTTCCGTCCATCATCCCCCCTTTTGTATCGCTTTGTTCGCCCTAAGTTGGCGGGGGTATGCCCAGACGTGGGTCCCTTGCTCACTTTGCCACTGGATTCAAGCAAGCCTGGCTGATGACGGCTGGAATGCCAGAAACCGGTCCTAGGATGCTTGTTTCCGGTCCAGGGAAGACATGGCTTGGCAGTTCGGGCTGGACTGTTCCCATGAGGCACAGGGTCAGACTGATTTGCATATGGCCATGTCTGAACTGGGGTGGTGGAGTGAGCTAAAGAATGATGATGGATTAAACCCAGATCAGTTGACTGGGGGTGAGTGTTTGATTGGCTCAAACGTTCCGTCCATCATCCCCTTTTGTATCGCTTTGTTCGCCCTAAGTTGGCGGGGGTATGCCCAGACGTGGGTCCCTTGCTCACTTTGCCACTGGATTCAAGCAAGCCTGGCTGATGACGGCTGGAATGCCAGAAACCGGTCCTAGGATGCTTGTTTCCGGTCCAGGGAAGACATGGCTTGGCAGTTCGGGCTGGACTGTTCCCATGAGGCACAGGGTCAGACTGATTTGCATATGGCCATGTCTGAACTGGGGTGGTGGAGTGAGCTAAAGAATGATGATGGATTAAACCCAGATCAGTTGACTGGGGGTGAGTGTTTGATTGGCTCAAACGTTCCGTCCATCATCCCCTTTTGTATCGCTTTGTTCGCCCTAAGTTGGCGGGGGTATGCCCAGACGTGGGTCCCTTGCTCACTTTGCCACTGGATTCAAGCAAGCCTGGCTGATGACGGCTGGAATGCCAGAAACCGGTCCTAGGATGCTTGTTTCCGGTCCAGGGAAGACATGGCTTGGCAGTTCGGGCTGGACTGTTCCCATGAGGCACAGGGTCAGACTGATTTGCATATGGCCATGTCTGAACTGGGGTGGTGGAGTGAGCTAAAGAATGATGATGGATTAAACCCAGATCAGTTGACTGGGGGTGAGTGTTTGATTGGCTCAAACGTTCCGTCCATCATCCCCTTTTGTATCGTGTGTTTTTAGGCACTATACTTACTTTAAATCTTCGAAATTGCATTACTCTGGTTCTACCAATTGGAATTTTGTCATTTTGGTCTCAGAGAATTTAATGCATTTTACTAATTTTTTTCAAATTTGTGGGATTCTTCTTGTGTTGTATTTTCACTTTAGTATTATTTGAAGGGCTGCATAAATACTTTACTCTTTGCCTCTAAGTTAAGCCTGACTGCTTTTGTGCTAAGCTACCAGAGGGTTAAGCACAGGGTATTTTAGGGTTTGCTTGTGACTTCACCCTGAGAAGAATTGTGGTTTCTGTTTGAGACGGGTTTCACCTCGCTCAACCATTAATCCAGTTTCCTACACAACTGTTTCTTGAATGGCCTTCAGTCCAGCACATTGGATATTGGCTGCAGGACTTGACATTTAACCAGGCCCTGCACCCAACCCTCCAACGGCAGGCAACCCCTGCTGCACATGCCTTTGGTTTTGTGTAACAGTGGATTACTGTAGGCAACCATCCTCCCACGAAGCTGTGTGCCAGATGCGCATGATGTATACAAGTTAAACTCACTTCTGCTATCTCAGCTTTTGTGCAGATTAATTTTATTTTTTATTTATTTATTTATTAGATTTCTACAGTGCGAACAAGCCTATTGGGCATCAGACTGTTTTTCAAATTAAAGATGTACAACAGGAGATCTAAAAGTCCATGAATGTGCATTAGACTCAAATGAAAAGTGGTAAAAAATAAGTTAATGTCCCTCAGGATATTCAAATGAAATATTGATTGTGGATAACATTCATGTTTTGCTGTTCAGATCCCACTAGAGTTCCATCTTAAAAGATACAGAAGTCACAGGCTGTAGAGGGAGCAGATGGGAGCAGATGGGACGCCAGTGCCCACATGACAGCAGGGCTCAGCTAAGGTAGACAGCATATCCATTTAGATGTAGTGCCTAACCTTTGCTGGGTTAGGTGGCGTTCTTGTCTTATCTAGTTCTTTTCTGATTAAATGTGATTTGGCTTTGACTATGTATTGTTTGTATATATTCTTTTTGCTGATCTCCGTATAGTGAGGGTAGTGGTTAAAGGGTTTGGCTGCCATTTTCTTTCAGTGAGCTGAAGTGCTCTCTTTTCATCGTTCATTTCTTTCGAGAACCATGCCACTGGAAATGTTCTTTTTTTGTCTTCTCAGGATCACTGTCATTGATTCAGCCTAACAGTTAATAAGGTCATTATTATCAGGGGATGCTTGTAATTCAAGTTCACTTTTTGAGAGATAAAATCCTTTCTATGGTTTAAAAATGTCTTGCCCTTTTTCTGCAAGTTTGTGGATTGGTGATATTTGAGGTGGATTCGATAGTAAAGAGGATGAGAGAGTGGTCTGACCAATCCACCGGTAGAGTGACATTGATCTTCACTTTGCCCCTTTTCACAATAATCAGATCTTGTATATCTTTCCTGTTGTGAGATGGGGTTGTGCACAGTTTGCTGAGATTGTTGGTTTTCAGGTAGGCTTAAAGAATTGATACCATAGAGTCGGATTTATCACCACATTGACGATTAAAGACAATAGGAAAAATGTTGAGTTAATTTCTTTGATGGTAAGTAATTCCTTGATGTGTTCCATGAATACTGTGTTGTTGCCTGGAAATGATAAATTAGGTGCAGTTGGGTTGGATTAGGAGCTGTTGGTTTTAAATCTGTGAAAAGGTGGTTGAATGGTGATAGATGTTCTTTTGTGATGTTTCCAAATTTTAAATGGTCTTTCAAGAAGACAGCTACACCTGCTCTATTGTGTCTGTCAAAGGGAAGTATGGAGAATTTACTTGGGACCACATGTTCTATGGCTGGTTGGGCTCATTCCATTAGCAAAGTTTAGTCTTGGAGAATTTAGTCAAGGTTGTGATTTAATATTAAATCAACAATTTCAAAGTTCTGTTTTACCACCAACCTAAAGTAGTGGATGAGGCATTTCAGAGAAGTCTGCAGTAGGTATGTTTCAGAATTGTTGGAGATTTAAATTCTGGGCACGTTGTTGAGGTTTTCACTTTGCATTAGATGGCTAATGTTTCCTCTCTCTGCTGTTGATGGTTGGGGTTGTAAAACAGTGTCAAAGTAATTAGCAAATCAAAGCTTTTTGACCCCGCCCCCTTTCACTTTACTCTCCCTTGTCAAATCTGCATGAGACCTGAATTCCTGGACTGAGCTTAATCTGACCTATCAAAAGAAAGCCAAACATGTAACTTCCTGATGAAGTTTGAGCAGGTGAGTCAAAGGATTCCAAATTTATTAGCAGATGAACATTTCTTGCTCCCTTACCTATAACTATGCTAACCTTGAGGGATTTGCAGGAAGCATAACTTATACCAAATTTCTCCTAAATGTTGTGCAAATCTGTGAAATGACACTGAAGTTTATCTTAAATAAAAAATTTGATTGCAACCCTTTTAACTTTGTCCTCTTATTGGATCTTACTGATACCTGGAATGCCTGCCTGGGATTAACTTGCAAGCATCCTATAAAAATTCGTGCAGATTCATTAACCATGTCAAAGATACCAGCAAATGAGTACTTTTTGTTTACCTCACTTCATCTGTGCCCCCTTGACAGATTAGTGTGGAACTCACAATCTAAAGAGAAAGGTGAAATGCTAAGGGTCTGTCAATTGTCATACAGATCTGTAAAATTGCATCAAAGATATTAGCAAGTCAATGATTTATTTGGCTCCTCTTTAACTTAAGCCCCACTCTCCTGCCCCTGTTGGATCTACATGAAGCCTGACATTCCTTCACTGGGCGTAACATGCTAGCAGCCTGTCAAATTTCATGCAGATTTATTAAATAGCACTAAAGTTATTAATGCATGACAATATTTTGCCCCCTCCCTTATACATTTGCCCCCACTTTCTGGTTCTGCACAAAACGTGCCCTATTAAGCATGCTAAATGTCTGCAAAATTGGTTGGGAAGTCTCCACCCAATGAAAGGACGATCCTATTCAGTAGTCACAACTCCCTTTATTGACTGCTAACAGTACTTGAAAGTGTGTTCCCAAAATGAAACAGCCATCAAGGAGGAAAAAGCTTGTATCATAAAAACTTCATGGCTGCAGATAAAGGTAGATGACGTCAGGCTTGTGAAGGCGATAACCAGGACTGAACTGATAATTAAAAGGCTAAGAAATAGATAGTCAAAAAGATTTTCAGGAAAGGAGCTAATAAATCTGGACCGGAACCCAATTTACAATTTAGGAATACCACAAATCAAAAATATGAGGGAAGGAGCAAAAAAGACACCAGAACAGGATAAACCCCTGAACACATTTGCAACGCACCCAACACGTTTGCACGCACCCATCCGAATCCTTGAGTACCTTTTATAGAGAGCAGGACAGGAAGTGGACGGGACCATGAAATGGAATACCTGCCATGTTGGATTGAATAACCTCATAAATGGATTACCCAATCAACCCAACTCTGGTTTTTAACCATGCAGGATCTCAAGTAAAAAGGTAACTCTGCCTCTGCGGGATTACTAACTCAAAGAAATCTTTATCAGACATTGTGCTCACAATTGAGCAGTCTCCCACCCATTTGGTGCCTGTGCTCACTGGTGAGGAGAGAACACTGTGCTGCCGATGGCCTCCAACTACAAGCCACTTCATACCATGTGGCAGCAAACTAGTGAGCTCGGCCTACAGGAAGAGAAACTCTTCACCATGCCCCTGCATATGTACACAAGTCAGGACTAAAGGGTTTGTACCGTGAGGTTATGGGTATATCAAAGCATCTTTTTATCTGTCATGATAGCTCTAACATTTAACCCTTCAAAGTTCTAATTGCTCAAAAACTACTATTCAGTAGTCACAACTCCCTTTATTGACTGCCAACACTACCTGAAAGTGTGTTCCCAAAAAGAAACTACCATCAAGGATGAAAAAGCTCCTATCATAAAAACTTCACGGCTGAAGATGAAGGTAGATGACGTCAGGCTTGTGAAGGTGATTACAAGGACTGAACTGACAATTAAAAGGCTAAGAAATGGATAGTCAAAAAGATTTTCAGGATGGAGCCAATATATCTGGACCGGAACCCAATTAACAATTTAGGAATACTACAAATCAAAAATATGAGGGAAGGAGCAAAAAAGACACCAGAACAGGATAAACCCTTGAACAAGTTTGCAACGTACCCATCCTAATCCTTGAGTACCTTTTATGGAGAACAGGACGGGAAGTGGACGGCGACCATGAAGTGGAATACCTGCCATGTTGCACTGAATAACCTCATAAAAGATTACCCAATCAACCCAACTCTGGTGTTTAACCATGCAGAATCTCACTTAAAAAGGTAACTCTGACTCTGCAGGATTCCAAACTCAAAGAAATCTTTATCAGATATTGTGTTCACAAGTGAGCAGTCTCCCTCCCTTTTGGTGCCAGTGATTCATGTGCTCACGGACGAGGAGAGAACACTGAGCCGCCTATGGCCTCCAACTACATGCGACTTCATACCATGTGGCAGCAAACCGGGGAGCTTGGCCTGCAGGTAGAGAAACTCTTCACCATGGCACTGCATATGTACACAATTCAGGACAAAAGGGTTTGTAACATGAGGTTATGGGTATATCAAAGCATCTTTTTATCTGTCATGATATCTCTAACATTTAATCCTTCAAAGTCCAAATCTCTAAAAAACTACTGAAAAGATTTAAACCAAACCAAACAAAGTCACCCCACCTGGTCTCGTTGCAGGATTTTGATAATATTGGTTTAATTTCAATCAACATTTTTTTCTGTCCTGGAGGGCAAGGATTCCAAACACTGCTTTTTAGCTTGCGCCTTTATTTCCTCATCCCTCAGACAGGTCCTCACGAAACCTGGTGTCAGCATTTCATGCAGAACCATCACATGATGCTAAAAAGGGCCAATTCTGTAATGTATTTAGGTGATAAATAATGAGTAGTGTTGTAGCGTTGTTCTGGGCCCATAAATTTGTTTTATCTTCACCTTGGTATTATTATTTCAATAGATTTCCTTTAAACCTCCAGCCTCCAGTTCAAGCCTCTTGGTCCTCCGATGGATCTTATTTTGTGCTGCTAGGGGCTGGAATATTCAATGAATAGACACTTATCCTATGAGGATCAGGAATGGGATAATTGTCATCACCAATATATGTACTTCTCATAAGTCAAACAAAATTCTAACGTCTGTAATTAGTTCAAACCCATAGATTTACCCTTAATGAAATGAAGAGACAGAATCAGCAGAATTTAGTTAAATTTTAGATTTAGTAATTTGGGACATCATCATTTAAATTAATAATAACATTCAACCCTAATAGCAGGTTGAAAATGGTTTAATAATAGGACATCAAGCCTCTGAGAATAATCAAATAGATATCCACCTCATCCGAGACAGATCAGGGGTCAACCCAAGGTGTGAGTTGAATAAGGAGATAAGGAAATCAGGTGAGCCTCATACAGACCCTTTAGGAAGTTCAGCAAAAGTTCTGAGTAACCAGTTCTGGTTCCTTAAGTCTGCAACAATAAAGTCACAGCAGCATATCGTGATACCCTCCAGCTGAAAGGTTCAGTTCTGCATTAGCACACCAGTCGGTAGCAAGCTGCAGTGTTATGTCATAAGTAGCAGAAATCCTCGGATGTCCGAATCAAGCCGTCTCCAATCCAAGAATGGGTGCTGCCTCATCTGTCCCAAAATCTGAGCAATTATACTCCTTACGTTTCCGGAGTGACAGCCCTTGGCATCATTAGAAATGTCAGACCACTCTGTCCTATTAGTCAGTCTTGATAGGGTTTGAGGGTGATGTAGCAGGTAAAAAGAATACAATCCAGAAAAATCAAGTAAATCAATTACGTAGCTTCCTTAAGTCATGTAAGCTTATTCGTATGAACAATGAGATATTTCAGAGAGAAAGAGAAAAAACGGTATGATTTGTCAATACTCTTTTCCCAAGCAGCTGTTCTAGTATGTTACAGAAACTGTTGGGATCGTTCTTGCTGTACAGAGGATGTCAAAGGAAACATTTAAGAGATGGAATACAAATAGTAACTTTGCTGAATATTCCCACAGGCTTCAGAATATTCAGTTCACAAGTTCATGTTGAAAGGGAGAACAGGAAATGAGGCCTACATGAAATACAGCTAATATATGATGAATTATGCTGAATTATGAATCTCGCATTAGTAACAAACCGACATTATTAAATTCATAAATGAACACATTAGTAAACATTTCAATCAAATCATAACTAAGGAGGTCATTACGATGGCGGACGGAAAAACAACCGACCGCCATGGTAGTGGGAAATCACCGCCCGCCGCTACCGCGGGAAAACCAACGGCCAGATTAGGATCCTCGGCGGTAAAAACCCAACCGCGGTGGAAAGGAGACCCGAGAAACCGCCGTTCGCCTGCGGAGAAGGCCCAAACCCGTCCATGGCGGTCGGTTTCGCAGCGTAAAGAGCCCAAACGACCGCAACCACAGCGGAGACACCGCCATCGAAATTATGATATTCCCGACATCGCCGCAGTGCAGTGCGCTGTTTCCGACCGCCGCGGTCGACAACATTGATGAATCAGTGAGACGGCGGAAGCGCCGTAGCAGAGCCACCGCTGCGGACGCTACGTTAAAAAAATGGCGGTCGCGAGAAAACCACACAACATGGCCACAAAGTGCACCAACCAACTAAGGCATGCACCCAAAAATACCTAACACAGCCCAAAGACACACTCCCATGGGAAACTCCAAAACTACAAATCCCAGGTTCACACACACCACACCTGCTACCAATACCCCATCCTGACACACCCACAGACACCAGTATAAATCCAGCCCCCAACAGACCACAATCCTTTGCAAAACTCCACAACTAAGGGGACATCCACCACAGATGACAGGAGAGGCAAATCTGCACAACACACACACATCATCACCACCACCACCACTTCCACACCTGCACCTCTAACACCTTTGCACAGCACACACCATACACATCACAACCACCACTACCACTTCCAAACCTGCACCTTAAACACCTTGACACATCACACACCATGTCACCACAGAGAATGCCCAAATTCACTGAGAGTGAGTTGAGGGTCATGGTTGATGAGATAATCAGGGTAGAACCACAATTGTTTGGTAACCAGGTCCAACAGACACCACTAGCAACAAGAACACAAATGTGGAGAAGGATAGTAGACAAGGTAAATGCAGTAGGGACCGTGCCACGCAATAGAGATGAAATCGTGAAGAGGTGGCACGATCTGAAGGCAGTGGTCAAGAAGAAGAGAGCCAAGAACCATGAGCTGGCTCACAGGACAGGCAGTGGCCCTCCCGTTCCACTCAAAACATTCACTGAATGGGAGGAGAAGGTGCTTGGCATTCTACATCCAGAGAGTCTCTTAGGAATACCCGGGGGAGTGGAGGCTGGTAAGTACAAAAAAATGCCTAACATCACACAAATGTACTGTCTTGCACTACTACAAAATAATACCTCCTAGGTTCAAATTCATTCATGTGCACAACACTCCCCCCAACACATCTCTCACAGATTCAACCCCCCCTGAAGTACAAACAAATGCCTAACATCACACAAATGTACTGTCTTGCACTACTACAAAATAATACCTCCTAGGTTCAAAGTCATTATAGTGCACAACACTCCCCCAACACATCTCTCACAGATTCAACATCCCCCTGAAGCCCCCCAAAGGTAGTTAGCAACATCACCATGGGTACATGTGTACATGCTGCCAGCACTACAACTCCCACCAGGCCCTCTTGTCCCACAGCTGAGCAGGATGGAGCACTCCCCCCACCCAGAAGCATGCCTCAGCCATTGTGTGCTTCACCCTCACCTAACAGGAAGGTAGCCATCTTCACAGGGAGGTGTCTGTGGAATAGGGAGGCCTGCACTACAACTCCCACCAGGCCCCATTGTCCCACAGCTGAGCAGGATGGAGCACTCCCCCACCCAGAAGCATGCCTCAGCCATTGTGTGCTTCACCCTCACCTAACAGGTAGGTAGCCATCTTTACAGGGAGGTGTGTTTGGAATAGGGAGGCCTGCCCCACAACTCCAACCAGGCCCCCTTGTCCCACAGCTGAGCAGGATGGAGCACTCCCCCACCCAGAAGCATGCCTCAGCCATTGTGTGCTTCACCCTCACCTAACAGGAAAGTAGCCATCTTCACAGGGAGGTGTCTGTGGAATAGGGAGGCCTGCACTACAACTCCCACCAGGCCCCCTTGTCCCACAGCTGAGCAGGATGGAGCACTCCCCCACCCAGAAGCATGCCTCAGCCATTGTGTGCTTCACCCTCACCTAACAGGTAGGTAGCCATCTTTACAGGGAGGTGTGTTTGGAATAGGGAGGCCTGCACTACAACTCCCACCAGGCCCCCTTGTCCCACAGCTGAGCAGGATGGAGCACTCCCTCACCCAGAAGCATGCCTCAGCCATTGTGTGCTTCACCCTCACCTAACAGGTAGGTAGCCATCTTTACAGGGAGGTGTGTTTGGAATAGGGAGGCCTGCCCCACAACTCCCACCAGGCCCCCTTGTCCCACAGCTGAGCAGGATGGAGCACTCCCCTCACCCAGAAGCATGCCTCAGCCATTGTGTGCTTCACCCTCACCTAACAGGAAGGTAGCCATCTTCACAGGGAGGTGTCTGTGGAATAGGGAGGCCTGCACTACAACTCCCACCAGGCCCCATTGTCCCACAGCTGAGCAGGATGGAGCACTCCCCACCCAGAAGCATGCCTCAGCCATTGTGTGCTTCACCCTCACCTAACAGGTAGGTAGCCATCTTTACAGGGAGGTGTGTTTGGAATAGGGAGGCCTGCCCCACAACTCCAACCAGGCCCCCTTGTCCCACAGCTGAGCAGGATGGAGCACTCCCCCACCCAGAAGCATGCCTCAGCCATTGTGTGCTTCACCCTCACCTAACAGGAAAGTAGCCATCTTCACAGGGAGGTGTCTGTGGAATAGGGAGGCCTGCACTACAACTCCCACCAGGCCCCCTTGTCCCACAGCTGAGCAGGATGGAGCACTCCCCCACCCAGAAGCATGCCTCAGCCATTGTGTGCTTCACCCTCACCTAACAGGTAGGTAGCCATCTTTACAGGGAGGTGTGTTTGGAATAGGGAGGCCTGCACTACAACTCCCACCAGGCCCCCTTGTCCCACAGCTGAGCAGGATGGAGCACTCCCTCACCCAGAAGCATGCCTCAGCCATTGTGTGCTTCACCCTCACCTAACAGGTAGGTAGCCATCTTTACAGGGAGGTGTGTTTGGAATAGGGAGGCCTGCCCCACAACTCCCACCAGGCCCCCTTGTCCCACAGCTGAGCAGGATGGAGCACTCCCCCCACCCAGAAGCATGCCTCAGCCATTGTGTGCTTCACCCTCACCTAACAGGAAGGTAGCCATCTTCACAGGGAGGTGTCTGTGGAATAGGGAGGCCTGCACTACAACTCCCACCAGGCCCCCTTGTCCCACAGCTGAGCAGGATGGAGCACTCCCCCACCCAGAAGCATGCCTCAGCCATTGTGTGCTTCACCCTCACCTAACAGGTAGGTAGCCATCTTTACAGGGAGGTGTATTTGGAATAGGGAGGCCTGCACTACAACTCCCACCAGGCCCCCTTGTCCCACAGCTGAGCAGGATGGAGCACTCCCCCACCCAGAAGCATGCCTCAGCCATTGTGTGCTTCACCCTCACCTAACAGGTAGGTAGCCATATTTACAGGGAGGTGTGTTTGGAATAGGGAGGCCTGCCCCACAACTCCCACCAGGCCCCCTTGTCCTACAGCTGCGCAAGATGGAGCACTCCCCCAGCCACAAGCATGTGGCAGATATTGAATGTCACTCATCAAACTTACGGGTAGGTAACCATTTCAACCGGGAGTGTTGTTCTTAATTGGTGACACAGCAGCACAACTCACAACAGGCCCCCTACTCCCACAGCTCAGCATGATGGAGCACTTGTCCCACTCATAGGCATGTGACGCCTGTGCAGCCGCACATGACACCATGCCACTTAGTCCACAGTCACCTACACAAATCATGCAAAACAGTTGTGTTGTAGTCACCATGCACAAGTCTCTGTTCAAAAATTACCCACATTGTGTCCACTGTGCCAGGCATCACACACTGCAACACTAACAACGATCATGCTGCCCTGCAGCAGTGTCTGGCCGTTTTTTGGCAAAGTGCAAATCACCCATGTCATACCACAGTGTTGCAATGTAAACAGTGGAAGTGCAGTGTACCCAAAAACTACACTGCAGCTGGGACTCACAATGCTAAACTAAGCACATCCCAAATGTCCTGCAACACACCCAGCTACCACAGTGCTGCACTGAATTGCAGAACAGCACCTTGTCTGACTAAAATTGTCAAAGGTGTCTTGTTTGGACCACGAATGTGTGTATGCATTGACAATGTTCACATCTCACACTGTCTGTCTGAACAGTGCTGGTATAGTCTGGCCCCAAAAGCACACATTGTCTGCACAGGGCTGAGTACATCTCACACACACACCACTGTTGACCACAACATGTCAGTGTATGGATGCCCTGGAACAACTGCTTCACCAGTACTGTGCTCATGTTCTCAGGTCCACAAATACCATGAAACCATGACAGTGTGGAAATGCATGCTGGGTGAGATGTTCACCCTGCTGTATGTCACCACTGTGCTACGAGACTATACCCCTTGCCCTGTTGTGCCTTCAAATGTCGGGGGAGTGAACCCCACAGCCAGATAGGTGGGACAACAGTGATGGGGGGGCTATACCCCATGCCCTATTCTGCCTTCAAATGTTGGGGGACTGAACCCCACAGCCAGATAGGTGGGACAACAGTGATGGGGGCTATACCCCATGACCAAATGTAATCTGAAATCAATGGGTACAAAAAGCCACACACACATTATGCTCACCACACGCACATTCCATCCAAAAATTTCTACCAAGTCACATAGCCATGTCATTGCTCACCTTCACCTCAAACGGTAGTTAGCCATCTTCACAGTGAGACGGTGTAGTGTGTTTGGCTATCCGTCCCACAAAACGCAACATGCATGCTGTTCCACCACTATGGAGGATGGGACACTACACCCCCAATAAGAATCATGTGGCAGGCAATGTATGCTACCCACCCAACTCACAGGTAGGTAACCGCATCTCACAGGTCGGGGTGTGTGGGGCTGGGAAGCTTGCACAACAACTCACACGGGCCCACCTGACCACCAGCACACAAGACCCATTACTTCCTGGCACCAACATGCATGTGTCAGTCATTGCAATGTACACTTCAAAAGAACTGGCATGTGGACATATCATGCTGACTTGTCCCACACTGGACCAAGATGGAAGCCATCATCATACACACACAGAGAGGTCTCTCAAAGACAAGGAAAAAACAGCAAACACTACATATCAACAGCCACAACATGCAGCCAGATATGCATTTAAAAAAACATGTTGGCATAGGACACCAGGCCTCTCAATGCACAACTGCACACCCAGATAGCATTGGCAACTATAGTGTGCACACACCTAAGAAAATGAAACTGTGACAGCAACCAAAGTGTGAAAGTCTGAAACACATGTAGATGGAACTCCGAGCACAACCATGCACACCACTACATGCCATCTGACAGTAGCAGTGGTCCAGACCACCTAGGATCTAATTAAAGCAAACTTAAGCATGTCTGGAATTGCAAATACAGATATGTACACCACATTGAAAAGGTATGCATGAAACTACAATGTTCACTCAATGTGCAGAGTAAACCGCTGCAAGGGCTCAACAAGTGACACATACGCGTAAATGGATGACATATGATTGATCAATAACTGGATGCCAACATGAGACTGTCAATGTAAAAAAATTATATTGTGCATGTCATGAGAACTCCCAATATGGACAAGTAATGCATGTACCACAACAGCTTGTAATGCATCACTGGATGTCGGTCAATGCACATTTTTACAGTGAACAACTGCTGGATGTACAAACAGTTGATGTAACACTGCTAACACAAACTTTGCTGGGTGCAACACAATGACCATTTCTCATCTGACCCACAGGTGACCAAGAACTCACTGCAGAGGATGACACCACCCTGCAGAGCCAGTCCCCCCCCGGAACAGAGTCAACTGGATGAGGACTCCCTGGATTCCTTGGATGAGGAGCTCCATGCTGGCCCATCTGGTGTGGCAGGCCGCAACCAGTCCCAGGCACCCATTGTCCCCCCAACCACATCAGCTGCAGCCCCTGACCATCCTTTGACAGCTGCTGTCACGGCCTGTGTGTCAACCACTACCACCACCACCACCACCACCACAGCTGGCTGCAAAACACCCTCCCTGCCCCAGGGGTTGAGCAGCCCACTACATCGACTGCGGAGGCCAGGGAGAGGATGCAGCGGGCCAATGTGAGGACCGGACAGGACCGTGGCAGTAGTGCAGGTGGTCGGGACAGGGTCATGCAGAGGGGGACTGATCCTGGGATGGAAGCCCTGGGCCACATCGACAGAGTCCTTGGGGCCTACCAACAGGCCCAGGGACGAATGGGCCGGTTAGAGGAAGAATCTCGGGAGCACCTCCTGCTGCTGAGGTCCATGGACACCCGCATGGGACAGATTGTGGACCTCTTGGGGCAGTTAGTGGCGGTTCTGAGGGAAAGGCCAGCGCAACGTTCTACCCCTCCGCCTCCCCCTGTTGGGCAGCAGGATGACACTTCATCATCCTCCCCTGCGTCCACAGAGGGGGGTGAGTCCTCAGACACCACTGTCCCTGCAGCAGTGGCCCCTCCAGTCAAGCGCAAAAGGGGCCGTCCAAGGAAAGGCCAGGGGGACTCACGTGCCAAAGCACCTGCCAAACGCTAGTCCCCGAGCCAGCTATGATGGCAGACCACTGCACCACTGCATTGACCTTTTGGACTATCCTTCACCACACTGCCATGTGAATGGCATCTATCTGTTGGACTGGGTCTCCACATCATTGTGGGGACTACTCAAGTATCTCATCTACCATGACTGTCAACTCACTTCTTCAATTCCCCCTTCATATTTTCTCCACCCTCGCATGTCACAATTGTAAATAAATACACCTCACACACATGTTGTTGTGTCTGCTCCATCTTTAATACAGGATGTGCAACCTCCACCGTGTAGGACATGGTCCAGGGGAATGGAATGTAGGTAGGCAGTGAGACGCTGAAGGGACCTAGGGAAAACCGCAGAACAAGAGTCACTTGTATGGGTGTGGCATCGCACACATCACACAACACTTGTCAACAAGGTACTCACATCTACAAACTTTACACAGAGCAACAGTCACCATAGAGACATTCTGTATCACACTAACCAATCACACATACATTGGCAGGCAGCAATGAGTCAACACAAAGCTGCAGTCAGCAAGCTCACATACACCCACACAGCAACTGCAACACCATCAGCCCATTTTGTCCCTTCTACATCGTCACTCACCTTCAAGTGAAGTAGCGGGTGATGAGCTGTCGACGCATGTCGACCCCTTCCTCCTCTCCACTGCCCTCGTCACTGGATCCGGGTTGATTTGCAGGCGGGGGCCTTGGCTGCTCATAATCGTCATCCAGGATCAGGGGTATTGCCTTGCGAATGGCCAGGTTGTGGAGCATGCAGCATGCCACCACTATCTGACACACCTTCCCTGGCGAGTACATAAGGGCACCTCCAGTACGGTCCAGGCACCGAAATCTTGATTTTAGGAGACCAAATGTCCGTTCTATCACACGCCGTGTTCTCCCATGGGCATCATTGTATCGCACATCAGCTGGCGTGACGGGATTCCGCAATGGGCTCAGCAACCACGGGCGGTTCGGATATGCCGAGTCACCTGGGTGTGAGAGACACAGATTAACCTTGCAGTCCCAAAATGCCACACGACAGCATGTCATACACACACCACTCTAATCCACTATGCATACTCACCCACAAGCCATGCACGCTCCGGAAGCAGATGGGCCATCAGCTGAGGAACGATGCTGCTGCGCAAGATGTGGGCATCATGGGCTGAGCCGGGAAACTTGGCACACACGTGTGAGATGATCATGTCCGCCAGGCACACCACTTGAACATTTACCGAGTATGAATGCTTCCTATTGCGGTAAACCTGTTCACGTGCCTGTGGTGGCACAAGCCCAACATGTGTGCAATCAATTGCACCAATGACATGGGGGATATGTCCATGGGCCTAGAAATCGCCCTTCACAGCCACCAACTCAGGCCCCCTGGGAAAATGGATATACCTGTCTTTGTAGAGCATCATGGCCGACAGGACATCCCTCAGCACCATGCTGAACATCGGCTGTGACATCCCGCCTGCACTTGCGACCGTGTGCTGGAATGAGCCTGTTGCAAAGAAATGCAGGCATGCCATCACCTTAGATGTTGTGGTGAAAGCTGTTGGATATGTCCGACGTGGCTGCAGGTGGGGCTCCAACATGGCACATAGGTTCTGCAGGGTTTGTCGGTCCAGCCTGAATTTGCGGATTATATCCTCATTCTCCATGTCTGCCAGGACTGTGAACGGACGATGGATATTGGGCCTCCTCCTCCTAGGACAGATCAAAGTGCACAGATGTCAATGCAGAAGACCATGAAATGTGCATCACATCAATTTTTTCTACAGACACATTCCCAAGTCTTACAACATGCACCATTAACCGACAGGGCACTTCACAAGTAGGTACACATCAGGCACACTACTCGTACACCTGTCCCCTTACCAGCAGCAATTATCTGTGCACCCCTCCGGCTCATTCGCATGCACAGTGTGATATACTAACAGATATGTGTGCATACCTGTGAGTATGACCCCCAGCATATGTTACTAATTGCAATACTACCCTAACACACCATGTTGCTGGCCCTGATACACCTCCCAACATAGGTTGCACATGGCACACATCAACTACACACTGACCACCGGCTGAGCATGGGGGACACGTGTGTGCATGTGCATTGGACAATGTGCCAGTTGCTGATGCCCCTAGTTCAGTAAATGAGACGACATTGTGCGTTACAATGCAACACATTAACTGGACAGTCTACATTTCATTACACAGCACATGTGACATGTGCGAGTGTATATGCCCATGCAATGTATTGGTGACCCATATATGGTATGTGTTGGTGACGTGGAGTGACATGTCCCTTTTGTGCATTTGCACTCATGAGGACACTTCAATTGTTGAGACACTGGGTACTGTACATGTTGGCCTATGCAGAGAGGTGGAGGACACGTTAGGTGCAGCACAGCTACTCCACAACTCCCTTAACGCTCACTCCAGGCACTGCCTGGCAGACATATGGCGGTGCCTACCGCTTGACACCTGCGGACTGGCACCGCCCATGAGCCAGGCACGATCGCGGGAGACACCGCCAGATATGTATGTGACAATGGCGGTCACCATGCACCGCTACCCAAATCACGGTCACTCCAGGCACTGCCTGGCAGACATATGGCAGTGCCTACCGCCTGGCCCCTGCGGTGTGTCACCGGCATGGACCATGCCCTTGCAGCCAATGGGAAGCAGCCTCGCGGTAGCCTGATGCGAGTTTGAAAATCACGGTAGGCGTGCACCACCCCCGCGGAGGCAGTCACTGGAGGCATTCAAAAGATGCACCACCGCGGTAGCGCGCGCCTGCCCCTACGGTGTGTCACCGCCTTGGACCATGCCCATGCAGCCAATGAGAAGCAGCCTCGCGGTAGCCTGATGCGAGTTTGAAAATTGCGGTAGGCGTGCACCGCCACCGCGGAGGCGGACATTGGATGTATTTGAATGAGGCAGACCTGGTACACCAATTGCAGCACCCTGGGACCACTGACACAGCCCCAGGGGCCTATATATGTGTGAGAGGGTGCAGCACATTCCCACAGCTACCAGGGACTGCTGACTGACAACCCTCACCTGCTGCTGCTGCCTCAAGGGACTGCTGGCTGCCACCCTGCACCTGCTGCTGCTGCCTCAAGGGACTGCTGGCTGCCACCCTGCACCTGCTGCTGCTGCCTCAAGGGACTGCTGGCTGCCACCCTCAACATGCTGCTGCTGCCTCAAGGGACTGCTGGCTGCCACCCTCAATGTGCTGCTGCTGCCACATGTCCATTGTGATGTCGAGGACTCAGAAGATCCGTGCCAGTCCCTTCACCAGCGAGGAGCTTGAGGTCCTGGTAGACGGGGTGCTTGCACAGTACCCAAGGCTTTATGGTGGCCCTAATGTCGTGGTAAGTCTCCCAGACTGTGAGTGAGAGTGCAGGGTGGGCACACGTGAGGTGGAGGTGCTTCGGTATGTGTCAGTGGTTGTGGGGCTCTGACATGCACTGCCTATCATGTTTACTACAGTGGGAAGGGCTTGGTGGGCTCTTTCACACGTTACCCTGCATGCCTATCCTGAGTAGAGGGACATGTTCTGTAGTGTCAGCCATACAGTGCAGCAGCATTTTGGTGATGCAGGAGTCTGGATAGTTATCGTTTGTGTGAATGGCTGTGTTGCTCCCAATTTACCCACTCAGTGTCAGTCCACCTGCCCTGCACAGTCCCCGCCGGATGCCACATGTCCACATCACTGCATGTACAGTGTGTTCCATGTGTGTTTGGTTCACGCCTCTTCATCTAAGTCCCATCTCTGCCATGTAGATTGCACAGGAGCAGCCGTGGGAGAAGGGTGTGTGTATGACAGTTGTTATCACTCTATGCGAGTTCCAGGACACAGTGAGGCTTTCACAGGGCTAGGACACTTAGGTCTGCGCAGTGTTGGACACAGTGAGTCCAACAACAAGACACATGTTTTGCTATCTTCTCTATGTGTAGTTGTAGGTAACTGCAGACAGTAGCTGCGGCCAGACTACACGTCGCTTGCTGTGTTGGTATCCTGCATGTGAATGGGATGTGGAGGTACTGTGTCCACCATCGAACATGCATGCCTGTACGTCTGATTGACCAATGACATTGTACCATGTTCACAGCAATTGTTGGCTCGGTTACAGTTGTAGCTGGAGTTTTGGATGAGTCACTGTCGTGCTACTGCATTTTCGTTGTGTTGTCATTGTGCACTGTGTCAATGGAACCTCACCCCTCTTGTCTCCCATGCCTGCAGCTGAAGGTCCACCAGCGTAAAGCCGTGTGGAGGGCCAATGCCTCCAGAGTGTGAGATCTGGGTGTGTCAAACTGAAGGCGCACCCACTGTCATAAAAGGTGGGACGACATCTGCCGGCTGAGCAAGAACGTGGCCGAGATGACGCTGGGGCTGCTCCCTCGGACTGGCAGGTTGGCTAGGCGCATCATGACACCGCTAATGGTCCGCATCCTGGCTGTCACACAACCTGAGCTGGACAGACAACTGAAGGAGCATCAGCAGCAAGCTAGGGGTGAGTATGTGTTGCAGGCTGCCTTTGGATGGGAGTGGGTGCATGTGTCTACAGAGTGTGCAAATTGTCAGCTGTGTGATGTTGGTTGTGTGGTGCAATGTTTTGTGAGTGGCCTCTGTGCTGGGTGTATGTGCCATGCATTTGCCCAAACGGTGCTTCATGAAGTCAGTTTTAGCACTGTGCATCTCTCTTACATTTGGAGTTGTGGCCTTCAGGTACCTTCTGCTGTGGGGTAGTGTGTGAATTCAGATGGATGGGAATGCCAGTGTGCCAACTGTGAATGCGTTTCAATGAATGCGTGTAATTCCAGACCTCAGATGTCTGCCAGTCAGACATCTGAGGCCAATGTGCAACAGTAGATGTGCCCATGAACTCGATATGGTGGATGGCATGTGTGCAGGGTCATTGTGGGCTGCTATGTTGTGGTCTGTGTGGTCCCCTACTGCTCCATCCATGTAGGTGATGTGCACCACGTTGTGGTGTTCATCCTTGCCAACATCGGGACAGTGTGTGTGCACAGGCCATTTTGTGGCTGTGTCTGATGTGAGCCAACAGCAGGATGGTGTGCTGTGTGAGTCACCTGGGGCACTTATGGCAGGATGTGTGTCGGACATGCACCGTTGGCTTGATATTTTGGGTGGCAAGATATATGTGTGCACAGGGTGGCATGCAATGTGCTGCACACCTCTTCTAGGATGCAGATGTATTGGCACGTGTGAGTTCTGTTGATGCCACTCATCTCACAGTACTTCTCTCTCCTATGCAGCAGCTCCCGTATGTGCAGAGGGGGAGCGGACGGACACCAGTGGTGAGGCTTCCAGTGCACCAGCCGCACCGGAGCAGACTGACACAGATGTGACCAGTGCCGAGGAGGGGGACAGGAGTCTGCTGGAGGATTCACAGCCGGAGACACAAAGCTCTACCTCATCTGACGCCAGCGGTGATGCATCCATGTTGGGGGGTACAGGGAACGGGGACTCGGCCTCCTCTTCTGCCACACAGTGTCCAGTGCCTAGCTTCCCTTCAACCTCCACTGGTGCTGCCCATGTCCGCATGAGTAGGAAGGGAAGAGTCACCTTCACCCCAGGCACAGCTGCCCCAGCCCATGTCAGCCCTGCTGCCCTCAGTGCAGAAGCAGTCGAGCTATTGCGCCAGCTGTATGTGGGGCAGACAGCACTTCTCAATGCCTTCCAAGAGCACGACAAAAAGTTGGGGCAGGTTATAGCTTTCATGGAGGGCATACATTCCGACGTAGGTGGGCTACACCGGACTGTGCAGTCCTTGTCATCAACTGTGACAGCAGCCCTGCAACAGGCACATAGTCAGGGAGCAGCTCCCAGCACTCGGTCCAGCCCCGTGTCACTGTGCACCTCTGACGACAGTGACAATGCTCAACGGACCCCAAAGTCCCGATACAGAACCCGCAGCACACAGGAGCAACAGCAGCCCAAGCGTACTAGGGCGCAGACACCATCCCCACATAAGAGTAAGGCCACCCCAGAGCGCAGAGAGAAAAGCCCATCCGGCGACAGCAAGGGCCACAAAGCAAAGAAACAAGCATCAGGGTCACAGGCCTCACCTACCTCCCCCGCCAAAGACTCCCCTGTCCCAAAGACGTCTCGCAGAGGCAAAATAACAGTTTCCACACCCACTGAGAAGGTGTTGCCTGCAAACATTACACAGGATGAGGGCCCCATGGATAATCCATCCTTGACGTCCACTCCCATCCCAAGCCCTGTGAAGCCAGCACGGGAGGACACTGTAGGGGGCAAAGCTGGTGGACAGAGGGAGGCAGGGCGGCGGCAAACACCAGGCAAGCGCACAGCGGGATCCAGCATGTCCCCAGAGGGAGGGTCACCATCCACACCAGAATCAGCTTTGGTAGTGGGGTCACCTGTTGTGTCTGCCCCAGTTCACCTCAATCCCCAGACAGGGAAGCCTTTCAGGATCCCCAAGAAGTGGAGAGGCACCCCTCCACAATCTCCGGCACACACTGTCTCTCACCAGGGCATGAGTCCACCTCCCCGAGCCACCACCCCACCTGGTCCAAGCAGCCCCCCAGCTCCCACAAGCACAGTTGGCTCTTCCACAGTTGTTACTCCCACTGCCCAGGGCAGCCCTCCAACTGACCCCAATACACAGTCAGCTCCAAGTCCGACAGACAGCCCCATCTGAGTGGTGGTCACCCTCACACACCTGTCTGTCCACAGGGGTGCGTGTGATGCCCATTGTCAGGCCCATTACTCTGTTGCTGGGCATGGCATGGTAGAGTTGCATCCATTCCCTGTGTAGCTTCTGATGTCACTACTCTGCACAATGTCTTTGCCTTTTTGTTCACTGCTGTTTGCCCCCTGCCTGTGCAGGATCTCATGTACCTCACCTGCACATTGGACTGGCCACTGGCCTTGCTGTTCACTGCTGTTTGCCCCTTGCCTGTGCAGCTTCTCATGCACCTCACCTGCACTGTGTCCTGGCCACTGGCCTTTTTGTTCACTGCTGTTTGACCCTTGCCTGTGCAGCTTCTCATGTACCTCACCTGCACTTTGGACTGGCCACTGGCCTTGCTGTTCACTGCTGTTTGACCCTTGCCTGTGTAGCTTCTCGTGTACCTCACCTGCACTGTGTCCTGGCCACTGGCCTTGTTGTTCACTGCTGTTTGACCCTTGCCTGTGCAGCTTCTCATGTACCTCACCTGTACTTTGGACTGGCCACTGGCCTTGCTGTTCACTGCTATTTGCCCCTTGCCTGTGCAGCTTCTCATGTACCTCACCTGCACTTTGGACTGGCCACTGGCCTTGCTGTTCACTGCTGTTTGCCCCTTGCCTGTGCAGCTTCTCATGTACCTCACCTGCAATGTGTCCTGGTCACTGGCCTTGTTGTTCACTGCTGTTTGACCCTTGCCTGTGCAGCTTCTCATGTACCTCACCTGCACTGTGTCCTGGTCACTGGCCTTGCTGTTCACTGCTGTTTGCCCCTTGCCTGTGCAGCTTCTCATGGACTTGATCTGCACATTGGACTGGCCACTGGCCTTGCTGTTCACTGCTGTTTGCCCCTTGCCTGTGCAGCTTCTCATGTACCTCACCTGCACTGTGTCCTGGCCACTGGCCTTGCTGTTCACTGCTGTTTGCCCCTTGCCTGTGCAGGATCTCATGTACCTCACCTGCACTGTGTCCTGGCCACTGGCCTTGTTGTTCACTGCTGTTTGACCCTTGCCTGTGCAGCTTCTCATGTACCTCACCTGCACTTTGGGCTGGCCACTGGCCTTGCTGTTCACTGCTGTTTGCCCCTTGCCTGTGCAGCTTCTCATGTAAATACTGTGCATATTGAAATGCCCACTGGCTTTGCTGCTGCCCAAATTTGTTGTCTCAATATGCAAATTGTGAATAAACACAGTTGGGCCTGCTGTGAGTTGTGTCAGTGTCCTTCCTGAATAAAGTTGTTTCTGTGTGTGCATGGTTTACTGTGTCACATGCTCAGTATGCCACTTCAACATTGCCAATGGGTTGTCTCACATTTCATTTTTTTTGCAGGGGTGGGAGGCACTTCATTTCTACCTGACTGTGATACTTATGGGTGCAGTGCAGGTGGTTGGCAATCAATTCTTGTTGTCATCTTCCTTCTTTGCTCATGTTTTCTATGGTGGACACATGTCAGGTTTGTGGGCAATGGCAGCACAGGGTGGGAGTTTGGGCACAGGCTTACAGGCAGGCAGGCCAGGGTCATGGGGTCTGTGTGAGCTTCCTTTCTGTGTGCCAATCAGTGTCGGTGTATGGACATCTTGTGGTGATGAGTTATCCAGGTCCCATGGCTTACTTCCAATGTGTGCACTTGGGTGGTGGAGAAGTGTATGGTGTGAAGGGGGTGACTTTGTTTTGACTGTGGATGTGTGTGCACCTGCATTGTCAACTACTGCCATGTGTCACCCTGTAGTGGTGTGCCTGTATGTGTACTTGTTGAGCCCTGTGGTTGTGTTTTGTGCACATGGCAGTATTGTGTGGTGCTGTTGTGGGAGGAGGTATGTGTGACATATCCTACTTGTGCTTGGCTGTCATGTAGTGTGTCACTGGGCCCTGTGTGTTGTGCAGCAGACATTATCTTGTCCAGTATTTGGATGCCTATGTGTGGCTGGTCAGTGTTTGAGTTCAGGGCCTTCCTTACATCCCTGTGCCTATACATGGGTGTCCTTGCTGTCTCCAGGAGTTGTTGCATTGGGGTGACCGTGGTTTGTGTTGACTGACTGTGTCAGCCATGTGTGCTGTGATGGGCTGTGTGTGTTCTCACATGTGTCTTGTCTTGCATGAGCATCACACATGCTTGATGGTTGTGTCACTGCCCTTCCATTTGTGGGCACCTCACTGGCTTTCCTATTAGTTGTCCTCCATTACTGCTGGCATGTGGTGTGCGTATGTAGCTGTGAGTCAGGGTGGTGTGTGTGTGTGTGACTTGTCAGGTAGTGTGTGCAGTGAAGTGTTTGGTCCTCATCTGTGTGTGTGTACATTTTGTGCCTGGCCTCAGTTTTCTTGGCTTGTGTGTGATGTTGTTGTGGTGTGTGTGTTGGCTGGGGCTTGGGCTTCTGTGCTATGTGTTCCTGTGCAAAGGGTCCTGCTGTGGCTGTATATGCAGTTGTTGGGACGTGGGGCATACTGTGGCTGTAGTTGTGTGGTTGTTGTGCAGGAGTGGCACTTGGGAGGCACATGTTGTGGCCCTTCAGGGAGGTAGCTGGTGTGTTGTGGATGGAGTTGTGGCTCTGTGCGATTTGTACGGTGCCCTTGGCATGCGCTGGCCCTGGGCTCTGCGTTGTGTGCATGGTTTCCTGCACACTGACCGCGGCGGTGACGTGACCGGGACATTTGTTCATGATGGCAGTACATGGGTGGGCAGTATGTGGCGAGGTATTTTTGTCACAGGTGGGACATGTGTGTGTGCAGTGATGGCTGTGTGCCTGTCCCCACAGGGGTGTGTGGTGTTCCAATGCAAAGTTTTTCCACCCTGGAGCTGTGTATTGTGTTACTTGCACTGTTGTGTCTGTACGTACCTGCGGAGGCGTCCGCGGCGGACGATGACTTGCAGGTGGTGTATCATGTACAGCACCGGGAAGGCGTGTAGGGCAGGATCCATTGCGGTGTGTCCCGGGTGTCTCTTTTCTGTCTCCGCTGTGGTGTCTCCGCCGTCTCTCGCTGTGCGGTTTCTCCATCGCGGTGCGCTGCCATGTTTCCGGCATCGTGATATCTTCGGCGAACGGGACTTCATTCCGCACGGCGGTGTGTGGTGATTGGCTCACTCCGCCGCGGTGGCGGGCGCACTTTGATGGCGGTCGGCGTCGCTCCGCAGCGGGCGGGAAATGGGCAATGTGTGGCCATCCTAATATGGCGGGCGTGAAGACCGCTGGCGGCGTGCGGTATATGGGTGTTAACGCCACCGCCGGCACCGTGGTCGTTTCTCCGCCCACCATCGTAATAGGCCCCTAAGTCATGTAAGTATAAGATACTCATAAAAGTTTTTGTACATGTCAACGTTACACATATAGAAAAATTCATATCAGTCTCTTTACGTGAAGGCTATTCAAAGCTCACATGTATAAAAAGGACATTAGGGAAAGTTTCACTGAAAACAACTTTAAAAAAACCTGTGTAGTACCTACTTTATTTTGTCATTTTCAGTACACATGTTATAACATGACATAATGGTGTCTTATTCTTTCACAAGTAAAATAATCTATTACGCATAAAATTTCTTTGTTTCATTAAGATTATGTTATCAAAATCATAGGATCAAAATCATAAATACTTGTTTATAATCACATCTATCGAAAATAAAGATAAAATATAACATCAAACTATTCTCCAATCTGCATGCTTTTATGATGCAGTATCTGAATTAAGGATGTATGTTATTTTCAAAAACGTGGAACTTAACACACGTTTGTCATCATTTGTGTAAAGTGTTGTCATAATCATTTCTTTTGTCATGAAGTTTGTTAGGTACAATCTCTGCTCCATCAGTAGCAATATATAATGGTCCCAACTTTTCATTCAAAGAGTTCTGGTGACATTGAGGTAAAAGTGGATTGTTAATGTCACCAGAATCTCAAGACAGTGCTAAAGAGCCATATTACGCATTATTATGCATGTTTTTATAGTGCACGTTTGCCTTGTGGTAGTTAGCTGTTTTCTTCAAACAGCAGTTAATAATGGACTCTCATTGGAATAGAATGTTTAGGTTTTGTTTATCTTTCATGAATAAATTGTTGTGAATTTTGTGTTTCTTTAGGTACAGTGTTTACGGCATGATTTTGGATTTACTCGATTTGCTACATAATATGCTCAGTGTGCACACTTCGCAAAGAAGTTGTTTCTAGTTCAAATGGATTAAAATAAAATCCCAGGAATTGTGCTGCATACATTTCATTTTTTGCTGCAATATTTAGATAATCTTGCCACATAATTTGTTCCTCCATGCTGCATAATCCGATTTGGTTTCGATATGGCAAGTTTGGCAGTGCACAGTGGGTTTGGTCATCCATAGCAAGTTGGGCGCAGGGTCTGGTCTCAGGCCAGGCTTTCTATTCAATTTGCGCTGTGTAGGATCTAAGGCCAGGTGCAGTGGGCTTTGGCCTTCCCCTTTGGTTTGAAGGACGTGACCAGTAGGGTTTGGCTGTTGCGGTGGGTTGCATGCAGGGCCTGCCCTAAGTGGTCCACCCTTACTGCACATAGCTGAAAACCATGCACAGCTGGAGTTGACTCTCGCTGTGGGTTGGACACAGGGAACTGTTTAAAGTGCAGTTATAGTTTGCTTTGGTTATAACTAGGGATGTGTGAAATTAACATAATTTATTTTTGTGTAATTATACGAAACTTCAGCCAAATAATGCAAAATTACACATTCATACGTGAAATGCAAAAGTGGCATTTGTTGCTATATTTGGAAACAAACGGAGTTACTGTATTTAATTTCGGGAGGACGCATTTCTTACTAAAATAGCATGAAAAAACACAACCGCCACAAACAGTAGCTGCTTGCATTCTGTTTGTTTATGTTCTTCCCATGCATGTGCATTCATTTTATGCCGTGAATGCCAAGTAATTAAGCAATGTGGCATCAGGAATTTTGTGTGAGAAGCAGAATGCAAAATTACGTGAGGTTATGTCAGAGTAACAGAAATTCCATCTGGCCTAGTTGTAACACCTTAACATATGTATAAAAACCTTGGAGATTCTCTTGAAAAACACAGTTAAAAGTTATGTTTGCAAATTAAAACCAAAAACTCCCAGAAATTCACAAGTTGGATTAAGCCCACAATCCATAACTTGCACAACAACTATGCAAACCATATCTCACATACTAAATGCAATTCTTATGACCCCACATTATTGTACCAATAAGTATGAGACAAGGTAATTAAATAACAACATATAGTGAAACCAATAAATATAACATTCATAGTTGTCTCTTTCATATTGTTATGGGTAATATTATACTGTGGGAAATTGGGTTACTTGTTGAGCGGGGTGAACCCCTACTCAAGCAGCAACCACAATTCCTGTCAGGGTGAAGTCACAAGCAAACCCCATAATAACCTGTGCTTAACCCTCTGGAAGCTTGGCACAGAGCAGTGAGGCTTAACTTGGAGGTGATGTGTAGGTAATTATGCAACACTTCAAACAGTAAAAAGTGAAAACCCAACACAAGAAAAATCCCACACGAATTTAGAAAAATAGAGTAAAATGTAATACATTATTTGAGACCAAAACAACAAAATTCAAATCAGTAAAACCAGAGATATGCAATATTAAAGATTTAAGTTAAGACAGTGCCTAAAAGCACAAAGCGCCAACTGCATAGCTGCCAAGGTTTCAGATTGCCATGTGTGACGTTTTGATAATTTCACTGTTATTATGAGTGACATTTGAACGAGTATGAGTGACACCTCGTGAGCACAATGAAGACGAAGAAAACCTATAAATATCACAAATTAAAACCATTTGTGCAACGAGAAACTCACATGTATGGTTTGAACCACAGAGGACCTGAACCGGCTGTGCATGAAAGATCTGGCAACGTTAGGAGTGCAATGTTATGTAACAGCATGTCTTATATCGAGTACTGTGAAACAAGCCACCTCTATGCAGTTTGCATCACCTGAAAACTTGATTTCACTCCAGGAGCGTTGTCTCATGTCGCAGAGCACCTTTGATTTTGTCTTCCGCCTGCCGCACAGAGATTATGTATGGACTACTCGGTCCTCCTACAGGTTCTGGGTCCTTCCTGACAGCCGATCTAGGCTTCTTTTGTTCCGCCTACTGACGAGGTCACCTCGGGATTGGGGAGCGCTTGGTATGTCCCGGGTATGACTCAAAAAGCGTCTGGGGTTCCAGTGCGAGACAGTTATTATCTACATTACAAGGGATTGGTGTGCCTGCCTCGTGATTTACTGCACCGATTTTGCCACAGGCCTGATGTTCTAAACAACACCCTAAACATCCCCTGCCCTCTTCAGGATCCCCTTGTCCTCCCCTCCGCCACTCTGTCAGGAGCTACTGGCTGTCACTGACTCTCTGCTGTCCCATCACCCAGCCTCACTACATGGTCGGCCACTCGTGCAGCATCCCTCCGTGGTGGCAAACTACATCAACAGTTAATGTTTTAAACAGTGTTTTAAACACGGTGCGGCACCCCCTGCAGGTAGCTGCTGTAGTTTGACACCAGTAGGGATGCTGCACGAGTGACCGACTGGGTAGTGAGACGGGGGGATTACGATGCCCAGATGGACGACTGCAGATACCACCCCCCACCACCCCCAAAGATGAGAGAGACTGCCATCCTGGCAAAAGAAAGCACCCGCACCATTGACCACCCGCCGCACCAAAAAGTCACACCAGATCTATGTGTAGTGTGAGAGTGACACAGCAGCGTGCAGCTCTGTGTGACAAACACACGCGCCGCGCTGACACTAAACAGGGTTTAAACGCTATGAACCCAGGGCCATGCAGGAAGCCTCTCGCAAGCCAACCCAATTACAGTGAGGCCATACCGATGGTAGACTAACAACTGAACCACTTAACATATTGTAATAGTGCCTGCACATGTGAGAGGTCAGAGACAAGGGCACGGGTGCACTTTATACACTGGGGGTGCTGAATGTCTGACGAGCGTTAGTACAGTACTTACTGTCTTCATCTTCTTGTTCTCATCTCTCTAGCCATGACGGGCGGCAGTACTACAGCAGGACGTGAGGTATGGGCGCCAGGCCGGCGCCGCAGCCAGTTAACGCACGAGTCGTCCTCTGAGAGGGCAGGCCCCGGCCGTCCTGGTAATTTAATTGGCAGAGTGAGTCTTAGACATCATGACTCACTCTGTCATGTGGTCAGCGCCGCGGCGGGAATGAGAGGCACTCAGCAGCCTGCAGTGTTTTGCAACATTGTAGCTGTACCAAGCGCCACAAGCTGCGCACGGACCGGGGATTCATTCATTTAATTACTCTGACCAGCCAGGCAGCGCGCCGCGCTGCGCTGCAGCACCCTGGCATTATTATTAAGCGGCCAGTTTCAGAGCGTCAGAGAGTGGGCAAAATGCGTGACAATGCATTTCAGTGCGGTGATGCGGAACACCACACTGAAATGCGTTAGCGTCACGCCTGATGCGTGACACTTGGCAGGACTGCAACTGTGGTATCTGATCGCCCCGGACCAGAGAAAGTCACAAGTTCAGGCTGCCTGCAATGGTGGGCAGGCTGGATACAGGGACAAAGTTAAGTCAACTGAGCAAAGTACCTAAATATGGCTGCAGAGCGTTGCAAGATCCTGCGTTGAGGATGTGTCACGGAGAAGCAGTTCCCATGAAGCTGCGAGGCTACGATGTGGTGTCCAGGGCCATCAACGAGGATACCATCGATGAGGGGCTTGTGATACGAAGTCATTTGTCGCGCATCAGCAGTTCTGAGGGAGCTGTGTAGCTGCGATGCAAAGTGGCATGGCATGGTAGAGTTGCATCCATTCCCTGTGTAGCTTCTGATGTCACTACTCTGCACAATGTCTTTGCCTTTTTGTTCACTGCTGTTTGCCCCCTGCCTGTGCAGGATCTCATGTACCTCACCTGCACATTGGACTGGCCACTGGCCTTGCTGTTCACTGCTGTTTGCCCCTTGCCTGTGCAGCTTCTCATGCACCTCACCTGCACTGTGTCCTGGCCACTGGCCTTTTTGTTCACTGCTGTTTGACCCTTGCCTGTGCAGCTTCTCATGTACCTCACCTGCACTTTGGACTGGCCACTGGCCTTGCTGTTCACTGCTGTTTGACCCTTGCCTGTGTAGCTTCTCGTGTACCTCACCTGCACTGTGTCCTGGCCACTGGCCTTGTTGTTCACTGCTGTTTGACCCTTGCCTGTGCAGCTTCTCATGTACCTCACCTGTACTTTGGACTGGCCACTGGCCTTGCTGTTCACTGCTATTTGCCCCTTGCCTGTGCAGCTTCTCATGTACCTCACCTGCACTTTGGACTGGCCACTGGCCTTGCTGTTCACTGCTGTTTGCCCCTTGCCTGTGCAGCTTCTCATGTACCTCACCTGCAATGTGTCCTGGTCACTGGCCTTGTTGTTCACTGCTGTTTGACCCTTGCCTGTGCAGCTTCTCATGTACCTCACCTGCACTGTGTCCTGGTCACTGGCCTTGCTGTTCACTGCTGTTTGCCCCTTGCCTGTGCAGCTTCTCATGGACTTGATCTGCACATTGGACTGGCCACTGGCCTTGCTGTTCACTGCTGTTTGCCCCTTGCCTGTGCAGCTTCTCATGTACCTCACCTGCACTGTGTCCTGGCCACTGGCCTTGCTGTTCACTGCTGTTTGCCCCTTGCCTGTGCAGGATCTCATGTACCTCACCTGCACTGTGTCCTGGCCACTGGCCTTGTTGTTCACTGCTGTTTGACCCTTGCCTGTGCAGCTTCTCATGTACCTCACCTGCACTTTGGGCTGGCCACTGGCCTTGCTGTTCACTGCTGTTTGCCCCTTGCCTGTGCAGCTTCTCATGTAAATACTGTGCATATTGAAATGCCCACTGGCTTTGCTGCTGCCCAAATTTGTTGTCTCAATATGCAAATTGTGAATAAACACAGTTGGGCCTGCTGTGAGTTGTGTCAGTGTCCTTCCTGAATAAAGTTGTTTCTGTGTGTGCATGGTTTACTGTGTCACATGCTCAGTATGCCACTTCAACATTGCCAATGGGTTGTCTCACATTTCATTTTTTTTGCAGGGGTGGGAGGCACTTCATTTCTACCTGACTGTGATACTTATGGGTGCAGTGCAGGTGGTTGGCAATCAATTCTTGTTGTCATCTTCCTTCTTTGCTCATGTTTTCTATGGTGGACACATGTCAGGTTTGTGGGCAATGGCAGCACAGGGTGGGAGTTTGGGCACAGGCTTACAGGCAGGCAGGCCAGGGTCATGGGGTCTGTGTGAGCTTCCTTTCTGTGTGCCAATCAGTGTCGGTGTATGGACATCTTGTGGTGATGAGTTATCCAGGTCCCATGGCTTACTTCCAATGTGTGCACTTGGGTGGTGGAGAAGTGTATGGTGTGAAGGGGGTGACTTTGTTTTGACTGTGGATGTGTGTGCACCTGCATTGTCAACTACTGCCATGTGTCACCCTGTAGTGGTGTGCCTGTATGTGTACTTGTTGAGCCCTGTGGTTGTGTTTTGTGCACATGGCAGTATTGTGTGGTGCTGTTGTGGGAGGAGGTATGTGTGACATATCCTACTTGTGCTTGGCTGTCATGTAGTGTGTCACTGGGCCCTGTGTGTTGTGCAGCAGACATTATCTTGTCCAGTATTTGGATG
This sequence comes from Calotriton arnoldi, assembly GCA_963921515.1. Classification (NCBI taxonomy): domain Eukaryota; kingdom Metazoa; phylum Chordata; class Amphibia; order Caudata; family Salamandridae; genus Calotriton; species Calotriton arnoldi. The sequence goes on along the minus strand of CAWUFW010007798.1, from coordinate 321,057 downwards.
CCTATGTGTGGCTGGTCAGTGTTTGAGTTCAGGGCCTTCCTTACATCCCTGTGCCTATACATGGGTGTCCTTGCTGTCTCCAGGAGTTGTTGCATTGGGGTGACCGTGGTTTGTGTTGACTGACTGTGTCAGCCATGTGTGCTGTGATGGGCTGTGTGTGTTCTCACATGTAACTTGTCTTGCATGAGCATCACACATGCTTGATGGTTGTGTCACTGCCCTTCCATTTGTGGGCACCTCACTGGCTTTCCTATTAGTTGTCCTCCATTACTGCTGGCATGTGGTGTGCGTATGTAGCTGTGAGTCAGGGTGTGTGTGTGTGTGTGACTTGTCAGGTAGTGTGTGCAGTGAAGTGTTTGGTCCTCATCTGTGTGTGTGTGTACATTTTGTGCCTGGCCTCAGTTTTCTTGGCTTGTGTGTGTATGTTGTGGTGTGTGTGTTGGCTGGGGCTTGGGCTTCTGTGCTATGTGTTCCTGTGCAAAGGGTCCTGCTGTGGCTGTATATGCAGTTGTTGGGACGTGGGGCATACTGTGGCTGTAGTTGTGTGGTTGTTGTGCAGGAGTGGCACTTGGGAGGCACATGTTGTGGCCCTTCAGGGAGGTAGCTGGTGTGTTGTGGATGGAGTTGTGGCTCTGTGCGATTTGTACGGTGCCCTTGGCATGCGCTGGCCCTGGGCTCTGCGTTGTGTGCATGGTTTCCTGCACACTGACCGCGGCGGTGACGTGACCGGGACATTTGTTCATGATGGCAGTACATGGGTGGGCAGTATGTGGCGAGGTATTTTTGTCACAGGTGGGACATGTGTGTGTGCAGTGATGGCTGTGTGCCTGTCCCCACAGGGTGTGTGGTGTTCCAATGCAAAGTTTTTCCACCCTGGAGCTGTGTATTGTGTTACTTGCACTGTTGTGTCTGTACGTACCTGCGGAGGCGTCCGCGGCGGACGATGACTTGCAGGTGGTGTATCATGTACAGCACCGGGAAGGCGTGTAGGGCAGGATCCATTGCGGTGTGTCCCGGGTGTCTCTTTTCTGTCTCCGCTGTGGTGTCTCCGCCGTCTCTCGCTGTGCGGTTTCTCCATCGCGGTGCGCTGCCATGTTTCCGGCATCGTGATATCTTCGGCGAACGGGACTTCATTCCGCACGGCGGTGTGTGGTGATTGGCTCACTCCGCCCGCGGTGGCGGGCGCACTTTGATGGCGGTCGGCGCGCTCCGCAGCGGGCGGGAAATGGGCAATGTGTGGCCATCCTAATATGGCGGGCGTGAAGACCGCTGGCGGCGTGCGGTATATGGGTGTTAACGCCACCGCCGGCACCGTGGTCGTTTCTCCGCCCACCATCGTAATAGGCCCCTAAGTCATGTAAGTATAAGATACTCATAAAAGTTTTTGTACATGTCAACGTTACACATATAGAAAAAATTCATATCAGTCTCTTTACGTGAAGGCTATTCAAAGCTCACATGTATAAAAAGGACATTAGGGAAAGTTTCACGAAAACAACTTTAAAAAAAACCTGTGTAGTACCTACTTTATTTTGTCATTTTCAGTACACACGTTATAACATGACATAATGGTGTCTTATTCTTTCACAAGTAAAATAATCTATTACGCATAAAATTTCTTTGTTTCATTAAGATTATGTTATCAAAATCATAGGATCAAAATCATAAATACTTGTTTATAATCACATCTATCGAAAATAAAGATAAAATATAACATCAAACTATTCTCCAATCTGCATGCTTTTATGATGCAGTATCTGAATTAAGGATGTATGTTATTTTCAAAAACGTGGAACTTAACACACGTTTGTCATCATTTGTGTAAAGTGTTGTCATAATCATTTCTTTTGTCATGAAGTTTGTTAGGTACAATCTCTGCTCCATCAGTAGCAATATATAATGGTCCCAACTTTTCATTCAAAGAGTTCTGGTGACATTGAGGTAAAAGTGGATTGTTAATGTCACCAGAATCTCAAGACAGTGCTAAAGAGCCATATTACGCATTATTATGCATGTTTTTATAGTGCACGTTTGCCTTGTGGTAGTTAGCTGTTTTCTTCAAACAGCAGTTAATAATGGACTCTCATTGGAATAGAATGTTTAGGTTTTGTTTATCTTTCATGAATAAATTGTTGTGAATTTTGTGTTTCTTTAGGTACAGTGTTTACGGCATGATTTTGGATTTACTCGATTTGCCACATAATATGCTCAGTGTGCACACTTCGCAAAGAAGTTGTTTCTAGTTCAAATGGATTAAAATAAAATCCCAGGAATTGTGCTGCATACATTTCATTTTTTGCTGCAATATTTAGATAATCTTGCCACATAATTTGTTCCTCCATGCTGCATAATCCGATTTGGTTTCGATATGGCAAGTTTGGCAGTGCACAGTGGGTTTGGTCATCCATAGCAAGTTGGGCGCAGGGTCTGGTCTCAGGCCAGGCTTTCTATTCAATTTGCGCTGTGTAGGATCTAAGGCCAGGTGCAGTGGGCTTTGGCCTTCCCCTTTGGTTTGAAGGACGTGACCAGTAGGGTTTGGCTGTTGCGGTGGGTTGCATGCAGGGCCTGCCCTAAGTGGTCCACCCTTACTGCACATAGCTGAAAACCATGCACAGCTGGAGTTGACTTCTCGCTGTGGGTTGGACACAGGGAACTGTTTAAAGTGCAGTTATAGTTTGCTTTGGTTATAACTAGGGATGTGTGAAATTAACATAATTTATTTTTGTGTAATTATACGAAACTTCAGCCAAATAATGCAAAATTACACATTCATACGTGAAATGCAAAAGTGGCATTTGTTGCTATATTTGGAAACAAACGGAGTTACTGTATTTAATTTCGGGAGGACGCATTTCTTACTAAAATAGCATGAAAAAACACAACCGCCACAAACAGTAGCTGCTTGCATTCTGTTTGTTTATGTTCTTCCCATGCATGTGCATTCATTTTATGCCGTGAATGCCAAGTAATTAAGCAATGTGGCATCAGGAATTTTAGTGAGAAGCAGAATGCAAAATTACGTGAGGTTATGTCAGAGTAACAGAAATTCCATCTGGCCTAGTTGTAACACCTTAACATATGTATAAAAACCTTGGAGATTCTCCTTGAAAAACACAGTTAAAAGTTATGTTTGCAAATTAAAACCAAAAACTCCCAGAAATTCACAAGTTGGATTAAGCCCACAATCCATAACTTGCACAACAACTATGCAAACCATATCTCACATACTAAATGCAATTCTTATGACCCCACATTATTGTACCAATAAGTATGAGACAAGGTAATTAAATAACAACATATAGTGAAACCAATAAATATAACATTCATAGTTGTCTCTTTCATATTGTTATGGGTAATATTATACTGTGGGAAATTGGGTTACTTGTTGAGCGGGGTGAACCCCTACTCAAGCAGCAACCACAATTCCTGTCAGGGTGAAGTCACAAGCAAACCCCATAATAACCTGTGCTTAACCCTCTGGAAGCTTGGCACAGAGCAGTGAGGCTTAACTTGGAGGTGATGTGTAAGGTAATTATGCAACACTTCAAACAGTAAAAAAGTGAAAACCCAACACAAGAAAAATCCCACACGAATTTAGAAAAATAGAGTAAAATGTAATACATTATTTGAGACCAAAACAACAAAATTCAAATCAGTAAAACCAGAGATATGCAATATTAAAGATTTAAGTTAAGACAGTGCCTAAAAGCACAAAGCGCCAACTGCATAGCTGCCAAGGTTTCAGATTGCCATGTGTGACGTTTTGATAATTTCACTGTTATTATGAGTGACATTTGAACGAGTATGAGTGACACCTCGTGAGCACAATGAAGACGAAGAAAACCTATAAATATCACAAATTAAAACCATTTGTGCAACGAGAAACTCACATGTATGGTTTGAACCACAGAGGACCTGAACCGGCTGTGCATGAAAGATCTGGCAACGTTAGGGAGTGCAATGTTATGTAACAGCATGTCTTATATCGAGTACTGTGAAACAAGCCACCTCTATGCAGTTTGCATCACCTGAAAACTTGATTTCACTCCAGGAGCGTTGTCTCATGTCGCAGAGCACCTTTGATTTTGTCTTCCGCCTGCCGCACAGAGATTATGTATGGACTACTCGGTCCTCCTACAGGTTCTGGGTCCTTCCTGACAGCCGATCTAGGCTTCTTTTGTTCCGCCTACTGACGAGGTCACCTCGGGATTGGGGAGCGCTTGGTATGTCCCGGGTATGACTCAAAAAGCGTCTGGGGTTCCAGTGCGAGACAGTTATTATCTACATTACAAGGGATTGGTGTGCCTGCCTCGTGATTTACTGCACCGATTTTGCCACAGGCCTGATGTTCTAAACAACACCCTAAACATCCCCTGCCCTCTTCAGGATCCCCTTGTCCTCCCCTCCGCCACTCTGTCAGGAGCTACTGGCTGTCACTGACTCTCTGCTGTCCCATCACCCAGCCTCACTACATGGTCGGCCACCGTGCAGCATCCCTCCGTGGTGGCAAACTACATCAACAGTTAATGTTTTAAACAGTGTTTTAAACACGGTGCGGCACACCCTGCAGGTAGCTGCTGTAGTTTGACACCAGTAGGGATGCTGCACGAGTGACCGACTGGGTAGTGAGACGGGGGGATTACGATGCCCAGATGGACGACTGCAGATACCACCCCACCACCCCCAAAGATGAGAGAGACTGCCATCCTGGCAAAAGAAAGCACCCGCACCATTGACCACCCGCCGCACCAAAAAGTCACACCAGATCTATGTGTAGTGTGAGAGTGACACAGCAGCGTGCAGCTCTGTGTGACAAACACACGCGCCGCGCTGACACTAAACAGGGTTTAAACGCTATGAACCCAGGGCCATGCAGGAAGCCTCTCGCAAGCCAACCCAATTACAGTGAGGCCATACCGATGGTAGACTAACAACTGAACCACTTAACATATTGTAATAGTGCCTGCACATGTGAGAGGTCAGAGACAAGGGCACGGGTGCACTTTATACACTGGGGGTGCTGAATGTCTGACGAGCGTTAGTTACAGTACTTACTGTCTTCATCTTCTTGTTCTCATCTCTCTAGCCATGACGGGCGGCAGTACTACAGCAGGGACGTGAGGTAGGGCGCCAGGTCGGCGCCGCAGCCAGTTAACGCACGAGTCGCCCTCTGAGAGGGCAGGCCCCGGCCGTCCTGGTAATTTAATTGGCAGAGTGAGTCTTAGACATCATGACTCACTCTGTCATGTGGTCAGCGCCGCGGGCGGGAATGAGAGGCACTCAGCAGCCTGCAGTGTTTTGCAACATTGTAGCTGTACCAAGCGCCACAAGCTGCGCACGGACCGGGGATTCATTCATTTAATTACTCTGACCAGCCAGGCAGCGCGCCGCGCTGCGCTGCAGCACCCTGGCATTATTATTAAGCGGCCAGTTTCAGAGCGTCAGAGAGTGGGCAAAATGCGTGACAATGCATTTCAGTGCGGTGATGCGGAACACCACACTGAAATGCGTTAGCGTCACGCCTGATGCGTGACACTTGGCAGGACTGCAACTGTGGTATCTGATCGCCCCGGACCAGAGAAAGTCACAAGTTCAGGCTGCCTGCAATGGTGGGCAGGCTGGATACAGGGACAAAGTTAAGTCAACTGAGCAAAGTACCTAAATATGGCTGCAGAGCGTTGCAAAGATCCTGCGTTGAGGATGTGTCACGGAGAAGCAGTTCCCATGAAGCTGCGAGGCTACGATGTGGTGTCCAGGGCCATCAACGAGGATACCATCGATGAGGGGCTTGTGATACGAAGTCATTTGTCGCGCATCAGCAGTTCTGAGGGAGCTGTGTAGCTGCGATGCAAAGTCCTGCATCTTTGACGAGGATGCAGTCGGAGAGGGGCTTGCGATGTGAAGGCCTGCATTGAGGATGTGTCACATACCGGCAGTTCCTAGGAGACTGCATGCTGCGATGTGAGTTCCTGTATTGGGGATGCTTTGCGCAGCGCCGGTTCAAATGTGGCTGTGAGGAGATGTGTTGTGCTACGTCCGTTCTGCTCCCAAGACCACAGCTGGGCTGGCAGAGCACCTTCAGGCCCACTTCCAAGGGCCCAGGGCTGGGGTGGCATTACTTGTGGGCTAGGACTCACAGTAGACAAAGCCCAGGTGAAGGGTTTAAGGCTGTTGGAGCCTTTTCTGCCCCTGATGCTCTGATCAGGAGGCAAGCCCACAACCCCTTGCAGCCACTCTGGTAGTCGTGGGTTCAGGATTCAGGTCGAGTCCTTTTCACTCAGGCAGCAGGACAGGAGGGCAGTGGGGCATCAGAGTAGCAGTCCTTCTGAGTCTTCCACAGGTCTAGAGATGTAGTAAAGATTTGGATCTGAGAGTCCAATATTTACACCTGGTGCTAGCTTTTAAGTAGGAGAGTGTTCTGGACGTTTCCACACCAGAGGTGCTTGGAATTTCCAGCCTCACAGCCTTGACCCCAGCTTGTCTGGAGGCACAAAGGACTAGTGCAAAACCCTTTGTGAGTGTGCTCAGGGAGAGGCTTTGTGATGTGTAAGTGTGGTAAGTGACATCTCCTTCCCCTCAAGTCAGAGATGGACCACCCTTCCAACACCTATTCCCCCTTTGTTTCACTGTCGGGGAGCCCTACGCAACGGCCAACTGGTAGCTACACCTAGTGATGTGACCTAGGATACAGGCTGCAGGCACCAAATGGTTGGTAACTGAAAATGCCAACTTCCTAAAAGTGTCATTTTCAGAACTATGACTTGAAATCTGACTTTACCATTAAAGAGGGTTTTAAATTAAAATTCTTAAGACACCAAACTCAATATTTTCACTTGCTTCTAATTGAAAGTTAGCACTTATTAAATGTAATAAGGTAACCCAATGTTATCCTAGAGGTAGGCCTTGCAGTGGTGAAAAATAAATGTAAGAGTTTTCACTACTAAGACATGCTAACGTAAAGGTACATGTTGGCATTTTTAAATTCAATGCCCTCTTCCCTATGGGCTGTTTAGTGCCTACCCTTGGGGTGACTTAAATGTATTAAAAGGGAAAGTCTAGGCCTGGCAAAAGGTTTATTTTGCCGGGTCAAAAAGGCAGCTTAAGCTGCACACAGGCTGAAATGGCAGGCCTGAGACATGTTTAAAGGGATACTTAAGTGTGTGGGGCAATTAGTGCTGTAGGCCCACTAGTGTGTATTACATAACAAGGAGACCCCAATGTCTTGAACCTGGGGTAATTGACAGCTTAGGAAAAAACAATGGTTCATATAAGGCCAATAGATCCTGATAGCAATATTTTATCTTTAAGGATACAAAGGACAATTAATCCAATATCCTACGGCATAAGGACATGTTAATAGACAGGAATAGGACGGGACGCATGCGAACATTGTTGAACAATTAATTAATTTCACAATATTCGTATCATATTCCAAGAGGATTATAGATCCAGTGCTCACAAATAAGTGAAAAGAAGCATGCTGTGGTGAGTGAGAGAAACTTTAAAAACATACATCACATTGACAACAAGAGAGAACTCTTATAGACTATTTTTTTATATAATAAACAAGGAGTTTAGTTGTAATGGGGTCGGACGGCATTATGATCTCAAGAATTAGAGATCTTCATCAGGACAGGTGTGTGAACACCTAGTATCTATAAAGCAAAGACAAATCAAGATTCAGAAAAAGTCCTGCCAAAAATGCCTGCTAGCAGTGTAAAACATTCATTTATACAACATAGGTCATAATTAGTACTAGGCAATTAGGGGCTAGCTAAAAGAATGACACAAGGAGACAATGAAGCATCTAACGAAGTAACCGAGGAATGAATAACAAGGATAAATGCATAAAAAGAAATGAAGGGAATTATAGGAATGCACTGAAGAATGAATCACAAGGATAAGTGCATAAAAGGAATGAAGAGAATTAAAAGACCTGGCAAAGTGGCAAGTGCCTAGGGACAAGCCTACAAGTATAGTAGTGACTGCTAACATGTCAAGGGATTAAGGGAGTGAGTGGATCATGCCTCGCCAACCCAAGGGGGTCGGCCACAGAAAGGGGAAAACCGGTGAATTAATTAGTCAAGCGGTGACTTACCCAATTTATCCGAGGATTAAGAGTAAAACAATGGTATACGGCAACGTGGGCTGGGACCACCCAGTATGAGCGCGTCCTACCGAAGTAGATCTGAAGTAAGAAAAATCCATTTCAGAGTGGAAACGTGCCAAAAGCCACAGGCGAAGGGGGCAAAAATGAACTTACTCTAAGTGTAAGGACCACGTAGTTAATTGTGGCCAAAATGGTTCTGAGTGACCGGAAACCTTATTTCAGCAACTAGGGGAAGAAGTCCCTGAACCGCTGATTTGTAAATTAATCCACTGTGTACGGTAGATCTGAAAGGAAAAAAGCACACAACAAAGAGTCACCATACATTTGCGGTGCCCAGGTGAGCAATGATGCGGTCAGTCGGGGGAGTCCTTGAGGTAGACTTACTTGAGCTTAATCCACCGCGGAGTCGGTAGACAGGTGGGCGGGCTGGAGCTCCGTAGCCCTCGGGAAGTGACTGCACCATGAGGGAGAAGCAGTGCTGGATTAAATCCCGGAAGTGGTTCACGGGGGCAACCACTAGACCGCTGACCGGCGGGCGTATAGAGCATGCGCGCACTGATGCACATGTGCTCAAAGTGGAAAATGACTAGACCTCACGCTACCAGTGTGGTTATGCGCGGTCGTGCCCATATGAATTTACAATGCAGGGTTAAACACGCTAATTATACCACTCCGGAGTAGAGCTTGGAGAAACCTACTAGCAAAGTTACGTATAAATTAATTAGACACGCAATGTGCTCGAAGGAGTCTATACAGTTGGACTGGTAAGTGTACAAGTTCATGAATGAACAAACACATGGAAGGGATACATATAAACAAGAAGGGAAAGGCGATTCAAGGATATTAGACAGAAAATCATAATAAAACGACAATCAACAACATATGCAGCAAGGAGTAAGATACAGACCCAACGTGTGTTAGGACATAGTCATTTCCGTAGTGTCATGGCCTGTATATTGTACAATCAGAGAGCAGGAAGGATAACGGCAGAGAATTCAAAGAATTGCGTTCCGCTCCTCCTGTGTGTTCAGTCCATGGGCAATTGATTGGCACTCAAAAATCCATTTGCATTCCAGCCTCCTCAGGATCAACTGGTTGTTGCCACCTCTAGGTTGTGGACGTAGAATGTCAATTATTTGCCAGGTGAAGTCGTTTTCTGAGTGTTCTTTTTCCCAAAAAAGTTCCACCAGAGGGGCTGTGATGACTTTGCAACTGATTCTGCTTTTGTGCTGTGAGATTCTAGCCTTGATTTTCTGTGTGGTTTGACCTATGTATAACAGGTTACAAGGGCAACGAATACAGTAAATGACATTGCAAGAATTGCAGTTGGAAAAGAAGCCAAGCATGTGTCTAATGTTGCCGTACTCAAAGACTTTAGTATTTGTGGTGGAAGCGCCGGCCAGACAATTACTGCATTTATAGTGACCTAGGACAGGGGGAAGTCCTAGGGATGAGTGGATAGTAATCTCAGTTCGTCTGGGCTTGTGTGCTCTCACTAGATGCTCTCTAATGTTGCAACCCCTTTTGAAAGAGAAGAGGGGGGCTTCACTGGTGATATTCGCCGAATTGAGGTCTGTCCAATGTTTGTTTATGCTTTTGGTAAGTTTATAACTGACAGGACAAAAAGTTGTTACACGTGTGATTCTGGACATGGGTGTTCTCTGTTTGGGTTGTAGAAGGATATCTCTATGACAATACCAGGCTCGCTTGAGTGAGCGTTTTATCAGGCGTCTTGGGTAGCCCCTATCTAGGAGTTTCTTACAGAGTACTTCCGATTCTCTAAAGAAATCCTGTTTGAATTTGCAATTGCGGTGAATCCTCAAGAAATGGCCATAGGGAAGGCCATCCCTAAGAGCTCGTGAACTGGTGTACTTTAGTAGAGTGTTACATTCCGTGGGTTTATGGAACAATGTAGTGTACAGTTCCCCCTCTAAGGTTTTCACTATGACATCCAAATAATCAATTGGTTTGTTACTAAATTAGTATGTAAACTTAAAATCTGGTTGGCAAGTATTAAGCCATTCACAAAATGTAAGGAGTTCAGTGCTGCTTCCTGATCAAATGACAATAACATCGCTCGATATACCTCTTCCAGAGGTGGATTTTGCAAAAAAAGGATTCTGTTCGTGGAGGATATTTGTCTGTTCTATGTCATCGACAAACAAAATAGTAAAGTTCGGATCAAAAACGGCCCCCATTGAAGGGCCTTTGGACTGTCTGTAGAATTTGTCTTCAAACAGAAAATAATTTTTTGTCAAAGCCAGCTGTAAAAGGGAAATAATAAAGTCCATGGGGACTTGATGGGGAGAGGGTCTTGAGTTCAGGTGCATTTAATTTACAAGCCCTGGGTACATATAGTACCATTTTGCTAAGGACTTACAAGTAAATTAAATGTGCTGATTGGGATTAAGCCAATTCTACAGTGTTTAAAGAAGCGAGCACAAGCACTTTATCACTGGTTAGCAGTGCTAAATTGTGCAGAGCCCTAACAGCCAACAAAAACAGGTTCAGAAAACAGGAGGGTGAAGGCAAAACATTTGGCAATGACCTCATAAAGGGCCAAGTCTAACATATATTATATGTAATCTCATCTGTAAGATTAGTTACAACATTTGTAATTCCATCTGTCACATCAAGAGTGAGGTCAATGGCATTTCATTTGGTGCGCAAGTTATAGTTTGCTTGGCTGTTTTACAAATGTAATATGGTCCTATATTTCTATCTTGGGGTTTTGGTTTGATTTACAAACTATTCAGACTCTTGCCTCATCATTTATGATGTATGATGTCACTAGAACTCCTTGATGGCAAAATAGGTCCATATTGCACAATTTCCTATTGTGTATTCTCTCTCTCTTTCTACATACATTTAATATTGTACAGGCAGTGATATTGCCTGTGCATTTATGCTATAGAACTTTATGGTGATTATGTTGGCAGTGCTTGTAGAACAAACTGTCACTAAATGAAAGGCTAAATAGTAGTCCTATTTGTACCCATCAGGATAGGGATAAAAATGGTACACCTCACATTTTCAAGAAAGAACAAATACACATCACATGTATAGGTAGACTGAGTCTATTGTTTAGAACAAGAAGACTACATATATACCACTTAAGGGTATTCTAAAAGGAAAACTAAAATGGTGCAGCGCTCATCAAGGTGACATGAACAGATATACACAAACAGTAAAGGAAAAACAAGCAGAAGATTGATACACAATCATGCAGACTAAATGTGTACTGGAAAACAGTCCACTCAATGTTATGCGCATTTGTCATTACAATTAATCACACATTAAGCTATGTAGGCGTGGCTATTTCAACCAGTTTGAAGATGACTTGGTGGTCAGTTCTTCATCAGGACAGAAGCAATGGATACACCCTAAATAAAAGAAATGTTTTGTAAATGATGTGTCTGTATGGTAGAGAACAGAGACAATCAGTGTACACTATAAGCAAGTCTTACCTCAAAAAATCTTGCTTACGGAATGATGCCTACCACATCATTTAAAATGGACAGAAAAATGGCCTCTACGGTGGTGAACAAAATAGTGTTGGCCCACAAAAGAGTACAAAGATCATCATTATTCAAATATTAAATAATTAAACAAAATAACTTTGTGGCAACGGTGATGATGGGAAATTACTCACCAACCGGTAGGAAAGTATCCGGGTTGATGACCTCCACAATACTCCTGAGGCATAAGTGAAGTACTTGTGAGCCTGATCTCACACTCTATAAAATAACACAACCTAACCCTATGCAGGACGGTGCTGCACTACTACTTAATAACATTGTGGAGGTATTTCCCATTGCTCCACTCAGGGAAAATCAGAAATTGCATATCATAAGACATAATGTTAGCAAAATATTTTCAAAACCAATATCACACCTGCCAGGCTCTTTCGAGCATCTCTAGATAGAGCAAAATAAGGGCATGCATTGTGGGTCTAAGTCACTGTGCCAAGAAAAAGACAATGTTCAGTCTTGCATGTATATAATAGGAGTGTGACTGAACAGCTTGTTTACATTCCAGTTGCAAGGCAACAATTCATAACACAGCAGAACAGCTTCAGTTCATTCAGTAGCCATAAAACCAAATACCTGCTACTATGGGTGTGAGTTTAACAGTAGAACAAATAATTTGTGTTTGAGTCAAATCCATAAAACCGCTAAGCAAACATGCTTACCTAGAGCCATTCCAATGAAAAATGAAAGACTGCGAGGAAAGAGCTCTGGCTCACTTGGTTATAAACACTCCTGGAAGCTTTACGTCAATGTGCATGCTGTAAAAGATAGCAGTGTTGTTAGACCTGACATCCTCAGGGTGGTCTTTCCCTACACTTTTTGCCATTTGCCTCCACATTTTGCTGATTCTTTTTGTTGGCCTTAGGGCTCTGAGCACTTTACCACTGCTAACTACTGCTAAAGTGCATGCGCTTCTCCCCTAAACATCATGACATTTGTGTATACCTGATTGGCATATTTGCTGTACTGATAAGTCCCTTGTAAAGACATATACAATATACCAAGGGTCTGTACTTCAAATGCTACTAGTGGGCTGCAGCACAGATTGTGCCACCCTCAGGAGTAGCTTTTCAAACGTGTCTCAGGCCTGCCAATGCAGTGCCTGTGTGTGCAGTTTACTGCCACTTCGACTTGGCATTTAAAACTAATTGCCAAGCCTTAAATTCCCCTTTTATTACATATAAGTCCCCCCTAAGGTAGGCCCTAAGTTACCCTAAAGGCAGGGTGCTATGTAAATATAAGGTAGGAAATGTCCCTGTCTATTTTGCATGTTCTAGTAGTGACGAACAGCCTATTTCGTTTTTTCACTACTGTGAGGCCTACTCCTCTCATAGGCTAGCATTGGGAATTCCTTAATACACTTTTAAGCTGTAATTCCTGATCAGAGACGAGTAGCTTTTTCATGTTTCATATGTTTGGAATGGTAATGATAAATCCTCCTTACTGGTGAAGTTGGATTTAAGCTTACTGTTTTAGAAATGCCACTTTTAGAAAGTGGACATTTCTCTACACTTACTGCTCTGTGTGCCTGACAGCCTGTCTCCAATACATGTCTGGGGAGGGTGACAGCTACACTTTATGCATTCCCTCTAAACAGACAAAACACAGGAAGGATAGGTGTTTCTGAGAACCCAACTACATATATCTGCATTCTGATGACCTTGCATGGCAAGGATGGAAGGGAGGGGCTATCACTTCCCTTGAATAGGCTGTGTCCTGTCCCCACACAAATGACTGTCTGCCCCCCACAGATAGCCTGGCAGACAGGACTGGGTTGAAAGGGATACTTTTACACTTCAGAGAGCTGCTTTGAAGTCAAAGGCACATTTGGATATAAGTACTGCGCCTCTGACCCCTCTAAAATCAGATACTTCTGGATCTTGAACTAAACCTCTGTCAGAAGGGCTGTTGTGCTGCCTAAAGAACTCAACAGGACTGCTTTTCTGGAAGGACTGCTCTTCTGCTTATTGCTCTTGCCTGCTGCTTCCTAACTCTTCCCTCCAAGTGATCTCCAAGGTCTTGTTGGCTTGCCTCCTGTTTTCTGAAGTCTCAGGGACATAAAAGACTTCCTGCAGTTCTGCTAGTATGCTGGAATCTGTCTTTTGTGAGTCCTACCCTTGCCTGAGGTGCCCCTTCTAAGTTCTGGGCCTCAGAAGTGGGTTCTGCAGCTGTTTTCTACAAAACCGATGCATCAACATGACTGCACCGGTCGGAACCGATGAATCGCCCTTCGACGCTGACCCAGAAGCTTTTAGATGACAGCGGTTCAACAGCCTGTGCGGGTCAACGATGATGCTCTGTGTGATAACGATGCTTTGCCTACACCTCAGCAAAGCTCAACAACAACGCAGCGTCCCAACTGAGTGGAAAAGATCAACGCATCGTACCCTCAGCATGGACGCTTTGCTCCATCCAAGGTACTTTCTCAGCGGGCCCTGCATGGGTCCTGTAGACGGCCTGCCCTCCATTGCAGTTGGCCTGAACTTTGGATTTGCACCGGTCCCTCTCAACCTCAAGTACCCTTTTGACCGCTAGTGACTTCTAAGCATTGTTTTTGCATTTAATCTTTAAAAATTCATATTGTGAATTCTACTGATTTGGTTTTTGTCGTTTTGGTCTCATATTGCTCAGATAAATATTTTCTATTTTTCTGAACCTATGTGGAGTCATTTTGTGGTGTATTCATTGTGTTATTGTGTGTGTTGCAAAAATACTTTCCACATTGACTCTTTAGATAAGTCTGACTGCTCTGTGCCAAGCTACCAGAGGCGAGCACAGGTTATCTTTTAGTGTGTGTCTAGCTTACCCTGACAAGAGTTCTGGTTCCTGCCTGGGTGCATATCTCAACCAACCAGGAATCCCATTTATAACATGTGTCATCTAGTGTATTATTTATACTGCAAAATATATATGCATGTGTGTATATGCCTATATATGTGATTAATTGCACACACACACACACACACATATATATATATATATATATATATATATATATATATACTATTGAATGTATATGTACATAAACATATGTATAAATGTTTGTGAACACATACATATATATATGTATGTATATATATATATATATGTATGTGTATATATATATATTTATGTATATTTACACAACAGATTTTTACACCGTGTTGTACTTTACAATGCATTATTTTATAACATGGTGTGTTGTAATAACTGATATATATATTTATAAATATATCAGTTATTAGAACAAACCATGTTATAAAATAGTTCATTGTAAAGTACAACACATTGTAAAAATCCATTTTAAAAGCCTGACATGCATTGCATCAATTGATATTCCTGTACAGTATACCATACATGCAATGTTGGAAAAATTAAGAGAAATAAAATTCATTCTCCTTTTTACAAGCTGCCTTGAGGACGCTTTATTTTTAAGACTTGTCTGACATTGTTAGTAGAACCATGTGTGGTTGCATGGAAATACCCATATACCACCAATGTAAAATCCCCTTGAAGCAAAGTACCTAAAAGTGCAAATTGATTGTTTTTTGACAAATAGTGCAAAGCCTGGAAAGATTTGCCCCAAGATTATACTGATACCTTGCCAGAGCTCAAGAGAGAAACGTAGGGGCCAATTATGATGTCGGGCAGAAAGCCTCCTCCCGATAGTCGGATTCTCCTCGACCGTGTCGGAACCCTTCCGACCGACTCAGTCAGTTTACAACCCGCCCGACCGATTACAATGTTCGCGCTCGGAAGGTAAACCGTGCAGTCATTCCAAATCGGTTCCGACTGGCTCTCAGAGAATTTGTGTCGTTCGGAACCACATCGTACACCTCTATGGACAGCGTTTCCAACTTTGCGATTACGATGCTGATTTCCAAAAGCCTTTCCGAGTCGGCCTGTCCAACACGCAAAGGATGCTGGAAAGTGACTTTGGGGGCCCCTGTCTGGCCCCCCCTTCATCCTGAGGCCTCCGGTTGGGGGCCGTGGGGGTACCTAAGGGACCCCCCTGTAAAACTCTGCACTGTGTGGCTGGCACAATGGGGTGCCTGCAATCAGGTGCAGGGTTTTTGCGCAAACACCCCATTTCTCCATAGGAGCCTGTGTTGTCAGGCAGAACACAAGCTCCCATAGGAAACATTGGGAATCCGACCGAGCAGTGTTCGGTTGCATCGTAATCGGGCGGGCAGAACCGCCGACTGTGTGTCAGTCAGTCCCAATTCTGAGTCGATGTTGGGCGGAACGTTTCCGCCCGACACCGTAATCGGCCCCTTAGCTGCAGCTCATGGCCGCCACAGCCCCCTATGAAACATGTTGTAATATTGGCCTCTGATTAGTTTTACAATGGTGTTACATTACAAAGAACTTAAACTCTCACATGTAACCTTATGTGCAGATTAGAAAAACGAGTTTTGAATTAATTTTGAGCAAAACTGCAAAATGATGCAGCAAAAACGATGTCTTTAAACATAAAAAGATTGAAAACGGTTTTAAACATTAATCACAATTCCAGGCCAAACTGTCTTCACAAGTGCATTGCTCAGAAATTTCAGAATGTGTGTCTCACAACTGACAAAGCCATCAACAACTAAAACTAAATCGTTCTATCTATCTCTCTCTCTATCTATCTATCTATCTGTCTCTCTGTCTCTCGGTCTGTCTGTCTGTCTGCCTGCCTGTCTGCCTGTTTGTCTATCTACCTATCTATGTCATTTTCTCTGCCTATCTAGTTATCTGCCTGTCAGTCTGTCTATCAACAGGATAAAGTTCTCTTTGGCATTACTTCAACCACGATAAAATAAACTCATGCTGTAGCATTATACCGTTCGATGATTTAAGCCTC
Source organism: Calotriton arnoldi (assembly GCA_963921515.1). Lineage (NCBI taxonomy): Eukaryota > Metazoa > Chordata > Amphibia > Caudata > Salamandridae > Calotriton > Calotriton arnoldi. The sequence continues at coordinate 304,592 of CAWUFW010007798.1, read as the reverse complement.
TTAGCAGGACAATACATAAATTATATTTTAATGATGCTCAGGGGTCAAAAGATGGTCATCCTATCTGACACCTGCTAAAAACAGCACTCTTAATTTATGCATCCGTGCGTTCGTTAATTTAATTATTCAGTACCTTTGTCCAGGGCACTTAATGAAGGCAATAAAGGTACAAATCAGAGGAAAGTGAGAAGCCTCAACGAGTTTTCAGAGATGCAGGTATCAACAGAGGATTAAAATGAATGCTATAAAAGCAAAGAAGGCGCAGAGTCAGTGCACAAGAGGTCATAAGGAGGGACACACTGGGGCAGGAGGGATGGCGCTCTACGAAGGTACTGGGGCCAGGAGCAGGACTGGAAAGAAAGGCGGGCAACACCAAAGTGGAATGAGAAGGTAAGACATTGGTCCCTGTGCTGTGGATAATGTGAGTGGGTCTGATGGCATTTGAGTTCATTTACCTGAAAAATTGAAAACGAAGTGTGTAACGGAGACTAAAACTGACGTGCTCAGAAGACTAAATCTAGATTTGAAATAACTTGAGTTGCTGCTCAGAAGGAGAGTTGAGGTGCTAAAAGTGTGTCTTGCAACATTATTTTTCTTTTTTTTATTGAAAGAACTGGAAGTTGTGAGTGAAACCAGCAAGGGTTGGACTCTAGGTTATTCAGCGGCAAGAAAGGATAATGTGAGGCAGTGCCTAATTTGGCCCTTGTTAGGAGGCCACTGCAGCTTACACCACCTCTTGCCCCTGCCAGCGCTATAAATGACAGTATCAACACAACTACTAACCATCACACTCCTGTAAGTGTGACAATTCAGACAGCCCAAGCCACTCAAAGCTAAAAGAATGGCTTGGGCGCAGGTATTAATCATTGTAATGTGCATTCAGTTATTAAACTACTGTTTAATAACTCAAAAATTAGACAAACAGCCACCATGTGGAGGACTGTCATAAGTGCTGGTGTTGACAATTAAGTGCAGGTGCCAAGCACCAGAAACCACTGGCTCAAATTAAGCACTGATTGTGAGGGGAGATTAGGAAAAAGATGCTTAGTGCCAGTGAGGTTTGTTGCTTACCGTTCTTGAGCTTTGTTGTAGTGCGTAATTGTGCACGAAAATAGTCGGCGTGCTCGATTTCTGGCTCAACTTCATTCACTCTTATTTCAAGGTTTTGCATTATACAAATGCACGCATCGCGGACAAGCTATTTTTACTACTTTAAAATTACTTTTAAAAAGAGTCAACTGTTAACATTGTGCACAGTGGGCACTTCAACACAGGTTCTTAGTCTATAATTCCTAGAATATGTTGTTGTAGGCTCTTTTGGCATGTTGGTGGTGAGTCTTCGAGCATTGGTAGTTTATGCAGATAGGACTTACCATTGCTTCTCAACTTGTCCAAGCTTTTCTCGATGTTAATAACCAGAAATAGTGATCAAAGACCGTCATTTCCTGCCTCTATTGACTACTTCAGTCGAACGTGAGAAAATACTAAGATAGTTCATTAACTCTTAAAATCAAAGCATGCATATCTTACTAAGCCCATATTAGAAAAGTACCTGCAGCAAAGGTTCCCAAAAATATTTTTATCTTTAACTGCATATTTCTGGCTAATTCTGGAGGCGCCGCTCCTTCAAACATTTGCAGCGACCCTCCTGTTTAGTTAAAGTATTTTTGCCTGGGGTTTTACAGATTAAAGAACCGACCTTTGATTTTATTCTCACTGCCAGCTAGAAGCCATCTGAAATAGAAACTACCTGGCAAGAGGAAAGGTAATGTTCCAAGGTGCTGGAACTGGGGGCGCGGCACGTTCTGTCACAACGACCCCCCTCATCTGGAGTCACATGAGAAAGAATGGAAACAAATGAGGTCTTTCAAACAGTTTTCATTTCCTGCAGCATTATCTGTTTGTTTCAATGCAATAAAACGTCACTAGTAATTACGGAGAGCACAGAGAACAACTTCCAACAACCACTCCACATTTGCTTGTCATGTATGTTTAAGTTACATTATGTGGCTAAAATGAGCTGCCATTTGTTAACCAACGTTTGTCACTCGTGGTTGGGGGCAATCAAGAAAGAAAGAATAAGTCACATGAAAAGCTCATTTTCATTTGGGCCTTTTGCACATGGTATGTGGCCAATACATATTTTACACTTGTGTCCTTGCATTATTAAAAACACTCTGATTTATTAATAGTCTGTTATAAATATCTATTTTCTTTAGTAAAAACTGATAGCATGTATTCATGTACTTCATAATGCATCATTACAGCCGCGGTCCATGCAGGTAACAGCGGTAGGGCCGTGTGGCCGAGTAAGGGGGATTTCGAGGGACGATGCAGAGGGAAAATTAATTATTTTTTAAATTTTCCCTCTGCATCGTCCCTCAAAATCCCCCTTACCCGGCTCCACCGCCCCACCGCTGTTATATGCATGCGCGGCTGCATCATTAAACCGCATTTTCACAAAAAGTGTCTCAGACTACCATCTCTTCCTTTCCTCCCACAAGCATGTGCTTCACACTTAAAGTTGGTTGCTCTTTTCCTGCATGTGCTTGTTGAGTAACACCTGGATTGTTTAGAACCGCTATAATTTTAGCGAACTGATGTGCTTGGCCAACACCCATCATCAAAAATGTGTTCCAGCACCACTGGTAAGGTACTCAAGGGGGAAACATAGTAGATCAGAGAATACTTTTGTGCTGAGATTACCACTCTAGTCACAACCAGGGTCAGACTGGCCTATAGGGCAACCAGGCAGTACCCGGTGGGCTGGTCTAACTGGTCAATGTGTGGGTCGTTTTTTTTGTTTTTGTTTTTTTTTAAACAGATTTTATTAAATTTGTTCCATAAAATTGCCATAATACATCATTGCATTGGTGGTAAGGTCATACAGCACGTCACAGTATAATTCAATAATGTTATTATAAAGTATAGCATCAATCTGTTAAGAGCTAGGCTTACATCAAACTTTGTATACCTCCATTGTACCCGTTATATTGCCTTATCAGGAATCCTGTAAGGCTCTTATATCTTATCGATTGACCACCTAGTGTGTTCAATACAATTGCCATCAATATATTAATTCAATGAAAATAAAATAAACGACAATACCAAAAACCCTAGCAGAACAGTCCCTCCCAAACCCACCCACCGACTCAGCTGCAATGCCAATACTATGCAATATTACTAGCACGTACCTTTAGATCCGAAGCACTCCCATCCATCTTCATGTTTTTTCTAATCCAGCAATAAATATTAAAATGTACCAATTGTATGAAAAAACGACAGTCCCCCAGAACATCAGCAAAACAGCGCACAACATCTAGAAATGCAACTAGTAGTATCACTCTGTGTGGATATCCATGGCGGTAAACTCTTCCATCATTACATTCCAATCTAGGGATATCAACCTTTTACGCAGCCCCCTTTGTTCTTCCCGTTTGATTTCAGCCCCCTCTGCCCTACCCCATCGAACCATTTCTTTGTGCCAGTCTGCAATGTTAGGTGGTTTTGCCGCCTTCCATCGCCTTGTAATATTCCGTTTTGCCAAGATAAGAGCGAGGTTCATGAATTTGTACACAGTGCTAGACTTCTTGCCTGTGGGACCCAACCCCAATATACAATACTCTGGCGAGTCATCCTTCCGTATTGGTACAATTGCGTTCAATATTTTGTGCGCTTCAGACCAGTAATGCACTATTCTAGGGCAGCTCTACAACATATGGAACAATTTCGCTTGTGGAGTATGGCATCTTGGGCAGCAGTCCGACACCTCAGGGTACATTACATGTAATCTATGTGGTGTTAGATAGGCTCTATGCACAATCATCAACTGTATGAACTTAAATTTCGGATTCCTGGAGATTTTTCTTGGATACTCCAATATCATCTTCCATTCTTTGTCAGTGAGTGCATGACCCAAATCTATGTCCCATTTATCTCTAAGGAATTGTAGTGGGGTCTCTATCACTGTGCGCACACCTCTATATAGCCATCTCGTGACATGACTGCCATTCCCCATTAGGTATTGCAGATTCGTTAAGCCATGCATCAATGGTTCCTGACCCGTCGGGCCCATATCTTGCGTATATAACCCGTAATCTGTGCATGAATCAAAAATAATGTGTCAGGCACACCATGCACTCTAACAAATACATCGTGCGTTGCAAGAGTACCATCCACAAAAAAATTGCCTATGTTAGTAACCCCCCCCTCACTCCATGCCCTAACTCTCCTGCTCGTGATAGTGCCAGATTGCAGTGGTAAACCCAGTAAAGGAATGTTAAGGGCATACAGAGTCAATCTCTTGGTATAACATAATGCCCTTTTCCAATATGCCAACGCTACTTTCAGTAGATGAGGTGCACCTGCAGGTGTCCTTCCACCTGGTAGCAATAGCCTATGTAAGTTGCCATTGTCCCACGACTGGCGCGACATTGCAATTTCATGCAGGTTTTTGCCCACTATCCAATAAGCCAGCCATTGTAGTTGGCTCGCATAGCAATAAGCTTGCAAGTCTGGAGCCCCCAGTCCGCCATGTTTAGTATCTAACTGTAGTTTCATTAAGCTTATCCTTCTGCGTCCCTTCCCCCATATCAACTCAATCAGTAAAGTGTCTAGCAGACGAAACACCGAGGCCGGTATTAATATTGGGAGATTTGGGAAGTAATATAGTAACCTGGGCAGCAACACCATTTTACTGAGTGCCACTCTACCCGCTACTGATATGGGAAGAGAAATCCAAAATTTTATTTGGGACTTAAGTGATGAGATCGTTCGTATTAAATTACCGTCTAGTAAGTCTTGTGATTCCCTGTAGACCTGAATACCTAGATACCTAAAGGTCGTAGGTGCTGTTTGGAGCTGAAGGTCCACTGCCCAAATTGAAGTGCTTCTACATGTGCGCCATCTTTAAAACTATATCCGTATGATTTTCTCTCATTTATTGACAGCCCCGAAATCTTTTGGAAATTGTCAAAAATAGTCGGTAGCGGATCATATGTATCATTTAAGTCATTAAGATACAGTATTATATCGTCCGCATACGCTGATACTATATGTTTATTCATGTCTATGGGTATGCCCCTATGACTCGCCACTTTACGAATGGTGTACAATAACGGCTCCAATGCCAATATAAATAATAATGGGGATAGGGGACATCCCTGTCTCGTGCCCCATGCGACGGAGTATTGCTTGGACACATAAAAACCTGTACGAGCTCTAGCCGTTAGATTAGTGTAGAGTAGCTTCACCCATTTAGTATATTCTACAGGGATATCAAACTTTTTAAGTGCGTACAGCATATAACTCCAGTGCAAGGAGTCAAAAGCCTGGCGAAGGTCCAACGAGATACAACCCTGTCTGCCCTCCACTGCAGATGTACTTTGCATGATTTGATGCAGCCTTCTAATGTTCAAAGCTGTACTCCTCCCCGGCACAAAACCACACTGATCTATATGTATTAGTTTGGGGATCAAGGAGGTCAAACGATTCGCCAGTATCTTACTTAAAATTTTGTAGTCTGTATTTAATAGCGAGAGCGGCCTATACCCCCCAACTCTACCGAGTCCCTACCTGGCTTGGGAAGCGGGACCACCAATGTTTGCACTGGCAGCGTCCCTGTGGCTAGAGACGTGTGATATAGTTGTTGCAACCGTGGGGCCAGCACATCTATATATTCCATATAAAATTCAACGGGTAGCCCGTCACTACCCGGCGTTTTATTTCATGGGAGCGATTTTATTGCAACTCTAATCTCTTGCACAGTTATCGGCTTTTTCAGGTCTTCCTTATACTCAGCCAGCAATTGCGGTAATTGTATTTCATTAAAAAATGAGTCATAGTCTATATAATTTGGTTCTCCCGGAGAGTCATGCAATTTTCCATAATAATTTTGGAAAGCAGCATTTATCTCTAGTTGTGTACCTACAATGGAACCCTCCAGTGTTTTTACTTCAGGAATGGGGGAGGTTGTCGGGGCATCTTTTATTAATCGTGCCAACAAGGGGCCCGCTCTGTCAGCTGTCGCATGCTGCTTTTGTATGTACAGAGCATGATCAATTATACGTAGCTCTTCCAGCAGTTCGGCATGTTGTATATTCGCTTCCTGTAGTGTGCTCTGTTGTGAATTGTGGGCTGCAGCTTTCTGCTCTAATTGTCCCAGTTGTGCTTCTAATTTTGTAAGGCGCTGGATCAATGTATTACGCACACCTGCCTTTGTGCTAATCGCTACTCCCCTGAGTACAGTTTTATACGCATCCCATTCAATTTGATAACTACTGGCGGAGCCCATGTTTTCATCAAAATAATTCATAGTGGCATCTAACAATGCAGCGCGAAAAACCTGGTCCTCTAGTAGTGCAGGATGTAGTTTCCACGTTGGCACAGGTGCTGGTACTCTGCCCCATTGTATTATGACTTCCAATGGATTATGGTCAGATAAGGTTTTCCCCAAATAAGTGGCATCACTTACCGATGCCACCAAATTCAGTGTGCAAAAAATTCTATCTATTCTCGTATGGAGGCCGTGCGGGTGAGAAAAAAAGGAATATTCTCTGCTTGTAGGGTGGCACATTCTCCTTGCATCACCCAACCCCCATCCCGTCGCTCAACTCTGCATGGCATCCGCTAGTTTCTTGCTAGTAGTATTTGGCAACGGAGGATGGGACCTATCTAATTCCACATTTAACACCATATTAAAATCACCTCCTATTATCCAAGGAAAAGCCTCCCATCCCACCAACACTGTGCTAATAGTTTCTAAAAATTTGTCCTGATCTGAGTTCGGGGCATATATGCTTCCTAAGACAATATTCTCCCCATCTAACGTACCTCTCACTAGTATATATCTACCATTCACATCCCTCCTTTGCTCTATTGGTTTAATAGGGACGCCATTTCGAACCCAAATTGCAGTACCCCTTGTGAATGCCGAGTATGAGGTATAAAAAAACTGACCCCTCCATTTTCTCTTCAGTTTAAGAACTTCCACTTCCACCAGGTGAGTCTCCTGTAAGAAGACCAAATGAGCTTTTCTACGATTGAGTTGCGCTAACAGTCTATGCCTTTTGTGAATGGAACCTAAACCTCTGATGTTCCAGGAGACATATATATATTTGTTAGGTTGTGTCATCTTTACAATGGATAAATAAATGTCTGCAGTTGATGAGTACCCCGATCAATCCAATACGTGCAATGAACCCAGCTGATCCTACATTACACCTAAACAAACCCAATACACGGTTCCCTCCTTCAACCTTGAGGGACCAAACCTTAAAAACAAACATAGTTAACATTACACACCTAACAAAGTGTGAGGCAGTTGCCAAGGGGGGCAGCAACCACCAAAGCTTGTACACACATTAATGTGAAACAATGATAGAATCATTATAACCCGCTTGCTGCCATACAGTTATAGTACATATTGTACAATAAAAATGAAATTGAAATTGAAAGCCGGGACCCACCAGCCCTCTGTATAACCCATTCAGGTCTCATAAAGGACTTATGATTCGGTAAGCTTTTATCGTGTTAGTCATGGACCAATCTTTCAGACATTGACCGTCCCACCAGATATAAACATAGTCACCCATCCTGAATGCAAAGTTACTTGTCATGATTATACAATCATACTGTGGCATACGTCACCAGTGTTCAGTTGTGGTAAACCTCAACCGATATATTCATTCGCCGTCTGTGGGGTTACTAGTGGAAACAAAGCCATACTGGAGTCTGAGTCGGATTGTTCATTCGCGTCTTCGGAGGAGTCCGCAGCCCTGCCCGTCGACTCTTTGTCCAGTGCTGTCATCGCAGCTGCAGTCATAAGGGCATCTCTCTGGCTCTCAGCGACCTGTAACATCATCTCCTACGCCGACGACACCCAGCTGATCCTCTCCCTCACCAACGACCCCACCACCGCCAGAGCCAACCTGCACGACGGGATGAGAGACGTCGCCGACTGGATGAGGAACAGCCGCCTTAAACTGAACTCAGACAAGACGGAAGTCCTCATCCTGGGCTCATCACCCTCCGCCTGGGACGACTCCTGGTGGCCCCCGGCCCTGGGCACCGCACCCAAGCCAACGGACCACGCACGCAACCTGGGCTTCATCCTGGACTCCTCCCTATCGATGACCAGACAAGTCAACGCCGTCTCATCTTCATGCTTCAACACCCTGCGCATGCTCCGCAAGATCTTCAGATGGATCCCCACTGAAACCAGGAAGACCGTCACCCAGGCACTCGTCACCAGCCGACTGGACTATGGGAACACCCTCTACGCCGGAACCACAGCCAAACTTCAAAAGAGACTCCAGCGCATCCAGAACGCCTCCGCACGACTCATCCTGGACATCCCCCGACACAGCCACATCACCGTACACCTGAAAGACCTGCACTGGCTCCCCGTCAGCAAGAGAATCACGTTCAGACTCCTCACCCACGCACACAAGGCCCTCCACGACCTGGGCCCAAAGTACCTCAACGACCGCATGTCCTTCTACACGCCCACACGCCAGCTACGATCAACCAGCCACGCCCTCGCCACCGTACCACGCATCCGCAGAACCACCGCCGGAGGAAGATCCTTCTCCTACCTGGCGGCCAAGACCTGGAACTCCCTCCCCACTCACCTTCGGCGAACCCAGGACCATCTCGCCTTCAGGAAGCAGCTCAAGACCTGGCTGTTCGAGCAGTAACTTACCCCCTCCCCCAGCGCCTTGAGACCCTCCCGGGTGAGTAGCGCGCTCTATAAATGCCGTGATTGATTGTAACATGGTTGGGGGACCTTCACGAGTCGTCCCCAATGGAGTGTTCTTAGACCTTGTAGCACCGTCCGGACGCTGCAGGAGCGGATCCCCACTTCCAGACGATTGAGTAGGCGACTGCGATAGCTGAGAGGAAAATGTAATTTCCAACCAACCTGCTACCTCTTCAGGCTTGTCAAAAAAAATTGGCTTCTGGTTATAGATCACCTTGAGTCGAGCCGGAAAAAGTAAAGCATATTTTCGGTGCTGCATTCTCAGTTTCTTTTTGGCGTCTTGAAAAGTTGCACGCGCTTTCTGTACCGCCAGCGTAAAATCCGGATACAAAGAGATAGTCTTGTTTTCGAAGAGTATTGGAGCTTTTTCACTGGCCGACCTCAAAAGCGTGTCCCGATCCCTATAATTCAATATAGGCGCAATAAGCGGTCTCGGCGGTCTCCCAGGTTGAGGAGGTCTGGGGGTGAGGCGGTGTGCGCGCTCCACACTGAAATGATCCGTAAGTCCTTCCGTCGCAACATGGTCCCTCAGCCATTTCTCCACGAAAGCAGTAGGGTTGGCCCCTTCACTTTTCTCCGGAATACCTAATATCCTGACGTTGTTTCTTCGTGACCTTCCCTCTGCATCTTCCACCCTATCCTGCAATCCTTTAATTTGGCGCTGCATTGTCTCCACCTGAGAGGAAAGTATTGTCTACTGAGGGATCAGGTCATCCAGTGCCAACCTATTAGACTTCACCTTTTCCGCCAAATTCTTGTGGTCTGCCTTCAATAAGTTTAGTCCCACCGACAGCGTACCAATCTGCGTCTCTAGGGCAACACGGGTGTCCCTGATCTCCTTTAAAATTAAATCTAATTTGTCAATCTGCTCCTCCTGTGCTGTAGGCGGAACAACTCCGGAACCATCACTTTCAGCCGTGCTACGTGGGGTCTCCTCGTCAGGGTCATTCTGTGTAGAGGGATCCGGCTGTTTAGCTCTGGGGCAGCCCATCTTTTCGAGTGGCAAGTGCCTGTATGCACCAATTGCTCCAATCACCCACCTGCGTGCTCCGGTAAAGCTCCACTCCTCAGACCCAGGCGGCGCCCAAACGCACGGTCAAATCCACAAGACCAAACCAACACCGGCCAGAAATCAACTCCGGGCCTCACCAGTAGTCTGCAGACCAGGCTCGATCCCACACAGCCACCGTTAATCCACAGGCAAAGCGTACGCACACACATGCGCCGCAGAGTCACACGAAAGGGCCCACGTGCCTACTCCAATGGCAGCCTTGGTCTCTCCTCTCCACCCAGCCGTAAATAATGAATGCCACTCCGCCTCACAGGCAATCAGTGCTATTCCCATTACTCCTGTAGCACGCCAAGTGTCCCGGAATTGCACCATGTATTCCTAGCTGATTATTCGGGGAATCAATATCCCCACGCCGAGCCCTCCATCAGCAGTACTGCGGGTTCACGCTTATGCCTCACTCACTTGGTTCCGGGCTTCGCGTTTGTGCCGAGCCATCCCCGCCATCTTGTGTCGCAGCATCCATTCATCGGACTCCGTTGCCCACAATTTCTGCATCCGCAACAGGCACACGGTCCCGTACCAGGCACCGCTACCCGCAGGTTCGCACAAGATGTGCCACAGTTCTCTCTCGGCACCAGCGTCTGTGACTCCGACTCCTGCGCTGAGGGTCAGGGCGTCGTCCTCGGCCTCCGGTCTCTCACCCTCGGGGCACCGAAATGCTCAACATTTTCCGGAGCGCCTGAGTCGCACACAGCCCAATATTTTCCGCTCCACCGGTGCAGTCTATGTTCCGCCGCCTTTTCAGGAGTATTCCTGCACTGGGGGGCCCCGGCCCCAGCTAGTGTCGGCCTCAACCAGCAGATTCAACGCGGAGCTGTTCTATCCCACGTCCGCCATGCTCGGCGGTTAGCCACGCCCCCGTTTTTTTGGTCTATTTGTAGGCTTATTTCATGGTGTGCTGGGCCTGTTTTTTGCTGCTGATTTCCCTGATATTAAAGCAAACATTGCCTGGAGCAAGCTCAAATCCATGTAGTTTCCATACCTTGCAAAAACACTCATACAGCATCTCTTTACAAGTTCAAAACTGCCTCAATTTGAAAACAATTGGCCACTTAATTTTGGTGCCCTGGTCTATCTTCTGTCCCAGTCTGAACCTGGTCACAACTCTCTCTCTTCCCACGTCCTAGTTTCTTTGTGTATGGATAAGAGCAGAGATTTCAAATTGGAAGGACTCTAAGTAAGTGACTTAAATCATTCGGACAAACTTTAATGAATGTCCCCTAAAATCTTCATTGGGAGCTGCCATTGTTATATTGGATTGCTTGCTACCCTCATCCAGTGTTATATGTTTTATGTTTATATGTATTACTAGAACAGAGAAAAGATTGCATTGACAAAACCATGCAAAAAGCAAATGGCCTGATTTAGAGTTTGGTGGATGGGTTAGTCTGTCACAAATGTGAGGGATATCCCATCAGCCTTATTACAAGTGCCAAAGGATGAAATGTACTCATAAAAACGCAGACGTGATATCCTTCACGTTTGTGACCCACATGTCAAACTCATTCATTTATTATCATTCATTATCCAACCATAATAGTTATCGACCCCTCCAAATACAGTTTACTTCATAGTCAAGTAAAGAAGAAGTAACCACCAGCGAGTATTTTAATTGTAGAACTGAGTTTCTCTGAAGTTGAAGAAACACAAGGAAGAACCACTCCATTTCGCCAAGATATGACAGCGGACCTTCATCAGGGGTACTTATTGCTCAGTACATTCTAATATAACTTTCTTTGAAGTCTAGATAACAGGAAGGACACGATATTGAGTTTTTGAAAATGATGGCTTCATCGTGGGTACTTATTGCTCAGTACATTTTAATATAGCATTCTCTGAGGCCAAGATAACAGGAAGCACATTATATTGAGTGTTTGAAAATGGTGGCTTCATCATGGGTACTTATTGCTCAGTACATGCTAATCTAAATTCCTTTGTAGCCTAGATAACATGAAGGAAGCTATATTGAGTGTTTGAAAACTGGCCACCCAGAAAAAGATTCCATCAATAGTTTTATAGTTCAAAATGTTCTAGCTGGCTTAGGAATTTCGAAGAAAGAGCAAAAGGGGAGTCTTACCTCTTAATCTTTAATAAGCTAAGACCATGTTGCTCAACCACTATTGTTTCACATTTGCTATTGTCTTTATAGCCCATCTTTTATTTTATTTAATTTCTCAGTGTTTTTTTTTCTTTTGCATTACTGCTGGGTGGGCTTTTTACCACTATGTCTGCTGCAGTTAACAGTCTTACATTTGCGAATCTTGTAAAAACATGGGTTTTAAGTATTTCACATAATTTCTGTATTTCTAACCCTCATGCTTTTCACTTAGTTTTTGCTCCTGGGAGCCTTAGTTCGTGCAGAAAATGCCTTGTAGAGCTGTGAACTTGGATATGTGCCACCGCGATATCTGCTACACTAGCAACTTTCACCTGGTGGCCAGGGTCACACTGAAAACTAAAGTCAGCCCTGGCAAAACTGTTCAAACCAGCCCCACACTGCTCGATGACTCAACTAGAATGGGGCTGTGGGTGCTACATTGGCTCGTGGCAGCCCATCCAGTTCTGAAATAGCCCTTACCCTGTAGCCCTCTGGGAAAAAGCCAAATTGACAGAATAGTGTAGTGTTCAGTGCAACCTGCCCCCACCAGCTCCTTTACCTGACTCGAATTGATACCACTCTCTTTGGTGCCTCCTGGAGAGCAACCCGACACCAGATAATGAACATTGGAAAATATCTGCGGGCAATCACATCCAATCCGGCTCACAAAATAGTTTCAGAGGGCTTCAGGATCCTAGTAGCAGGCTGCCACAAGCACAGTTGGAGACTGGGAACATTGCATTGTTGTCACACTGACATCAGTAACTTCTATCTGGTCTTTCACCGCCACCGTTCTCCATATCTGCCTGCTGCTCAGGCCCAGCATGCTGAAGAGAGGTGACACTGGAAGAAAATGAGGCTTAAAGATGTGAAGGTCTGGGAGGATGTGGTCAAGGTAATAGACCTCCACCATTACTAATTCTTTGTTATCTACTAATGGGAAACCAGTAAAATAACTGTGTAACCACCCAACTGCATAACCGTTTAACCATATAAATTTAAGACATATAATCCACATTAGCTAATTGCGCCTCTACAACACACAAAGTGCCCACCACCATACCAAGCAAAATACACACAGCCTTTATTGTACCCTACAATGGAAGGCTGAGCATATTGGAGACAAGGACTGGCAGAGATTGGGGGGAACGGTCCACAGCATATACACTTATAGACAAACATGTATTATTAGACCATATTTAACAAAAAACAGAAGAAACACTGGGATGGAAAATCATAGAGCACTACATTTGATTAGCAAATAAGCATCCATGTCCTTGCTCTCTGACAGAGAGTGGAAACATTTGGAGGACCCCAGGAATATAATGTTGGCCAGTTTTCAGAACATAGGCTCATTGTTAGACCTGGCACCATCGGCGTGGGTCTCCCTTCCATTTTTTGCCTTTACCTCCTGTGTTTTGCTGTGTGTTGGACTCCATTTTTGATGGTCTAGATGCTTTGGGCACTTCGCCACTGCTGTTCAGTGCCAAAGTACAAGTGCTCCCTTTATAAATTATTGTTATGGATTAGTGATTCCAGGATTGGCTTATTTGATTTACTTGTCAGACCCAAGTACAGTGCACTATGTGTGCCCAGGGCCTGTAAATCAAATGCTGCTGGTGGGCTTGCAGCACTGATTGTGCCACCCACAGAAGCAGCTTGTAAAATGTGACTCAGGCCTCCCATTGCAGAGCCTGTGTGCAGTCTGGGACTGCCATGTCGACTTGGCAAGTGCACACACTTGCCAGTCCTGAAACATTCCCTTCTCTACATATTAGTCACCCCTAAGGTAGGCCCAAGGTACCCCTGTGGGCAGGGTGCATTGAATGTGAAAGGTAGGACATGCCCTGATGTGTGTGGCATGTCCTGATAGTGAAATACTGCCAATTTCGTTTGTCACTATTGCAAGGTTATCTGTTCCCATAGGACAAAATGGGGAGTTTGTTTATAACATCTTATAAACATAACTGACCCTAGGAACAAGATCGAAAAGTAAAGTTTAGTATGCCTGAACTCAGAATGTTAAAGTGCATCTTTTAGTGAGGTTGATTTTTACATTCTGTGTTTGAAAATACCACTTTTCGAAAGTAGGTATTTTCTTTCCTAACCATCCAGTGTGCCTCTGCTAGGTTTGTGTATTGCATGTCTTGCTTTTGGATGACAGGGGCTGGAGAGGGGCAGCGGCTCCAGAAGTCTGATGAGTCAGGGCTGGGCTGAATAGGCCTGGCCTGCATTTGGAGTGGTGGGAGGAGTAGCACCTTCACCTGAATAGAGCTGTGCCTGCCTTCCATAATGACGGCTCCGTCCCCCTGTGGTGTGTCTGGAGCCAGGGCTCACACTGACAATGGAGGTTGTTGTGCACTTGCAAAGTGCCCCACAGAACTGGTTTTGGCTGGGTACAGACACTCTCTGCCTTCAGAGAACAAAGGATTTTTGGGTATAAAAAGAGGGTCCCAGACCCCAGACATTTAGATCACTTCTGGGAAATCAAGAGGAACCTTTGCCAAGGAAGAAATGCGCATGCGCGGGCGCTCGCGCGCGCATGCGCAGTTTTCTTAAGCATCACCGGTACGGCGAGGTAGAGGAGGAGGGCAGCCCAGGGACGCCGCAGTAAAGAGGTAAGTGGTTTTAAGTTTATTTTTAATTCCTGTAAACTTACTTCTTAATAGGGGGGTAGAGGCGGGGGCTGGCCAACTCTGCTCCACTGTGGAGTGTGCAGAGATTTGCCTTCCCCGCAGAACGCAGAGAAGGCAAATCTCCGCACACTCCGCGGGCGGAGCGGAGGTCTCCGCCCGGGGTTAGAAATTGGCCATGGAGGAGAAGAAGATTCTTTTAGAGCATGAGAGAGTGTTGAGGGAGCTTGAGCTGAAAGCGAAGAGCCTAGAGATCACTCCCTCTGGTGGCAGCACACCATCAGTGCCTGGGGAAGGAAAAGAATACATTCCCAAAGATATTATCAAAGATTTCATGAAGCATGATAACTCTAGCGCTCCGTCCATCATCCCTTTTGGTATCGCTTTGTTCGCCCTAAGTTGGCAGGGTATGCCCAGACGTGGGTCCCTTGCTCACTTTGCCACTGGATTCAAGATAGCCTGGCTGATGAGGGTTTTGAAAACGAAACCGGTCCCAGGATGCTTGTTTCCGGTCCAGGAAAGACATGGCTTGGCAGTTCGGGCTGGACTGTTCCCATGAGGCACAGGGTCAGACTGATTTGCATATGGCCATGTCTGAACTGGGGTGGTGGAGTGAGCTAAAGAATGATGATGGATTAAACCCAGATCAGTTGACTGGGGGTGAGTGTTTGATTTGCTCTAGCGCTCCGTCCATCATCCCTTTTGGTATCGCTTTGTTCGCCCTAAGTTGGCAGGGTATGCCCAGACGTGGGTCCCTTGCTCACTTTGCCACTGGATTCAAGATAGCCTGGCTGATGAGGGTTTTGAACCCGAAACCGGTCCCAGGATGCTTGTTTCCGGTCCAGGAAAGACATGGCTTGGCAGTTCGGGCTGGACTGTTCCCATGAGGCACAGGGTCAGACTGATTTGCATATGGCCATGTCTGAACTGGGGTGGTGGAGTGAGCTAAAGAATGATGATGGATTAAACCCAGATCAGTTGACTGGGGGTGAGTGTTTGATTTGCTCTAGCGCTCCGTCCATCATCCCTTTTGGTATCGCTTTGTTCGCCCTAAGTTGGCAGGGTATGCCCAGACGTGGGTCCCTTGCTCACTTTGCCACTGGATTCAAGATAGCCTGGCTGATGAGGGTTTTGAAAACGAAACCGGTCCCAGGATGCTTGTTTCCGGTCCAGGAAAGACATGGCTTGGCAGTTCGGGCTGGACTGTTCCCATGAGGCACAGGGTCAGACTGATTTGCATATGGCCATGTCTGAACTGGGGTGGTGGAGTGAGCTAAAGAATGATGATGGATTAAACCCAGATCAGGTGACTGGGGGTGAGTGTTTGATTTGCTCTAGCGCTCCGTCCATCATCCCTTTTGGAATCGCTTTGTTCGCCCTAAGTTGGCAGGGTATGCCCAGACGTGGGTCCCTTGCTCACTTTGCCACTGGATTCAAGATAGCCTGGCTGATGAGGGTTTTGAACCCGAAACCGGTCCCAGGATGCTTGTTTCCGGTCCAGGAAAGACATGGCTTGGAAGTTCGGGCTGGACTGTTCCCATGAGGCAAAGGGTCAGACTGATTTGCATATGGCCATGTCTGAACTGGGGTGGTGGAGTGAGCTAAAGAATGATTATGGATTAAACCCAGATCAGTTGACTGGGGGTGAGTGTTTGATTTGCTCTAGCTCTCCGTCCATCATCCCTTTTGGTATCGCTTTGTTCGCCCTAAGTTGGCAGGGTATGCCCAGACGTGGGTCCCTTGCTCACTTTGCCACTGGATTCAAGATAGCCTGGCTGATGAGGGTTTTGAACCCGAAACCGGTCCCAGGATGCTTGTTTCCGGTCCAGGAAAGACATGGCTTGGCAGTTCGGGCTGGACTGTTCCCATGAGGCACAGGGTCAGACTGATTTGCATATGGCCATGTCTGAACTGGGGTGGTGGAGTGAGCTAAAGAATGATGATGGATTAAACCCAGATCAGTTGACTGGGGGTGAGTGTTTGATTTGCTCTAGCGCTCCGTCCATCATCCCTTTTGGTATCGCTTTGTTCGCCCTAAGTTGGCAGGGCATGCCCAGACGTGGGTCCCTTGCTCACTTTGCCACTGGATTCAAGATAGCCTGGCTGATGAGGGTTTTGAACCCGAAACCGGTCCCAGGATGCTTGTTTCCGGTCCAGGAAAGACATGGCTTGGCAGTTCGGGCTGGACTGTTCCCATGAGGCACAGGGTCAGACTGATTTGCATATGGCCATGTCTGAACTGGGGTGGTGGAGTGAGCTAAAGAATTATGATGGATTAAACCCAGATCAGTTGACTGGGGTGTGAGTGTTTGATTTGCTCTAGCGCTCCGTCCATCATCCCTTTTGGTATCGCTTTGTTCGCCCTAAGTTGGCAGGGTATGCCCAGACGTGGGTCCCTTGCTCACTTTGCCACTGGATTCAAGATAGCCTGGCTGATGAGGGTTTTGAACCCAAAACCGGTCCCAGGATGCTTGTTTCCGGTCCAGGAAAGACATGGCTTGGCAGTTCAGGCTGGACTGTTCCCATGAGGCACAGGGTCAGACTGATTTGCATATGGCCATGTCTGAACTGGGGTGGTGGAGTGAGCTAAAGAATGATGATGGATTAAACCCAGATCAGTTGACTGGGGGTGAGTGTTTGATTTGCTCTAGCGCTCCGTCCATCATCCCTTTTGGTATCGCTTTGTTCGCCCTAAGTTGGCAGGGTATGCCCAGACGTGGGTCCCTTGCTCACTTTGCCACTGGATTCAAGATAGCCTGGCTGATGAGGGTTTTGAACCCGAAACCGGTCCCAGGATGCTTGTTTCCGGTCCAGGAAAGACATGGCTTGGCAGTTCGGGCTGGACTGTTCCCATGAGGCACAGGGTCAGACTGATTTGCATATGGCCATGTCTGAACTGGGGTGGTGGAGTGAGCTAAAGAATGATGATGGATTAAACCCAGATCAGTTGACTGGGGGTGAGTGTTTGATTTGCTCTAGCGCTCCGTCCATCATCCCTTTTGGTATCGCTTTGTTCGCCCTAAGTTGGCAGGGTATGCCCAGACGTGTGTCCCTTGCTCACTTTGCCACTGGATTCAACATAGCCTGGCTGATGAGGGTTTTGAACCCGAAACCGGTCCCAGGATGCTTGTTTCCGGTCCAGGAAAGACATGGCTTGGCAGTTCGGGCTGGACTGTTCCCATGAGGCACAGGGTCAGACTTATTTGCATATGGCCATGTCTGAACTGGGGTGGTGGAGTGAGCTAAAGAATGATGATGGATTAAACCCAGATCAGTTGACTGGGGGTGAGTGTTTGATTTGCTCTAGCGCTCCGTCCATCATCCCTTTTGGTATCGCTTTGTTACGCCCCTAAGTTGGCAGGGTATGCCCAGACGTGGGTCCCTTGCTCACTTTGCCACTGGATTCAAGATAGCCTGGCTGATGAGGGTTTCGAACCCGAAACCGGTCCCAGGATGCTTGTTTCCGGTCCAGGAAAGACATGGCTTGGCAGTTCGGGCTGGACTGTTCCCATGAGGCACAGGGTCAGACTTATTTGCATATGGCCATGTCTGAACTGGGGTGGTGGAGTGAGCTAAAGAATGATGATGGATTAAACCCAGATCAGTTGACTGGGGGTGAGTGTTTGATTTGCTCTAGCGCTCCGTCCATCATCCCTTTTGGTATCGCTTTGTCGCCCTAAGTTGGCAGGGTATGCCCAGACGTGGGTCCCTTGCTCACTTTGCCACTGGATTCAAGATAGCCTGGCTGATGAGGGTTTCGAACCCGAAACCGGTCCCAGGATGCTTGTTTCCGGTCCAGGAAAGACATGGCTTGGCAGTTCGGGCTGGACTGTTCCCATGAGGCACAGGGTCAGACTGATTTGCATATGGCCATGTCTGAACTGGGATGGTGGAGTGAGCTAAAGAATGATGATGGATTAAACCCAGATCAGTTGACTGGGGGTGAGTGTTTGATTTGCTCTAGCGCTCCGTCCATCATCCCTTTTGGTATCGCATGATAACATTGGGCAGTGGTTTAAGGCCTATGAAATAGCAATGAAGTCCCACTGGGTCCCTGAGAGAGTTTGGGGAGCGGGGTTGTGGGGCCGCTTCATAGGTGAAGGGAGAGAGACCTTACTAGCTTTGCCCACTGAGGATCAGATGTCCTATGCCCCCATGAAGGAAGCCTTGATAGCCAGGTATGGGTTGACCCCAGAGCTTTATAGGCAGAAATGTAGGAATTGCAAGAAGCTGGAGTCAAGTACTTGGGTGGAGTATGTATCTTATTTTTGCAGAGCACTGGATGGATGGGTTAAGGGTAGCAAGGTAACTGATTTGGAGGGGCTCTATGATTTGGTTGCATGGGAGCACTTGTCCAGTAGTTGTTTTCGAGAGCTACCCCAGCACCTGATTGATAGTAAGCTGACTGACCCCAGGAAGCTTGCTGTGGAGGCGGACCGCTGGGTCAGTACCAGGGTCCACAAAGGTCTTGTGGGAGACTCCGCCAAGGGTGGGCAGGGTCCCCAGCAGAAGAGTGGGGGGGACAAGGGTAAACAAAAGGAGTTCCAAAAAGGGCCCCAAAGTAATTCCCAATGGAACCAAGGTATGGGTTCCCAGCCTCCCACTGAAAAGAAACCATGGGTCCCGACAGGTAAGCCTATTCAGAGGAGTCCCAAGACCTGTTTTAGTTGTGGTCAGGTGGGCCACTTCTGGGGGGATCCTAAGTGTCCCAAACCGGTTACCACCGCACCCACTGGTGCACCGTCCCGGGAACTGGCTAGTGTAGCCTTGGGGGAGTAGTTGGGTGCCCAAGGTGGGTGGGGTCCCACAGAGATGTCCCTGGTCTCTTTAGGAGACAGTGAGATGGTCCCAAGGACTCATCTGCCTGATAACACTAAAAAGTACAGGCAGTGGGTGACCATCAATGGCCATAGTGTGGAGGCTCTGAGAGACACCGGAGCCAGTGTGACAGCTGTCAGTTGTCGGCTGGTGTCTGAGGAGCAGGTGGTCCCCAACAAATTCTACCCAGTAATTGCCGCTGACAACTCAGAGTGCCTCTGCAAAGTGGCACAGGTTCCCTTTGAGTGGGGGGTCTCAGGTACCTTGAAAGTAGCTGTGAGGTCAGCCATGCCTGTTGACTGTCTGCTAGGCAATGATTTGGAGTGCTCCCTTTGGGCGAAGGTGGAGCGGAGGTCTCATTTAGAGATGTTGGGTCTGCCTGAGTGGGCATGTGTGACCACTCGGTCAATGGCAGCCGGTAAGGGCATTCAAGAGGACCTGGAGCCTGAAAGAGTGGCCCAGGTGCCTGCCGGGAAGAGAAGAGGCAGGGGGCGTGGGAAACCAGCCCCCGAAGTTCCCACGGTCCAGGAGGAGGTAGACCCTGAGGGGGATGCCCTGGAGCCTACAGGGGAACAAGTGGCTGAACTGGGGGACCTGCCTGAGCTGACCCATTGGCAGCAAGAAGGAGGGCCCACCAGGGAGGAGTTCTGCCAGGAGCAGCAGACATGCCCTTCTTTCATTGGTTTGTGGCAGCAGGCTGCAAACCAGGCAGCAGGTGATCAGTCCGGATCACATTGGATATACTGGGAGAATGGTCTCCTGTATAGCGAGCCTAAAGTTGCTGAGCCTGGGTCAGCCCATGTGCTGGTGGTACCCTAGCGCTTCAGAGCCTTCCTACTGGGTCTGGCTCATGATGTGCCTTTGGCAGGGCATTTGGGGTAAGACAAGACGTTTGAAAGGCTTGTCACCCACTTTTACTGACCCCAAATGCGCAAGCATTCTGATGCTCACTGTAGGTCTTGCCAGACTTGCCAGGCAAATGGTAAGAGTGGGAGGAAGTGTAAGGCTCCTCTCCAACTTTTCCCTGTGGTCAGCACCCCCTTTGAGAGGGTGGGCATTGACATTGTGGGGCCTCTGGGTCCCAAGACAGCCATGTGCAACAGGTTTATCCTGGTCTTGGTGGACCATGCCACCCGGTACCCGGAAGCCATCCCTCTCCTGACTGTGACCGCCCCCATGGTGGGTCGTGTGTTGATGGGGATTTTCTCCCGTGTGGGGTTCCCCAGAGAGGTGGTGTCCGACCGGGGTACCAACTTCATATCCAAGTATATGAAGTCCCTGTGGCAGGAGTGCGGTGTAACATATAAGTTCACCACTCCTTACCACCCCCAAGGTAATGGGCTGGTTGAGAGATTCAACCGGACCCTAAAGGGCATGATTATGGGTCTTGGTGAACCCACGAGGCATAAGTGGGACGTCCTCTTACCATGCCTGCTGTTTGCTTACAAAGAGGTGGCCCATAAGTCCTTAGGGTTCAGTCCCTTTGAGCTGCTGTACGGCAATCCTGTAAGAGGACCTCTGAGTCTGGTGAAAGAAGACTGGGAGAAAGCTCCCAGTAAACCTCCCAGGATGCATATAGCTACATGCTGGCCTTCAGAAACCAGACTAAGCGCTTCAGGCAACTCGCTCAGGCGAACCTGGAAGCCAGCCAGGAGGAAATGAAACGCTGGTATGATCAGAATGCCACTCTGATCGAGTTTCAGCCTGGACAAAAGGTTTGGGTCATGGTCCCAGTGGAGCCTTGTGCACTCCAGGATAAGTGGACCGGACCATTTGAGGTGGTGGAGCGCTAGAGAGATGTCACCTACTTGGTGGACTTGCAGTCTCCCAGGAACCCTTTGCGGGTCCTGCATGTGAACCGCCTGAAGCCCCACTTGGAGAGGTCCGAAGTGGGCATGCTCCTAGCAACAGATGCTGGGATGGAAGAGGAGACTGAGCCTCTTCCTGACCTCCTGTCTGCCAAGAAGCAAGATGGGTCAGTGGACGGTGTGAACCTCTCTCCTGCCCTGACCCCTGAACAGCAAAGTGACTGCCGCCAACTGTTGGGACAGTTTTCTGACCTGTTCTCCCTGACCCCCGGCGTCACTCAGTGGTGCGTCCATGATGTGGACACTGGGGACAGTCCTCCAGTAAAACATAAGGTTTACAGAGTGACTGACAGGGTCAGAGCTTGCATCAAGGAGGAGGTCTCTAAGATGTTAGCGCTAGGGGTGATTGAGCCCTCAAATAGCCCTTGGGCCAGCCCAGTGGTCTTGGTCCCGAAGGCTGCCGCATCCGGTGCCACGCCAGAACTCCGGTTCCGTGTGGACTACCGAGGGCTCAATTCAGTCACCAAGACTGACGCGCACCCCATCCCCAGAGCTCATGAGCTCATCAATCGGTTGGGGGCTGTCAGGTACCTCAGTACGTTTGACTTAACGTCTGGGTACTGGCAGATCACCTTAACTGATGGGGCAAGAGAGAGGTCAGCATTTTCCACACCAGATGGGCACTACCAATTCCGGGTGATGCCCTTTGGGATGAAGAATGCCCCTGCCACCTTTCAGAGGTTGGTCAACCAGGTGTTGGGTGGGCTGGAAGATTTCAGTGCCGCCTACCTGGACGACATTGCAGTGTTCAGTGCCACTTGGGAGGAACATCTGCACCACCTCTGGGAAGTGTTGAAGGCGCTGCGGAGGGCAGGCCTCACGATCAAGGCAAGCAAGTGCCAGATCGGGCAGGGTTCAGTGGTGTACTTGGGACACCAGGTGGGGAGCGGCCAGGTGGCGCCCCTACAGCCCAAGATTGATACCATTCTGGCTTGGGAACCCCCCAAGACCCAGACAGAGGTGAGAGCCTTTCTAGGACTCACAGGGTATTACAGGAGATTTGTCAAGGGGTATGGCACCATTGTTGCCCCCTTAAGAGGGCTGACTTCCAGGAAGCAGCCCAGGAAAGTGAATTGGACTGACGCCTGCAAGAAGGCTTTTGATGCCCTAAAATCTGCCATGTGCACAGCGCCAATGCTTAAGGCACCCTACTCCTCAGAAGAGTTCATTGTGCAGACAGATGCTTCAGAGCATGGTGTGGGGACTGTGCTCTCACAGCTGAATGAAGAGGGCCTAGACCAACCTGTAGCCTTCATTAGTAGGAGGTTAGTTCCACAGGAACAGAGGTGGAGTGCGATTGAGCGTGAGGCATTTGCTGTGGTCTGGGCGCTGAAGAAGCTGACACCATACTTGCTTGGGACTCTTTTCCGGGTTCAGACAGACCACAGGCCCCTCAGATGGTTGATGCAAATGAGGGGTGAGAATCCAAAGCTGTTGAGGTGGTCCATTTCCCTACAGGGGATGGACTTTACGGTGGAACACCGCCCTGGTACAGAACACGCCAATGCTGATGGTCTGTCCAGATTTTTCCACCTTAGTGAAGAGAACTCCCAAGAGGGTGGGTAGTTCTCCCCACATTTCA
Source organism: Calotriton arnoldi (assembly GCA_963921515.1). Lineage (NCBI taxonomy): Eukaryota > Metazoa > Chordata > Amphibia > Caudata > Salamandridae > Calotriton > Calotriton arnoldi. The sequence goes on along the minus strand of CAWUFW010007798.1, from coordinate 281,763 downwards.
GCTGGAGGGGAAACGTGTTAGACCTAGCACCATTGGCGTGGGTCTTCCTTCCATTTTTTGCCTTTACCTCCTGTGTTTTGCTGTGTGTTGGACTCAATTTTTTCTGGTCTATATGCTTTGGGCACTTCGCCACTGCTGTTCAGTGCCAAAGTGCAAGTGCTCCCTTTGTAAATTCTTGTTATGGATTAGTGATTCCATGATTGGCTTATTTGATTTACATGTCAGACCCTAGTGCAGTGCACTATGTGTGCCCAGGGCCTGTAAATCAAATGCTGCTGGTGAGCTTGCAGCACTGATTGTGCCATCCACAGAAGCTGCTTGTAAAATGTGACTCAGGCCTGCCATTGCAGAGCCTGTGTGCAGTCTGGGACTGCCATGTCAACTTGGCAAGTGCACACAGTTGCCAGTCCCGAAACCTTCAGTTTTCTACATATTAGTCACCCCTAAGGTAGGCCCAAGGTACCTCTGTGGGCAGGGTGCATTATATGTGAAAGGCAGGACATGCCCTGATGTGTGTGGCATGTCCTGATAGTGAAATACTGCCAATATCGTTTTTCACTATTGCAAGGCTATCTGTTCCCATGTTCTTATAAACATAACAGACCCTAGGAACAAGATCAAAAAGTAAAGTTTAGTATGCCTGAACTCAGAAAGTTAAAGTGCATTTTTTAGTGAGGGTGATTTTTACATTCTGTGTTTGAAAATACCACTTTTAGAAAGTATGTACTTTCTTGCCTAACCATCCAGTGTGCCTCTGCTAGGTTTGTGTATTGCATGTCTGGCTTTTGGATGACAGGGGCTGGAGAGGGGCAGCGGCTCCAGAAGTCTGATGAGTCAGGGCTGGGCTGAATAGGCCTGGGCTGCATTTGGAGTGGTGGGAGGAGTAGCACCTTCACCTGAATAGGGCTGTGCCTGCCTTCCACAATGATGGCTGCGCACCTTGTGGTGTGTCTGGAGCCAGGGCTCACATGGCAATGGAGGTTGTTGTGCACTTGCAAAGTGCCCCACAGAACTGGTTTTGGCTGGGTACAGACACTCTGCCTTCAGAGAACAAAGGATTTTTGGGTATAAAAAGAGGGGCCCAGACCCCAGACTTTTAGATCACTTCTGGGAAATCAAGAGGAACCTTTGCCAAGGTAAAGAGCCGGATAAGCTGAGGAGGAATACTGCCCCTGTGCTGTTTGCTGTCTGGGGTTGCCAAGGAAAGGAGAAAAAGGACTTTGCTGTTTGCTTTGTCACCTGCTTGAAGAAAAGATCTCCAAGGGCTTGAAACTGAGCTTGCCTTCTGTTCTGAAGTCTCATGGACACAAAGACTTCACCACCAGCTCCCCTGAATTTCCTTGCTGGGAATTCCAACCTGCAAAGAGGTGCCTGCTGCTGTTTAGGACCTCTAGAGACTGTTTGTCGCTGGGAGCTGGAAAATCTACGCAACATCGAAGAAGCGTGTTGCATCCGCACCTGTTTCTGAAGCACCGGCAAAGAAACCGTCGTAGCGCCTGCAGCGGCTAGAGAAATCGCCGCACGACGCATCGGGTGCAACGATCTCCGAAGTCTGAGATCACTGCACCGATCCCAGCACGAAACCACGCATCGTATCGAGGCGCCAAGGCTGTCGCATCGTTGGGGGACGCAGTAAGAAACCGACACATCACCTCCCCAGGCAGTAAGAAACCGACGCATCACCTCCACTCCGGTAAGGAACAGACGCATCACCTCCCCTGTGCTGCAGTAAGGAACCAACGCATCACCTCCCCCGAAGCAAGGAACCAACGCATCACCTTCCCTGAGTGTAAGGAACCGATGCATCACCTTCCCTGCAGCCATTTTGTTTGTTTTGCGTGGCGCATCCAAGGTACTTTGTGAGAAAAGTGTTGCATTTACAACTTGCATTGAACTGAACTATTTCTACCATTTGAAAGCCTTATTTTTAATACTGTATTGTGGATTTTTGTCGTTTGGTCTTGTTTTGGTTTAGATAAAGATTACTTATTTTTAGAAACTGGTGTGGTGTCCATTTGTAGTGTTTTCACTGTGTTACTGTATGTGTTCACAAATGCTTTACACACTGCCTCTGAGATAAGCCTGTCTGCTCATGCCAAGCTACCAAGGGGGTGAGCAGGGGTTATTTTAGGAGTGTATCCCCCTTACTCTGACTAGAAGCAAGGGTCCCTATTTGGACAAAGGTACCTACCTCTGCCAATTAGAGACACCCATTTCTAACACTCATGATAAGACACTGATACACTCAATAAAAAGCACTTCACTGACTTTCAAAGGGTATGGGGAAGGCATAGTAATACGAAGTAATAAAATACAAATGAAAGTGATGGGAACGGCAAAGCCAGTAACAACACAATAGGATGTAAGAAACATCTAATTATCAGCTCTGGCAAACAATGCTGAAGTACAGTAAAAGAAAGTACAAACTGTGGAAAGAAGAGTCAAAAAGAGAAATGAAAAGAGCAACTTTAGATATTAAAATGACCAGGAAAAAGAGAGATAGGAAGACATGAGGCTGCCCACCGTCTTTGGGAGTGAATGCATATCCACAAAAGAGGGATCTTTATATAAGGGGGTCAAACCATCTGGTCAAGAACAGAGATGATAAAATGACACTACCCAATAAGGAAGGGGCACAAAGCTCTCAAAAAACTGAAGGCACAGAGAAATCACCCAGCCCAAACAGGACAACGATCCATTAAAATATGCAAACTCAGCAAACAACACAACCAGAAAGAAAACGGCACATAGGAAACAGAATGGAAGATTATTTTAATACCGCCAACAACGAAGGCCCTACAAAAAGTGCTCAGACAGAAAAAAAGAAACAACAAACCCTCCAAGAGGGGAATGAGCATGTGGCCCTAGACTAAAAGAATAGAGGGAAGCAGAGCTATACTGTAACAAGAATGGAATGGGAAACTGAAGAAGCAAATCCGATCAGGTCAGACCCTCTAGTTCCTACTAGCGAAGGATACTCAAAAAACAAAACAAAATCGCATTATTGTCTTGTAATATAGCAGGGGCAAAACCACAATCTATCGATCTTAATCTACTTGAAAGCATTACGGGCTATGATATGTGGATCCTCCAAGAAACATGATTCTCTGCTAATGGGCACATTTCTTCCTATGAATCATTTATTGTGCCAGCAATAGGTAATCCACGAGGCAGAGCCTCTGGGCATTTCCAAATAGGTGTAGAGGTTGGAACATTCAAGGAAATAAAATAACTAGGTCGACTTGTGTTCGTGCCCACTGTGGGAAGAACGGCTATTCACTTCTCAATATACACATCTATTTTCCTCCATCAAGCACTGACACATTTTAAAAAGGATTTACTTGGGTTAGATGTGCTTCTGTCAGAGTTAAAGAAGAATGCTGAAATAGTGATAAGAGGAGAAGATTTCAACCTAAGATTGGACCATGAGCAGGAGAAGACAATACACACATGGAAAAGATGAGATCCCAAATCCCTGCAATTTTCAGCCACGCCAATCCTATCATAGACCACAAAGGCCAAGAACTCCTCCAGCTGTTCAACAAGGCAAATTTAGTGCCTGCCTATAACACATGCCTAAATTACACTGCCATATTGGCAACCAACCACGGCCACAAAGCAGAGTCTTGTTAAAAAATATTCTAGCTGGTTTTGATATGGCCAGATCTGCTCATCTTTAGGATCCAGGAGTGCCTGGAAAGTGCCTGGAAAATGATCATGGTGCTTTAACGACATGAAGATCCGTGAAGTGCCTGTTATAGACAATGCAAAGTCAGAATTGAGCTTTAAATATGACCCTCCCAGAGCTGAGGGAAAGAAGGAGAGTAAGGTGAACACAAGAAATTAGAGAATGATCACATAACTGCAACAAGAACATGAGCAAGAGCTGAGAGTAAAAGAGCTGGCTGGCCCATCAAGTGCTAATCAAACCAATAGGATTAGGGGTTGCATCTTTGGATCTCTAAAGGTCCTTTGTATGGTCATTAGAAGCTCAGAGCAAAGAAGAAAACAGACCTCAATGACTTCTTTGACAACTAATACAAACTTTCAATCATGAACATAAGAACATGGAAAATCCCGAAATAGACAAATAAAAAAACTATGAATTTTGAAATAGTCAATGGGAAGCCCTCATAACGGTTGCAACAGAAAGGAACAGTATTAGTACTTTGTTGCAAAACGTACTGCAAACTCACAAGTTAATATTTATTTTTTATTTTATTTATAGTATTTATAGAACGCACTGTCGGAAGGCGCGGAGTGGACGGGTTGGAGACACCGACCCTTGAAAAATGTGTGACTACAGGGCGGTGTTCCCACTTCGGCCCCGAGTTAGGAGAATTTCTAATGAAACTCGGATATGAAAGGCGAGTGTGGTCACTTACAAGAAGAAAGTAAGGCCTAAACATTTTTTTAATATTGGTTAAAATTTAACTGGTAAAACTTTGAGAAGCTATGAGGGATCAGTACCCTGGGGAAGTATGTCACCCACTAGGGCAGTTGATATTGGCTGAAACATGTCGGTAGAAGCAGATGTGGTAATGGAGATGTAACTCCTCCTATACACCCAACACCTATTTTTAATCCTGCCAAGTGGGACCGCCATTAAACAAGTGTATACGGTACCCTCTTGGACAGTTTTAATTTAGTATTTCTTTCTGCACTAGGGATCCCTCTTCCGGAGAACTCTCTCTCTTTCTTGCTTTCAAAAGAAAACAGTGCTCCACCCTTTGTGTTGGTCTGCACCAGGGTGTTGATAGCGGCCCTATGATGAAGCATGCCACTACTTAGTGGGTGAGGGCAGTCTTAAGAAACCTAATGGTTTTTCTTTGAGTCTCTGTTATTGACAAATTCTTTGCACTTTTGCTTTTACTCCCTATGATGCACATCCAGTGCAGGTATTGATTAGGATACCATCCGTTCTTTAGCTGTTCTATTTATACAGCTGGTTCCTGTCCTTCTCTTTTTGTGAGGTTTATAGAGCACACTGTCACCTAACAGGTATTTTGGTGCTGTGGCCTCTACTGAGAAAGAAAAAGCTGCTATCAAAATGGCTAGAACAATCAGGCGTGGCCGGTACAGGTAAGAGCAATGGGGCAGTGGGGCAGGGCGAGGCTTGGGTAAGGTCAACAGATAACGAGATAGGAAAACAAAAAAATAAAACCACTTACCTTGCGCTCGCCGCATCGCCGAGTCGGCTGTAAGCGCAAGGTAAGTGGTTTTATTTATTTATTTTTCCAATCCCGTCGTCTGTCGACTCCCCCTCCGCCCTGCCTCACCTGAGAACAATGACTATTGATTACAAGGGAAAAGCCACATTTTTACCGCTTTCCTGAAGTGCAGTACGTCAGTGGTAGTTCTCAAGGTGGCAGGTGATTTATTCCAAAGCTGTGCTGCTTTGACAATGAAAGCTCGACCACCCTGTCTTGTTTTTCGGAATTTTGGAATGCATTGAAGATTTGCAGTTGCTGAACGAAGGTTCCTCCTAGGGACGCATCATTTTAATTTTCTTTGCAGTGGTTTACAGCCTTTACCCTGAAACGCTTTAGAGACTATGCAGAGTGACTTAAAGGCTATCCTTCATTTTATTGGAAGCCAATGAAGTTCCTTCAAGGCACTGGAGGAAGATGACATTTTTGGCTTATTTATAGCAAATTTTGCAGCTGCTGCTTGAACCCTATACAGTCTATTTACCAAATAGTCTGGTACTCCTAGCAGCAGAGCATTGCAGTAGGCAAGTCTGCTTAGTATAGCACTTCTCACAACCAGTGCTCTGGCTTGAGAGAGTAACATCAGCAGTGGTTTTCTTGAAACTCTTGTTTCCTTAAATTCTGAAGAAGTACACAGCAGGTAGCTTCTATTTTATTAATATGGCTCTCCATTGATAATTTGTTATCAAAGGTGATCCCCAGGTTGCGAACTGTCTGCAAGTCTTTTGGTTCATCATCCTTTGACAATGGCCAGAAATATCAATGCCAACACAGCACCTGGAGGTTGGGCTGAGAACTATGGAGAAATGTTCTATGAAAATAGAATTACAAATCCAAAAGTGCTCTAAAACAGCTGCAACGTAAACCACTGAAGAACAAATAAAGAAAACAGCAGAAGCATGGTTTTGAGACGCCAGCATTAAAAACAAAATCATAAGTGGCCTTGAAAATAACCAAAACACTATGAGCAAACATTATTCCACCTAAATGTTTCTGGCACCCAAAAGAATGGTGGATCCCTATTCTAAAGTTGATATTCATGGTTTTCACTTTAGAGAATACTTAGAAAAGAGATACCTCCCTCCTGGCATAACCGCACAACCGTGTAGAAAAATGGGCCGATTTCCATGATTGAAGTAGACATGCAAATCTACACCAGCTGGTAGTAATCTATCTGCAAGAAAAAGTTTTAGAAAAGGTCTGTCCGCAGTTGACCCTGCTCAAACCAGTCCATAATTTCAGCACAAAAAAAATATTCCATTTTGCTTTTATAGACTACAGCGAGCATTCAAAACCATCAACCGAAACGTGCGACCCATGGGATGAAATCAATCTACAATACTTCACATAACACAGCCCAAGTGAGAAATGGCCTGAGTACATAATAGGCAAAATGACCTGCAATGTAGGAGAAAAATAGGGCTGTTTACTCACTCGAGTACTCTTCAATCTATATACAAATACAATTTACAGCATTATATGTGCCTCTACATAAAATGTGCACGATTTGACAATGAGAATATCTAATTTCTAATACATGCTCGCCACTGTATAGTCACTGCAAAAGCACCAACTTCCATGAGATCACTCCTGACCGCATTGGAGAAGTACTGTGTGCAGAACGATCTTTCATCAATGAAAGCAAATACAAGGTCATGCCCAAAAACAGATTCACCACACTGTTCGGTTGCATACTCCTATTCCTCTATGGGAGCTCATGGTACGGCCATAAACCAGCCGTAACACAAGCTCCCATAGAGGAATGGGTGTCTGTGTTCATCCCTGCACCATGTGGCAGGCACCTCAGGGTGCCTGCCACACCGTGCAGGGATGAACAGGGGGGCACCATAGGCCAACCGGAGGCCGCAGAGGCACTCGCTCTCCGACAGGCTTTCTATGGTGGAAACCTCTAACTGGCCGACGGGCTCCTTTAGCCCGTCGGAAGCCAGCCGGAATGACCGGCTAGTATAATTTCAAACCGCCATCATTGTAATGTGGTGGTCGGAAATTAAACCGAGATGCGGCCTGGAAAGGCTCCCACCGATGGTCGGAGCCTTTCCGGGCCGTATCGTAATCAGCCCCCCCTATATGTTTGAAACATTGGAAGGCTATGTACAGGGCTATTTTGGAAATCCAAAAGCATTCCTGAAACCTGGTTGTTTTTGGAACATCAGATAGTAGTCCGCACCAATGCTGCTTCATTGATCGTGAGTGAGGCCTGAGTTAGTTATATAAGGTCCCTATATTGTACCAGTGAAAAAGCAAAACCAGTTGCCATAGTGGATTGTAATGGAGGAGCTTCAGACTTCAATTGATGCTAAAAATATTCTGTGAGTGAAACTGGTTTATGGTAAGGATTGCCCACAATGTGCAGAGTTATGGCAAGGGCCATTAAAAAGCTGGGTCTTGGAGCTTGGCACTGTATCTTTGAACTATGCATTTTTCGACTTACCCAAAGCCTTTGACCACATACACTTGCTATTTCTATGGAGAAACTCCATATCTTGGTTATATAGGAGATTTGTCCATATCTTAGCCAATTTATCACTTGAACACTTACTAAAATTGGTGAAAGAAGCCACTAATGTTAGTGTACATTAAATGCAAGAGTTAGTCAAGTCAAGTCAATCTTTATTTCGGTTACCAAGGTAACCATAAAAGTACATCACAAAGAAATAAAACACTATGTTAAAACATCTCAAGTGAGCACAATGCATAAAAATAAGGACATCGGAAACATCAGTTCACCAATACAGTACCGGCGCCAAAACATCACGAATATCGCATAACAGTTATATCAGCCCACTTTTGGAGGGTCCTTCACCCCACTCTAATAGAGGGTGAGTAAAGTGCAAGGGCCACATTATAAAAGGAAACAAAATTACAAGTACTATTGACCACAGTAGATACAAATTAAACATAACTAAAATTCTAAAATACGTGGTCCAGAGGAAGACAATTTTAAGAGTTCTGTTAAAATCCCAGAAGGGAGATCCACATCAATTAAAACAACATTGAATTCCTTCTATTAACAGCGCACTTCAAGAGGACCATATGTTAACAGAGTCCAACGGGTAATCCTGCAGTTGCAAATATCCCAATGCCACCTTCAGGCTTCTAGTTCCACATTTCCTGATAATTGGGATAAAAAACCTTTTGCTAAAATCAGAATACATTTTACAGAAAAAAATAAAGTGCAAGAGTTTAACAAGGCTGTGTCCTCCCACCCTATTTAATATTTATATGTGTGACATCACTGTCACGTGAAATAGTATGAATGCTTTTCCAATTTCACTGAGTAAATAGAAAATGGGGGATTTTGCCACTGTCACAATCTCCTGTGGTGTGAAAAGATGGCAGTGGACCTGCAGCCTTACTCAATGCCCTGGCGCATTTGCAAGAGGAAATACGTTAAACATCTATGACACCAAGACACCAAGAATGATATGTGGGAAGAGCAGTTTCAAAGGTTAATGGTTTGTTGATGGAACACCAATAGCCAGCGTTCAAATTTATGGATGTCTTTTTTTTGTTTTGGGAAAAGTTCATCTATAAACACAATTCATTGACATATAAGAAGGAAAATCAGAAGAATTTTGCATAATTTCATCACTGCTAGACCTTTATAAAAAACTTCAAAACATACCGACAGAATACAATCAATGTTATCAATCAGATAGTTACCTTTAAAACTTTTAGATTCTTTAAATTAGTCTATACAATACAACATAAAACCCACCTTCACCAAATATTTGCCACAATTTTAGAAATTTCCTATATGACCCAGATCTTAATGCATATCTTCTTTCCATCTCCTTAATCCTTAAATGTTGAAATGTAGGAACTTCCACAGACCGCCATCTTTGGAGAATTAAGGATCTGGCTATTAGAGTCACAATGTACAGTTGTTGTTTTTTGCAGTAAGTCAGCTTTTAAGTCAGATGAATATGCAAAAACAGCTGTCTGGATATCTGCAAAGTGTAACTGCAAAACTGGCTAATCTCATCACAGATCTCACCCAACCTTAGACAGGTCAACACAATATGCGTCCAACTGCCCCTTTCCTCTGCATCACATCTAAAGCAAGTTGCCAGGATCTGCTGATTGATCTTATGAAGGAGGGAGAGGGTTCTATATAACAACCACTTGATGTAAAATTGCATACATCACATATTAGCCCCCTTTAACAGTGAGAAGTTAAACTTGTTAATCTTATCCCAAGCAATCATACATATCTGAAGATTTTATTAGAATAAGGTATTTACTACAGGACTCAAATCACACACAGATTATTGCAATGACAGAACTTGTTGAAGATCTGACAGAATCCAGTACTCGTAGGTCAATTTGCTGCTGGGTTTCCCTCTTGCTAAATTACGGTGGGCCAAAGCTCCATAGGAAAGCGCTAGCAAAATGGCACTCCAAAACATTTATGGATATCTTGATTTGTTAATGTGATAGATGACTAACTTGAAAATCACTCATAGACTCAAAGATAAATCACTGATAATGATATCAAATGCATTATGTAGAATTTATAATAAATTTGAAACCTGTTATTAAAGCTTCATGGGAGCATACACGTATCATTCCAAAGCAATAGCAGTTTTAATATAGGGGCTCCGGGTTGGTGTCATTTCGGTCTTTAAATGGAATACCGGAAACAAACAAAAATATTGTGAGACAAAAATATCGTTACAGGACTTTAGTGATGTCAAAAATATCGTGGACATAAATATTGAAAAGTATATCATTTTTAGTCATGTTTCTAATTTTGTTGTAAAATATATTGTTTACTAAGATATTGATCTATACAATGTTGTTTTTTACAATAGTTGTGGTAGTTATGAGAATGTATTTTCTGTTTTTGTTGTTTAAAATTGTTTAATGGTATGTATACTTATTTTAAAAAGTTATTGTAATGTTAATTATATTTATTTAAAAAATGCATTCAATTTAAATGTTTTATTAATAACATAAACATTGTTAGTAGCACGATGCTGGATTTATAAGGGAAAAGGTGGGGAGATTTTTAAAGTATGTTTGTGTCAATAGTTTTTTTCAATTCATTTTCAATTGTTTTATTTGGTAATTTAAAAAAAAATATTCGAAATTCTAAAGATATGAAAATGTAAAAATGTATTTTGTTAATGTTTTAATTTAAAACAGGTATTTAATTTAATATATACATTTATGTTTTATATGGGGTTTTTTGTAAAATGTTTGTAAATGTAGTGATCATTTATTTATTTTATGTTTGTGTTCCATTATTTTATGTATATCTTGAGTTTAAGATAACTAAATGGGAGATTTAAAAAAATGAATTATTTTAATATTTTAATATTAAGTAAAGTTTTATTCTATATTATTAAAACATTTACATTTTTTAGTGATTAATTTAAATTTCTCTTGTTAAAACAATGTGTATTTATTATATATTTTAGTTATATTTTGTTTTATATTTTACTGTTTTAATTTTTGAAGAAAATTATTATTAACATTTTAATTAATGGGATGTTGGATCTAAAGTGGAATAGGGTGGGGAGATTGTTTTAAGTACTTGATTTCTATTGTTTATAATGTTTTACATTTTAAGTATTGTGTTTGTAATTTGTTGAGGAAAATGTTGCATTTTGAAATGTAAGGTTTCACATTGTATTTTGTTTATTGTTAATGTTTTATTTGTAATTTTTCCTCATTAAAAGTTTTTTAAATTTATTCTGCTTTTTGTAATGATGTTTTTAAAATCTGTTGACTTTCCTGTGTATGTGTAGTGATTGTATGCATATATTGTGGGAAATTTTAATTAACTTATTTTGTTTTAATAAATTATGTTTGTTTTTTTAAAAAGATTTAATTTATAAAAATACTTTTACTATGTAAGTTACTAGTTTGCAGTTTTTGTGATGTTTATATTGTTAGTAAAGGTGTTGTAGAAATGTAAAATGTTGTTGTTTATAAATATTTCACTCACATTTTATTTATATTTACTTTTACTCATATATATATATATATATATATATATATATATATATATATATATATATATATATATATATATATATATATATATATATATATATATATATATATATATATGCAAAAAAAGAAGCAGAGAACTCTGGGTAGTTCTCAAGTTTAGGTGGAAAGCAGCTCCAGTATAGAGCACTCTCAACACCAGCGACATTCTAAATTTGCTCACCTCAAATGTCTGCTTTTCTATCAAAGTCTTTAAGCATAGGATTAGCATAGTGCCATCCATGCCAAGATAGAAAGGGACAAAGTCTTTTACCATTCCTACAGCAAAGTCTTTAAGCATAGGATTAGCACAGTGGTATCCTTGCCGAGCTGTGAAATGGCCAAAGCCTTTTACCACTCCAGGCACAGTATTACAGCTTTGGATTGGTAAAATACCATCCAAGCCAACCTGAAATGAATAAAAGCAACCCCTGACACGTGTTTTGCTCTCATTAGAGCTCTTCAGAGAGGTATAGCTTTGTCCAGACACAACGGAGAACCCAGTATAAGTCAAAATAATTCCCTTTCAGGCACAGAGTGACGCATAAATTATGCAAAAAAAGAAGCAGAGAACTCTGGGTAGTTCTCAAGTTTAGGTGGAATGCAGCTCCAGTATAGAGCACTCTCAACACCAGCGACACTCTAAATTTGCTCACCTCAAATGTCTGCTTTTCTATCAAAGTCTTTAAGCTTAGGATTAGCATAGTGCCATCCATGCCGAGATAGAAAGGGACAAAGTCTTTTACCATTTCTACAGCAAAGTCTTTTATTCATTTCAGGTTGGCTTGGATGGTATTTTACCAATCCAAAGCTGTAACACTGTGCCTGGCGTGGTAAAAGGCTTTGGCCATTTCACAGCTCGGCAAGGATAGCACTGTGCTAATCCTATGCTTAAAGACTTTGCTGTAGAAATGGTAAAAGACTTTGTACCTTTCTATCTCGGCATGGAAGACACTATGCTAATCCTACGCTTAAACACTTTGATAGAAAAGCAGACATTTGAGGTGAGCAAATTTAGAGTGTCGCTGGTGTTGAGAGTGCTCTATACTGGAGCTGCTTTCCACCTAAACTTGAGAACTACCCAGAGTTCTCTGCTTCATTTTTTGCATAATTTATGCGTCACTCTATGCCTGAAAGGGAATTGTTTTGAGATATATATAAAAATATATATCCATCATTTAGTTATCAAGTAAAGAAACCAATGCCCAGCCCACCTCCTTCAATGCGTGCAATTCTTTATTGTTCCATACAGCGAAAACGCCGGATGCGTTTCGGAGCAGCCGCTCCTTGCTCACAGGTCAGTGTATGTTTGTCATCTCCATTACCATATAGTGCACAATAGTAAACATGAAGGTAGGACTATTGGATTGCCATCAATACACAGCAAATACGGCATCCATTTTATAATGGTCATTTTACCATTAGGGTACTTCATTGGTACAATAAAGTTACTGTTTGTTTCAACATATTATGTCTGTTGCAATTATTCCTTATGCAAACTTTTAAATCAGAATTTATTATTCTTTCATGCTGATAAAAAAACGCCATTAGATACATTATGTAAATTTAATATTACATTGGCCACATACTCTAATTGATCAATTTATACAGTGTCAACTCTTCCACCATATTGTCTTATATATTACATATTACAATGCTGTTCCTTTGGCCGTTCACAATTCTGCCCTAGTGGGCATTTATTAATACATCATTAATCAGACATTACATAATCAGCTTCTTAATTTTGACCACGACCCAGATATTTTAGCCTTTTTGCACTTCCTCTTCTTGACATGTTGATGGCCAAGTCTCCTACAAGATAAAAACATGTGCATGATCACATAAGGATCCCCTATTACCATTAAAATCAACAAACTTAAACAACATGAAAGAAAAGGAGACTCATAATTCGATACTGTTTTCCAGACACAATCCTATCACATTATGATATTAGCCAAGGTGGACAGATAATTCTTCATCCTTATTCAATCCAATTGGATGCATCGTTTCATATTTTATAATTAATCTCGATTCCAGACGTCTCAAATCCCTAACTCTGTTTCCCCCTCTCTCCGAGATCAGAATTCTATCTATGGCACAATATTTCAAAAGTCTTGAATCTTTATTATGAAATTCTTTGAAATGTCTGGCAACTAGATACTGCTTATCCTCCCTTGTGATTGCTCTCATGTGCTCCAATATTCTTTTTTTGATTTTGTGAATAGTACTTCCTATATAGACTAAAGAACATGGACACACTAATGCGTAAACGCAAAAATCGGAATTACATGTAAGATGTTTACCTATCACAAATGGTTGCAACTGGTTAGACAGTTCGACTAGTTTACAACTAGTACTAAATGTGCGTGCCTTATACTCAACACATGTGTAAAAACCTTTTATTTGCTGCAGTTTTCCTATAGATTGTATAGTGCTGGAGCTCAGCATGTCACTAAGTGATATACATTTTCTGAATGTGACTTTAGGATTATCACCTATGTATTTCTTCAATGTGTCATCGGTTCCTAGACCCAGTGAGGGTAAGTCAGGGCACGTCTGGAGCAACCAGTGAAGCCCAAGCAGAAGAAGAGTTGCCTTCGGGAGGGCCCACTAGCCAACGGACTAGCGACCGCAAAGGAGCCTTGAGTGGACGCACTTGGAGCTGGCTCACAGGACACTCGTGGAGTGGAGGCCAGTGATCTTCGGTGCAGTTGGTGCTGGAGGCGGGAGCTACTCGGAGCCCAAGGCACAACTTCGTGGGAGACCAGGAAGAGGATGCACTTGCAAATGTGCTCGGTGTCCAGGGGTCCCAGTTCCACGTTACCCACGACAGCTACGGGCCTCAGCTTTGCTGGGAACTCCCGGCAGCCTCGGGGAGGTCTGGAAATCTACCTCTGGTGTTGCAAAGATTTCGGCGTCCGGCAGGAGCTTCAGCGATGCAGACCGGACAATTGCTTCTTAGGTGCCTGCCAAGCAGGGGAGTCACTCCTTGACCCCAAGGGAGATTCTTCAGTCCTCTAATCTTAAAGTAGAGTGTCAAAGGTCCAGGATTCTGTATCAGAGTTTCGTCCAGGTAAATCTAAAGTCCTAAGGACTGGGGTCCCATACTTATACCAAGTTAGGGGGTTGGACATACTCTGGGGACCCACCTATGGCAGGGTCAGGGCAGAGGGGTGGTTACACCCCTTTCCCTTTGTCCAGTTTCGTGCCAGAGCAGGGGCTGGAAGCCCCTGAGCCGGTTTGAACTGGGGTATGCACAGGGACACCAAATGTGCCCCCAGTGCAGGACTTCAAAGCACCAGAGAGTGCTCCCGCCCAGCCCCAATACACATTATCCTGTCTGGGGAGGTGGTTACACCTCCCTGGGACAGGAAACCTATTGTCCAGGCCTCCCCTGCCGGAGTTTCAGTCAGCAGCAGGAGGCCAGACCCGTGTCTGTGGCAGCGGCATCTATTTTGTGATGCCAGTGCTCTGGAAAGAAGTTACCGGGTATGCCGGTGGGTACATGTCTCTCCCTCTAGAAGGGTGGAATGCTACCCCCACCGCCAGAACTGGTGGGGGGGTAGTATTCCAAGATGTTTGACACCAAACACGACATGTTTTGGTGCAGCCAGTCCAAAGTTAGCATTCTACTGCGAGGATATAATGCACTTAAGAGTATATGGTCAGGCTGCACTACAAACAGCATCAGAGAAGGGTCTCCGACCGCTGCAGAGGGGCTCTGCTCATGCAGGGGCACCCTCTCACATAAGAACCAAGCACTCTGCCTTCAGGATTGATAAGCCCTGCCATAGGAGTGACTTATAGGTTTATATGTGTGCATATGCAGTGATATAGGTAACCTATATCACAGTAAGGGTGCATGCACCACCTTACCCAGGCTGTATTATGCCTTCCAGGGGTGGCATAATACATGCTTCAGCCCCTGGCAGGCCTCTGAGGTACCTATGCCCTGGGTACATAGTATACCATATACTAGGGACTTATAAGGGCACTCCAGATTCCAATCAGAGATGTGCCTAAGGCACATGGAAACCATTTTAGAGAGGAAGCAGCTAGGCTGGGGTTCTGATTAGCAGGGCCCCAGCCAGACTAAAGTCGAAAAACAGTGAAGCATCAGCAAAAAGTGGGGGTACCCATGTGAAGCAGATCCTACTCTCCTACACAACCCCCAAACGTAGGGACATTAAACTAACCTTGACCAGTTGAGTCTTCATGTTCTAAGTGGAAGTACCTAGAGAGTCCATCTGCATTGGCATGGTTACTCCCAGGTCTATGTTCCACTGTAAAGTCCATCCCCTGTAGGGAAATGGACCACCTAAGCAGTTTGGGGTTTTCACCCTTCATTTGTTTTAGCCATAGGAGGGGCTTGTGGTCTGTTTGAACAAGGAAGTGAGTACCAAACAAGTATGGCCTCAACTTCTTCAGAGCCCAAACCACAGCAAAGGCCTCCCTCTCTATGGCTGACCAACGTTTCTCTCTAGGGGTCAGCCTTCTGCTAATAAAAGCTACTGGCTGATCCTGACCATCATTCAATTGTGACAGTACAGCCCCTACCCCCAATTCAGATGCATCTGTTTGGACAATGAACTTCTTGGAGTAATCAGGACTCTGTAGAATGGGAGCAGTGCACATGGCCTGCTTCAGGTCATCAAATGCCTTTTGACAGCTAACTGTCCACTGAACCTTTTTGGGCATTTTCTTGGAAGTTAAGTCATTCAGGGGTGTCACTATTGATCCATACCACTTGACAAATCTCCTATAGTACCCAGTCAGGCCTAAAAAGGCTCTCACCTGAGTCTGGGTAGTTGGAGCAGTCCAGTCCATGATGGTCTGGATCTTGCTCTGCAATGGTTGAACCTGGCCTCCACCCACAAGGTGGCCCAGGTACACAACCTGACTCTGCCCTATCTGGCACTTTGTGGCCTTGATAGTTAGGCCTGCTTTCTGCAGGGCCTGCAAAACATTTCTGAGGTGGACCAGGTGATCCTCCCAGGTGGAGCTAAAGAAAGCAATATCATCTAGAAATGCTGCACTATAGGCTTCCAGACCTGTAAGGACTGTATTCACCAACCTCTGAAAAGTGGAAGGTGCATTCTTCAGACCAAAGGGCATTACCACAAATTGATAATGCCCACTAGGGGTTGAGAATGCTGTCTTTGGCTTTGCATCATCAGCTAGTCTGATCTGCCAGTAGCCAGCTGTCAGGTCAAATGTGCTTAGATACTTGGCTGAGGCCAAAGTGTCGATTAGCTCATCTGCCCTAGGTATTGGATGGGCATCAGTCCTAGTGACTGCATTGAGACCCCTGTAGTCCACACAAAACCTCATCTCTCTTTTCCCACCACTGGTGTGAGGTTTTGGCACAAGGACCACTGGACTAGCCCAGGGGCTATCTGAGGGTTCAATAACTCCCAAATCCAACATGTTCTGGACTTCTGTCCTGATACAGTCTTATTTTTAATAGGCAGACTGTCCCCAGTGTCCACTTCATGAGTGCACCAGGTGGTCTGACTTGGAGTCAGAGAGAACATATGTCTGTACTGATTGAGCACTTGTCTACAATCAGTTTGCTGCTGAACAGTGAGGCTGTCTGCCAAGGCTACACCATCCACTGACCCATCATCAGGGTTCTGTGAGAGCAGGTCAGGGAGTGGGTCACTCTCTTCCTCCTGTCCCTCATCAGTAGCCATGAGCAAGCCCATGTCTGCCCTGTCCACATATGGTTTCAGTCTGTTGACATGGAGAACCCTGTGGGGACTCCTGGGTGTTCCTAGGTCTACTAAGTAGGTAACCTCACCCTTCTGTTCAACAATGGTATGGGGTTCACTCCATTTGTCTTGGAGAGCTGCTGGGGCCACCGGCTCCAACACCCACACCTTCTGTCCTGGCTGGTAAACAGTCAGTACAGCCTTTTGGTCATGCCAGGCTTTTTGCAGTTCCTGGCTAGCCTCAAGGTTTTTAGTTGCCTTTTTCATGTATTCAGCCATCCTGGAGCGGAGACCAAGTACATAGTCCACTATGTCATGCTTTGGGGGCTTGAGAGGTAACTCCCATCCTTCCTTTACCAACCACAATGGACCCCTGACAGGGTGACCAAACAAAAGTTCAAAAGGGCTGTAGCCAACCCCTTTTGAGGCACCTCCCTGTATGCAAATAAAAGGCAGGGCAAGAGTATGTCCCATCTTCGCCTAAGCTTCTCTGGGAGCCCTTTAATCATGCCCTTCAAGGTTTTGTTGAATCTCTCAACTAAACCATTGCATTGTGGGTGATAGGGTGTGGTGAACTTGTAAGTCACTCCACACTCCTTGCACATTGCTTTTAAGTATCCAGACATAAAGTTTGCACCCCTGTCTGATACAACCTCCTTAGGAAGCCCACTCTTGAGAAAATTCCCAGGAGGGCCCTTGCCACCACAGGTGCTGTAGTGGTCCTAAGGGGAATAGCCTCTGGGTACCTGGTGGCATGATCCACTACCACCAGGATAAACCTGTGCCCAGATGCTGTTTGGGGATCCATGGGACCAACAATGTCAATCCCCACCCTTTCAAAGGGAACCCCCACCACAGGTAGTGGTATCAGGGGGCCTTTGTAGTGCCACCTGCCTTGCCACTGGCCTGGCAGGTTACACAGGAGCGACAAAACTCCTTGGTGTCTTCAGACATGTGGGGCCAGTGAAAGTGAGGGACAATTCTGTCCCAAGTCTTGTTCTGGCCCAGGTGACCTGCTAAGGGAATGTCATGGGCTAGGGTCAATAGGAAGCCCCTGAACTTCAGAGGTATAACCAACCTCCTGGTGGCACCAGGCTTGGGGTCTCTACACTCTGAGTACAAGAGTCCATCATCCCAATACACTGTATGGGGACCACTAGCTTTCCCAGCAGCCTCAGCAGCAGCTTGCTGTCTGAGGGGTTCAAGAGAGGGGCAGCTCTGCTGCTCCTGGCTCAGATCTGCCCTAGAAGGGCCCCCTGTCCCCAAGAACTCAACCTGGTCAGGTTCAAGCTCCTCTGGGACAGTTCCTTCCTTAGGACTGAGATCATCCCCCTCAAGAGACTGATCTTCCTTCTGAGCCAAGGGGGAAGGCACTGCCTTTACCCTACTACTCCTCCTCTTGGATGGCACTTGCTCCATTATTTCAGAATCCAAGGCCTGTTCAGTGTTAGACATTTTGCTCTGTGACCTGGTCACAGCAAACACATCTGCAGGGATACCCAGCATTTCTGCATGGGTCCTGAGCTCCACTTCTGCCCAAGCTGAAGTTTCAAGATCATTGCCAAGCAAGCATTCCACTGGTAGGTTTGCACCCACCAAAACCTTCTTAAGGCCAGTTACCCCTCCCCAGGAGATGTTAACAACTGCCAGAGTATGGTCTTTTCTGACATTGCTAGCATTGGTCACTTGGTACATTTCACCAAGTATAATCTGCCCAGGATCCACAAGGTCTTGTGTCACCATGGTGACACTTGCCCCTGTGTCCCTAAATGCCAAAGCCTCTTTTCCATTGATTAAGGGCTGTTGTCTGTACTTGCCCAGATTACTGGGACTCACAGAGGAGGTCACATCCATGCCTCCATCACAGACTAGGACAGCCTGAGTGAGTTCTCTGACTAGGTCAGAGCTCATCTCCTTACCCAGGGTCAACCCTACTAAACCCTTGGCTTGTGTACTCCCACCACCAACTGTAACTGCACTAGGGGGAACAGGTGCCTTAGGGGCATTGGTGGGGGCTGGAATAGAGTCTTTGGACTTGGTGCAATCACTGGTCCAGTGTGTCTTTTGCTTACAGACTTTGCACCATGGTTTCTTTTGGACTTTTCCCTTGTTAGACTGTGAATCCCCACCTGAAGAAGATTTTTGGGGGCCTTGTGAAGACTTCTGGTCTTTACCCTTCTCCCCACCCTTATCAGAGTTCTTAGAATCTTGCTTCTTTGGGTCACCACCTTGGTTCTGTACCTTCTGCCTCACCCTGGTTCTGACCCATTTGTCTGCCTTCTTTCCCAATTCTTGGGGAGAGGTCAGATCAGAGTCAACCAGGTACTGATGCAACAGCTGATTTGACAGTTATTAAGAATCTGCTCCCTCATGATAAGAGTGTACAATCCTGTGAAGTCACATACCTTACTGCCCATCAACCAACCTTCCAGAGCCTTAGCAGAACAATCCACATAGTCCACCCAGTCTTGAGTCTGTGCTTTTTGGGTATCTCTGAACTTTAACCTGTATTGTTCAGTTGTTAGGCCAAACCCATCAATCAGAGCACTCTTCAAGACTTTGTAATTGTCAGCATCCTCTTCTCTAACAGTGAGGAGCTTGTCTCTACCTTTGTCTGCAAAGGAGAGCCACAAGATTGCTGCCCACTGCTCCTGAGGGACCCTCTGTACTTTACAGGCCCTCTCCAGTGCAGTTATCCATTTGTGGATGTCATCCCCACTCTGGTAGGGAGGGACAATCTTGCTCAGGTTTCTATGGTCATAAGACCTTTCCCTTTCTCTGGGGAAATTGCTGCCATCATGGGACTCTAGTCCCATCTTTTTTCTTTGCTTTTCAAGCTCTAGGGACTCCCTGTCTATAGCCAACTGCTCTCTTCTGAGTCTCAACTGAGCTTCTCCATATCTGAGCAGTCTCTCTTTCCTCTCACTTGAGGATTCCCTCCTATGAGAGGAAACAGAGGTCCCTACTGAGGTGTCAGAGTGGTTAGACTCCCGAGAAGGAGATCTAGGCCTTCTGGGCACACTCACAACTCTTCCTGGGGGGACAAAGGGGAGGTCATTCTGATCCTCCTCCTCATCCACAGGAGGAGCTGGATTTTCCAGGCCAAGGTCATTGTCACCTTCCTGGCCAGTTTCAGAGGTTGGGTCCTGGGTGATTTCACCCCTGGCCCCTTCCTCATCTTCTGCCCCACCCTCTCTGCCTACCCCTTCAGACCCTGCTGAGATCATCTGACAGTAGCACCTCCCTGAGGTGTTGGGTGCTGGCACTTTTGCCTGTCTTCAGCTTCCTAGTATTGCACAATGCTCTCAATTCCAAGAATGGGAGATTATCATACTTGGAGGGAAGAAGCCCACTGGCTTCTGGCAAGGACTCACTGGGTCCTGGCTTTGAAGACATTACTAGTGAGGTGTGGTGTATGCACTACCTACACTAGTGTGGCCTACTAAACTCTCTTGAGTTGTAGAAAGGGTGTGCTATCCCTTAACACACAACTCTAAGTTCAGTAGAACTTACTGTATCCTAAGCTTGATTTATATGTACCTAAGGTACCCTTAGTGGTTTTCAGTTGATCAATTCAATTGAGATTATCTGGTAAAACAATAACAAGCTGGAATCCCACACGCTGCACACCAATGTGAGAAGTTGGCCTGGTATATGCTGTCCACTAATTATAGTGG
Organism: Calotriton arnoldi; assembly: GCA_963921515.1. Classification (NCBI taxonomy): domain Eukaryota; kingdom Metazoa; phylum Chordata; class Amphibia; order Caudata; family Salamandridae; genus Calotriton; species Calotriton arnoldi. The sequence continues at coordinate 261,147 of CAWUFW010007798.1, read as the reverse complement.
GCACCTTGCACCAGTCCAAACAACCCCTTATTGGAGATAGGTTAAGACAACCTTTATTGAAAGCTATCCTAGTGGTAGCTATGGAGAGCAGCCTTCAGGCTAAGTCTTGAAGGAATGTAAAGCAGCTTGTTTTACCAGTCTATAATCTCTTGAGTGACCAAATGAAAGAAGACCACACCAGGTATATATTCAAAATATATGTATTTAGTCTTAAACACACCCCTCTAGTCTCTTTATGAGGCTAGAGTTCGAAGTACATAAGTTACAAGTCAGTTATCACAGTAATAGCACAAATACACGTTTGAGCCCTAGGGGCGTACCAAACCATATACCAATAAAGTGGTATAAGAACCACGACTGAGCTAGACACAAGGCCTAGAGCCTGTAGAAGTGCTTGGCCCTCAAGGAACCACCCAAGGTAGTGACACAGGGGACCCACGGGGGACGCGTGCAGTGTGAGAACACAGCCGCGAGCCGCCGTTGACTTCTATGGGGAATGTCGCGGTTGAAGTTTTAAAGAAAAGGGACACTTAGAGGAGGACTTGGAGCAAACCCCTTTAGAACTGGGTTGTTCTAGAGTCTATACCCTCGGGAGCACCGGAGTACTCGAGTTACCTCACCCAGGGAAGCCGGGTGCATAGGTGTCTTTCGGGGTCAGGTTTCGTCGTCGTTTTCAATGGCGATCTGCTGCAAAGTGCTGCTGGCGGCCAAGTCGAAAGTGTTCGTGTGGATCCAAAGGTGGATCGAAGATCTGAAGAACCTGAAAGCAGAGGGGACAGAGTCTGGGTCACTAGCCAGTGACCAGGAAGGCGATGAGCGGATGCCCACCGATGTCGGGTGCTTTGGGTAGGTTGACGGTTGTCTTGACTCTTCAGCCACGAGGTCCAGGAGGCGTCGATGATGACCAGGAGCTGGATTCGAGCTGCCCACAACGTCTGTCAATTGCAGGAGTGTCGGCGACCGGATTGGACCCAACAAGCCTTGGCAACGGCAAGTCTTGTGGAAATAGAAGAAGGACGGTGGTGCAGACCAGCAAGGTCTGAGGGACTTACCCAGTGAGGGTAAGTCAGGGCACGTCTGGAGCAACCAGTGAAGCCCAAGCAGAAGAAGAGTTGCCTTCGGGAGGGCCCACTAGCCAACGGACTAGCGACCGCAAAGGAGCCTTGAGTGGACGCACTTGGAGCTGGCTCACAGGACACTCGTGGAGTGGAGGCCAGTGATCTTCGGTGCAGTTGGTGCTGGAGGCGGGAGCTACTCGGAGCCCAAGGCACAACTTCGTGGGAGACCAGGAAGAGGATGCACTTGCAAATGTGCTCGGTGTCCAGGGGTCCCAGTTCCACGTTACCCACGACAGCTACGGGCCTCAGCTTTGCTGGGAACTCCCGGCAGCCTCGGGAGGTCTGGAAATCTACCTCTGGTGTTGCAAAGATTTCGGCGTCCGGCAGGAGCTTCAGCGATGCAGACCGGACAATTGCTTCTTAGGTGCCTGCCAAGCAGGGGAGTCACTCCTTGACCCCAAGGAGATTCTTCAGTCCTCTAATCTTAAAGTAGAGTGTCAAAGGTCCAGGATTCTGTATCAGAGTTTCGTCCAGGTAAATCTAAAGTCCTAAGGACTGGGGTCCCATACTTATACCAAGTTAGGGGTTGGACATACTCTGGGGACCCACCTATGGCAGGGTCAGGGCAGAGGGGTGGTTACACCCTTTCCCTTTGTCCAGTTTCGTGCCAGAGCAGGGGCTGGAAGCCCCTGAGCCGGTTTGAACTGGGGTATGCACAGGGACACCAAATGTGCCCCCAGTGCAGGACTTCAAAGCACCAGAGAGTGCTCCCGCCCAGCCCCAATACACATTATCCTGTCTGGGGAGGTGGTTACACCTCCCTGGGACAGGAAACCTATTGTCCAGGCCTCCCCTGCCGGAGTTTCAGTCAGCAGCAGGAGGCCAGACCCGTGTCTGTGGCAGCGGCATCTATTTTGTGATGCCAGTGCTCTGGAAAGAAGTTACCGGGTATGCCGGTGGGTACATGTCTCTCCCTCTAGAAGGGTGGAATGCTACCCCCACCGCCAGAACTGGTGGGGGGGTAGTATTCCAAGATGTTTGACACCAAACACGACATGTTTTGGTGCAGCCAGTCCAAAGTTAGCATTCTACTGCGAGGATATAATGCACTTAAGAGTATATGGTCAGGCTGCACTACAAACAGCATCAGAGAAGGGTCTCCGACCGCTGCAGAGGGGCTCTGCTCATGCAGGGGCACCCTCTCACATAAGAACCAAGCACTCTGCCTTCAGGATTGATAAGCCCTGCCATAGGAGTGACTTATAGGTTTATATGTGTGCATATGCAGTGATATAGGTAACCTATATCACAGTAAGGGGTGCATGCACCACCTTACCCAGGCTGCAGTAGCAGACCTGTGGTGTCCTTTTGGCTGGCCTTCCAGGGGTGGCATAATACATGCTTCAGCCCCTGGCAGGCCTCTCAGGTACCTATGCCCTGGGTACATAGTATACCATATACTAGGGACTTATAAGGGCACTCCAGATTCCAATCAGAGAACTGCCTAAGGCACATGGAAACCATTTTTGAGAGGAAGCAGCTAGGCTGGGGTTCTGATTAGCAGGGCCCCAGCCAGACTAAAGTCGAAAAACAGTGAAGCATCAGCAAAAAGTGTGGGTACCCATGTGAAGCAGATCCTACTCTCCTACAATGAGTCTCCTTTTCTTTCATGTTGTTTAAGTTTGTTGATTTTAATGGTAATAGGGGATCCTTATGTGATCATGCACATGTTTTTATCTTGTAGGAGACTTGGCCATCAACATGTCAAGAAGAGGAAGTGCAAAAAGGCTAAAATATCTGGGTCGTGGTCAAAATTAAGAAGCGGATTATGTAATGTCTGATTAATGATGTATTAATAAATGCCCACTAGGGCAGAATTGTGATCGGCCAAAGGAACATCTTGTAAGAAATTGAGTGGCCCACTGTGGCAGAATTGTAATATGTAATATATAAGACAATATGGTGGAAGAGTTGACACTGTATAAATTGATCAATTAGAGTATGTGGTCAATGTAATATTTAATTTACATAATGTATCTAATGGCGTTTTTTTAACAGCATGAAAGAATAATTAATTCTGATTTAAAAGTTTGCATAAGGAATAATTGCAACAGACATAATATGTTGAAGCAAACAGTAACTTTATTGTACCAATGAAGTACCCTAATGATGAAATGACCATTATAAAATGGATGCCGTTTTTGTTGTGTATTGATGGCAATCTAGTAGTCCTACCTTCATGTTTACTATTGTACACTATATGGTAATAGAGATGACAAACATACACTGACCCGTGAGCAAGGAGCGGCTGCTCTGAAACGCGTTGGCCATTTTCGCTGTATGGAACAATAAAGAATTACTCGCACTGAAGGAGTTGGGCTTAGCATTGGTTTCTTTACTGGATAACTAAATGATGGATATTTGAGGTATGCAACCTCGCCGTAAGCCCGCCACTACATTGTGGCAGGAAAACCGCGAAATTACCGGCTTCATATATATAAATATTCACTGAAAAAACCAGAGGTTTCAGGGAAGTTATAGTTAGATATTAGCATTTAAAAAACCTTAGAAATTCACTGAAAAAACCACAGGTTTCAGGGACGTTATAGTTAGTTGGACATTTCACTCGTACAAAACCAGAGAAATTTGGCCGTTATAGTTAGTTGGGCTAACTATAACTCGCGCCCCCGCAATACACTGCTGATGACATCACATTTTACATCACTCATGAAATGGTCAGTGATATCACTGATGACATCTCAAATGACATCACTGATGACATCATCCAGAGACTGGGTGATTTTTAAAGGTTGAAGAATGTTAATTATAGATACGCAAAGGTGTATTGAAGAATGAATAGGTGTATGAGTGTATGAATGGATGATTTAGTGGGTGCGTGACTGACTGTTTAAGTGAGAGATTAAACATGTGTCTTAGTGAATGCATGGGTGAATGACTAATCTGTGTGAATGTCTGTATCAGTCTGTCAGTTGGTGTGTAAGTGGCTGCATGGGTTGGTGAGTAGCTACATGAGTGTCTATATGGGTTAATGATTGGTTGTCTGATTACCTGTATGGGTGCCTGAGTGTCTGTGTGGGTGGGGGAGGTGTGACTCCCTCATGGATGTGTGAGTGGGTGATTCAGTGGGTGCTTGGGTTCAACAGTGTGTCTGCGAGGTGCTGTATGGGCGAGTGAGTGTGTGTATGGCTGTGTTGGTGAGTGAATGGATGTCTCAGTGGTATATGTGTGAGTAACTACCTATGTGAAAGGCAGTATATGTGAATGTTGGAGTATATAAGTGACTATATATGAGAGTGAGTGATTGTGAGAGTGGCTGTATGGATGAGTGTGTGCTTGTGTCAGTGATTGTATAAGAGAGTAAGAATGTGTTAGTATCTGTATGAATAAGTGAGGTGGTGTGTGTATAACTGTATTGGTGAGTAAATAGCAGTGTGATTGAGTCTTTGGGTGTCTTACTAGGTGTGTGAGTATCTCTGTGGATGAGTAGCGGTATGTGAGTGTCTGTATGGGTGTATGAGTGCATATATCAGAGGCTGTATTGATGAGTGACTGCGTGTATGAGTGACTGTATCGGTGACTGAGTGGATGTGTGTAGACCTATAAATCAGTGAGTGGGTATGTACTAACTGATATTGGTGTGTCTATGGTTTCGAGAATTGTAGTCTGTATTTTAGAGTGGGTGTATGAAAGGTTATATTAGGGTGTGAGGAGGTGCATCAGATATTAAGTGGATGATATCATCAGTGATGTCATTTGAGATGTCATCAGTGATGTCGTCAGTGATATCACTGACCATGTCATGAGTGATGTAATATGTGACATCATCAGCAGTGCATTGCGGGGGCGTGAGTTGTAGTTAGCTCAACTAACTATAGCAGCTGAATTTCTCTGGTTTTGTACGAGTGAAATGTCCAACTAACTATAACGTCCCTGAAACCTGTGTTTTGTTCAGTGAATTTCTAAGGTTTTTTAAATGCTAATTTCTAACTATAACGTCCCTGAAACCTATGGCTTTTTCAGTGAATTTCAAAGGTTCTTTAAATGTTAATTCCTAACTATAACGCCCCTGAAACCTCTGTTTGTTTCATTGAATTTCTAAGGTTTTTTAAATGCTAATTTCTAAATATGCCTACATAGGTAGGACATGTGCAGAAAGATGAAGAAAGGCACAGAAAGAAGCAAGAGAAGTGCAGAAAGAGGCAACAGAAGTCCAGAAAGAGGAAGAAACATGCAGAAAGAAGCAAGGGAATTGCAGAAGAGGGATGAGGGGGTGGAGAAAGAGGCAAAAGAAGTGCAGAAAGAAGCAACAGATGCAAAAACGGGGAACAGGGGTAGAGAAAGTGGAAAGAGGGGTGCAGAAAGAAGCAAGAGAGGTGCAGAAAGAAACAAAAGATGAGCAGAAAGAAGGAACAGAGGTGCAGAAAGAGGCAAGAGGGGTTCAGAAAGAGGGAAGAAGGGTGCAGAAAGTAGCTCGAGTGGTGCAGAAAGAAGCAAGAGAGTTGCAGAAAGAAGCAACAGAGGTGCAGAAAGAGGCAAGAGGGGTGCAAAAAGAGGGAAGACAGTTGCAGCAAGAGGCACAAGGGGTGCAAAAAGAAGCAAGAAATGTGCAGCAAGAAACAAAAGAAGTGCAGAAAGAAGGAACAGAGGTGCAGAAAGAGGCAACAGGGGTGAAGAAAGAGGGAAGAGGGGTGGAGAAAGAGGCAAGGGGGTGCAGAAAGAAGCAAGAGAGCTGCAGAAAGAAACACAAGAAGTGCAGAAAGAAGGAACAGAGGTGCAAAAAGAGGCAAGAGGGGTGCTGAAAGAGGCATAAGGGGTGCAGAAAGAAGCGAGAGGTGCAGAAAGAAGCAAAAGAAGTGCAGAAAGAAGGAACACAGGTACAAAAAGAGGCAAGAGGGGTGTAGAAAGAGGGTAGAGGGATGCAGAAAGAGGCACGAGGGGTGCAGAAAGAAGCAAGAGAGGTGCAGAAAGGGGGACGTGGGGTGGAGGAAGAGGCAAGAGGGATACAGAAAGAAATGAGAGGTGCAGAAAGAAACAAAAGAAGAGCAGAAAGAAGGAACAGAGGTGCAGAAAGAGGCAAGTGGGGTGCAGAAAGATGGAAGAGAGGTGTGAAAGGGGCACGAGGGGTACAGAAAGAAGGAAGAGGGGTGCAGAAAGAAGCAAGAGAGTTGCAGAAAGAAACAAAAGAAGTGCATAAAGAAGATACAGAGGTGCAGAAAGAAGGAACAGCTGTGCAGTAAGAGGCAAGAGGGGAGCAGAAAGAGGGAAAAGGGGTACAGAAAGAGGCACAAGGGTTGCAGAAAGAAGGGACAGAGGTGCAGAAAGAAGCAAGAGAATTGCAGAAAGAAGCAACAGATGTGCAGAAGAGGGATGAGGGGTGGAGAAAGAGGCAAAAGAAGTGCAGAAAGATGCAACAGAGATGTAAAAACGGAGAACAGGGGCAGAGAAAGCGGTAAGAGGGATGCAGAAAGAGAGGTGTAGCAAGAAACAAAAGAAGTGCAGAAAGAAGGAACAGAGGTGCAGAAAGAGGCAACAGGGGTGAAGAAAGAGGGAACAGGGTGGAGAAAGAGGCAAGTGGTGCAGAATGAAGCAAGAGAGCTGCAGAAAGAAACAAAAGAAGAGCAGAAAGAAGGAACAGAGGTGCAAAAAGAGGCAAGAGGGGTGCTGAAAGAAGCATAAGGGGTGCAGAAAGAAGCGAGAGGTGCAGAAAGAAGCAAAAGAAGTGCAGAAAGAAGGAACACAGGTGCAGAAGGAGGCAAGAGGAGTGCAGAAAGAGGGTAGAGGGGTGCAGAAAGAGGAACGAGGGGTGCAGAAAGAAGCAAGAGAAGGGCATAAAGAAGCAACAGAGATGCAGAAAGGGGGACGTGGGGTGGAGGAAGAGGCAAGAGTGATACAGAAAGAAACAAGAGAAGTGTAGAAAGAAACAAAAGAAGAGCAGAAAGAAGATACAGAGGTGCAGAAAGAGACAAGTGGGGTGCAGAAAGATGGAAGAGGGGTGTGAAAGGGGCACGAGGGGTGCAGAAAGAAGGAAGATAGTTGCAGAAAGAAACAAAAGAAGTGCAGAAAGAAGATACAGAGGTGCAGAAAGAGACAAGTGGGGTGCAGAAAGAGGGAAGAGGGGTGCAGAAAGAGGCATAAGCGTTGCATAAAGAAGGGACAGAGGTACAGAAAGAAACAAGAGAAGTGCAGAAAGAAGCAACAGAGGTACAGAAAGAGGCATGAGGGGTAGACAAAGAGGCAAGAGTAGTTCTGAAAGAAGCAACAGATGAAAAAAGGAGAAAAGGGGTGGAGGAAGTGGCAAGAGGGATGCAAAAAGAAGCAAGAGAGGTGCAGAAAGAAACAAAAGAAGAGCAGAAAGAAGGAGCAGAAGTGCAGAAAGAGGCAATGGGGTGCAAAAAGAAGGAAGAGGAGTGCAGAAAGAAGCACTGGTGGTGCAGAAAGAAACAAAAGAAGTGCAGAAAGAAGGAACAGAAGTGCAGAAAGAGGCAAGAGGGGTACAAAAAGAGGGAAGAGGGGTGCAGAAAGAAGCACGAGGGGTGTAGAAAGAAGCAAGAGATGTGTAGAAAGAAACAAAAAAAGTACAGAAAGAAGGAACAGAGGTGCAAAAAGAGGCAAGAGGGGTGCAAAAAAAGGCAAAAGGGGTGCAGAAAGAAGCAACAGAGGTGCAGAAAGAGGCAAGAGGAGTGCAGAAAGAGGGAAGAGGGGTGCAGAAAGAAGCAAGAGAAGTGCATAAAGAAGCAACAGAGATGCAGAAAGGTGGTAGTGGGTTGGAGAAAGAGGCAAGAGGGATACAGAAAGAAATGAGAGGTGCAGAAAGAAATAAAAGAAGTACAGAAAGAAGGAACAAAGGTGCAGAAAGAGGCAAGAGGGGTGCAGAAAGAGGAAAGAGGGGTGTGGAAGAGGCACAGGGGGTACAGAAAGAAGCAAGAGGGGTACAGAAAGAAGCAAGAGAGTTGCAGAAAGAAACAAAAGAAGTACAGAATGAAGGAACAGAGGTGAGGATAGAGGCAAGAGGGATGCAGAAAGAGGGAAGAAGGGGCAGAAAGAGGCACAAGGGTTTCATAAAGAAGGGACAGAGGTGCAGAAAGAAGCAAGAGAAGTACAGAAAGAAGCAACAGAGATGCAGAAAGAGGGATGAGAGGTGGAGAAAGAGGGAAGAGAAGTGCAGAAAGAAGCAACAGAGATGCAAAAAGGGGGAACCGGGGTGGAGAAAGTGGCAAGAGGGGTGCAGAAAGAAGCAAGAGAGGAGCAGAATGAAACAAAAGAAGAGCAGAAAGAAGGAACAGAGGTGCAGAAAGAGGCAAGAGGGGTGCAGAAAGAAGCACGAGTGGTGCAGAAAGACGCAAAGAGGTGCAGAAAGAAACAAGAGCAGTGCAGAAAGAAGCAAGAGAGCTGCAGAAAGAAACAACAAAAATGCAGAAAGAGGGAACAGAGGTGAAGAAAGAGGCAAGAGGGGTGTAGAAAGAGGCAAAAGGGGTGCAGAAAGAAGCAAGAGGGCAGAAAGAAACAAAAGAAGTACAGAAAGAAGGAACAGAGGTGCAGAAAGAGGAAAGAGGGGTTCAGAAAGAAACAAAAGAAGTGCAGAAAAAATCAACAGAGGTGCAGAAAGAGGCAAAAGGAGTGCAGAAAGAGGGAAGAGGGGTGCAGAAAGAAGCAAGAGAAGTGCAGAAAGAAGCAACAGAGATGCAGAAAGGGGGTAGTGGGTTGGAGAAAGAGGCAAGAGGGATGCAGAAAGAAACAAGAGAGGTGCAGAAAGAAATAAAAAGTACAGAAAGAAGGAACTGTCTTGTGGCTCATGGCCTCCTGGCCGGTCTGGCTACGTTACCGCAGGCCTGGCTGCCATGATGACTCTTGCGCACGTTATTATTGGATGTTGTCCTGTCGCCCTCTGTTATTGCCAAGTTATTCTACAACAGTCTGCATATTCTGTTTCTCACCTTTTCTCCTGTTCCCTTTTGGGCTCAGTCTGAACAACAGTTACAAGGTCGAATAACAACTCCCTGGTTCCTACTGATTTGGCCCGTCCCTCGCACCTAGACATAACACATGTACAGCTGCCATTGAGAAATTAGTGTGCTTTTAATAATGCGATCGCTTGCTCTAAGATAGCACTTGGAGACGACCTTTCCAGAGAGAAGAGCTGTGATTGTTTGCTGATATAGTTTTGCATCAAGAGACTGAGGTTTGGGGGTTCGCTAGTCAAAGCCCAAAGGTCTTCTATTATTATAATAAACTGGCTTCCAGCACGGGGAGGGTGGTAATGTTAGTTAGACATATCTCCACTGCTTTATGAGATGCTTTCCCCGTTTGTATTCTATGGAGTAGTAACTATGCTGATTATATTGTTCTTATGTATTATGCTACTAGTACTGACACGTGTACTGTATCTTAGAGCACGTAAGTTGAAATAAACATTTTAACCTATACAGTGTCTCTTCATACGCATGTTGTGGACAGGTACGAAAGTGACGAAAGAGTGTTCTTGCCTCTGCGTGTCCTGAGAGAGAGAGATACCGTGTTCTGGGTTGTCTAAGCATTGGTACATTGGTGCCAATGGGACGCTAAGGCTAGTTGGGTTGGGGTTTTGGGTGCTAAGGTTTATGGTTGGCTCACCACTATATTCCGAGGTCCTATTATCCTGTGCATAGCTCTGTATGTGCAGAAACCCTATGACATGGCGTGACCAAAGTGGGGCAGCTTACTGGCGAGATGCTTGAGTAGTACTTGTGCTTGTCCACAAACCCCTCACGTACGCTTCCGGAAGCGTGTGTGATGGTGATACCTCCTATATTACAGTTATTGTAGGTTCTTTCAAGCTTGAAGTTATTAGAAAAGGTTTTTCTTGATTAAAACCCTACTTGTGCTGCCTCCTGTTAGTTTGTCGAAGTATTTTAGCCGTAAATGGCTGTTCAAATTGCGGCGCATAGCCGTGGAGCACTCCGGACACACTTACGGGTGTATGGAGTGCCAGATGCTGGAGTCGAACTGATCTTTGTGGTACAAGCCGATCCGGCTTACCACTTTGAGGTGTTCTACTCATGGGTAACTTTTCCTGCAGTGGATGGGACTGACGATTTGTTCCATGAATATACAGCCACCGCAGTTCCTAATAACTATATACCTTATTCATGTCTTGAGGTACCGCTCACGGCTTGGCAACACCGTGTTTGGTTTAATGGCGCCCTCCCACAACCGACTACCACGGTTCGTTTAGGCCCCTTATCTATTGATGGGGCCACTTGGCCTGTTTTGGCCGGGTACACCCCACATCCGCGATATATGACGATACCAGTCGCGGAACTGCGCAACATGTATTCGGCTTTGGTACGAGTGCATCGAGCCTTAGTGCAATATGTTACAGGCAACATCCAGGGAGCCCCTCCTGGGGTTGCAGGCCATCCAGCTGGTGCAGCCGGAGTTGCCATAAGTCCTGTAATGGTGAACTCAGTGATGGGCAAACGTCCACAACATAAGGACGACTTTCCTTATTGGCTTGCAGAAAAATTTGATCAGTTGGAGGCAGTTTTTCCACATACAACTCCAGTGGATAAACATCGTATTTTGACGATTAGTTTGCCAAAAGACTTAATTCCCGAGTTGACAGCATGTGACAACTGGGGTAGAGTATTCGCAGCAGTATATTCTAAATGTTTTGGTACGCCTTCCATGACAGTTCTCCCCTCTGTAATTAAAAAAGTACAGGATGAACACGGCCCTGAAGCGGCAGTGGAATTAGGGATGAGACTAGTGGGAGTGTTTGAAGTAGTAGCTGAACTGATCCTTGCAAATGTCAAGGGCGATGCAGTGAACTTTCAAGTAGCGAACGCTTTGGCTTTGGTCCCAGAATTGGACAAGCCTCGCGAATTACCGAAAATTATTACCCAGGCTTACAAAACTATTGGTAGAAACAGCCTGGGTAACAAGCCTTTTGCTAAACTGCAAACACAATCGCAACCACAACAGCAACAAACCAAATCTCAATCTGAGAAGGATGAGAAACCAGTCTTCACTAAAAAGAGCTGGAGGCTGAAAAAACAGGGTAAGCAACAGACAAAGCAGGGATCGCGAGGCGCATCCCCGGTTTCAGTTTCTTCTGAACGTACTTATGATTTACGCGATAGAGCGAGAATTAAGTCACCGGATAGGTTTCAGATCCCTGATACGCGTTCTCCTCGTTCTTTACAGGCACAGACTTCGTCACAAGCCGGTGGAGGAGACCGCCAGGATAGAGGAAGGGCCCGTGAGGCCCCACAGGGACGAGACCAGCCTCGACAACAAGTCAGAGGAAAAGAAGAAGACGTTCAACGTTTTCGACCCCAATTTCAGAAGAAAAAAGTTGCCGCTGTAACAGCGAAATATGCCACAGACGGTGAGAACGAGACTCCTGAATTGGACGTGGGCAGTAACCCTCCTAGACAGCGCCGCGGAAGTAACCATAGTGCGGGAGGCGCTACGTCCTCATATGGAGGCGACAGCAACTGAAACATTCATTACTGTTGAAACAGCAGACACCAGAGTGGCACCCCCTGACAGACTATTTAATATAGTCCTCCAAATTGAAGGTGATATACAGCGAGTAATTAAAGGTATTTTTTGGGAAAATCTGACCTCTTCATATGATATTTTATTGGCAGAAGCGGATTGGCCACCCCCATTCGTAATTACTGCGCGTAAAGGGGAGGAGGTAATCCTTCCGAGCTTTTCTCGACATGTCCCAAAGGACAAAGCAGAGGCTCTTGCAGCAGAGTGGGCTGTGTCCCTGGCTCCAGCGTTATTCCGCAATCACGTGGGTTGGGACGAAGAATCTCCCCCATGAAATACCTTTGCGATCGTTGCCGCAGCCACAACCCCAATATCCCATAAAACGTGAAGCCAAAGGCCCCGTTTCCGAAATTCTGACACAGTTGGAATATCAGGGAGTAATTGAACCCTGTGTATCACCTATGAACAATCCCCTTTTCGCGGTTTCTAAACCCGATGGATCGTACCGTTTAGTATTGGATTACCGGCATTTGAACTCTCATTGTCGGACCTTTGCGGTGCAAAATACCCATAGTTCTGCGCTTGTAGACAGTCTTGTTCGTAAAAAATACAAAACGACCCTTGACCTTTCAAATGGATTCTACACGCACAACTTAGCCCCGGAGAGTGGCCAATGGTGTGCCTTTACTTCCGGTGGTAAAATGTTCAAATTCAGGCGTCTTCCTATGGGGTACAAAAATAGTCCAGGAGTGTTTGCCGCTCGTGTTGTCTCTTTATTAGACGGCATAGATCCAGACGCCTGTTCGTATGTGGATGACATTTATCTGACAGACGATGAATTGTTTCCGCATCTGACGCGAGTGGACCGCATTATTCTTGAATTTGCGGTTCAGGGATACAAAATTAACTTTGCCAAATCCCATATTGCTGAATTTACCGTTTTGTTCTTGGGCTATGAGCTCAACAATGAAGGTAAGGGTTTAGCCCCCATTTTCTGGAGAAATGTGCACTTCTGTGCCCTCCTACAAATCTGAAGAAGCTTCAGTCTTTGCTGGGTTTTCTGAATTTCGGACGTACATACATTCCCGAATATGCCCAGCGTATCAAGCCACTGTATGCCTTGATACAGCCTACTTTTTCGAAGTCTTGCTGGCTTCCGGAGCATACCTCCATTCTGCAATCACTGCAGACAGACCTTCTTGAGTCTAAATACCTTTTGACGCGTGATAACCACACAAACTTGGTGATTAGAATCATTCCAGGGGCAGTGGGTTTCACGTATTTAACCTTTAATGAAGGAGACACAGTACCTATCGCATACAAGTCACATCTATACACCTCTGCAGAAATGCGGTTCTCATCTGTGGAGAAAGTGCTAACAGCAGTGCAAATGGTGATCCTGAAGGAGCGCGCACTGGCACAGGGAAAACGCATTCTGGTGGTGACACCCTATCCTGCCCTAGAGGCAGTGACTAAAGCAAGTGTTCCGAACTCTAAAGCTTTGCACCCCCGTTGGATTCAATGGGCAACATCTTTGACATCTCCGGATGTCACTTTCATTTTCGACTCTTCTCTTCAGACTCAGGAGTTTTTACAGTATGACTTTATTCATCCTCCTCCTTTGTCCTTATTGCCGCTTGAGGATTACGACTGTGTGATCTACACCGATGGCTCGGCACAACCGGCCACTGGGTCCAGGCATGCTTATTCAGCCGCATGTGCTATTGTTGCAGGTACGTTTGTGAATGGAAAGTTCAAATCCACTGTGGTGCATACGCAGGCACTCGGGGATAGTACCGCACAATTGGCCGAGTTGCGTGCTTTGGTGCTTGCACTTGAGTTCGTAAATCCTGATGTGACCACTTTAATCGTGTGCGATTCTTATTACTGTGTTCAATCATACAATGACAATCTGTTCTTTTGGTCGCAAAACGACTATAGAGACGCTAAAGGCAACACAATCAAGCATAAAATGCTTTGGGTTAGGGTGGCAGATTTACAAAGACGTCTGCCACTCACACAGGTGGTTCACACCCTAGGCCATCAGCGAGTGGGCGCACACGCTGTTGGTAACAGTCTGGCAGATGAAGCTGCCAGATCAGCAGTACTCACGTGTTCAGTAGCAGCAGTTACTAGATCCATGTCTAAAATAGACACTGATATCTTGGCAGCTATTGCTGCAACAAAAGAAGGAATTAATTACCCTAGAGGTTTCCCTTCTAAATATTCTTACCAGATAGGTCCCGATCAGGTTCCTTCTGTAACAATACCTAACGTTGGGGTTCGGCTGATCCCCAACGCGGACCGCAGACTTTCCTTGATGGCAGCGGCACACGAAGGCATGGCTTCGGCGCATGCTGGTGTGTCTGCGACAATTTCCATTTTGCAGCAGCGTTACTGGTGGCGTGGTTTATACAAAGATACACGTACTTATGTGCTTTCCTGTGACGTTTGTCAACAGATCAAGCCTTCAACAGTCACAAGACCACCGCAGACCTCGCTTGCAATTTCGAACAGACCCTTTGGGTGTGTTTACTTGGATCACTGCGGTCCATTTTCTTCAGACACTGCCTATAAATATATCTTAGTGGCAGTGGACTCGTGCACACGGTTCATCTGGGTCTGGCCACAACGGAGTGCTGACGCACGAAATGTCATTAGGGATTTGCGAGTCTTTGTGGGAATTTTTGCATGCGGCACCTTCCATTCTGACCAAGGTCCGGCGTTTGCCTCTAAGGCTTACAAGGACGCAATGGGCTCCTTAGGGGTGCGGGTGAAATTTTCGTCTCCGTATAGGCCTGAGGGCAACTCTATCGTTGAACGAATGAACCGTGACTTAAAGCAATCCTTGACAGCTAGAGTTATAGGTACTGGCAGGAACTGGCTGGCCCACTTGTATACTGTTCAACGTGCACTTAATAATCTCCCTAGAAGGCCTCTGGGTGGGCGGACCCCTTACGAAATGCTCTTTGGCATACGAATGTTTGTGCCTGACCTTGATGGTCTAGACATGGCGGCGCAATCCGCCAAGTTTGATGTAGATAATCATTCTACTATGTTACAGGACTTACAAGAAGCCCGAGACAAACTAGCAATTGCACATTTGCCTTCAGCCACAGACCCTGCTTTGCAGATTCCGGTTGCCGGTTGGCTTCCGAAGATTGGCGACCTGGTACGAGAGAAGGTGGAGAACAAAAAAGAATTCGGCCCCTCTTTTCGTGCACCGGTTCCAGTGCTGGGCTTGAAGGGAACACGTACAGTCATCTTACCACCGCTTCCCAGTCGCAAGGAAAACAGATACATCTCAGTGGAAAATGTCAAGCTACAACATCTGGCCGATCTTAAATAGTGTCACACCAGCGGTCTCTTGTCCTGCCATTTATCGGACAAGCGTTCGAGGTACGCCTGCACGAACAGTCACTGATGTTACCATGGAGATGGTTGATTTGCCTGAAAATATATTTGAACCCCTGCATCACCCTGCATAGACGAGGACGAATATACTTATCCCGCCACAGAGTCGGTGGCACACCAACCAACAACGCCACTGAGCCCGACACGTTATTCTTTTGACTCAGTATCCAATTCATCACAAGTCCCGTCCAAGTTTAGTCTTTTTGTATCGTGGTTTAGAGACAATTTTTTGATTCCACCTTGGACATACATTTGGATGATACTTTTCTTGGTTTTTTTGTTCATGTCCATTGGCTTTGTCACAGTGTTCTTTCTACTCATCAATGGTCACTATTTACCTGAACGCTCTGCTGTGAACAGTGTTGCTGGAACTTTGGCTCCACATTCCTCTTCACACATCATGAAGCGTGACCACACATTTGTGAACATTTCAGCGTTTCCAGTTGCTGATGGCATAGTATGGGATGCGGTAAACTTTCAAATACATGGCCCGACAGAAATTATTAATGTACCAAATGTCCTTCGAGTCTCGATGGGTGATGTAGTAAAAAGTAATATTCATTCTGATGATTGGGATGTGCATGCAGTTGAAGCATTATTTGCTGATTTAAAATATTATGCCTCTTTTAATGCTGAAGACTTGTATATGAATTCTGCGAATTATGCCGATTTGTATTGTTACCAACATTGGGGAAATCATTTTCTCCACAAACCAAGTGCACTACGCAGCCCTGTTACTTGCACCCAATGGGAACACTGCCCAAACCCCGTACCAGGTAGTTCCCAAACTCTTCGAAATAAATTCACCTATTTTACTGATTTTAATCGATCGAACCCTGGGTCATATTATTTTAAATTAAAAACTCCATTGACTCAGAAAATAATGTTGACCCATACTAAATTATTATATTCGGGTTCCTTTTTGAGCGCCTTGGCGGTGGGTGGTTATGAATATTGGAAAGACACAGTGGATTTAAAATCAATTTGGGGTTCGAAGCAATGGCAGGTGCAGGGCACTGAGGCCCTGCACCGTGCTTGCCTTATCCCAGCCCAAATTCTATTTTTAAATGCTTCCATTTATCAGACCACGTGTTGGGGGTTGGCTACCGTTAAACAACTAAATGCGCCAAACATCCCATCCTTGTCGAGTCTTCCAAATGATAGTTTGCGTTTTAATATGTCGCTTATGGCGTTACAGGCTCAGTTTCAGAACAATTCCTTTAATGTTTCTGCACTGATACAGTCACCCTGGTTGGCATGGCCCATATCATCTAATGCATGCCAACTTCGTTTTCATGGCACAGTTCCTGGTTACATACAGGACAAGCCTGATCCAAGATTTACTGAAACTCGTACTGTGACCACGTATTCAGTTGGTAAATTATGTAAACAATGGTTACAACATTCGTCCTTAGACTCTGTTAAGAACCATTTATCCCTCCTATCAGGCACTATTGACTTATCTGACTTTATCTTGGGACCTCGTGGTCCCCGACCGAAGAGATTCATTTATGAAGCGTATAATGAACTCTGGAAGCTGTCACAAATGGAAGCTGCTTCCCGTCTTAGAGAAATAGACCAAGCAAATTTGGAAAAGGTGCTTGCTGTTGTTGACAATAGTATAAATACCCTGTGTTCCCGCATTTACACATTAGACAATATTGTATCCTCTGTTGTTGATATTGTACAAGATGATGTCTCTATGTTGTATCATGGTCAGAATCAGTTGCGCTCAGTGATGCAGTTTGCTTGGACTTTGCAAACTCTTAAGTTGGGTAAAGTTCCTTGGAATTTGTTAAACACCACTGCCCTCTTTCTGCCTTTTAATTTGACAGACAAACAGCAGTTCATGTCCATGAAAGATGCATCCTACACTTTGTTACATATTGAAAAAGTGGATCCTTTACCGTTCTCTGTAGCAGAACTAGATTCTGCGGTGTGGCTAGTTCATGGGGTTATAGCTTTACCTTTTTCCCTATTTGAGTTCAGTTCGTGCATGAAGCATTATCCTGTGGGCCGTTTCCAGCCTTTGGGTGGTGCTTTCCTGCATGAACTTTGGTCCTTGCCTTTCATGTATAAATGCCTTAGAGATGGCAAGGAAGTATTTCTCACGGGGGAGTCTTGTGATTCAACTGTGGGTCATTCGCTTATTTGTAAACATATTAAATTGCACGGGGCTTGTAGCGTTTCAGTTCCAGATCTTGCATGTGTCCTGAAGGGTATTCCTGCTCCTGCTATTTCTCCTACTTTTACTTTGCTTACCAACGGTAGCTATTTGCTTTTAAATAACGAAAATTGTTGTGGCCTGCAGGCCGGCATTCCGTATATTGTTACAGTCTCGCACAGAGTTGTCTGCTGCAAGAATGTGCTTTTTCCTCCCCCTCACGACATCGTTGATAGCTCTATTTGGCCTTCCATTCCTACCATGGAGGCAGATTTCAATAAGTTGAGCAGAATAAAGGCCCTATTATTGAATGAGGAGGTTATGCTCACATCCGCCCGGGAGACATTCATTCTCCAGGTGGCGAGCACCCACAGTGAAATACAGGCCCTTTTGAACACTGACCTCCCCCAGCATTTTGGGGAGTTAATTCATCGTATTTTTAACGCATCAAACACCGAGGGTCTGGTGCACTTTTTTAAGGTTGTGGGGTCTGGCCTCGTGTCCACCTTTCAAACTATTTTCGGTGTGATACCGGCATTCATTCATTCTATTTTTTCTAGCGTCTTTGGTGGATTCCCATTAATCCTCGCTTTGGCGGCCGGTGTCTTGCTGTTGGTCTGTTTTTTGCGCAATGGCTGCACTCCACTGGGCCCTTCTCGATCCCGAACGCCTCCAGCTGCTCCGTGAGCGACTCCTGGTTGGCTTCGATGTTCTGCCCTTGGCAACTATCAGTGTGTCCTACACCCTTTCCTTTCGCTTTGCGTATTTCACTTGCGTGCAACCTGTGATGTCTTGCATCCGCTGTCCGTTTACATGGACCATGGATTATTGCCTCTCCAATTCGTCATTGTCGGTCCCGGATTTTGTTCGGTTGGTGGGTCCCTTAGAGGCCCATGAACGGGACTGTTCCGCTGCTGGCTTTATGATGCGTGCGGCTGCACTGGGGATTTTGGCACAATGGGATATCTGGGCGGCTGCTCAGAATCTCCTACAACAAAGTTATATTGAATATCACGCAAGCTGTCCCGCATTGCTTTTGGATGCTCCATACTCTGAAGACCATTCCTGCAGCTTTGACCTATTGGACTGGATGGCGTCTACGTTTTTTGACGATTCCAATGATGTCCTTCTGGACGGTATAGCATTTTTCTGCTCTTTCACATTTTTGGATTGATTGACTTGCCGTTAGTTGTTAGTAGACCGCCTCTATTCTGCTCAGGTGTTTGGAACTCTGTATTCATTTTCGTCGTGGCCGATGGACTGTCCAGGGGAGGGTGTCTTGTGGCTCATGGCCTCCTGGCCGGTCTGGCTACGTTACCGCAGGCCTGGCTGCCATGATGACTCTTGGGCACGTTATTATTGGATGTTGTCCTGTCGCCCTCTGTTATTGCCAAGTTATTCTACAACAGTCTGCATATTCTGTTTCTCACCTTTTCTCCTGTTCCCTTTTGGGCTCAGTCTGAACAACAGTTACAAGGTCGAATAACAACTCCCTGGTTCCTACTGATTTGGCCCGTCCCTCGCACCTAGACATAACACATGTACAGCTGCCATTGAGAAATTAGTGTGCTTTTAATAATGCGATCGCTTGCTCTAAGATAGCACTTGGAGACGACCTTTCCAGAGAGAAGAGCTGTGATTGTTTGCTGATATAGTTTTGCATCAAGAGACTGAGGTATGGGGGTTCGCTAGTCAAAGCCCAAAGGTCTTCTATTATTATAATAAACTGGCTTCCAGCACGGGGAGGGTGGTAATGTTAGTTAGACATATCTCCACTGCTTTATGAGATGCTTTCCCCGTTTGTATTCTATGGAGTAGTAACTATGCTGATTATATTGTTCTTATGTATTATGCTACTAGTACTGACACGTGTACTGTATCTTAGAGCACGTAAGTTGAAATAAACATTTTAACCTATACAGTGTCTCTTCATACGCATGTTGTGGACAGGTACGAAAGTGACGAAAGAGTGTTCTTGCCTCTGCGTGTCCTGAGAGAGAGAGATACCGTGTTCTGGGTTGTCTAAGCATTGGTACATTGGTGCCAATGGGACGCTAAGGCTAGTTGGGTTGGGGTTTTGGGTGCTAAGGTTTATGGTTGGCTCACCACTATATTCCGAGGTCCTATTATCCTGTGCATAGCTCTGTATGTGCAGAAACCCTATGACAGAACAGAGGTGCAGAAAGAGGCAAGAGGGGTGCAGAAAGAGGAAAGTGGGGTGTGGAAGAGGCACGGGGGGACAGAAAGAAGCAAGAGGGGTACAGAAAGAAGCAAGAGAGTTGCAGAAAGAAACAAAAGAAGTACAGAATGAAGGAACAGAGGTAAGGATAGAGGCAAGAGGGATGCAGAAAGAAGCAACAGAGATGCAAAAAGGGGGAACAGGGGTGGAGAAAGTGGCAAGAGGGGTGCAGAAAGAAGCAAGAGCAGTGCAGAAAGAAGTAACAGAGGTGTAGAAAGAGGCAAGAGGGGTGCAAAAAGAGGAAAGAGGGGTGCAGTAAAAGGCACGAGGGGTGCAGAAAGAAGCAAGAGATGTGCAGAAAGAGACAAAAGAAGGAACAGAGGTGCAAAAAGGGGGAACAGGGGTGGAGAAAGTGGCAAGAGGGGTGCAGAAAGAAGCAAGAGCAGTGCAGAAAGAAGCAACAGAGGTGTAGAAAGAGGCAAGAGGGGTGCAAAAGAGGAAAGAGGGGTGCAGTAAAAGGCACGAGGGGTGCAGAAAGAAGCAAGAGATGTGCAGAATGAAGCAACAGAGATGCAAAAAGGGGGAACAGGGGTGGAGAAAGTGGCAAGAGGGGTGCAGAAAGAAGCAAGAGCAGTGCAGAAAGAAGCAACAGAGGTGTAGAAAGAGGCAAGAGGGGTGCAAAAAGAGGAAAGAGGGGTGCAGTAAAAGGCACGAGGGGTGCAGAAAGAAGCAAGAGATGTGCAGAAAGAGACAAAAGAAGTGCAGAAAGAAGGAACAGAGGTGCAGAAGGAGGCTACAGTGGTGAAGAAAGAGGGAAGAGGGGTGCAGAAAGAGGCATGGGGGTGCAGAAAGAAGCAAGAGAGTTGCAGAAATAAACAAAAGAAGTGCAGAAAAAAGGAACAGAGTTGCAGAAAGAGGCAAGAGGGGTGCAGAAAGAAACAAAAGAAGTGCAGAAAGAAGCAACAGAGGTGCAGAAAGAGGCAAGAGGAGTGCAGAAAGAGGCACAAGGGGTGCAGAAAGAGGCACAAGGGGTGCAGAAGGAAGCAAGAGTGATGCAGAAGGAAGCAAGAGAAATGCAGAAAGGGGGAAGTGGGGTGGAGAAAGAGGCAAAAAGGATACAGAAAGAAACAAGAGAGGTGCAGAAAGAAACAAAAGAAATGCAGACAGAAGGGACAGAGGTGCAGAAAGAGGCAAGAGGGGTGCGGAAAGAGGGAAGAGGGGTGCAGAAAGAGGCACAAGGGTTGCAGAAAGAAGGGACAGAGGTGCAGAAAGAAGCAACAGAGGTGCAGAAAGAGGGATGAGGGGGGAGACAGAGGCAAGAAAAGTGCAAAAAGAAGCAACAGAGATGCAAAAAGGGGGAACAGGGGTGGAGAAAGTGGCAAGAGGGGTGCATAAAGAAGCAAGAGAGGTGCATAAAGAAACAGAAGAAGAGCAGAAAGAAGGAACAGAAGTGCAGAAAGAAGCAAGAAGGGTTCAGAAAAAAGGAAGAGGGGTGCAGAAAGAAGCACGAGTGGTGCAGAAAGAAGCAAAGAGGTGCAGAAAGAAGCAAGAGTAGTGCAGAAAGAAGCAACAGAGGTGCAGAGATAGGCAAGAGGGGTGCAGAAAGAAGCAAAAGGGGTGCAGAAAGAAGCACAAGGGGTGCAGAAGGAAGCAAGAGTGATGCAGAAGGAAGCAAGAGAAATGCATAAAGAAGCAACAGAGATGCAGAAAGGGGGAAGTGGGGTGGAGAAAGAGGCAAAAAGAATACAGAAAGAAACAAGAGGTGCAGAAAGAAACAAAAGAAATGCAGACAGAAGGAACAGAGGTGCAGAAAGAGGCAAGAGGGGTGCAGAAAGAGGGAAGAGGGGTGCAGAAAGAGGCACAAGGGTTGCAGAAGGAAGGGACAGAGGTGCAGAAAGAAGCAACAGAGGTGCAGAAAGAGGCACGAGGGGTGCAGAAGGAAGCAAGAGATGTGCAGAAAGAAACAAAAGAAGTGCAGAAAGAAGGAACAGAGGTGCAGAGAGAGGCAATAGGGGTAAAGAAATTGGGAAGAGGGGTGGAGAAAGAGGCAAGGGGGTGCAGAAAGAAGCAAGAGAGCTGCAGAAAGAAACAACAAAAATGCAGAAAGAAGGAACAGAGGTGCAGAGAGAGGCAAGAGGGGTGCAAAAGGAGGCAAAAGGGGTACAGAAAGAAGCGAGAGGTATAGAAAGAGGCAAGAGGGGGGCAGAAAGAAACAAAAGAAGTGCAGAAAGAAGCAACAGAGGTGCAGAAAGAGGCAAGAGGAGTGCAAAAAGAGGAAAGAGGGTTGCAGAAAGAGGCACGAGGGGTGCAGAAAGAAGCAAGAGAGATGCAGAAGGAAGCAAGAGAAATGCATAAAGAAGCAACAGAGTTGCAGAAAGGGGTAAGTGGGTGGAGAAAGAGGGAAGAGGGGTGCAGAAAGACGCAAAGAGGTACAGAAAGAAGCAAGAGCAGTGCAGAAAGAAGCAACAGTGGTGGAGAAAGAGGCAAGAGGGTTGCAAAAAGAAGGAAGCGGGGTGCAGAAAAAGGCACGAAGGGTGCAGAAGGAAGCAAGAGATGTGCAGAAAGAAACAAAAGAAGTGCTGAAAGAAGGAACAGAGGTGCAGAAAGAGGCAACAGGGGTGAAGAAAGAAGGAAGAGGGGTGGAGAAAGAGGCAAGGGGGTGCATAAAGAAGCAAGAGAGCTGTAGAAAGAAACAAAAGAAGTGCAGAAAGAAGTAACAGGTGCAGAAAGAGGCAAGAGGGGTGCAGAAAGAGACAAAAGGGGTGCAGAAAGAAGCGAGAGGTGCAGAAAGAAACAAAAGAAGTACAGAAAGATGGAACAGAGGTGCAGAAAGAGGCAAGAGGTGTGGAGAAAGAAACAAAAGAAATGCAGAAAAAAGCAACAAAGGTGCAGAAAGAGGCAAGAGGAGTGCAGAAAGAGGGATGAGGGGTGCAGAAAGAGGCACGAGGGGGGCAGAAAGAAGCAAGAGAGATGCAAAAAGGGGGAACAGGGGTGGAGAAATGGCAAGAGGGGTGCAGAAAGAAGCAAGAGAGGTGCAGAAAGAAACATAAGAAGAGCAGAAAGAAGGAACACAAGGGCAGACAGAGGCAAGAGGGGTTCAGAAAAAAGGAAGAGGGGTGCAGAAAGAAGCACGAGTGGAGCAGAAAGAAGCAAAGAGGTGCAGAAAGAAGCAAGAGTAGTGCAGAAAGAAGCAACAGAGGTGCAGAGAGAGGCAAGAGGGGTGCAGAAAGAGGCAAAAGGGGTGCAGAAAGAAGCACGAGTGGTGCAGAAAGAAGCAAAGATGTGCAGAAAGAAGCAAGAGTAGTTCAGAAAGAAGCAACAGAGGTGCAGAAAGAGGCAAGAGGTGTAGTGTAGTTCCTATTTCCCTAATAGGCTCTGCGCATTGGAATAATATACCCTTCAGGTTTGATATAGGACTGAGGTCAGTATGTCCCTATCGAGTATATTAAACTTAATTACTTTTGTGCCAGCTAACTCAGAGGCCACTAGAAACTCCTTGTAAACAAGAAGGGAGAAGTTTCTGGCAACCGCATAAACATGACAACTTTGTTTCCCTTTAGAATCGGAACACTTCTCAGAATCGTGGAAACAATAGATAACAGTTTCACTCAGCTAATCGTGCATGCTTAGTTTCTTCAGAGTTACACAGAAAGAATAGATGGGCGTTTCAATAAAAAGGATTTATTGAACAGTCTTGTTTCTCGTGTAAGAGATATGAGCTGTTATGATCACAAGACAATATGCAAGATATATAATGTACAGCGTAAGCAGTAGAAATAAATAATACTGCGCTAGCATTATCTTTTAGCATATATTCACATACATAAATAACATGAGGTAAAAATGCGAGTACTCATACGATGCTTCTCTAAGCTAATTCTACCCCAGTGTACCTAACCTAGTCTAGGTGTAGGGCAAGGTAAGAAGTAGGTGAAGTATTCTATAGTATGGTATACTAAGAGTATGTTATGCCAAGAGTCCCTCTAGGTTCTAGTCAGCTCCATAGCTTGAGAATGAGAGAGGTGGGAATCTCCTGCCGGATCTCAAGCTCTAACACCCCGCAAAGGGAGTCAGAACACTGGAAGCTGGATTCACTGAGAGCAGGGATGACAGCGTCTTCTCAGTGCGTCAGGCCGGGATACGGGCTCCTCTGAAGTCGAGGTCTCCTCTAACTTGCTTGGGCAAGGGAAGGTATATTTATACCTGGTAGGTGCCTTGGAATGTTAGCATTGACGTGAAGTCGGACAGAGGAAGACGTCAGGAAGGAACCCTTAAGGTATAGCGGTTCATGCATAATAAATGAGTTCTTGGAGAAATCAATAATCCTGTGCTAGGGGAACTCCCAAGAGCTTAAGGGTCTGGTATCTAAGAACTCATTGTGATGTTAGGGTGGACGGATGTCAGTGACCATGCCTGTATTTGGAGTGCATGGCTAATGCCTAAATAAGGACTGGGATTCTATGCCTATATAAGGGCAATGCGAATTGTGCCTATATAAGGACATGTTTCAGGAAAACCTATGTACGGACATCTAAAGCGGAATACAACACCCACTCCACTTTCGAATGGACGATAATACTAAATGCTAAACATTAAACTTGAGTACCACATATTGCTAAAAACATTTCAAAAAGCCTAGTAAAAGAAGTTTTTAAAAGAACTGTTGCTAAAACTTGTAATGCAATAGGTACTGTACATTTTAAAGCATTTTTTCATTCTTAGCATATATTGGAAATAAACATGAATGAATAAACAGAAATATATACATATGATGAAATGGTTGACAAGTTTTAAAAATCAAAGCCATTGCATATCATGGTACTAAATGAAATTGTGGTAAATAAGGTGACAATGTGTCCCTGGAAGTATTCAAAGAAGTCCGTTTTATAAGAATAGTTCTACTGTAAGCAGATTGTTTTGCCATGTATTTTCAAAAAAGAAAAAGTTCAATTTTAGGAAGAGTTCCAAGTTTTGAAAATATGAATGCCAAATTCATTGCGTCCCTGGTACACTGTGAGCCGAATCAAAGTCAGTGTATGGCTCTGGTGCAAACATGAAATCATCTATTTCTGTAGACAAAATATCGTCTACTGAAGTTGGTGACATTTGGAACACCTCGTTCAGAAGGTTAATTGCACAGAGATGAGAAACATCGTCTTCAGCATAGGATGCCGCAGCAATGTTTGCGTCCGTTGTTACCTGTGTGCCTGTTGATCCATCTCAAACCTCAGCAGCAGCAGGAAGCGTCTGTGAGATCTCAATGACTTCCGTCATCAGGATTGGTAGCCTCTGGGGACAACACAGAGCATGGGCCGTTACCGGGTCCAGCAGAGTATCGATATCCATTGGCATGACTGATGGGAGTGTTAGACAGGTGTCTAGCACGCATTCTTCACCGCAAAGCAGGCAGCGTAGAACAGGTAAGATGCAATCTTGCCAGATTGGTCTGAATGACAGGAACCATGTTGTATTAAGTTCCCGTAGACGAGGTATGCCCTAAAGCTGCACTATGCGCTCACGGCACTTCCGTTCTAGGAGAGCTTTCTCCACATCGCTCAGAGTGATGTTGGTGGATAGGCTTGCCATAGCGTAGGAATAGGAATAGGATTCCTGCAACAAGTGCTAGAATTAATGGCACACCACCAAACACCGAATGTGCGAAGTTTGGGATGATTCCGAGGACTGCCTGGAAGGGTGCTAACAGTCCTGAGCAGATGGTCTTAAATACATGTACAATGGGGGGGCGCTAGAGGGCGCCCGGCAAGATGGCCGCACCCTAGTGAGGCTCTGCCCGGCTGCACCACAATCCGTCCAGAATCCGCCTTCTAAACTATTTATCCTGAGGCATAGAGGAGAGTGCCCGACAAGGGAAGTGTACCTGACTCGGCTGTCGAATTCGGGGCTCCCCGAGACAAGGGGAATGGCATATTCTCAGCGGTGGTGGCGGCCACGGCTCTGCGACCCTAAGATGGCGGTGCCCGAGGGGCTTCGAGACCCGCTGCCTTGATCGGCGACCTGTGCCTTTGCTGGCGCGAAAGGCAAACAGCGCTACACCCGGCGGACTGCTGTGCCGAATATCGCTGCCGCGGTGGACCCCGGGAGGCTGTATGCGGTGACGAGACGGCGGTAATTGCGAGCACCAGCGGAGGCGGCGAAGACAGCGAGCCCCGGTCTCCCTGGCGCTGGAGGTGGTGAGTGGGGCGCAGCCTACTACAGGCCGGTGGCTGTGGAGGTGGGTACGGGCCTACAAGCGGGCCGCGCCCTAAGGGCTGCCGTAAGGTGCTGGGGTTGTGCTGGTGGCCCTAGCGAGGCCTGAGTGCGGAGCTGCCCCCTGTGAGCTGTGAGTGGGAGGACTGCCGGGCCCCGGCCCTCACGTCGGTGGGACCCGCGGGGACGCTCCTGCCGGTGCGGGAGTGGATGGGCCTTCCCACGCTGCCGCAGAGAGGAACTGTTTGGCGCTATCGAGATTCACACACTGGGAGACCTGCGGGGGCCGCGTGAACTTAACTGCCTAAAAACAGAGCTGCTTGCCTTCCTGTTGTCTTCCCCCGGGACAGTACACTAGATTTGGCTGATACAGGCGTGCAACTGGCGCTGGATGCGCTGCACCACGCAGGCTGGCCATATTGGCTGAGGAGGTGAGGAATGACTGGCAATATCGACGGCAGTGTGATTTGCGCTGACTTGACCACCCAGGCTCACTCAGTCACGGTGCTATTGATCGGCGAGGGGGCCGTTGGTGCTGAAACCTTCGATGCGCAGCAGGGATAGTGGGGCCTCTGCTGGCTGTGGCCCTAAAAGCCTAGCTATGCTCGAATAGCGGTCCCGGCGGCCCAGTGGTCATGGGCCGGCCTGTAATTGTGTGTCTACTGTGCGAGTGACCTCCCATGTGTTCCCTATCCGCCCGCCCGCCTGTTAATCTTGGTGTGGGCCTCCGCTCCTCGGCCGCGGCCTGGTGGCCTCCTGGGGGGCTGGACGGAGGCGAGGGAACCTGCGGACTCCTGCTCGGCCCCAGTTGGGGATATTGTACGTGCCAGGCTCCTCGATATCCCCTGTGACAAGCTACACCCAAACATTGGGCGCCATGGGTAAAACGGATAAAACGCAACCCCGCCTCACGTTCGAGGCGCGCAAATCCGCCAAGGTGTCGCAGAAGGCCGCCTCGGATTCTGAAGCGGATGCATCAGAGGGGGCTTCCTCGGGTCTTGAAGCCACGCTTTTGGCGATGCAGCGAAGCCTCCAATCAATCGAAGGCACTATGGCAGCGGTCAATAATCGTTTGGACCATATGTCATCACAATTGGAGAAGCAAAGCGCCCGCATGGGGGAGGTGGAGCAGAGGGTCTCCGCGGCGGAGGACGGTCTGAGTGAAGTCGCCGGGAAAGCTCTGAATATGGAAAAGGTCCTGTCTGAAATCCAGGCCAAGAACGAGGACTTGGAGGCCCGCTCACGGCGTAATAACATTCGCCTTATTGGTCTACCGGAATCCACTAATGTTGGCAGAATGGAGATATTTATGGAAAAACTGATTACTGATCTTTTTGCCACGGAGCAGCTGTCCCCCATGTTCATAGTGGAGCAGGCGCATCGCTCACTGGCCACTCGTCCGGCTCCTGGGGCTCCCCCGCGGCCCATCATTGCAAGAGTATTAAATTATAGGGATCGTGATGTGATATTACGCCTGGCACGAGAGAAAGGCACTATTGAACACCAGGGGAACCGGCTCTCCTTCTTCCCAGACTTTACGGTGGCAGTTCAGGCGGCGAGAAGGGAGTTTGCCGATGTTAAGAAATTTCTCAGGTCTGAGGAGGTCCCTTACGCCATGCTATACCCGGCCCTCTTGAGGATTGGCCCCGACGGAGACTCTCATATTTTCAGCAACCCTAAGGCAGCTCTTGAACATGCCAAACGTCTCAAGCGACGACGACGAGATGCCAGTATACAGTCGGACACAGAGGAACATTAGGTTCCTGGGGTGCACTTATGGACACACTTGGCAGCTTGGTTTGCCCCTCTGTTGAGTTGGTTCTACCTGTTGCCCATGTCGAGTTTCTATTCTACCTCTGCCATGTAGTATCCCCATACCCATGGAGCTGCTGACGAGGTCCAATGTGTTACATATGCCGTTCTTGTGGGTAGGGGCTCTTGCATACTGTTGTTTGTAGGCACAGTTCCAGCTCCCGCGCAGCCACCTCCTGCTAGATGGGAGGGTAGTTGCACTCTAGCGCCCTACATGGGTACACCCCAACTAAGGTTTCCACCTTTGTTTGATGGGACGGGGGGATGGTTGGGATGGCTTTAGCAAGTTGGGGATGCTGAAGTGGGTGGGGGGTGAGGGGGAAGTGAAAGGGGGATACCCTCTGGCACGGTATGATTTGTGCTTTACTGCATTTCATCTTTCTTATTATTGTAACAGTACTTATATGGCTCTAACGTATCCAATTGTTCTGTCGGCTCGCCGATCACTGACCGGATGAGTGGAAATCTACGACTCTTGACCTAGAATGTCCGGGGCCTTAATTCCCCTAAAAAGACCAGGGCACTATTTGCTTACCTAGACAGAATGAATATTCACATTGCCTTCCTACAAGAGACTCACCTCACGAAATTATCTGATAAGAATGTGGGGGCACGATGGGCTGGGCTCCGGGTGGCCTCTTCCTACTCTAGTTATGCTCGGGGTGTGCTTATTTTGATAAAAAAAGGGATACACTTTCAGGCCCTCCGTTCTGAGATAGATGATCAGGGGCGAGTGGCATTGGTGCACGGTCTGCTAGGCGGGACGAGTGTTCTGTTTGTGAATGTGTACGGGCCAAATGTTGACGACCCGGCATTTTTTGCTGATGTCTGGCGCTGTATCTCTGGGTTCCCTGATGCGGAAATTATATGGGGGGGGATTTTAATGTATGTTTGGACATGGATGCTGATCGAATGGGTAGCGAGGGGGCACGACCTAAACTAGCGGCAGAGACATTGCGTGGCATGATGGATGCTGGGTGCCTGAGGGATGTCTGGTGGCTGCAACACCCTGGTAAGCGGGAAAGTACGTTTGTGTCGGCGGTGCACGGGACATGGTCCCGCTTGGACTTCTGGCTGGTCACGGAAACTGCATGCCCCTGGGCGATAGGGGTGCGTCACTTAGCCCGGACGTTGTCAGATCACTCCCCGGTGGTGCTGGATTTATGTGTCCCGGCCTGTGAGAGACCGCCCTTTCAGTGGCGACTGCAGCCATCCTCCCTGACGGACCCTGTCTTTAAGGCCACGGTGGGGGAGGCTATCCGTAACTTCTTCCGGGAGAATGCTGACTCTGTAGATAGTGCTGGGACCATGTGGGAGGCAATCAAGGTCACTATCAGAGGGGTCTGCATGGGGGCACAGGCTGGAGTGCTGCGGGGGGATCTGCGATGTAGGATCCAGAAACTCGCGGGAGATATCTCTGCTTTGGAGAGAGCCTATGAGGCGGACCCGCTGCCCGAAACCCTGTCCAAGATTCGGGCCTTAGTCACGGAACATAATGAAACCGCTGATCAGGAGATGAGACATAAATCTAGACGTAGCACGGCCAGATATTACGGTGAGGGGGGTCGGCCCAGTCGCTCGCTCGCTCGGAAGTTGGCTGCGCCGCGGAGCCAGCAGTACATCACTGAGATGCTTGATGAGGCAGGCGTGGCCCGCTTCGGCACGGCGGCTATCAGTGAGACCATACTTGACTATTACACAACCCTTTATAGCAATAAGGACATGGCTCAGACGGCCGATATTTCTTCGTACCTAGATGATGTAGCGTTGGGCTGGCTGGCCCCAGGCCATCGGGAGTATCTCACCCAGCCCTTCGATGAGGAGGATGTGAAAACGGCTATTATGTCCCTCCCTACTGGCAAAGCGGCGGGCCTGGACGGTCTTCCGCGCGAATTTTACAAGGCATTTGTCGATGATTTGGCCCCTAGACTCCTTGAAGTCTACGCGGAGGCATACGACACCGGCCGTCTTCCACCTTCACTGCGTGAGGCTCTCCCAGTCATGCTTTTGAAACCTGACAAGGAGCCCAATCGCTGCGATTCTTACAGGCCCCTCTCAATGCTTAATATTGACACCAAGATATTAGCCAAAATGATCGCTCTCCGTTTGCAGCCGCTGGTCCCCTTACTGGTGCTCCCGGACCAGTCTGGATTTGTGCCTGCGAGGTCTACTGTGCTTAATTTGCGCACTATCTTCGCTACTTTACACTATTTTGATGCCGATTTCCAGGCCGTGGCTGTGCTGCTCGACGCTACTAAAGCGTTCGATTCTCTCTCTTGGGAATACATGTTTTCCGTCCTCACCAGGATCGGTATCCCCCTGTTCTTTTTGCAGTGGATCAGGGTTCTATACTCAGCCCCTGCGGCTAGGGTTCGGGTAAACGGCTGGGTGTCCTCAGTGTTTCCCATAGGCAGGGGCACGAGGCAGGGATGCCCCCTGTCACCGATGCTATTTGCCTTGGCATTGGAGCCTCTGGCCTGTAAGCCGCGCCAGCTCCATGCCTCTGCGGCGTTGCGCTTCAGACTGCGACCACTGGTTGTCTCGCTATACGCGGATGACATGTTGCTCTATGTTCGTGAACCTGCGACCTACCTCCCGGCCTTGCTGCGAGAATATGTCCGGTTCGAGGGCTTCTCTGGCTTAGGGATAAACTGGGCCAAGTCGACGGTTTTTCCCCTGACGGCAGGAACCTGCGAGTTCGAAATGGACTTCCCCCTGGCCTGGACTCAGGAACCAGTAAAATATCTCGGGATTTGGCTGCAAAGGGATCCGGCGCAGGTGATTTCCATGAATTACGGACGTACTATCTCTCAACTTACTGAGCGAGCAGAGCGATGGGCTCGTCTGCCGCTCTCCCTGGCAGACCGCATAGCAGTCATCAAAATGGTCATATTGCCTAAATTATTATATTTATTTGTGAATATTCCTATCCGCCTGAAAGTTTCAGTTTTTAAGTCTCTACAGACGGCCCTACTGTCGTTTGTCTGGGGGGGCAAAAAACCTCGCTGTAGCTGGGACACCCTAGTTCAACCCTTTGATCGCGGCGGTTTTGAGGCTCCTGATATGCGCCTTTACTATTTATGCGCTCAGGCGCAGTTTGCGCATTATTGGTTCTATCCACAGCATCTCTTACCTCACACTGCGATTGAGACGGATGCGATCCTTCCACTCCCATTGGTGGCTGCGGCTCTCTCGGGGGGGGCTGGAGGACCTCGGACGGAAATTAACCCGGTCCAATGCACTGCCTGGGCCTGGCGGACGCTGGCGTGTCGTGCGACGCTATCCTACCTTTATGCCCCCAAGTTGCCGATAGCAGCGCATCCCGGTATATCCGCACTGCAGGAGCGACTGGCGCGGACCACGTTACAGGCCGTCGGGATCACCCAGATGGGGGACTTCTACAACCAGGGCCGGTTCCGTTCGCTTCAGGACGTGCAGGCGAGCCGGCCTCATGATGTTATGCTGGGTTTTACGTACGTGCGGGTTCGTCAGGCCATTCGGGACGTCTACCCTGGCTTCCCCGTGGAGCCTCAGACACTGCGGGCACTGCAGGCAGTGCTTGCGGGCGAGGCTCGTCGGGGACTGATTACTAAACTCTATAATACATCTCTAGGTGAGCGGGAGGCGGAGGCACATCCATCCTATGTCAAATGGAACGCGGCCCTGGGAGGGGTGCTGTCGGAGGACCACTGGTACTATTGCTGCAGACTGACTGGGCAACTGACGGCTAACTGCAACCTTCGCATTATACATTTTAAATTTTTGCACCAACTTTACTATACCCCCGTACAATTGCGGAGATTTGGATTGCGAGATGATGCTTGCTGTGTGCGATGTGGACAGGCAGACGCTGATTTCTTACATCTTTCATGGCTATGTCCGGGGATAGCTGCCTATTGGGCTAAAGTGATAAATGTGCTCACGGAAGTCGTATCGGAGAGGGTGCAATGTATGCCGGAGATATGTCTGTTGGGTAGTGTGACGTCCTTGAAGCCGTGCAATAGGAGACTGGTTGCAGTAGCTACACTCATGGCTAAGCGAGCCGTGGCGCAATGCTGGGGCGCAAAGGGGCTGCCCACGGTTCGTAAGTGGCTTAGGGATCTATCCTACTGTAGGGAGCAATTGGAGATCTATACGGAGGAACTGCCCGAGTCGTCCCGCCCTAAAGATTTTTGGGCCCGCTTACTCTGTATCTCATGAGTCATCCCGACCTTTAAGCTGGTATGCCCTCTACGTTTCGTTAATGGGGGTACCTGCCTCATTCACCCCGGACTCCTGTCTTATCCTTGTGGATGTGCTTAATAAAAGCCAAATTGTTTCTGATTTACTTGCCATACCATCAATGTGCCAGAGGGGGAGGGAGGTGGGGGGGTTCTGTTCTGTTCCTATGCTATGATTGGTTGTTATTACTTGTCCCTTATTCATCTGGGCGATGCGGGAGGTAATATTATGCTGATACCTATCTGCCTATTCCTTCCTCCATGACGCGGCCGGCCCTAAGTGGTTGTGCCGGCTTGCTGTGTATCCTTTTTTCTACTCTCCCTGCTGTATACGATCACGCATTCCACGGCCGGCCCCTCTGGGGATGTAGGCATAATGCTGCATTCTGTAATTCTTCCTTGTTTTGCCTTCAATAAAGGTTTTCAAAACTTTTTTAAAAAAAATACATGTACAATACCGCTGGTATCAGACATGTTAAAGATACGTACCATCATTTCTGCGAAATGTATAGGGCAGTTTGTACGAATTAAAGCCTGTATCTCAGCCGAAGTCCTTGCAATTTGTAAATCATAGATTTCTTTGGCCGAGGTCAGAGGCATGGTCTGTTGCAAAAGCATGGCTTTCATTCTGCTTAAAGTATCAAAACATATAAAAGAAACATTCAATGAAGGCCATAGATGCGACTCCCTGACTGTGTCTATTGGGGGGAACAATACTTGCATACAGCAAGTAACCCTGGAGTCGACCGTTACCAGATATGGGATGCCTGGCAACATGCCACAGCAACTCTGATCATTCAACATGAGGTACCTCCCATTACAAAGTTGGCCAAACATTGGATTAATCACAGTAGCCGGTGTACCCTGCTGGTGGCAGGACAAATTTGCCACAGAACCATTACAAGCCCCGTGTAAAGAAATGTCCTGACATATGAGTGAACCGCTTAGTGCATTTTCACAGTGTGTACCGCTTAGAAACACTTCACGATCCCCACTCCAACATCTGTATTTGTAAGGTAAATCCCAGGATGTCTTAATGTATTCTTTACCCAACCTTTCATATTTGCCTGCTTGCATTTGTTTGAGGCAATACTGAAACTGAAAAGTAGTGACAGGCAGAGTGATTTTGCCATGGATAAGCCATTATGTAGCTGGTTTGATTGCTACTGTAAATGGTAATTTTTCCAGTTTTTCAATGCTCAGCACTGTATACTTTGCTTCCCTTTGTGCCAATTTGTTCTGTTTATCAGTTAGATTGTATTCTGCAAACAGAGCCAACGTGTTGATAAAACGCCAAGGCACATAGCCCACACGCAAAGATTGCAGCGTCCAGCTTAATAACATAATAGAACGTAACTGAGATTGGCCCTGTTGTAACATGGCTAAATCTTGTTCCAGTATGTCAATAGCAGAGGATACAATGTTGTCCAATGAATAAATTCTGGATGACAAAGTAGTTAACCCATTGTCGACCACAGTGAGAGATTTCTCTAAGTTAATACGATCAAGTTCACGTATTCTTTCTGCGGCCTCTGCCTGTGAAACCTTCCATACTTCATTATAAGCAGCATAAATGCCGGCATATATGAAACATTTTTGACGCGGTTTTCTTGGTCCTAGCAAGAATTCCCTAAGGTCTGCATCTTCTTTAAGTAAAGATAAGTGTTGTTTCACATCTTCAAGTGTAGATTTTTGTAGCCAGTCGAGGCACAATTCTCCTACACTGTATGTTGTTACTACCCCCGGATGTTGTCTTTGAACGTATCGTGGGTCTGGCCTATGGATAGTAAAGCCCTGTCTTTTATTCAGGAATCTTTCTTGACAGATGTTTGTGTCTGTAGGCCAGAGTAAACAGTTTTTCCAATCAGGATCTGTTCTGTTGGTTTGTAGTATTGTGTCAATTGTAACCGCTCCCTGTGTAGTGTCATTACTTGCAGGTGTCGGTACAGAAGGTGTTTTCATGTCTTTGATCTTAGCTAAACCAAGGCAAGACGTTTGTTGCACAGTGTCAATCAAAAACATTATTTTCTGAGGGATGATACATGCTCTAAACAAAGCTTCTATCCCCTGTACTTGCCAATCTTTAGAACCCCAGACAGATTTCGTGTCTATTGTGTCTTTCCACAAGTCAAATTCATGTCTAGACAGTTGGGTAATAAAGGCTGCAGAGTAAATCTGTTTTGTATTAGTTAACATAATTTTCAGTCCTGTTTTATTTACATTTTTATAGTAAAATGTTTCTGGATCAGATGTATTGTATCCTGAAAAATATGGAAACTTTTTAGCAAACGTTTTTGAACTACCTTTTGGTGGTGTAGGACAATGTTCCCATTGGTTAAACATAAACACATTTCTAGGTGTTGCAGATTTATGCAAGAAATGATGACCATAGTGGTTGTAACAATAAAGCTGTTCATAGTCTGATGAACCCTCTAAGTATTCATTGTTAGAGAATGCAGCAGATCTTTCTAGATCAGACATCATATAATTTACAGTCTCAAAGTCACAATCATCAGAATAGGTACTGGAGGTAATAAAGTCACTTAATGAAATTTTAAATAAATGTGGAATGTTCAAAAGTTCCGTAGGGCCGAAGATATCGAAATCGGTTTTGTCCCAAACTACACCATCCTGTATAGGAACAGCTGTGATGTTCACTGCTGACAAGTCTCTCGATTCACGATGGGAAGATTTGTGTGGTTTTAAAAGTAAGTTCACATTTTTACTTTCAGTGTCCAAACGGATGTATCTGCCATTTATAAGCATGCTAAGAGTCATAACCAAAGCTAGCCAAAACAGAAAGAAAAATATTCCAGAAATAATCCATATTTCAATCCATGGTGAAACCAGATAAGTCTTTCTCAGGAAATGAAAAAGGTCTTGTACTTGTTGCTTGAAAGTTTTTGATGCTGGCGTCGTTTCAGGTTCATTCGGGTCCTCAGAAAATGTATCAAAGTTAATGAAATAGCCAGAAGCAGTACAGTCAATTGTTGAAATTGCATCAGGATTTGTTGAAATCACTGGAACCAGTTGATCACTTGTTACGTTGGTGTAGACAGGTGTATTTGGACGAACTGTTACTTGAGTTTCAAGAGGGATGAGTTCCATAGCATTGTTGCTTAGTCCTTCATCTGTTACTGCTGAATTCTCGATTGTTATGAGTCTTTCAGTCTGAACCTCTGGGATAGTAGCGAGAGGAGTGCGTCTGCTACTAGGTCGGAGTCCACGAGGCCTACTATTTAGAATTGGCCACATACTGTGGTTTGATGAGGTCGATTGACACAAATCTTTTCTCCTTTTTTCCAGCAAGGGGCGGCAGAAGTACTGTTCTTGTTCCGTGGATGGCTAGGACAGGTACTGGTTGTCTGTAAGAAGGTCCAAATTCCTTCTTGTCCGCAATCTTCTCTCTGACTAGATCCCCAACTTTTGGGATCCAGACAGGCCTTGCTGGGACTGCCGGTTTTTCCCCAGTGGTGGTTGGCTTCAGGAACACGTTGCTTTGTTTCGATCTTAGTTCATTTAGATCCTGTAAAACAGCCAAACGATCTTTGATATCAAAGGGTTTATTTTCCACCACTGTGCCTTTACATTCAAGATCAGGAACCCACATTCTTGTCCCAAATAGGACCTCATATGGAGTGACCCCCCCTAGAGAACTTCTTGGCAAATTATTTAATGAGCGTTGGACCCCATAAAGATGTTTGACCCACCCATCACCCGAACCTAATACTCTAGCTGTTATAGACTGCTTTATGTCCCGGTTTTTCCTTTCCACAACAGAATTTCCCTCAGGATGAAACAGAGAGGAGTACCGCAATGCAACGCCCAAACTGGCCATGGCTTCTTTGTAAGCCCGAGAGCTAAACGCAGGGCCCTGGTCAGAATGTAGTGTGCCTATTGCGTATGTGCCGACAAAGACTTGCAAATCTTTTATAACAGTTCGAGCGTCAGCCGAGCGCTGAGGACATAGCCATAGGAACCTTGACTTAGTATTTGTGGGATTGCATTTGTCCAAAAGGACGCCTGCGCGTAGCTAGTCTAATGCTATCTAACAATGGTGTCTGTACTGGGCAG
This sequence comes from Calotriton arnoldi, assembly GCA_963921515.1. NCBI lineage: Eukaryota > Metazoa > Chordata > Amphibia > Caudata > Salamandridae > Calotriton > Calotriton arnoldi. The sequence continues at coordinate 225,519 of CAWUFW010007798.1, read as the reverse complement.
GCTACTTCGTAGCATGGTGTCTGGTGGCGTTCTGCATCACGCTGTTTATTGCAGTCTATGCAGTCATCGATGAAGATGTGAATCTGTGTATTCATTCCAGGCCACCAGTACATCTCTTTTAATGTTAATATTGTTTTAGAGATCCCTTGATGTGACAGACCCTCCCCAGATGTGCTTCATAAATCAAAGCTGCTCTACGTTCCATGTTTGGAATTATCCTTTCCCCCCCTCCAGGGATTCGAGCAAAAGGAACGTTGTTTGCATCAATTACATAAGAGTACTTGAGTGGAAATTTCTTTGGTAACGCTGCACCACTGCCTTTGCTTGAAGCATTGACAGCCAACAATATCTCACTGTCTATTCTCATTTTTGAACGAGTGATCGCAGCTACGGAAGCCGTCTGAACAGCCCCCTTTGCTGCTTCGTCAGCCAATGAATTCCCTGCAACGTGAACGCCATCACGTTGATGACTCAGCGTGTGTATCACGGGAGCTTTTGGTAGTTCGTTTTTTAACTGAACTACTTGTTCCCAAAGCGTTTTATGCTTTATTGTGCCACCTTTTCCATCTTTGAACCCGTTTTCAAGCCAATTCTGTATATATTCATTATACGACTGAACACAGTAAAAAGAATCGCACACTATGAGTGTGGGGAATTCACGATCTGTATTTTCAAGTGCCAGTTTGAATGCTTGTAGTTCAGCTCGCTGAGCTGTACAATCTCCTAGAGATTGAGTTTTAGTGCCCATTGGTCTGAAGTTACCACCTTGCATGCGACATTTAACGATTGCGCATGCTGCACTGTAAGCTTGCTTACTCCCTGTAGCGGGTTGTGCTGATCCGTCAGTGTAAATTATAAATTCATACTGATCGAGAGGCAGAATTTCAGTGGGCAGAGGACATTCATGTTCATATTGCAGGAACGCTTGTGTTTTTAAATCAGGATCAAAAACATATTCAACATCTGTTGCAGCAAGAGAATTAACCCATTGTATCCATCTAGGATGTAAAGCTTTTGCATTTGGAATGCTCGCTTTTGTGACCACCTCTAAGGCTGGTACTGGGGTTACGACAATAATGCGTTTCCCTTGGGCTAGAGCTCTTTCTTTTGCTACAGCGATTTGAACTGCTGTCAGTATTTTTTCAGTTGAAGTGAAGCGCATTTCTGCTTGTGTATACAAATGTGATTTGTATGCTATTGGTACTTTTTCACCCTCATTAAATGTTAAATAGGTGAATCCGCATTGACCCGAAATTATTCGGATCACTAAATTGCGTTGACTTACGCGTGTTTGTAAGTGATTTGTTGCTAACATGTTAGCGTGGATTGAACGCAGGATTTCTGTGTGTTCTTGTGTAAAATGTTTGATTGAAAAATCAGGTTTGATTAATTCGTAGAGAGGTTTAACCCTTTCTGCGTAATTTAGAATGTACGTTCTTCCAAAATTTAGGAAACCCAAGATAGATTGTAAATTTTTCAGCGTTTTTGGAGGTTGGAGCAACGCACACTTTTCTAAAAAGTTAGCTGCCAGGCTCTTGCCTTCACTTGAAAGCTCATATCCTAGGAAAAGGACATTGAGATGGGCAATTCTGGATTTTTAAAGTTGAATTTATAGCCTTCAGAGGCGAAGCCCAATATAATGGTACTCACCCTGTTCAAGTGCCTATCCAGGCCATCGTCTGTCAGATAGATGTCATCGACATATGACAATGCCTCATTATCATAAATTTGTAGTAACTCTGTTACCCTCACTGAGAATAACCCCAGGCTGTTCTTGAACCCTTGTGGGAGTCTACAAAATTGACGCTGGGTCCCCATTATTGAGAAAGCTGTTAAGTACCTGCTTTCAGGTGCTATGTTTTGACAAAAGAAACAATTTGAAATGTCCAATGTAGTTTTATATTTTTTACGCACAATGTTATTCATTAATGCTGTACTATGTGCATTTTGCACTGCAAATGTTTTAGAACAAGTGTTCAAGTGTCTGTAATCCAAGACTAGACGATATGTATTGTCCGGTTTCGATACAGGAAACAAAGGATTGTTCATTGAGGAGGTGCATGTTTCAATCACCCCTTGGTATTCAAGTTGATCTAAGATCTCCCTGACCTGTTTTTTAGCTTCTTGCTTTATTGGATACTGCCTTTGTGCAGTAGGTTCATTTTTTAGATGTATTTTGTGGTGAGGTGAGTCCTCATCCCATCCTACATGATTTTGTATAATGCTGGGGCCTGGGCAACTGCCCATTTCCTGGCATAAGTATATTTTAGGTGAATTGGAATATGGTTGAAGAAGGCAGGCATAATGATGTCCTCACCATGTGGGCACTCCCTGACAAATTGTGGTGGCCAGTCTTTTTCTGCTAGAAGTATATCATAACCCCTTGAAAGTTTTTCCCAAAAGAGTACTTTCACTTGTTTTGGTATGTCTCCCTCCATTCGGAGTGTTATTTCATATAACTTTTGTGGAGTACTAACCCTGGTGTCTACAGTCTCTACTGTGATGTACTCATTCAAGTCCACTATCTCCAGAAGTTCCTTCAGGTTCTGGCGAGCTATTGTGACTTCTGCTGCACTGTCCAGCATTGTCTGAGCCCATTCTCCGTTCTTGAGCTGTGTTCTCAGTATTCTCGGCATGTCTGATCTTCAGACCTGCTACCTTCTTTTTGAGAATTGAGGTTTTGATTTATTTTTCTGAACGTGTTTGTCGTCTTTGGATTTCACGCGTTCTTCTCTATGTTCTGACCGTCCTCTTCTTTCCGATGTCTGTGACGATATCTGAAAGGTACGAGAGGAACGTGTATCAGTATCTTGATACCTGTCAGGTTTTCTTAAATTATCCCTATTCCTGAGGTTATACCTCCTTTCAGAGGGCTCCTTTTGAGGAGACCTACCTCGGCATTGAGAACGTTTCTCGTTTGAATTGTGTTTATTAGTTTCCCACTTCTTTTTTGAAGATGTAGGATTTTGTTTAACAGAGTCCTTCTCAGGACTTTCAGATAGTTTTGGCTTCAAAGGTTTTCCACCCAAACTATCTCTGCCTAATTCTGCATAAGATTGTTCTATTATTCTGGGTAGTTCAGTTTGATGTTCTGTTACATCAAATTCCCTTAAACGTTGGCGGATCGCCACTGATGCTGCCTCCCCTTTAATATTAGATAATATTATTGTTGAGACCTGGTCGAAGTTTTTCAGTAATTTCATACCTAAATTCAGAGCAGGTTCTGCCCCGTATTCGTTTTGAATTTGTTTCAGGACATCTGATATTACTGCAATTGACGGAACACCTTGTGTTTTAGTATAGATGGCAGCAAAGACTGCGCCCCAAGTGGTGCAATCTTCCAGTTGTGGTGTGATCCCCATTGGTAAACAGATTGTTAGGATTCTGTGTTTCTCATAAGGGCTAGTATTAGGAAATACTGCTTCGATTTGAGTAATTTTTGAGCTATCCAGAATGGAATTTGCTCACGTTTTGAGGGCATTTTACCCATGACTGCGTATAAAGTCTGTGGAGTCATTTTTAGTGTATTCCCCTGTTGAGGGGTTTGATTTGGAATGGTCAATGGTGGTTGGACTGTGAAAGTCCGCATGACATATTGGACTAATTGTCTGTACATTTTTATTAACTCTGTAAGTTGAGTAAGTAATTCCTCGTTTGACATTATATCGAGGTCAGGATGAGGAGTGTAGCTGGCTAGATTCGGCCATGTTGCTCCTGGTCTACCTAGTGGACCGAGCCTGGTAATGTTTCTGTGATGTTTTAGGGCGCCTCTAAACCAGAGCTGATGCTCCTGGTATGTTAGTGGAATTTCAATATCCTCAAAAGGAATATATTCCTCTGGTGGTTCATCTTCTTTGTAGAAGTGAAACACTCTTGTGACTGGATTTGTTTCTGGGAATACTATCCATGAATAGAATACCTCTGTCTGAAAGGATTCGTGTGCCTTTATCACGAAAACTGCTCTACCCCCTCTTGGTGGTAGGCCGTGTTTTATAAGTTTTAGAGTGATGGCTCTTCTTAAGTTTGGAGCGATGTCTATAACACCCTCCTCGGTTTCATTTAAACCTGTAAAGTTAAAAGCTGTTACGACTGGTTGAGCCGCAGCTACACCGTTCCCGGTGTCATTGTCCCCATGTATGGACATTTGTTTTTTGAAAAATGTAGAACAAGTTTCAAGGAAACAAAAGATAAGGTGCACAATATTTTGGAACACTGGATCCTTCAACGTTGAACAAACCAAATAGCTAATATATAGGGTTTTTTGTCCTATTTAGCTGTGGCGGATACTTAACCCTACACACTCCAGACGTCTTATGGAGTATGTGAGATGGGGTCTCTGAGAAAAAAGCATGACTGACTTACTCAGTATCTAGCATTAAATTAGTGCCTTACCAAACCGTTGGGCGCCATGTAGTGTAGTTCCTATTTCCCTAATAGGCTCTGCGCATTGGAATAATATACCCTATGGGCCTGATTCATAGAACTAACTTACGTCAAAAACGTAAACGTAAAGTTAGTACTTTTTAGGTATTCACAGAATGAACTTACTCATTTCGGTATTCACAGAAGTTAGCAGTCCTAAAGTTAGGACTACTAACTTCTGTGAATACCGAAATGAGTAAGTTCATTCTGTGAATATCTAAATGAGTAAGTGTATTCTGTGAATACCTAAAAAGTACTAACTTTACGTTTACGTTTACGTTTTTGACGTAAGTTAGTTCTGTGAATCAGGCCCTATAAGTTTGACATAGGACTGAGGTCAGTATGTCCCTAACGAGTATATTAAACTTAATTACTTTTGTGCCAGCTAACTCAGAGGCCACTAGAAACTCCTTGTAAATAAGAAGGGAGTAGTTTCTGGCAACCACATAAACATGACAACTTTGTTTCCCTTTAGAATCGGAACACTTCTCAGAATCGTGGAAACAATAGATAACAGTTTCACTCAGCTAATCGTGCATGCTTAGTTTCCTCAGAGTTACACAGAAAGAATAGACGGGTGTTTCAATAAAAAGGATTTATTGAACAGTCTTGTATCTCGTGTAAGAGATATGAGCTGTTATGATCACAAGACAATATGCAAGATATATAATGTACAGCATAAGCAGTAGAAATAAATAATACTGCGCTAGCATTATCTTTTAGCATATATTCACATACATAAATAACATGAGCTAAAAATGCGAGTACTCATACGATGCTTCTCTAAGCTAGTTCTACCCCAGTGTACCTAACCTAGTCTAGGTGTAGGGCAAGGTAAGAAGTAGGTGAAGTATTCTATAGTATGGTATACTAAGAGTATGTTATGCCAAGAGTCCCTCTAGGTTCTAGTCAGCTCCATACCTTGAGAATGAGAGAGGTGGGAATCTCCTGCCGGATCTCAAACTCTAATACCCCGCGAAGGGAGTCAGAACACTGGAAGCTGGATTCTCTGCGAGCAGGAATGACAGCGTCTTCTCAGTGCGTCAGGCCGGGATACGGGCTCCTCTGAAGTCGAGGTCTCCTCTAAATTCTTGGGCAAGGGAAGGTATATTTATACCTGGTAGGTGCCTTGGAATGTTAGCATTGACGTGAAGTCGGACAGAGGAAGACGTCAGGAATGAACCCTTAAGGTATAGCGGTTCATGCATAATAAATGAGTTCTTGGAGAAATCAATAATCCTGTGCTAGGGGAACTCCCAAGAGCTTAAGGGTCTGGTTTCTAAGAACTCGTTGTGACGTTAGGGTGGACGGATGTCGGTGACCATGCCTGTATTTGGACTGCATGGCTAATGCCTAAATAAGGACTGGGATTCTATGCCTATATAAGGGCAATGCGAATTGTGCCTATATAAGGACATGTTTCAGAAAAACCTATATATGGACACCTAAAGCGGAATACAACAGAGGGGTGCAAAAAGTGGGAAGGGGTGCAGAAAGAGGCACGAGGGGTGAAGAAAGAAGCATGGAAGCTGCAGAAAGAAACACAAGAAGTGCAGAAAGAAGGAACAGAGGTGCAGAAAGAGGCAAGAGGGGTGCAGAAAGAGGCAAAAGGGGTACAGAAAGAAGTGAGAGGTGCAGAAAGAAACAAAAGAAGTGCAGAAAGAAGGAACAGAGGTGCAGAGAGAGGCAAGAGGGGTGCAAAAGGAGGCAAAAGGGGTGCAGAAAGAAGGGAGAGGTGCAGAAAGAAACAAAAGAAATGCAGAAAGAAGGAACAGAGGTGTAGAAAGAGGCAAGGGGGGTGGAGAAAAAAACAAAAGAAGTGCAGAAAGAAGCAACAGAGGTGCAGAAGGAGGCAAGAGGAGTGCAAAAAGAGTGAATAGGGGTGCAGAAAGAGGCACAAGGGGTGCAGAAAGAAGCAAGAGAGATGCAGAAGGAAGAGAAATGCAGAAGGAAGCAACAGAGATGCAGAAAGGGGGAAGTGGAGTGGAGAAAGAGGGAAGAGGGGTGCAGAAAGACGCAAAAAGGTGCAGAAAGAAGCAAGAGCAGTACAGAAAGAAGCAACAGAGGTGCAGAAAGAGGCAAGAGGAGTGCAGAAAGAGGGATGAGGGGTGCAGAAAGAGGCACAAGGGGTGCAGAAAGAAGCAAGAGAGATGCTGAAGGAAGCAAGAGAAATGCATAAAGAAGCAACAGAGACGCATAAAGGGTGAAGTGGGGTGGAGAAAGAGGCAAGAGGGCTAGAGAAAGAAACAAGAGAGGTGCAGAAAGAAACAAAAGAAATGCAGAAAGAAGGAACAGAGGTGCAGAAAGAGGCAAGAGGGGTGCAGAAAGAGGGCAGAGGGGTGTGAAAGAGGCACGAGGGGTACAGAAAGAAGCAAGAGTGATGCAGAAAGAAGCAAGAGAGTTGCAGAAAGAAACAAAAGAAGTGCAGAAAGAAACAACAGAGGTGCACAAAGAGGCAAGAGGAGTGCAAAAAGAGGGAAGAGGGGTGCAGAAATTGGCACGAGGGGTGCAGAAAGAAACAAGAGAGATGCAGAAGGAAGCAAGAGAAATGCAGAAAGAAGCAACAGAGATGCAGAAAGGGTGAAGTGGGGTGGAGAAAGAGGGAAGAGGGGTGCAGAAAGACGCAAAGACGTGCAGAAAGAAGCAAGAGCAGTGCAGAAAGAAGCAACAGTGGTGTAGAAAGAGGCAAGAGGGGTGCAAAAAGAGGGAAGCGGGATACAGAAAAAGGCACAAGGGGTGCAGAAAGAAGCAAGAGATGTGCAGAAAGAAACAAAAGAAGAGCGGAAAGAAGGAACAGAGGTGCAGAAAGAGGCAACAGGGGTGAAGAAAGAGGGGTGGAGAAAGAGGCAAGGGGTGCAGAAAGAAGGCAATAGAGCTGCAGAAAGAAACAAAAGAAGTGCAGAAAGAAGTAACAGGTGCAGAAAGAGGCAAGAGGGGTGCAGAAAAAGGCAAAGGGGTGCAGAAAGAAGTGAGAGGTGCAGAAAGAAACAAAATAAGTACAGAAAGAGGGAACAGAGGTGCAGAAAGAGGCAAGAGGGGTACATAAATAAACAAAAGAAGTGCAGAAAGAAGCAACAGAGGTGCAGAAAGAGGCAAGAGGAGTGCAAAAAGAGGGAAGAGGGGTGCAGAAAGAGGCATGAGGGGTGCAGAAAGAAGCAAGAGAGATGCAGAAGGAAGCAAGAGAAATGCATAAAGAAGCAACAGAGATGCAGAAAGGGGGAAGTGGGATGGTGAAAGAGGGAAGAGGGGTGCAGAAAGATGCAAAGAGGTGCAGAAAGAAGCAAGAGCAGTGCAGAAAGAAGCAGCAGTGGTGTAGAATGAGGCAAGAGGGGTGCAAAAAGAGGGAATCGGGGTGCGGAAAGAAGGAACAGAGGTGCAGACAGAGGCAACAGGGGTGAAGAAAGAGGGAAGAGGGGTGGGAAAGGGGCACGGGGGAACCAAAAGAAGGCAATAGAGCTGCAGAAAGAAACAAAAGAAGTGCAGAAAGAAGTAACATAGGTGCAGAAAGAGGCAAGAGGGGTGCAGAAAAAGGCAAAAGGGGTGCAGAAAGAAGCGAGAGGTGCAGAAAGAAACAAAAGAAGTACAGAAAGAGGGAACAGAGGTGCAGAAAGAGGCAAGAGGGGTACAGAAATCAACAAAAGAAGTGCAGAAAAAAGCAACAGAGGTGCAGAAAGAGGCAAGAGGAGTGCAGAAAGAGGGATGAGGGGTTCAGAAAGAGCCACGAGGGGTGCAGAAAGAAGCAAGAGAGCTGGTGAAGGAAGCAAGAGAAATGCATAAAGAAGCAACAGAGACGCATAAAGGATGAAGTGGGGTGGAGAAAGAGGCAAGAGGGCTAGAGAAAGAAACAAGAGAGGTGCAGAAAGAAACAAAAGAAATGCAGAAAGAAGGAACAGAGGTGCAGAAAGAGGCAAGAGGGTTGCAGAAAGAGGGAAGAGGGGTGTGAAAGAGGCACGAGGGGTACAGAAAGAAGCAAGAGTGATGCAGAAAGAAGCAAGAGAGTTGCAGAAAGAAACAAAAGAAGTGCAGAAAGAAGGAACAGAGGTTCAGAAAGAGGGAACAGGGGTGAAGAAATTGGGAAGAGGGGTGGAGAAAGAGGCAAGGGGGTGCAGAAAGAAGCAAGAGAGCTGCAGAAAGAAACAACAAAAATGCAGAAAGAGGGAACGGAGGTGAAGAAAGAGGCAAGAAGGGTGTAGAAAGAGGCAAAAGGGGTGCAGAAAGAAGCAAGAGGTGAAGAAAGAAACAAAAGAAGTGCAGAAAGAAGGAACAGAGGTGCAGAAACATGCAAGAGAATGCAAAAGGAGGCAAAAGGGGTGCAGAAAGAAGGGAGAGGTGCAGAAAGAAACAAAAGAAATGCAGAAAGAAGGAACAGAGGTATAGAAAGAGGCAAGAGGGGTGCAGAAAGAAACAAAAGTAGTGCAGAAAGAAACAACAGAGGTGCACAAAGAGGCAAGAGGAGTGCAAAAAGAGGGAAGAGGTGTGCAGAAATTGGCATTAGGGGTGCAGGAAGAAGCAAGAGAGATGCAGAAGGAAGCAAGAGAAATGCAGAAAGAAGCAACAGAGATGCAGAAAGGGTGAAGTGGGGTGGAGAAAGAGGGAAGAGGGGTGCAGAAAGACGCAAAGACGTGCAGAAAGAAGCAAGAGCAGTGCAGAAAGAAGCAACAGTGGTGTAGAAAGAGGCAAGAGGGGTGCAAAAAGAAGGAAGCGGGATACAGAAAAAGGCACGAGGGGTGCAGAAAGAAGCAAGAGATGTGCAGAAAGAACCAAAGAGCTGAAAGAAGGAACAGAGGTGCAGAAAGAGGCAACAGGGGTGAAGAAAGAGGGAAGAGGGGTGGAGAAAGAGGCAAGGGTGTGCAGAAAAAAGGCAATAGAGCTGCAGAAAGCAACAAAAGAAGTGCAGAAAGAAGCAACAGAGGTGCAGAAGGAGGCAAGAGGAGTGCAAAAAGAGTGAAGAGGGGTGCAGAAAGAGGCACGAGGGGTGCAGAAAGAAGCAAGAGAGATGCAGAAGGAAGAGAAATGCAGAAGGAAGCAACAGAGATGCAGAAAGGGGGAAGTGGAGTGGAGAAAGAGGGAAGAGGGGTGCAGAAAGACGCAAAAAGGTGCAGAAAGAAGCAAGAGCAGTACAGAAAGAAGCAACAGAGGTGCAGAAAGAGGCAAGAGGAGTGCAGAAAGAGGGATGAGGGGTGCAGAAAGAGGCACAAGGGGTGCAGAAAGAAGCAAGAGAGATGCTGAAGGAAGCAAGAGAAATGCATAAAGAAGCAACAGAGACGCATAAAGGGTGAAGTGGGGTGGAGAAAGAGGCAAGAAGGCTAGAGAAAGAAACAAGAGAGGTGCAGAAAGAAACAAAAGAAATGCAGAAAGAAGGAACAGAGGTGCAGAAAGAGGCAAGAGGGTTGCAGAAAGAGGGCAGAGGGGTGTGAAAGAGGCACGAGGGGTACAGAAAGAAGCAAGAGTGATGCAGAAAGAAGCAAGAGAGTTGCAGAAAGAAACAAAAGAAGTGCAGAAAGAAACAACAGAGGTGCACAAAGAGGCAAGAGGAGTGCAAAAAGAGGGAAGAGGGGTGCAGAAATTGGCACGAGGGGTGCAGAAAGAAACAAGAGAGATGCAGAAGGAAGCAAGAGAAATGCAGAAAGAAGCAACAGAGATGCAGAAAGGGTGAAGTGGGGTGGAGAAAGAGGGAAGAGGGGTGCAGAAAGACGCAAAGACGTGCAGAAAGAAGCAAGAGCAGTGCAGAAAGAAGCAACAGTGGTGTAGAAAGAGGCAAGAGGGGTGCAAAAGAGGGAAGCGGGATACAGAAAAAGGCACAAGGGGTGCAGAAAGAAGCAAGAGATGTGCAGAAAGAAACAAAAGAAGAGCAGAAAGAAGGAACAGAGGTGCAGAAAGAGGCAACAGGGGTGAAGAAAGAGGGAAGAGGGGTGGAGAAAGAGGCAAGGGGTGCAGAAAGAAGGCAATAGAGCTGCAGAAAGAAACAAAAGAAGTGCAGAAAGAAGTAACAGGTGCAGAAAGAGGCAAGAGGGGTGCAGAAAAAGGCAAAAGGGGTGCAGAAAGAAGTGAGAGGTGCAGAAAGAAACAAAATAAGTACAGAAAGAGGGAACAGAGGTGCAGAAAGAGGCAAGAGGGGTACATAAATAAACAAAAGAAGTGCAGAAAGAAGCAACAGAGGTGCAGAAAGAGGCAAGAGGAGTGCAAAAAGAGGGAAGAGGGGTGAAGAAAGAGGCATGAGGGGTGCAGAAAGAAGCAAGAGAGATGCAGAAGGAAGCAAGAGAAATGCATAAAGAAGCAACAGAGATGCAGAAAGGGGGAAGTGGGATAGTGAAAGAGGGAAGAGGGGTGCAGAAAGATGCAAAGAGGTGCAGAAAGAAGCAAGAGCAGTGCAGAAAGAAGCAGCAGTGGTGTAGAATGAGGCAAGAGGGGTGCAAAAAGAGGGAATCGGGGTGCAGAAAGAAGGAACAGAGGTGCAGACAGAGGCAACAGGGGTGAAGAAAGAAGGAAGAGGGGTGGGAAAGGGGCACAGGGGAACCGAAAGAAGGCAATAGAGCTGCAGAAAGAAACAAAAGAAGTGCAGAAAGAAGTAACATAGGTGCAGAAAGAGGCAAGAGGGGTGCAGAAAAAGGCAAAAGGGGTGCAGAAAGAAGCGAGAGGTGCAGAAAGAAACAAAAGAAGTACAGAAAGAGGGAACAGAGGTGCAGAAAGAGGCAAGAGGGGTACAGAAATCAACAAAAGAAGTGCAGAAAAAAGCAACAGAGGTGCAGAAAGAGGCAAGAGGAGTGCAGAAAGAGGGATGAGGGGTTCAGAAAGAGGCACGAGGGGTGCAGAAAGAAGCAAGAGAGCTGCTGAAGGAAGCAAGAGAAATGCATAAAGAAGCAACAGAGACGCATAAAGGATGAAGTGGGGTGGAGAAAGAGGCAAGAGGGCTAGAGAAAGAAACAAGAGAGGTGCAGAAAGAAACAAAAGAAATGCAGAAAAAAGGAACAGAGGTGCAGAAAGAGGCAAGAGGGGTGCAGAAAGAGGGAAGAGGGGTGTGAAAGAGGCACGAGGGGTACAGAAAGAAGCAAGAGTGATGCAGAAAGAAGCAAGAGAGTTGCAGAAAGAAACAAAAGAAGTGCAGAAAGAAGGAACAGAGGTTCAGAAAGAGGGAACAGGGGTGAAGAAATTGGGAAGAGGGGTGGAGAAAGAGGCAAGGGGGTGCAGAAAGAAGCAAGAGAGCTGCAGAAAGAAACAAAAGAAGTGCAGAAAGAAGGAACGGAGGTGCTGAAAGAGGCAAGAGGGGTGCAGATAGAGTGAAAAGGGGTGCAGAAAGAAACAAAAGAACTACAGAAAGAGGGAACAGAGGTGCCGAATGAGGCAAGAGTGGTGCAGAAAGAAACAAAAGAAGTGCAGAAAGAAGCAACAGAGGTGCAGAAAGATGCAAGAGGAGTGCAGAAAGAGGCACGAGGGGTGCAGAAAGAAGCAATAGAGATGCAGAAGGAACTAAGAGAATTGCAGAAAGAAGGAACAGAGGTACAGAAAGAGGCAAGAGGGGTGCAGAAAGATGGAAGAGGTGTGTGAAAGAGGGACACCGGGTATAGAAAGAAGCAAGAGGGATGCAGACAGAAGCAAGAGAGTTGCAGAAAGAAACAAAAGAAGTGCAGAAAGAAGGAACAGAGGTGCAGAAAGTGGCAAGAGGGGTGGAGACAGAAGGAAGAGGGGTGCAGAAAGAGGCACAAGGGTTGCAGAAAGAAGGGACAGAGGTGCTGAAAGAAGCAAGAGAAGTGCAGAAAGAAGCAACAGGTGCAGAAAGAGGGATGAGGGGTGGAGAAAGAGGCAAGAAAAGTACAGTAAGAAGCAACAGAGATGCAAAAAGGGGGAACAGTGGTGGAGAAAGTGGAAAGAGGGGTGCAGAAAGAAGCAAGAGAGGTGCAGAAAGAAACAAAAGAAGAGCAGAAAGAAGGAACAGAAGTACAGAAAGAGGCAAGAGGGGTTCAGAAAAAAGGAAGAGGGGTGCAGAAAGAAGCACGAGTGGTGAAGAAAGAAGCAAAGAGGTGCAGAAAGAAGCAAGAGTAGTGCAGAAAGAAGCAACAGAGTTAGAGAGAGAGGCAAGAGGGGTGCAGAAAGAAGCAAGAGGGGTGTAGAGAGAAGCAAGAGAGCTGCAGGAAAAAACAACAAAAATGCAGAAAGGAACAGAGGTGCAGAAAGAGGCAACAAGGGTGAAGAAAGAAGCAAGAGAGCTGCAGAAAGAAACAACAAAAATGCAGAAAGAAGGAAAAGAGGTGCAGAAAGAGGCAAGAGGGGTGCAAAAGGAGGCAAAAGGGGTGCAGAAAGAAGCGAGAGGTGCAGAAAGAAACAAAAGAAGTGCAGAAAGAAGGAACAGACGTGTAGAAACAGGCAAGAGGGGTGCAGAAAGAAACAAAATAAGTGCAGAAAGAAGCAACAGAGGTTCAGAAAGAGGCAAGAGTAGTGCAGAACGAGGGAAGAGGGGTACAGAAAGAGGCATGAGGGGTGCAGAAAGATGCAAAGAGGTGCAGAGAGAAGCAAGAGCAGTGCAGAAAGAAGCAACAAAGGTGTAGAAAGAGGCAAGAGGGGTGCAAAAAGAGGGAAGAGGGGTGGAGAAAGAGGCAAGGGGGTGCGGAAAGAAGCAAGAGGTACAGAAAGAAACAAAAGAAGTACAGAAAGAGGGAACAGAGGTGCAGAAAGAGGCAAGAGGGGTGCAGAAACAGGCAAAAGGGGTGCAGAAAGAAGTGAGAGGTGCAGAAAGAAACAAAAGAAGTACAGAAAGAGGGAACAGAGGTGCAGAAAGAGGCAAGAGGGGTGCAGAAAGAAACAAAAGAATTGCAGAAAAAAGCAACAGAGGTGCAGAAAGAGGCAAGAGGAGCGCAGAAAGAGGGATGAGGGGTGCAGAAAGGGCATGAGGGGTGCATAAAGAAGCAAAAGAGATGCAGAAGGAAGCAAGAGAAATGCATAAAGAAGCAACAGAGATGCAGAAAGGGGGAAGTGGGGTGGAGAAAGAGGCAAGAGGGATACAGAAAGAGGGAAGAGGGGTGTGAAAGATGCACGAGGATACAGAAAGAAGCAAGAGGGGTGCAGAAAGAAGCAAGAGTGTTGCAGAAAGAAACAAAAGAAGTGCAGAAAGAAGGAACAGAGGTGCAGAAAGAGTCAAGAGGGGTGCAGAAAGAGGGAAGAGGGGTGGAGAAAGAGGCACAATGGTTGCAGAAAGAAAGGAAAGAGGTACAGAAAGAAACAAGAGAAGTACAGAAAGAAGCAACAGAGGTGCAGAAAGAGGGATGAGGGGTGGAGAAAAAGGCAAGAGAAGTGCAGAAAGAAGCAACAGAGATGCAAAAATGTGGAACAGGGGTGGAGAAAGTGGCAAGAGTGGTGCAGAAAGAAGCAAGATAGGTGCAGAAAGAAGCAAAATAAGAGCCGAAAGAAGGAGCAGAGGTGCAGAAAGAGGCAGAGGAGTGCAAAAAGAGGGAAGAGGGGTGCAGAAAGAGGCACGAGGGATGCAGAAAGAAGCAAGAGAGATGCAGAAGGAAGCAAGAGAAATGCATAAAGAAGCAACAGAGATGCTGAAAGGGGAAGTGGGGTGGAGAAAGAGGCAAGAGGGATACAGAAAGAAACAAGAGAGGTGCAGAAAGAAACAAAAGAAATGCAGAAAGAAGGAACAGTGGTGCAGAAAGAGGCAAGAGGGGTGCAGAAAGAGGGAAGAGGGGTGTGAAAGAGGCATGAGGGGCGCAGAAAGAAGCAAGGGGCGTGCAGAAAGAAGCAAGATAGTTGCAGAAAGAAACAAAAGAAGTGCAGAAAGAAGGAACAGAGGTGCAGAAACAGGTAAGAGGGGTGCAGAAAGACGGAAGAGGGGTGCAGAATGAGGCACAAGGTTTGCAGAAAGAAGGGACAGAGGTGCTGAAAGAAGCAAGAGAAGTGCAGAAAGAAGCAATAGAGGTGCAGAAAGAGGGATGAGGGGTGGAGAAAGAGGCAAAATAAATGCAGAAAGAAGCAACAGAGATGCAAAAAGGGGGAACAGGGGTTGAGAAAGTGGCAAGAGGGGTGCAGAAAGAAGCAAGAAAGGTGCAGAAAGAAGGAACAGAGGTGCAGAAAGAGGCAAGAGGGGTGCAGAAAGAGGGAAGAGGGGTGCAGAAAGAAGCATGAGTGGTGCAGAAAGGCGCAAAGAGGTGCTGAAAGAAGCAAGAGCAGTGCAGAAAGAAGCAACGGAAGTGCAGAAAGAGGCAAGAGGGGTGCAGAAAGAGGGAAGAGGGGAGCAGAAAGAGGCACGAGGGGTGCAGAAAGAAGCAAGAGATGTGCAGAAAGAAACAAAAGAAGTGCAGAAAGAAAGAACAGAGGTGCAGAAAGAGGCAACAGGGGTAAAGAAAGAGGGAAGAGGGATGGAGAAAGAGGAAAGGGGGTTCAGAAAGAAGCAAGAGAGCTGCAGAAAGAAACACAAGAAGTGCAGAAAGAAGGAACAGAGGTGCAGAAAGAGGCAAGAGGGGTGCAGAAAGAGGCAAAAGGGGTGCAGAAAGATGCAAGAGGTACAGAAAGAAACAAAAGAAGTGCAGAAAGAGGGATCAGAGGTACAGAAAGAGGCAAGAGAGGTGCAGAAAGAAACCAAAGAAGTGCAAAAAGCTGCAACAGAGGTTCAGAAAGAGGCAAGAGGAGTGCAGAAAGAGGGATGAGGGGTGCAGAAAGAGGCACGAGGGGTGCAGAATGAAGCAAGAGAAATGCAGAAATAAGCAACAGAGATGCAGAAAGGGGGAAGTGGGGTGGAGAAAGAGGCAAGAGGGATACAGAATGAAACAAGAGAGGTGCAGAAAGAAACAAAAGAAGTGCAGAAAGAAGGAACAGAGGTGCAGTAAGAGGCAAGAGGGGTGCAGAAAGAGGGAAGAGGGGTGTGAAAGAGGCACGAGGAGTGCAGAAAGAAGCAAGGGGCGTGCAGAAAGAAGCAAGAGAGTTGCAGAAAGAAACAAAAGAAGTGCAGAAAGAAGGAACAGAGGTGCAGTAAGAGGCAAGAGGGGTGCAGAAAGAGGGAAGAGGGGTGTGAAAGAGGCACAAGGTTTGCAGAAAGAAGGGACAGAGGTGCTGAAAGAAGCAAGAGAAGTGCAGAAAGAAGCAACAGAGGTGCAGAAAGAGGGATGAGGGGTGAAGAAAGAGGCAAAATAAATGCAGAAAGAAGCAACAGAGATGCAAAAAGGGGGAACAGGGGTTGAGAAAGTGCCAAGAGGGGTGCAGAAAGAAGCAAGAAAGGTACAGAAAGAAGCAAGAGATTTGTAGAAAGAAGCAAGAGGAGTGCAGAAAGAAGCAAAAGAGGTGCAGAAAGATGCAAGAGTGGTGCAAAAAGGGGAAGAGGGGTGCAGAAAGAAGCAAGAGACATGCAGAAAGAAACAAAAGAAGTGCAGAAAGAAGGAACAGAGGTGCAGAAAGGGGCAGCAGGGGTGCAGAAAGAGGGAAGAGGGGTGGAGAAAGAGGCAAGGTGGTGCAGAAAGAAGCATGAGAGCTGCAGAAAGAAACAAATGAAGTGCAGAAAGAAGGAACAGAGGTGCAGAAAGAGGCAAGAGGGGTGCAGAAAGAGGCAGAAGGGGTGCAGAAAGAAGCAAGAGGTGCGGAAAGAAACAAAAGTACAGAAAGAAGGAACAGAGGTACAGAAAGAGGCAAGAGGGGTGCACAAAGAGGGAAGAGGGGGGTGAAAGGAGCACAAGGAGTACAGAAAGAAGCAAGAGGAGTGCAGAAAGAAGCAACAGGGGTGCAGAAAGAGGAAAGAGGGGTGGAAAAAGAGTGAAGAGGGGTGCAGAAAAAGGCACGTGGGGTGTAGAAAGAGCAAGAAATTTGCAGAAAGAAACAAAAGAAGTGCAGACAGAAAGAACAGAGGTGCAGAAAGAGGCAATATTGGTGCAGAAAGAGGGTGGATGGGTTGAGAATGAGGCAAGGGGGTGCAGAAAGAAGCAAGAGAGCTGCAGAAACAAACAGAAGAAGTGCAGAAAGAAGGAATAGAGGTGCAGAAAGAGGCAAGATGGGTGCAGAAAGAGGGAAGAGGGGTGCAGAAAGAGGCAAAAGGGGTGCAGAAAGAAGTGTGAGGTACAGAAAGAAACAAAAGAAGTGCAGAAAGAAGGAACAGAGGTGCAGAAAGAGGCAACAGGGGTGCGGGAAGAGGGGTGTGAAAGAGGCATGAGGGCTGCAGAAAGAAGCAAGAGCGGTGCAGAAAGAAGCAACAGATGTGCAGAAAAAGGGAAGAGAGGTGGATAAAGAGACAAGAGAAGTGCAGAAAGAAGCAACAGAGATGCAGAAAGGGGAAAGAGGCAGGTGGGGTGCAGAAAGAGTGAAGAGGGGTGCAGAAAGAGGCGAGAGAGGTGCAGAAAGAGGCAAGAGGGGTGCTGAAAGAGGAAAAAGAGGTGCAGAAAGTAGAAGAAATTTGCAGAAAGAGGCAAGGGAAGTGCAGAAAAGGAAGAAAGGTACAGAAAGAAGCAACAGAAATGCAGAAAGATGCAAGAGAGGCGCAGAAAGATGCAAGAGTGGCTTGCACAACATTAGTACCAATTTAACACCCACATTTAGCAATGAGTAACAGGGGACCATTCTAGGTTTGCAAAGGACCTTCCACCACGCTGTAACACTTGTCGCTGCATTTTTGGTAACGTTTGAGCCGTTTGAGCTAGAAACAAGGCTTTCTTTGTTCATATCTGCAGATTAGGCAGCAGATGATGGATTATGTGGCTAATGCGGAAAATGTATAATTGTGCAAAAGTCGGTGCAGCCAAACAGTCTCATAATTCCAGTGGCCCTGCTCATACCTCTGACTAGGTCCAGAAGTGCTCCTCAGTGATTCCTTCTTTTTTTTGTCTCATTGAGTTCATAGTTTAGCTTCTATGGAAACAAGGAAGACTAAACCTGAGGTTCCCACTCCACAACACAGACTACCATACCACATAATTACTCTCCATAACACATAATCCCACTCTACATAATTCCTATACACTAAATACCACATACTTTCTATCCACATAATTTCACTGCACAACATACCACATAATTCCACTACACACAACGTACATCCACTCCACTCCAAAAAACATTAGTAAAAAACTTTTACATTTATAACGCCAATTGCTCTAACTCTTGCAAATGCGAGACCTATTACATTACAAATGCTTCTTCAACTGGTAGTCGCTTTTGCAGAGTGGTGGAGAAAGGGGGCTGGGGCTCCAACCAGTGCTCAGGAATTCCACTGCGTAGGACTTACAGGAGGTACCAGGAGGGCTTCTTGGCCCCCAAAGTCACTAAGGAGTAAAGTGGACTTCATCCCCCAACCCGTAGTGTGCCAGAAGGTGTGTTTGCAGAGTGGTGGAGAAAGGGGGGCGTGGCATCTGAAGACCTCTTAGCAATCCCACTGTGTGGGACTTACTGGTAACAGGAGGGGTAGTTGGCTACCCCTCCTATTACCTCCAGTAAGTCCCACACAGCAGCATTGGTAAGTACTCATAGCAGGCCACGCCCCCTTTGACCACCAGTCTGCAAACGCACTCCCTGGCGCGCTCTTCGATGGGGATTAAAGTCCCCTTCGCTGCTGGGGGTCCTTAGGTGCCAACTAGCCTACCTGATACCTCCAGTAAGCCCCAGATAGTGGGATTGCTGAGAGGTGGACACAGGCCATGCCCCCTTTTTCGAACACTCTGCAAACACACCTCCTGGCGCACTCTTGGTTAGGGGATGAAGTCCCCTTGCCTCATGAGGATCCCTGGGGGTCAACTAGCCCTCCTGTTATCTCTAGTAAGCCCCACACAGCTGGATTGCTGAGAGTGGTCCGAGGCCACACCCCCTTTTTCCACCACTCTGCAAATGCGCCTCCTGGCACACTGCTGATCGGAGGGATGAAGTCCACTTTAGTCCTGACATCCTCAGGACACAGAGGACCTCATCGCACCACCAGCAGTGCCCCAAGAGGTGTTTGCAGAGTGGTGTAAAAAGGGGAGTGGCCTCGGACCACCTCTCAGCAATCCCACTCTCTGGGGCTTACTGGAGGTACCTGGTGGGCTAGTTGGCCCCCAGGGACCATCAGGATTCAAGGGGACTTAATCCCCTAACTTAGAACGCGTCAGGAGGCGCGTTTGCAGAGTGGTGCAGGGAGGGGACTGGGCCTCCGGTGAGATGCCTGCTTTTCTTTTTTTTTGTTAGAAGGGGGGCTGTGTGGCCCCCCTTTGCTTAATATTTTTGGGGCCCTGGGACCCCATCCCCCAGGGCCTGAGCCATTTTTTATTTTTATTCTTTTTAACAACGGGAAGGGGGCCGCATGGCCCCCCTCCTTAGGGTGATTTTGGCCCCGGGGACGCCGTCCCCGGGGCATGGCCACTTCTTTTTTTTATTCATTTTAAAGGAGGGGGGCCGCACTGCCCCCCTCCTGAGGCCATTTTTGGCCCCGGGGACCCCATCCCCCGGGGCTTTGCCTCTATAACTTTTTTTATATTTAATTATGGGAGGGGGGCCTCCCTTGGCCACTTTTGGCCCCAGGGCCTGGCCACACATTGGGGACCATGGGGGGAGCCCCAATGCCCCCGGCTCCCAGCCGGAACCCCGCCTCCTGCAGTAGCTGGCATTCCTTTTGGACAAGGGGAGCTGCAAACATGCAGCTCCCTTTGTCCAAAATCAATTCTGCTTCGCTTCATTGAAGCTCCCGCCCTGTCATTGCAAATTGTAATTACCTGTGAGTGGGCACCCCGGGACATTGCTGGAGCCGGCCCTGGGGGCTGGCGGTCCCCAGGGCCATGGAGGGCTCCAGGAGGGGGGCCGCACGGCCCCCCTCCCAAAATGTATGTAGCCCCGGGGAGGTGGTGGTCCACCAGGCAGGCCTGGCCGCAACGGACCCCTGCATTAACATAATTAGTGTCCCGGGGAGGTGGTGGTCCCCGGGGCAGTGTGGGGGGGTTTGAGCTCCCCCACACTTACTTTTTATAATAACCCCGGGGAGGTGGCAGTCCCCGGGGCTTGGGGGGGCCTGCGAGGCCCCCCGCTTGTAATTTAGGAAAGCCCTGGATAGGTGGCAGTCCCCAGGGGTGCTGCATGCCCCCTCACATAATTTATGAAAACCCCGGGGAGGTGGCGGTCCTCAGGGCTGCGGGGGCCCATGTGGCCCCCGCATATATTTGCATATTGCCCCCGGGACCTGGCCCACCCGTGGGCTTATTATAACGAAGCGCGGGACACTGCGCTTCGTTTTGTTTTTCGGTGGGATTCGCAAATCCCGCTGAATTTATTTTTCACAAAAATGCTTTTTTGGGCCCTGGGGGTCCCTGACCAGGCCTAGGGGGTCAGGGTGTTTCTACCCTGCCCCCATTTCATGTTTTTAAATGTTTTTTTATCTTTTTTCTTGTGACTCGGTTCTACCAAGTCACAAGATGGCTGCCAACACTACTTGGTTTTAAGTGTTGGCAGCCAATTAGAATCAAGCTTGTGCTCGGGAGGGTTCACGGTTCCACCGCGGTCACCAGATATCAATATTTTTTTACTTTTCAATTTCTCAGAAACTACTGAACGGATTTACACCATTTAAAAACAAGAACGCTTTCTGAACCAAGAGCTACCTTCTTGCCAAATTTGGTGTAATTCCGTTCAGCAGTTCGGGCTGTAGCTTTGTCTAAAGTTTCCTATGGGAAATTGATTTTCCGACCCCTATTTTTTGAATTTCTCAGGAACTACTGAACGGATTTACACCATTTAACAAAAAGGACTCTTTCTGAACCAAGGGCTACCGTTTTGCCAAATTTGGTGTAATTTCGTTCAGCAGTTCGGGCTGTAGCCATGTCTAAAGTTTCCTATGGAAATTAACATTACGTCCTTTTTTTTAAATGGTGTAAATCTGTTCAGTAGTTGGTGAGAAATTCAAAAAATAAAAGTTTCGATATCTATGGCCGCGGTGGATTCGCGAACCCTCCCGACCACGAGCTTCACTGTGATTGGCTGCCAACACTCCAAACCAGGAAGTGTTGGCAGCCATCTTGTGACTCGGTAGAACCGAGTCACAAGAAAACAGTAAAACAAAGGTGAAAAAAAAAGGGGGCAGGGTAGAAACACCCTGACCCCCCAGGCCTGCTCAGGGGGGTCCCACAAGGACCCCCAGGGCCCAAAAAAGATTTTTTTTTTTTTAAATTTGGCAAAATTTGTGATGGGGTCGCGAATCCCGCCGAAATTTTTTTAAAAAATGAAGCGCGGACTCCTGCGCTTCATTTAATTGAGGCCCCCGGGTGGGCCAGGTCCCGGGGGCATTGCCAAAAAATATATGCGGGGGCCCGCGGGGACCCCCGCAGCCCCAGGGACCGCCACCCCCAGGGCTTGTTTTAAATAATGTGCTGGAGGGCGCTCGGCCCTCCCGCAGCCCCGGGGACCACCACCCCCCGGGGCTTGCTTTAAATAATGTGCGGGAGGGCACTCGGCCCTCCCACAGCCCCGGGGACCGCCACGCCCCAGGGCTTGCTTTAAATAATGTGCGGGACGGCACTCGGCCCTCCCGCAGCCCCTGGGACCGCCAGCCCCCGGGGCTTTTCTTAATTATTCGCGGGGGCACACAGCCCCCCCGCTGCCCCGGGGACCGCCACCCCCGGGGCTTTTAAAAAAAATAAAAATAAACCTGTGTGGGGGGCTTGAGCCCCCCCACACACCCCGGGGACCGCCATCTCCCCGGGGCACTAATTATGTAAATTCGGGGGTCTGTTACAGACCCCCGAGCCCCAGGGACCACCACCTCCCCGGGGCTTTAAATAGTAGGGAGGGGGGCCGCGCGGCCCCCCTCCTGGAGCCATCCATGGCCCTGGGGACTGCCACCCCCCAGGGCCAGGTCCTGCAGTGTCTCAGGGTGCCCACCCCCGGGACATTGCTGTTTGCTATAACAGGGCGGGAGCCGTGTCATAGCAAACTTGCTTTGGATTTTGGAAGAGAGCTCTCTCTTCCAAAATCCAAAACAGATTGCTTTTCCACATGGGGAGCTGCATGTCAGCAGCTTCCCGTGTGGAAAAGCAATGCCGGCTCCCGCAGGAGGTGCGGAGCCGGCGGGACCGTGGGGGCATTGAGGCTCCCCCCACAGTCCCCAACGGATAGGGCTGGCCCCGGGGGATGGGGTCCCTGGGGCTAGAAGTGGCCCGGGAGGGGGGCCACGTGGGCCCCCCTCCCCCAAAAAAAAGAATAAAGGCTGGCCCCGGGGGATGGGGTCCCCGGGGCCAATAGAGGCCTCAGGAGGGGGGCCTCAGAGCCCCCCTCCTTAAAAAAATACATATATGTGGCCATGCCCTGGGGGATGGGGTCCCCGGGGCCGGAATTGGCCACGGGAGGGGGGCCCACGCAGCCCCCTTCCCGGTTAGATTTTTTTTTTTTTTTTTTTTAAAGGTGTCAGGCCCTGGGGGATGGAGTCCCCAGGGCCCAAAAAAAGAAGGGGGGCCACCCAGCCCCCTTATAATTTTTTTTTTTTTTTTTTAAAGACCGGCATTGTGCCAGAAGCCCCGCCCCCTCCCAGCAACAGTCTGCAAACGTGCCCTGTGGCGCGTTTTAATATCGCGTTTTAAGATGGGGAATTATTTCCCCTTCAATATTGGGGGTCCCTGGGGGCCAACTAGCCCACCAGGTACCTCCAGTATGCGCCACAGGGCTGCCTTGCAGAGAGGTGGTACGAGGCCACGCCCCTTTTTACACCTCTCTGCAACGCAGCTCTGTGGCGCTTACTGGAGGTACCTGGTGGGCTAGTTGGACCCCAGGGACCCTCAGGACTCAAGGGGATTTAATCCCCCAATTTACAATGCACCAGGGGGCGCGTTTTCACAGTGGTGCAGGGAGGGGGCGTGGCCTGATTTGACAAGTGTGCAAACACGCCCTGTGGCACGTTTTAAGCCCACCAGGTACCTCCAGTAAGCGCCAGGGAGCTGCGTTGCAGAGTGGTGGTCCAAGGCCACGCCCCCTTTTTATACCACTCTGCAACACAGCTCTGTGGTGCTTACTGGAGGTAGCTGGTGGCCTAGTTGGCCCTCAGGGACCCTTAGGATTCAAGGAGACTTAATCACCCAACTTAAAACGCGCCACAGGGCGCGTTTGCACACTTGTCACATCAGGCCCCGCCCCCTCCCTGCACCACAGTGCAAATGCGCCCTGTGGCGCGTTTTAAGTTGGGGGATTAATTCCCCTTCAATCCTGAGGGTCCCTGGGGGCCAACTAGTCCACCAGGTACCTCTTGTAAATGCCACAGGGCTGCGTTGCAGAGAGGTTCTCCGAGGCCATGCCCCTTTTTACACCACTCTGCAAACGCGGCTTCTGGTGCACTGCTGGTGGGGCGATGAGGTCCTCTTGTGTCCTGAGGACCTCATGACACAAGTGGACTTCATCCTCTGAGCAGCAGTGCACCAGAAGCCGTGTTTGCAGCGTGGTGTAAAAAGGAGCGTGGCCTCAGAACACCTCTCTGAAACACAGGTATGTGGCGCTTACTGGATGTACCTGGTGGGCTACTTGGCCACCAGGGACCTTCAGGATTCAAGGGGACTTAATAGGGATGTCATAGTTAGAAATTAGCATTTAAAAAACCTTTGAAATTCACTGAAATCACAAATGTCATTTGAGATGTCATCAGTGATGTCATCAGTGATGTCACTGACCATGTCATGAATGATGTAATATGTGACATCATGAGCAGTGCATTGCAGGTGCGCGAGTTATAGTTAGCTCAACTAACTATAACGGTGGAATTTCTACGGTTTTGTAAGAGTAAAATGTCCAGCTAACTATAACGTCCCTGAAAACTATGGTTTTTTCAGTGAATGTCTAAGGTTTTTTTAAATGCTAATTTCTAACTATAACGTACCTGAAACCTATGGTTTTTTCAGTGAATATATATGTATATATATATATATATATATATATATATATATAACTTTATAACTTTTAATATTGGTATTTATTTGTTTTTAATTGCTGTTCTTATTTTTTGCTATGTTTTATTGTATATTGTTTTATGTTTATTTTTTGGAATATTGGTGTAAAATGTAAATATGTATTGTAAGTTATGTTTATTTGATTTTTATGACTATTTATGACATGGGAAAATAATGTATTGTCTTGTAGAAATACTATTTGTTACCCCGGTAGTGTCAACACCTTCCCTAAAAAGGTTTAAATTGTAGTGTGAATAGGAATCCTAACCCCTGTCTAAACATTTTAATATATTTTACATACATTTTTAAACACTTTTTAATATGTTTTTGTAACATTTCTACTGTTTTCTATAGGAACTAAGGGGCCGATTTGGATGGCGGTTGGATAAGTGTCCGACTGCCATCTTTGCAGGAACGGGACCAACTGACAGGTAGTCGGTGGTCCCACCCACCAAATTAGGATCCAACCTCTGTGTCAGAAACCATGCCTCTTTGCATTGAGGCTTGTCCTGCGGTCCGGCACAAGCCCCAATGCAAGGAGGCATGTTTGAAAACAACCCTGCACCCTGTGTGCCTGCCACACGATGCAGGGATGTTTAGGTGGGGCACCACAGATGTCCCCCAGGGCCCATATCAGAGGGCCATGGGGGACAGGGGCCCTGCTAGGGGGCCCAAAAAAACCTTTCCACCCCCCTTTTCACTTCGGATGAACCACCGTGAAATGGCTGGCCGAAAGGTGTATTGTAATCCCCACAGCGGTGCCTGAGAAGGCACCGCCCCCACTGTGGGGAATGCAATCTGACCGATGGGCTCCTTGCATTTTTTTTACATTCATTCAGCGGTTGTTTTTTCTAGCACAACCTGTATTTTGTACTCTAATCATGGCATTTTGAGGTGAATTTAATTTGTGTTGCTCACTGTTTCCTGTAGCTGTTCAACACACAACGTAAAACATTTTTAAAAAAGTTGTATTTAGGGTTTTGCGGGTAGGGAGGATATAGGTACGTCTTGTTCGTGTGGGTTATGGTGTTAGTTTTATTAGGTAAGGGTGTTTAGTCATACTTTGTGTTGCATTGCTATGTAGTAGAATGCGGTAGGCCTAACTATACTTTGATAGTAGTAGCATGCTATTGTACATATAGTTATGTGTTGTACTATGTTTCTAGCTGTAATGTTATCTTTGTATTTTATTTGGAATGTATGTATTGTGAGGGTGGGTATATTATGTTTTTTTTAAAGGTTAGGAAGTTCGAGTGCAACCTTTGCAGCTATTTTGTATGCATTTTTTAAAAAGAAATTAATTTTGTTTAATTTAAACCAATATTGTTTTTTAATTTTGATTTGCTGGATTTGTTGGAGCTCTTTTTACATAAAATCTTTCACGTGTTTTATGATTTCCAATGACTGTGGATTACTTCAGTTGATTTAGTTTGGACATTTCATTTTTGTATTTGGATTGGACTTTTGGGAGGTGGAGATGGATCAATAACGTCAGCCACGTAACTGTAAATATATATTTTTGGGGGAATGTTAAATTTTAATAAGTATATATATTTTGCTTTTACTGCAATGGAGAAGTTTGTTTTGTATGTGTGTGTTTTAATTTGTGAGCTGCTTTGCATATATTTTTATATTGCATCTTTTGGGGTTTTCTATGACTGTTTTGATGACATTTTAAAATAAGCTCTTTTTATTTATCAGTCTTATTTTGTACTTTATGAGTATATTTTGTTATAGACTGATTTATAAAATAATTATTCTAATGTCTATTTAAAATTGTTTATATTATAGTGGTGTTAGGTTTTGTTTTATTTCAATTGTGAGTATATTGGTAGGTAGGTGGGTTATAATAGTCATATCTAAGTAGACTACTCCTTTGCTAGTTACAAAAAGTCTGACTTAGAATTGTATCATTTTGCACATTTTCCTAGTTTGTTTAGTTATTTTAGGTTTGATTTTTTTACTGACTGTTCTATCCTTAGTTGTTAGAAGCTTTGTTACTTTTGGAGGGCCACTATGAATGAGTGTTAGTTTGCTTCTTCCTAGTGTGGCTTGGCAGGTGATGTGCCATCCTTCCACTGTGTTGTTAGTTTTGGCTTGTTGAAGTATGGTGATGTTAGACATTCCGCCATGGTATTTGGAATTTGGTGCAGTGTCCGTGTCCAGAGTTGTGCTCATCCAAGTGTCATTGAAATAGTAAGTTAGTGGACTTAATTTGTGTTCATATTGTTGGTAAAAATGGGATTTCTATTAGCATGTTGCTGTGGTTAGTTCTTACAGGTGAATATGCTAGTGCTATTAGTTTTTTATAATTTCTAACACAAATTGGCTGTTTGTGGGATATTCTACACATAGGGGCCGATTCCGATCTCGGTCGGAGGCGCACCCAATACCATTCGGTCGGGAAAAAAGCCATGCGAAAGCCTGTTTCCCGACCGATCCGTACAGCACACCGAACGAGCAAGTACGATGCGCACAACAGCAAAGAATCCGGCCGAGCCGTTCTCACCCAAACCAGGTCCTGTTCTCCGACCGAGGCAAATCCGGAAACGCCGAATCGAGTCGCACGGAAGGAAAAATGCAGCCCCGTCCGGCCGGACAAGTACGATGCGCCTTCCGTACGCACCGAACCCGTCGCTACGCACGGCACGTCAAAGCATCCGGGAGAGGCGCACATAAGCTCCGATTCGCGCCACAACACGATCCACGGCTCCGAGACGAACACGGCAGCGACGAGGACGACGCGAAGCAACGAGGACGAGGCGAAGCGACGAGGACGAGGCGAACCGACGAGGACGAGGCGAAGCGACGAGGACGACGCGAAGCAACGAGAAGGACGAACGACACGAACCAACCATGAATCCCTTCGTCCCGATCATACCAATATTCTACATTTACTACCGGAACAGGCACGGACGCGTACGGCGCAGAAGGTAAGCCAGACACCAACCACGAAACACATACAACACGTACACGACACATCACACACACACACAGGGATGCAGAATATACTTACACCAGCAACAGCAGCACCATAGGGGCGGGATGCCCATCACCAATGCCACATATGCACACAGGGGCCTGAATGCGCACCACCACCCCTACCCAGGGGTGGCATGATGCCTACCACCACTACCACCCTCACCCAGGGTGGGCAGGATGCCTACCACTACTACCACCCTTACCCAGGGGGCAGGATGCCTACCACTACTACCACCCTCACCCAGGGGGGCTGGATGCCTACCACTACTACCACCCTTAGCCAGGGGGCAGGATGCCTACCACTACTACCACCCTCACCCAGGGGGGCTGGATGCCTACCACCACCCCTTACCCAGGGGGGCTGGATGCCTACCACCACTACCACCCTCACCCAGGGTGGGCAGGATGCCTACCACTACTACCACCCTTACCCAGGGGGGGCAGGATGCCTACCACTACTACCACCCTCACCCAGGGTGGGCAGGGTGCCTACCACTACTACCACCCTCACCCCGGGGGGCAGGATGCCTACCACTACTACCACCCTCACCCAGGGGGCAGGATGCCTACCACTACTACCACCCTTAGCCAGGGGGGCAGGATGCCCACCACTACAACCACCCTCACCCAGGGGGGCAGGATGCCTACCACTACTACCACCCTTACCCATGGGGGGCAGGATGCCTACCACTACTACCACCCTCACCCAGGGGGGCAGGATGCCTACCACTACTACCACCCTTAGCCAGGGGGGCAGGATGCCCACCACTACTACCACCCTCACCCAGGGGGGCAGGATGCCTACCACTACTACCACCCTCACCCAGGGTGGGCAGGATGCCTACCACTACTACCACCCTCACCCAGGGGGCAGGATGCCTACCACTACTACCACCCTTAGCCAGGGGGCAGGATGCCTACCACTACTACCACCCTCACCCAGGGGGGCTGGATGCCTACCACCACCCTTAGCCAGGGGGCTGGATGCCTACCACCACTACCACCCTCACCCAGGGTGGGCAGGATGCCTACCACTACTACCACCCTTACCCAGGGGGGCAGGATGCCTACCACTACTACCACCCTCACCCAGGGTGGGCAGGATGCCTACCACTACTACCACCCTCACCCAGGGGGAAGGATGCCTACCACTACTACCACCCTCACCCAGGGGGGGTAGGATGCCTACCACTACTACCACCCTCACCCAGGGTGGGCAGGATGCCTACCACAACTAACACCCTCACCCAGGGGGGCAGGATGCCTACCACTACTACCACCCTTAGCCAGGGGGGGCAGGATGCCTACCACTACTACCACCCTCACCCAGGGGGGGCTGGATGCCTACCACCACCCTTAGCCAGGGGGGCTGGATGCCTACCACCACTACCACCCTCACCCAGGGTGGGCAGGATGCCTACCACTACTACCACCCTTACCCAGGGGGCAGGATGCCTACCACTACTACCACCCTCACCCAGGGGGGCTGGATGCCTACCACTACTACCACCCCCACTCATAGGATGGACAATGCATGACACAACCAGCACACCACAACCTAGGGAATGCAAGAAGAAGACATCCCCCAACACCATGACAAGCGTGTGTAGACTGTGTCAAATGCCTACAACACCGAACATGACTTTGAACATACAATGTGACCCCCTAGCACATGTGCCACACATATATGTGTGTGGCACCCACAATGCAAGCAGGCCATGACCATTGTGGCAATGGGGTCCAAACCCCCATCATCACAGTGACCAAAAGGTAAGTGTGGGGTCCATAGCTGAAGCACATTTCGAACATTGTGGCAATGGGGTCCAAACCCCCATCATCACAGTGACCAAAATGTAAGTGTGGGGTCCATAGTTGAAGCACATTTTGAACATTGTGGCAATGGGGTCCAAACCCCCATCATCACAGTGACCAAAATGTAAGTGTGGGGTCCATAGCTGAAGCACATTTCGAACATTGTGGCAATGGGGTCCAAACCCCCATCATCACAGTGACCAAAATGTAAGTGTGGGGTCCATAGTTGAAGCACATTTTGAACATTGTGGCAATGGGGTCCAAACCCCCATCATCACAGTGACCAAAATGTAAGTGTGGGGTCCATAGCTGAAGCACATTTCGAACATTGTGGCAATGGGGTCCAAACCCCCATCATCACAGTGACCAAAATGTAAGTGTGGGGTCCATAGCTGAAGCACATTTTGAATATTGTGGCAATGGGGTCCAAACCCCCATCATCACAGTGACCAAAATGTAAGTGTGGGGTCCATAGCTGAAGCACATTTCGAACATTGTGGCAATGGGGTCCAAACCCCCATCATCACAGTGACCAAAATGTAAGTGTGGGGTCCTTAGCTGAAGCACATTTCGAACATTGTGGCAATGGGGTCCAAACCCCCATCATCACAGTGACCAAAATGTAAGTGTGGGGTCCATAGCTGAAGCACATTTCGAACATTGTGGCAATGGGGTCCAAACCCCCATCATCACAGTGACCAAAAGGCAAGTGTTGACAAAGTAAGAGGTGGAACTGCCAAACTGCATGGATGATTCCTGGTCACAGAACAACAAACACATCAGTGGCAAAGTAGTGTATGTGTCCCATTGCAACATAAATTGGGGAGCCAAATCCTGCAGTGCAAATAAGACATAACTTTGGCCATGTGCAGACAAACAACACCCATGGGGGCTGACACCGTCAACAATCATCAATGACACAATGACAGAAGTGACCATCCGAATGCAGACCCACATATTTGCACCAATGGGCACACACATGCAGATACCCTGTGGAGACTGCAGATGTGAGGCGAACAGATACCATACCATGGCAGCAATGGGACACACAATCAACAATTAGCAACAAATGAGGGCTCCTGTCCCATCAGCCTGGTCATGGAAGTGCCAACGGAATCATCAGCACAGATCCAACACACTTGTATAGCAATGTTGCACTGACAACACAGATGAGTCCTTCCCATTGATTCCCAAACCTGCATGTTCACTGGAGATGGCCACACGGTCAGGGAAGTAGACGAATAGAACAATGGCAGGCACAACAGATGTGCAGGGGTGGAAGCCACAGATGTGAAGTTGCCAATCTAAGTAGGAAATCTCATTGCCAAATACTGAACACATGACACCCTCAGATGCTGCTATGGATGACATGGATACACCACAGGATAGGACACATAACCCCTGGACCACATGGGTTCCTGCACAGTAACACTTCATTATCATGAGACCAAATATCACCATCACTGCAGCAAGGGCATTGTTAGCATCATCAACATCATGTACATCAGAAGCAAAAGCACTAGAGAACAGAAAGTTGCTTTATTCAGCATATGTGGCATTAAAAGTAGAAGTCCGGTAGAACATAAACAAAGGCCAATGGCCAGTCCATCAACAAAGTCACAAGTGGGTGACAGTGGCAGATGCCACCCTACACATGCCTGCACAAAACCAGGGACAATCCACTAGGAGGGGCAACCGGGGGGTAGGCCAGGCACCGCAGGGACAGGATCAGGGCTCACCAGGAGGAAGCAGGGAAGGGGTGGTGGGTGCTGGAGAGCCACTGACAACTGCAGTGGAGGTGTCTGACATGGTGTGTGCCGGCACAACTGGGGGGCATGGCTCAGATGTTGTGGGTGCCGGCACGACTGCAGTGGACCCTGCAGATGGAGTGGACAGGTCTGCCACTGCAGTGCCCAAGTCAGACAGGGTGGTAGTGGACTCCACTGCAGTGCCTACCACCAGGGGAGGAGAATGGGGAACAGGCAAGGTGGGCTGGACAGAGGGGGAGGACACCCTCACCACATCAGTGGCACAGACAAGCGCAGCGGGGGTGTGGTGCCGGGAGAGCAAGTGGCAGGGGGAGAAGGCCGGAGCCTCTTGGGGATGGTATATCTGTGGGTGGGGGAACCTGGGGCAGGGTGTGGCGGGGGCACCTGTGGAGTGGGGGCCTGAGGGATGGAGGAAGGTGACCTGGTGCTTGACCTGCAGGGCGGCGGCGGGGTCTTGCTCTTACCACTCCGGGGGACTTGCGGGTGGGGGCCTCAGTCTGTCTGCGCCTGGGGGAGGGTGTCCGGGGGCGAGGGGCACTCTGCTCCATGTGGGGGCTTCCTCTTCCCCCTGGATGCTGGAGCAGCTGGATCGGAGGGAAGAGGCCGAGGTCACTGAGGAAGAGGCGCTGGGTCTTTGGGGTTGCAGGTGAGGCAAGGGAGGGTGCTTTGGAGGGAGAGGCAACTGAGGACTGCGCAGTGCCCGTGGATGCGTGTGTGTGTACCAGGGCCCCATCCCCTGTGAGTCTGGTTTCAGTCCCCTGACTGTGCGTGCGTGTGCGTTTAGTTTGTGGCGTGTGTGTCTGTGTGCTGGATGTGTGTGTGCTGGTGTGTGCCTGTGCCGGTGTGTGTGTGCTTGGGACGGGCAAGGTGCTGGGGAGTGTGGATGGAGCAGAGGCAGGAGGGGTGAGGGACTGTCTGAGGAGGGACACTGCTGCCGTCAGGGAGGAGTCCATGGACCTGTTGCCCCTCTGTAGGTCAGACATGCCCGATGAGATGCCCTCCATGAACGACACCAGCTGAGTCAACAGTGCGGTGTGCGCATGGAGGACACTCAGCATGGCTGTCTGCCCTACATAGAGCTGGCGAAGAAGGTACACAGACTCCTCACTCAGGGCAGCAGGGGACACAGGGGGAGGGGGTGCGGTGCCTGGGCCAAAGGAGACACGCTCCCGAACATGGGAGCCTCCACGGACCTTGGGAATGGGAGCCAATGGGAGGGCGGTGGTGGTGCTGGTGGTGGCGGGGACAGCAACACTAGCTGGGGTGTGGTGGCTGCTGACACCCGCCTCCACAAGGGAGTCATCCTCTGAGTTGCTCTGGTCCTCAGCTGAGGTGGATGGTGCTGAGGATTCCTCGGTGTGGCTCCCTCGCCCTCCGTGCCACTGGGTCCCTCCGACCACTCCTCGGCTGCTGACCCAGTCTGGCTCTCTGGCTCCTCCTGGTCCGTGGAGCTGTCCCCTTCCGTGGCCGTGGATGTATCTGCAAACAATGGGGAAACAGACAGACATCAGTCACCTGCACAAACGCACACACCACTGTGAGCACAGCACATCACAGAGCAAGCCCTGGCATCATTAGTTGTACATTGCTAAAAGTGCCCTAACTGAACAGGAGAAGCCAATTGTCAGTCTGATGCCAAGCATGGCACTCACATCCCAAATGGCCTTGCACCCATCTGTCTGGTGTCTGTTGGATTGCAACACCCCAGTGTGGACACATGCACCAAGTACACAGTAGTTGGACAGTGCAGAGGACACGGTGTGGACACATCACAGCTCTTGCCACTGAGTCAGTACAGGTTTCCGGATGAAAGGGATGCCCAGAGTCAAATAGGAAATGCATGTGATGCATACCAGCGACAGACACCATGATGCACCCATGTCCTGACAGCCAGCGCCACTATGGTGTGCATGTAGCACATGTCACTCCCCTGCAGGACCACAAATAAGTTGACACATGCCATGGCAGAGGCATGACTGTTAAGTCATACATCACTGTCTCAGTGATGTATGACTTGGCAGCCAGACAACAACACTATGCACTGTGTCACAATAGTAGGTCATGGGGAATGCAAGTCCTGGAGCTGCACAAGTGCACATGTACATCCCCCACACAACACATCATCTCAACCCTCATCTGTCCAGGTCACACCTATTGGACATATGGGAGACCTGTGACACTACCCTCTGAACCTGAGCCCCTCACAATTTGCTGTGAATGGGGAACAGCTGCCTGAACATCACATTCGCATACCCCAGTCTGCACGGGCAGCCGATCAAACACCTATGTGACACACAAGTATCGTCTCCTATGGTCACATCTCCAGGGGCATGCTGAGCCCCTACCAAGAAACACCCCAGCAGTCCTGGCAACTAATCCACAGCACACTGACACAGAGGCAGACACCGGAGGGGTCAAATCACTGTGCACAATGTGTCAGCTGATACACGGGAGTGGGAGTACAGAGTGCATTGCATGGCCTGGAGTAGGCATGACTGTCCTGCTCCACATGAATGAGGGATGTGCCCTGGACAGTGGATAGCTGGCTATGTATGTGTGACACACGTAATCTGCACACTCCTGGGGCACAAACATTGTTCCCACCCGCTGCATGGGCGTGTGCCACATACCCCAGGCACATGTGGTGGCTCAGCTCAGCAAGTGGACCGCATATCAAAGCAACACGCAGATCACATGTCCAAACCCAGGCGTTGTGTGAACAATGGACCCACCCATGATGCCCACAACAGAGTTAGGGAAACAGATGCTGTCCCCCACCTTTAGTGAAGCAAACTGCAAGGACACAGTCCCAAGTGACACAATTCCCTGACTGTAAGGGCCACACCTGGGTATCAGATGAGCAGTGGGCAGTGCACAATAGAGGGACATGGCTCCTGGACAACATGACTGCTGCACTGTGGCAGTTGAACCAGGCCAGAGGAGGGCACAAAGCATGTAATACAGAGTTCACAGTGCAGTCTTTGACTCACCCCCTCCTTGCTGCTGTCTGGCCTTCAGCTGCCCATCCAGGTCTGGAAAGACCACCGCCAGGATCTGGAGCATGTGGGGGTCAGGGTCCGTGTTCCGCCCCTCCTGCGAGGAGGCGACAGCTTCAGCTGGACCCGTGCAATCCTCCGGGTCCAGCCCCGAAGGTCCTGCCACCTCTTCTGGCAGTTGCGGATCCGGCGCTTGTAGACCCCCACGGACCGGACAGCCCGGACGATGTCCTTCCAGATTTCCTGCTTCCGATGGGCATTAACCTGTCAGGATGACAAAGTGAAAAGGCCATTACCACACATGCAACATATCCGGGCATGACACAGTTGTATATACATGTCTCAATCACAGGGGCACATGATGTACACAGGCAGTGCAAAGCTGACCATGGACAGTTTGCCAGACGTCACTACATGGTATCATTGCATGGGAAGTAAAACCATGTTCAAATGCACTGTCACTGCACCATACCTGTCCAGTGCAAGTCACTACACACTATGGGGGGTGACAACTACTCAGTGAGCCTGCTAGCCAGTGGCGTGCAGACTCTCAGCCTTGCTAGTCAGACAAAATGCACATTCAGAAAGGCAGTGCACAGAACACTCACCTGCTCCCCTGGTGTCCCATACAGCTTGCTGTACTGTGGAAGTAGGCTGTCCAGCAGGGCCTGGTTCTCTTCAAGGCTGAAGGCTGGGGCTCTCTCCACAGTACATGCCATTGCAGGGTCCAGAGGAGCAGAGACAGCAGTAGTGCAG
Source organism: Calotriton arnoldi (assembly GCA_963921515.1). Lineage (NCBI taxonomy): Eukaryota > Metazoa > Chordata > Amphibia > Caudata > Salamandridae > Calotriton > Calotriton arnoldi. Next base: position 191,925 of record CAWUFW010007798.1, on the reverse strand, counting down.
TGGCAGATGTCGTCTTGGAGCATGTAGTGCAGGCAAGTGGGCTCTCAGGGGAACAGCCAGCAATATATATGTGCTGGAGAGGCAGATACTGTCCCTTGTGTCCAAAGTGATAGGTCCAAGTCGTTTGCATCTTCTGAATCTGGCCAATCCATGGAATAGCAGCACCAAAACACGCCCACAGCATCCTTCAAATCTTCAACTTCATGACATACATGATTTTGCAACATTGTTGTGGGTGACCAACTGATTTTCCAGCAACCGACTCGTTCGAAATTCAAAACGCGTCCGTTGCCAGGCAAGCCCATTGTCAATGGGTGCGCACCGATCGGTCCATTGCGGTACAACGCGCACAGGGGTACAATGCGTACCCGCACACATTGAAAGCAATGGGCCGGCCGGAGGCACCGATCGGTCCATTGCTGTTCAACGCGCACAGGGGTACAACGCGTACCCGCACACATTGAAAGCAATGGGCCGGCCGGAGGCACCGATCGGTCCATTGCGGTACAACGCGCACAGGGGTACAACGCGTACCCGCACACATTGAAAGCAATGGGCCGGCCGGAGGCACCGATCGGTCCATTGCTGTTCAACGCGCACAGGGGTACAACGCGTACCCGCACACATTGAAAGCAATGGGCCGGCCGGAGGCACCGATCGGTCCATTGCAGTTCAACGCGCACAGGGGTACAACGCGTACCCGCACACATTGAAAGCAATGGGCCGGCCGGAGGCACCGATCGGTCCATTGCTGTTCAACGCGCACAGGGGTACAACGCGCACTCGCACACATTGAAAGCAATGGGCCGGCCGGAGGCACCGATCGGTCCATTGCAGTTCAACGCGCACAGGGGTACAACGCGTACACCGCACACATTGAAAGCAATGGGCCGGCCGGAGGCACCGATCGGTCCATTGCTGTTCAACGCGCACAGGGGTACAACGCTGTACTCGCACACATTGAAAGCAATGGGCCGGCCGGAGGCACCGATCGGTCCATTGCAGTTCAACGCGCACAGGGGTACAACGCGTACCCGCACACATTGAAAGCAATGGGCCGGCCGGAGGCACCGATCGGTCCATTGCTGTTCAACGCATCACTGTACATGTGACTGGCATATGTCAGCATGCCTGTCTCAGATGGACATATGCCAGCCACAGATAGCTCCCAGGGAGTGAGGGGCACACCTACATCACGACAGCCTGTCCAAACTTTATCATAAGGCATGTAAGGCTGCATTTCCTATTGTGTGTATGTTGGTGTACATGTTGTCCTGTGGGTGTCACCTGTGGGCAGCCACCCCCAGGCTGTGCACGTGTTCATGGGGACAGGATCCTGGGTGTTACGTGTACGGGACCACTGTGATGTGCAACTGTTCATATCTGTGCATGTGCCATGGTCACATTTCACAGTGGTGTATGTGTATGTCATGTCACATACCCCGTGAGTCCCATGTGGGACGGTATGTTTGAGCCAGGGTGTCCCAGTGGCACAATAGTGATGGTCCTCCACAGTCTTTGTGCATGTGGTGTTTACAATGTCTCTGATTTCATGTGCACAATGGGAGACAGTCTCCACATCCACGTTGTGTGTGCATGGACTCTGATGTTGTGCGTGTGTGTCACAGACGTCCATGTCTGTCCTGGCGTGGCAAGTGGGGCCACTACCTGTGGGGGTCATGGTTGTTTTGCTGTGGTGTATACATGATACTCCATGTAATGCCAGTGTCCATGTGGCATTACAGGGTCCCTGGGAATGTACCTGTCGTTGAGCTGTGGTGCCTGGGGCACATCTGTCCTCACATGTCCCTGTGGGGGTTATTGTGACACGGCAGCAGGAGATGGGAACTGTGACACGGCCTCATGATATCCAATGGGCCAACCTGGGACTAATTGATGCCACCTGTTGGACCGTGTTGACAGATGTTGGCCATGTATGTACCATACATGTCCTTCCGGTACTGCACACTTCATGTAGTTGTGCCTCATAATGATGTATGTTGGGATCTTGAGTGTGTTCAATGCCGCATATGTGGGGTGACTGACAATCTTGCTTACTTCTCCTCTGCACTGCAGGGCTCCTGCTGTCCATCGGCCATTCCAAGACCTGGCAACGATGGTGGAATGGGACAGCATCCGACGGTACCGCTTCACCAGGCAGCTGATTGAGGATTTGGCAGTGCAGTTGTCCCCACATTTGCAGCCTGGCCGGCCGTATCCTACAGCGCTGACCCCCAAGGTGAAGGTGATGGCAGCCCTACACTTCTTTGCCACTGGTACCTTCCAACATACTGTGGCGACTGATGGTGGGATGTCACAGACCATGTTCAGCCGTGTGCTCCGCGATGTTTTGGCGGCAATGTTGCTCTTCCTGAACCGGTACATCTATTTCCCTAGACTGCGACGACTCACTGACGTGAAGAGTGACTTTTATGCCCTGGGGAGGATGCCGCATGTCATTGGCTCCATTGATGGGACACATGTGGCTTTGGTACCACCACAGGCCCAGGAGCAGGCCTACAGGAACCGCAAGCACTACCACTCGGTCAATGCACTGGTGGTGTGTCTTGCAGACATGACCATCACACACGTGTGTGCCCGTTTCCCTGGTTCAGCACACGATGCCTTTGTGATGAGGAGTAGTTGCATCCCCAGGATGATGGCACAGATGCAGAACCAGCGTGCCTGGCTTGTCGGTGTGTACTGACTTTGTGCCATTGTGTGTGATCTGATCTGTAGTATTCTGCCCACTTTTCCAAGTCAGCTAATGTGCACTTGTCTGTCCGTAGGTGACTCGGGATACCCCAACATGCCGTGGGTGCTGACACCCCTCAGGAACCCTGTGACACCTGCCCAGATGCGCTACAATGAGGCACATGGTCGGACCAGGAGAGTGATTGAGCGGACCTTTGGTCTCCTGAAGAGCCGCTTCCGCTGCCTGGACAAGACCGGAGGGTCCCTCCCATATGCCCCTGCGAAAGTGTGCAAGATTATCATCGTCTGCTGCATGCTCCACAACCTGGCAGTGCGGAAGGAGTTGCCTCTCATCCAGGATGACAATGACCAACATCCGCCACCTGTGGAGGATCCTGGCCTGGACCACGATGCCAGTGACGATGATGATGATGATGGTGATGGTGATGTCCGCACACAGCTCATCACCAACTTCTTCAGCTGAATGTGAGTATCCTGAGGTGTCATGTCAATGATGTGAGTTGGCATGATGTGTGGGTGGTGCTCTGGTGCTGTGGGAGTGTGTCCATGGGCCACTTGACTGGATGTGTGTTGCGATGTGTGGTGACAGGTGGGCTGTACTCCCTAACAGTGTTGACATGCTAACTTGGTTCTGGGTGGGTATCTTGTAACATGTATTGTGCATGTGTTTTGCTGTTCTGTCCTGTACTCCATTGCTTTTGACTGTGTGTCATTTCTGTCCTTCACAGGGTACTTTCAGATTCGTTTGGTCAACTGTGTCCACCGACGACGTGATTGCACATCCAGGCTGGTAGCTGTTGTATCCCTACAGGTGATGTGCGCCACACCCATGGACTTCCTTCCGTCTACAGTTGTTGACTGTGTGCCCGCTGCCAGGTGGGGTTACCTTGCATCTGTAGTGGTTACGGCATGTTGCAACTGTGTAATAAACCTGTGCTTCACTTTGTGATGTGCGTTGTCTGTGGTCACACATTTGACTGCCATTTGCTTACTGCACCTGTGGGCTACTTGACTACAACTGGGAATGGGTGTGGTGTCTGTGCATTGCACCGTCTTCCCTGGCAACATCAGTGTAGGCAATGAGTCAGATGGCCTAGGTGTGTATGTGTCGTGTAGCCCTGGTGGTGTGTCTCCCTCATGTGTGTCACATTGCCTGTACTCACATGCCTGTGTTGTCCTTGCTGTTGCAGTTCGCATACACAGTGTAATTTTGCAGTTCATCATCCCCATAACAGCACCCACGTTGGAATCACGACAGAGGCAAGTATGGTGTATTAGTGTGTTTATTGTGATACATTTGTGTTAATAGTGCATAGGATGGGTTGTGCTGTACATGAATCTTGCAATCCCAAGTTCCTAGGTGAATTGAAAGTCCGGGTAGACAGGATCCCCAGTATCGGGGCCACAGTTGTCTGACACATTGGTCCAACTTGTACTCCCCATGCAATGTGTGGGAGTAGTGTTGCCGTCAACAGGGTGAACAGTCTGTGCACAAAGGCGAACATCCAGAACAGGTTCAGGCTTCCTGGGAGTTGCGCTTGGCCATCGGCCTCTCACTTTTCCCTCCTCGGACGACCCCTCTTCTTGGGGGGGCCCTCAAGTGCAGGCTGCTGCGGTGCAGGGGACTCTCCGCCAGAGTCCTCCTCCCTCCCTGTGGCAGTTGCAGTTTGTTCGGCACCAGATGTTGTTGGCACACAGGGAGGTGTGGACTGGTTGCTGTTCATCTGGCGGAGGCATTGTAAAATGTCCCTGTGCACCGCCGTCATCTCATGCAGTGCATCCCACTTGGACTCCACGCGGGACATGTGTGAGTCCACACGGGACATGTGTGACTCCACGTGGGACATGTGGGAGTCCAAGCGGGCATGATGGGCAGCCTGCTGCTGTTTAATGTCTCTGAGGAGCCCCACTACCTGGCTGAGCTCTCCGGTGCTGGACTGGTACGCATCAGCTATGCGTACCAGTTGTGGGTCATCATGCACACCAGCAACGTCTGCAAGCAGCGACCTCTGTCTCCCACCCCTCCCACCACCCCTGCTGACATGTGCAGTGTGTGCAGTGGCACGCACAGATAACCCTGGTCCACCTTGGGGGTTGGTGGTGGTGGTGGTGTCCATGGCCCCAGGTTGGTCCAGGGTCACTGTGCTGGTGTTGCTCCTTATTCTGTCCATGTCGGCAGGGATGGTATTCGTGGTGACAGTCATTGTAGGGGTGGGTGCAGGGGGTGCAGCTGGTGGTCCTGCTGGTGCTGCAGCTGGTGGTCCTGCTGGTGCTGTATGTTGACTTGCACCGGATGTGCCAGGTTGTTCTTCATCATCCGAGGAGGACAGAGGCTGTACGACGCCAGTGAGCTCGGCATCCTCTTGAGCCTGGGACTGGGACTCCTCAGCGTCTGCTGCTGTGTCCCCATCATCACCTGTTTTTGGGAGACACAAACAATGTATGTCATGTTTCTGCAGGCATCAATGGTTGACACACATGACAGTTGTGACTGTGCCTCTGGGTGCGGGCCTGTACATTGCATTGTCCTGAGTCGTCACAGTCAGGGGTTGATATTGGTGTGGCACATTGTCCTGCATTATTTGGGCATTTCTATGTATTTTCTGGGGTGTGAACATGGTCTGCATTGGTTGTGTTTTGGTTGGCAGCCGGACCTCCTTCCCACCCACCCAGCCAGCCAGATATCCCACCATGGAACGTGCTTGCATTGCAGGGAGTGGGAGTTGTCTCTCAGGATGTCAGTCAGTGGTGTCCTGCTGTTTGTTGGTGCACAGTTGCCAGCAGGGCCTTGTGCTCCCCACAGCAGTAGCCAGTGTCAGCCATCTTGTGAGTCCTTCTCCACTCCCTGTGATGTGAGCATGGTTCAGGGTGGTGTTGATGGGACAGTTGTGGGGGTGACCAATATCAGTGACTACGACTCCCATCATGCCATTGCCTCCACCCCACTTCCCAGCATTCCCATACTTACTTGCTTTTGTGTGGAGTTCAGTGTGTGTGGGTGTGAGAGCAATGGCAAGATGGCTGACAGTGGTGTCCTCCTGTTGGTTGGTGTGCAGTACCCAGCATGCCCTTGTGCTCCCCACGACACAGCAACAGTGTCAGACATCTTTGATGGGCCTTTCCACTCTCTGTGGGATGTGCATGCGTGAGTGTGAGCTTGCTGGGCCATGTTGTGGGGGATGTAGAGCTGTGACTACGACTCCCATCATGCTATTTCCTCCTCCCCCTTCCCAGCATGCCCATGCTTCCTTCCTTTTGACTCTGCTTCCCTGTGGGGTGGGCTGGCTGTGCTGACAGGATGGCTGGGAGTGTTGTCCTGGCAGTTGTTTGGCTAAGAGTCCCAAGAGTGTCCCTGTGCTTCACACAACATAACCCAGGGTGGTGGTTCTTTGTGGGATCTTGTGTTAGGATGGAGGGCATTGCATTCTACCAGGTGGGTACTGTGGAGTTTGTGTTGGGGGGTGTGAGGGGAGGTGCTTGTGACTATAGTCAGTGCTGCAAGTCCCCCTTCCCACCCAGCCAGCCAGATATCCCACCATGGAACGTGCTTGCATTGCAGGGAGTGTAAGTTGTCTCTCAGGATGTCAGTCAGTGGTGTCCTGCTGTTTGTTGGTGCACAGTTGCCAGCAGGGCCTTGTGCTCCCCACAGCAGTAGCCAGTGTCAGCCATCTTGTGGGTCCTTCTCCACTCCCTGTGATGTGAGCATGGTTCATGGTGGTGTTGATGGGACAGTTGTGGGGGGCAATATGTGTGACTGCGACTCCCATGATGCTATTGGCTACACTGACTTGGCCAGCATACACAGAATTCCTTCCTTTGAGTGTTCTTCACTGTGTGTTGGTGTTGTTGTGGTGGCTACATGTCTGGATGTGTTTGTTAGTTCTATTTGTGCCACTGCCTAGCTGTAGTTGTAGTTGTTTGTACATGTGATGGCACAGTTGGATGTGACTTTTTTGATGGCATGTGTTGTGTTTATCTGACTGACATACACATTTTGGGATGATTCTGTTCTGGTTGCTGTGTAATTGCTATGAGTGCATGGTTTGACTCTCCCCTTAACAGTGATGTGTGTGTGTTTTGTGGCAGTATATTGTGTACATTTGTTGTGTACTCACCAGGCTCTGGGATGTCCTCTAGTCCATATACGCTCACTGGCGGAAGGATGGCCCGCACCTTCTCCTCCCAGGGCCTGAGGTATATTGGCTTGGCAGGAGGGCCACTGCCGGTGTGTTGGCTGTTGGTGTAGTCTTTCTTCAGCATGTCCCGTACCCTCCTGCGCACGTCATACCACCTGTTCTGGATGTCCGTCTTTGTGCGCCGACATGGTGATTGTGCGTTCACCCTGTTGATGATCCTCTCCCACATCTTGGTTTTCTGCGACATGGGGGTCTGTTGGACCAGTGTGCCAAACAGCTGTGGCTCCACCCTGAGGATCTCGTCTACCATGACTTCCAATTCACTATCTAGGAACTTGGGATTCTTCTTTGGGGGCATGGTGATGGGTGGTGATGGTGGGTGATGTGTGTGTTGGTGTGCAGGTGAGGGTGTGTGAGTGTGTGTTTTGCTGGGTGTATGTGAGGTAGGTATTTGTTGGTGTGCTGATGGTGTGTGGCTTGTGTGAGGGATGAGCTGTGGGTGTGTGGTTGCTTTCTCTTGGGTGCTGGCAGTGGAATGGCATTTGCAAAGGCTCATGGTAGTGATTTGTGTCCTTTATATAGGTGGAGTTGTGGGTGTATCTTTGTTCTCTGTCCCCACCCCCCAGTATTTATTGGCTTGGTAATTGCTTGTTTGGCCTTTTTTTGGGTGATTTTTCCTTTGTGCTGTTTGTGTATGTTGGAAACGTTCTTGTGACCGAGTCGGACCCTGCATTGGTCTCGTACGGTGTTCTCCGTTTCGTTCACGCTGTGTTTGTGCAGTTTTCTATGCTGCGTACGCGTCGGTCGCGGTGTATTGTGTTGCTTCGGCTCGGTTTTGTATGCGTGTCGGTCGTACGGCTTAGTCCTCCGTCCGACTCGCCGTGGTTTTCGCGCCTTGCATCGTACTTTGCGGTTTGGAGTTCGCGTGTACGTTTCGGTCGGATTTGTTCCAGGTGCGTGTCGGTCGGTTGGATTCGCGTGTTTTTCCGGCCGGATTGCTGTTTTCCGAGCGGCTCGGTCGGTCGACTTGGTTTCGGTACGTGTCGGTCGGATTTTTCGCGCCTTGCATCGTACTTGGCGTGTCGTGCGCCACGGGTACGTGTCGGTCGGTATTTTTCCCGGATCCGAGTCGGTCGGTGCTTTTTCCAGCCCGAATCGGAATCGACCCCTTGGTGTAGATTTCTGAAGATGCCTCCAAATGCCTTGGTTAAAGTGGTAATAGCAGCCTTGTATGGCTGTAAATGGTTACAGTTTAAGTATTGTTTCTAACATTGCCTGTTAAAAGTATATTATAATTTTCTGTGGAGAGTAGTTGTTAGTTTATATTTTGCTGTGGTGTAAGAGTTTATAGTAAGTTACACTTTGTTTGTTAGCAGTGCATGAATGAGGGACAGTTAGGGCCTGATTACGAGTTTGGGGGTCCTCCTGTCGGACCTCCACCGCCGCGCCGACAGGAGGACTGCCAGCCTGCAGTGCGCCCTCCCACCGGATTACAACTGTAATCCATGGTGGGCGGGCAGGCGGATCTGTAGCGGTGTCACGGCGGAGACTGTCTAAGACTCATTGGAGAGTCTTAAGACAGTCCGCCGCAGTGAGACTCCTCAGCACATTCCTGCATGGAATGGAATGCACCATGTCATGCATTTTATAACGTGCAGGAACTGGGGTGCAATTTCAGGGGGGCACAACATGTGCCTCCCTGCATGCACCCCAGAGGTGGCTGTAGGCCCTGTAAGGGCCTACTTAGTTGCCTCACCACCACCCTTTAATGGCAGGCTTACCGCCATGGATAGAGTGGTGGTTTGGCAACTCGTAATATGCTCAGCGGTGGAGCAGCGGCACCGCCAGCATATTACTGCCTCAGCCTGCCACCACCACACCACTGGATCCTGGATCCCGGCAGAGGCCCTGTGGCGGTCTGACCACTAAACTCCTAATGCGGCACATGGTGCTGCAGTGTTGGTGGTGGTCGGACCACCACCGTGAGTACGGCAGTCCTGTGGACCGCTGTACTCGTAATCAGGCCCCAAGTGTTTTGATTTTCATTATGTATGGTGTATATCTGTGTGAATGGTGAAGGCCACATTTTAAAAGTTACATCCATTATCAATGTTTCTTATTGGTTTAGTCTTAGGAGGTTATTTACATATATTATAAATATCATTATTCTTTTGTCATTATTGTGGTTGTTGTGTGGGAGGGAGGGTTCATCGTTATGTGAAATGTTATGGAATTTGAATGTCATGGCATCTTTTAGGGCCACGTGGGTTTTACTAGTGACTTTTTTAGTATGTAATATTAGGCGTTTTAAAGTAGGAATTGCTGGAAGCTGACCTGTGATGTGCTTAGGTAATTTAGGGAGTTCTTATTTTAAAATTCTAGTAATGACCTCTGAATAACTAGTGCTTGCTTCTTATAAATCTTGAAGTACAAGCTTTACTTTTATCTCGGTTGCAGATGGAGTTGGTTGTGGTCTCTGACATTAATTACAATATAAATTTTGTTTGTAGCCCTCCCATAACAAGCATTTGAATAGTATTCTCTAATTAACTTTCTCAGTGCTTGTGCTTTCCTGACTATGGGGCCGATTCCGATCTCGGTCGGAGGCGCACCCAATACCATTCGGTCGGGAAAAAAGCCATGCGAAAGCCTGTTTCCCGACCGATCCGTACAGCACACCGAACGAGCAAGTACGATGCGCACAACAGCAAAAAATCCGGCCGAGCCGTACTCACCCAAACCAGGTCCTGTTCTCCGACCGAGGCGAATCCGGAAACGCCGAATCGAGTCGCACGGAAGGGAAAATGCAGCCCCGTCCGGCCGGACAAGTACGATGCGCTTCCCGTACGCGCCGAACCCGTCGCTACGCACGGCACGTCAAAGCATCCGGGAGAGGCGCACATAAGCTCCGAATCGCGCCACAACACGATCCACGGCTACGAGACGAACACGGCACCGACGAGGACGACGCGAAGCGACGAGGACGAGCGAAGCGACGAGGACGACGCGAAGCAACGAGAAGGACGAACGACACGAACCAACCATGAATCCCTTCGTCCCGATCATACCAATATTCTACATCTACTACCGGAACAGGCACGGACGCGTACGGCGCAGAAGGTAAGTCAGACACCAACAACAAAACACATACAACACGTACACGACACATCACACACATACACGGGGAATCTGAATATACTTACACCAGCAACAGCAGCACCATAGGGGCGGGATGCCCATCACCAATGCCACATATGCACACAGGGGCCTGAATGCGCACCACCACCCCAACCCAGGGGGGCTGGATGCCTACCACTACTACCACCCTTAGCCAGGGGGGCAGGATGCCCACCACTACTACCACCCTCACCCACGGGGGCAGGATGCCTACCACTACTACTACCCTTAGCCAGGGGGCAGGATGCCCACCACTACTACCACCCTTAGCCAGGGGGCAGGATGCCCACCACTACTACCACCCTCACCCACGGGGGCAGGATGCCTACCACTACTACCACCCTCACCCAGGGGGGCAGGATGCCCACCACTACTACCACCCTTAGCCAGGGGGCAGGATGCCCACCACTACTACCACCCTCACCCACGGGGGGCAGGATGCCTACCACTACTACCACCCTCACCCAGGGGGGCAGGATGCCTACCACTACTACCACCCTCACCCACGGGGGGCAGGATGCCTACCACTACTACCACCCTTAGCCAGGGGGCAGGATGCCCACCACTACTACCACCCTCACCCACGGGGGGCAGGATGCCTACCACTACTACCACCCTCACCCAGGGGGGCAGGATGCCTACCACTACTACCACCCTTAGCCAGGGGGCAGGATGCCCACCACTACTACCACCCTCACCCAGGGGGGCAGGATGCCTACCACCACTACCACCCTCACCCAGGGGGGCAGGATGCCTACCACTACTACCACCCTCACCCAGGGGGGCAGGATGCCTACCACTACTACCACCCTTAGCCAGGGGGGCAGGATGCCCACCACTACTACCACCCTCACCCACGGGGGGCAGGATGCCTACCACTACTACCACCCTCACCCAGGGGGGCAGGATGCCTACCACTACTACCACCCTCACCCAGGGGGGCAGGATGCCCACCACTACTACCACCCTTAGCCAGGGGGCAGGATGCCCACCACTACTACCACCTTCACCCACGGGGGGCAGGATGCCCACCACTACTACCACCCTCACCCACGGGGGGCAGGATGCCTACCACTACTACCACCCTTAGCCAGGGGGCAGGATGCCCACCACTACTACCACCCTTAGCCAGGGGGGCAGGATGCCCACCACTACTACCACCCTCACCCACGGGGGGCAGGATGCCTACCACTACTACCACCCTCACCCAGGGGGGCAGGATGCCCACCACTACTACCACCCTTAGCCAGGGGGGGCAGGATGCCCACCACTACTACCACCCTCACCCACGGGGGGCAGGATGCCTACCACTACTACCACCCTCACCCAGGGGGGGCAGGATGCCTACCACTACTACCACCCTCACCCACGGGGGGCAGGATGCCTACCACTACTACCACCCTTAGCCAGGGGGCAGGATGCCCACCACTACTACCACCCTCACCCACGGGGGGCAGGATGCCTACCACTACTACCACCCTCACCCAGGGGGGCAGGATGCCTACCACTACTACCACCCTTAGCCAGGGGGCAGGATGCCCACCACTACTACCACCCTCACCCAGGGGGGCAGGATGCCTACCACCACTACCACCCTCACCCAGGGGGGCAGGATGCCTACCACTACTACCACCCTCACCCAGGGGGGCAGGATGCCTACCACTACTACCACCCTTAGCCAGGGGGCAGGATGCCCACCACTACTACCACCCTCACCCACGGGGGCAGGATGCCTACCACTACTACCACCCTCACCCAGGGGGGCAGGATGCCTACCACTACTACCACCCTCACCCAGGGGGCAGGATGCCTACCACTACTACCACCCTTAGCCAGGGGGCAGGATGCCTACCACTACTACCACCCTTAGCCAGGGGGCAGGATGCCCACCACTACTACCACCCTCACCCACGGGGGGCAGGATGCCTACCACTACTACCACCCTTAGCCAGGGGGGGCTGGATGCCCACCACTACTACCACCCTCACCCACGGGGGGCAGGATGCCTACCACTACTACCACCCTTAGCCAGGGGGGCAGGATGCCCACCACTACTACCACCCTTAGCCAGGGGGGCAGGATGCCCACCACTACTACCACCCTCACCCACGGGGGGCAGGATGCCTACCACTACTACCACCCTCACCCAGGGGGGCAGGATGCCCACCACTACTACCACCCTTAGCCAGGGGGGCAGGATGCCCACCACTACTACCACCCTCACCCACGGGGGGCAGGATGCCTACCACTACTACCACCCTCACCCAGGGGGGGCAGGATGCCTACCACTACTACCACCCTCACCCAGGGGGGGCAGGATGCCTACCACTACTACCACCCTTAGCCAGGGGGGCTGGATGCCCACCACTACTACCACCCTCACCCACGGGGGGCAGGATGCCTACCACTACTACCACCCTTAGCCAGGGGGGCTGGATGCCCACCACTACTACCACCCTCACCCACGGGGGGCAGGATGCCTACCACTACTACCACCCTTAGCCAGGGGGGCAGGATGCCCACCACTACTACCACCCTCACCCACGGGGGGCAGGATGCCTACCACTACTACCACCCTCACCCAGGGGGGGCTGGATGCCTACCACTACTACCACCCCCACTCATAGGATGGACAATGCATGACACAACAAGCACACCACAACCTAGGGAATGCAAGATTAAGACATCCCCCCACCACCATGACAAGCGTGTGTAGGCTGTGTCAAATGCCTACAACACCGAACATGACTTTCAACATACAATGTGACCCCCTAGCACATGTGCCACACATATATGTGTGTGGCACCCACAATGCAAGCAGCCCATGACCATTGTGGCAATGGGCCTAAACCCCCATCATCACAGTGACCAAAAGGTAAGTGTGGGGTCCATAGCTGAAGCACATTTTGACCATTGTGGCAATGGGGTCTACACCCTCATCATCACAGTGACCAAAAGGCAAGTATGGGGTCCATAGCTGAAGCACATTTTGACCATTGTGGCAATGGGGTCTAAACCCCCATCATCACAGTGACCAAAAGGCAAGTGTGGGGTCCATAGCTGAAGCACATTTTGACCATTGTGGCAATGGGGTCTAAACCCTCATCATCACAGTGACCAAAAGGTAATTGTTGACAAAGAAAGAGCTGCAACTGCCAAACTGCATGGATCATTCCTGGTCACAGAACCAAAAACTCATCTGTGGCAAAGTAGTGTATGTGTCCCATTGCAACATAAATTGGGGGAGCCAAATACTGCAGTGCAAATGAAACATTCCTTTGGCCATGTGCAGACAAACAACACCCATGGGGGCTGAGACCGTCAACAGTCATCAATGACACAATGACAGAAGTGACCATCAGAATGCAGAACCACATATTTGCACCAATGGGCACACAAATGCAGATACCCTGTGGAGACAGCAGATGTGAGGTGAACAGATACCATACCATGGCAGCAATGGGACACACAAACCATGATCACTGTGCTGACCGATGACCTAGGAGTCCCAGGGACAGCAGGGGAAACACACCAAACAACATACAGCCAATGGCACACCCAAGATATGCCAATGCAGTGGTGCAGATGCACAAACACAAACAGGCAGACCAACACTGTCATCATACACAGCAGGTGAGGGGTGGGGGTGCCAGTGTCCCCAGGCAACCACACAACACATGAGGAGAGCTGAATACCAATCATACAGATGTGCATACACTGCCACACTAAGGTAACTCATGGATCCAAATCCCCTATGTGGGCAAGCAGGCATTGTCAGGTGAGAGGGAGCACAAAACACACATGTCACACAGGCACGTAGGAACAACAACTGACACAGCAAGTCACAGACACACCACAGCACCACCCCCAGGGCCCCCACAATGTGGTGACCCTGGGCTGAATAAAAATACCACTGTGATGACAAAGCTAAATGTCGTTCACACTGTGAACCACAGTCAGGTGTCCTGAGCAACAAACTACCATCACACCTACACAAGCACAAATCAATCAGCATGGCCAGTAAGCCAAGGCCAACATGGAGGCAGGGGCCTAGCCGGGCAACAACTCTCATCTGCACACACTCAACACCACACCCCTCGACCTCCAACAATGTGCAGCAGTGAAGTACACATGCACTGGTGACATTGCACATGCACCCATGACTATTCCAGGGTGGTGGGTGGGAACCAAGGTGTAGAAACACATCACACATGGACACTCAACAAGACTCCTGAATGTCTGACACACTGCACACTACGCTGTACATGGACATGACGGCAATACCACACCGACCAATGGGATCCCAGCCACAGTCACACACCAATGAAGAAGCCAAGGTCACCCACAAAGAACACACATAGACAACAACCAACATTGCAGCCCGGACCCTGAGGAGTGCCAGCAGTCACACACACAACGTGTCACAATCACTGAAAGATAACACAAACTGGAAATCACATGACAGGGGCAAACAAGTGCCAAGGGGAAACCTGACTGTGACCCATCTGCGTCTGCACACAAACTCAGCCCTGACAGCAAACACACCTATGGGTGACACCCTGATGACCAGTAATGTGCCATGCACCCACATCACAGAGAACACAGGGAGAAGACTTTGGGGGAAAATAGCTCAAGTCAGCAAGCATCACAAACAGGTACAACACTAGGGATCACAGCATGCGCAGATGAATGAAAGTGAACACACAGACATGCACATACAACACACACCTTGGGCGCAGGCAATGTCACACGTGTACACACTGCCATGAGGGGACTCCACTCCTGTGTGAGGAAAGCTGTGCCATATGTTGCCTCAGTAGGGCCCCATCATGTCAGCTGAGCACTTGGTCACACAATCAACAATTAGCACCAAATGAGGGCTCCCATCACATCAGCCTGGTCATGGATGTGCCAACGGAATCATCAGCACAGATCCAACACACTTGTATAGCAATGTTGCACTGACTACACGGATGAGTCCCTCCCCATTGATGCCCAAACCTGCATGTCCACTGGAGATGGCAACACGGTCAGGGAAGTAGACAAATGCAACGATGGCAGGCACAACAGATGTGCAGGGGTGGAAGCCACAGAGATGAAATTGCCAATGTAAGTAGGAAACCCATTGCCAAATACTGAACACATGACACCCTCAGATGCTGCTATTGATGACATGGATACACCACATGATAGGACACATTCCCCCTGGACCACATGGGTTCCTGCACAGTAACACTTCATAATCATGAGACCAGATATCACCATCACTGCAGCAAGGGCATGGTTAGCAGCACCAACAACATGTACATCTGAAGCATGAGCACTAGAGAAAAGAAAGTTGCTTTATTCAGCATATGTGTTGTTTGATAACGACGTCCAGAAAAATTAGAGCAAAGGCCAATGGCCAGTCCATTGTCAAAGTTCAAACAGGGTGACACTGGCAGATGTCACCCTACGCATGCCTGCACAAAACCAGGGACAATCCACTAGGAGGGGCAACCGGGGGGCAGGCCAGGCACCGCAGGGACAGGATCAGGGCTCACCAGGGGGAGTCAGGGAAGGGGTGGTGGGTGCTGGAGAGCCACTGACAACTGCAGTGGAGGTGTCTGACATGGTGTGTGCCGGCACAACTGGGGGGCATGACTCAGATGTCGTGGGTGCCGGCACAACTGCAGTGGACCCTGCAGATGGGGTGGACAGGTCCGCCACTGCAGTGCCCAAGTCAGACAGGGCGGTAGTGGACTCCACTGCAGTGCCTACCTCCAGGGGAGGAGAATGGGGAACAGGCAAGGTGGGTTGGACAGAGGGGGAGGACACCCTCACCACATCAGTGGCACAGACAAGCGCAGCGGGGGTGTGGTGCTGGGAGAGCAAGTGGCAGGGGGAGAAGGCCGGATCCTCTTGGGGATGGTATATCTGTGGGTGGGGGAACCTGGGGCAGGGTGTGGTGGGGGCACCTGTGCAGTGGGGGCCTGAGGGATGGAGGACGGAGACCTTGTGCCTGAGCTGCAGGGCGGTGGCGGGGTCTTGCTCTTACACTCCGGGGGACTTGCGGGTGGGGGCCTCAGTCCGTCTGCGCCTGGGGGAGGGTGTCCGGGGGCGAGGGGCACTCTGCTCCGTGTGGGTGGGCTTCCTCTTCCCCCGGGATGCTGGAGCAGCTTCATCGGTGGGGAAGAGGCTGAGGTCACAGAGGAAGAGCTGCTGTGACTTTGGGGTTGCATGTGAGGCAAGGGAGGGTGCTTTGGAGGGAGAGGGAACTGAGGACTGCGCAGTGCATGTGGATGCGTGTGTGTGTTCCAGGGCCCCATCCCCTGTGAGTCTGGCTTCAGTCCCCTGAATGTGCGTGCGTGTGCGTTTTGTCATTGGCGTGTGTGTCAGTGTGCTGGATGTGTGTGTGCTGGTGTGTGCCTGTGCCGGTGTGTGTGTGCTTGGGACGGGTAAGGTGCTGGGGAGTGTGGATGGAGCAGAGGCAGGAGGGGTGAGGGACCGTTTGAGGAGGGACACTGCTGCCGTCAGGGAGGAGTCCATGGACCTATTGCCCCTCTGTAGGTCAGACATGCCCGATGAGATGCCCTCCATGAACGACACCAGCTGAGTCAACAGCGCGGTGTGCGCATGGAGGACACTCAGCATGGCTGTCTGCCCTACATGGAGCTGGCGAAGGAGGTACACAGACTCCTCACTCAGGGCAGCAGGGGACACAGGGGCAGGGGGTGCGGTGCCTGGCCCAAAGGAAACACGCTCCCGGACATGGGAGCCTCCACGGACCTGGGGAATGGGAGCCGATGGGAGGGCGGTGGTGGTGCTGGTGGTGGCGGGGACAGCAACACTAGCTGGGGTGTGGTGGCTGCTGACACCCGCCTCCACAAGGGAGTCATCCTCCGAGTTGCTCTGGTCCTCAGCTGAGGTGGATGCTGCTGAGGACTCCTCGGTGTGGCTCCCCTCGCCCTCCGTGCCACTGGGTCCCTCCGACCACTCCTCGGCTGCTGACCCAGTCTGGCTCTCCGGCTCCTCCTGGTCCGTGGAGCTGTCCCCTTCCGTGGCCGTGGATGTATCTGCAAACAATGGGGATACAGACAGACATCAGTCACCTGCACATAACGCACACACCACTGTGAGCACAGCACATCACAGAGCAAGCCCTGGCATCATCAGTTGTACATTGCTAAAAGTGCCCTAACTGAACAGGAGAAGTCAATTGTCAGTCTAATGCCAAGCATGGCACTCACATCCCACATGGCCTTGCACCCATCTGTCTGGTGTCTGTTGGATTGCAACACCCCAGTGTTGACACATGCACCAAGTACACAGTAGTTGGACAGTGCAGAGGACACGGTGTGGACACATCACAGCTCTTGCCACTGAGTCAGTACAGGTTTCCGGATGAAAGGGATGCCCAGAGTCAAATAGGAAATGCATGTGATGCATACCAGCGACAGACACCATGATGCACCCATGTCCTGATAGCCAGCGCCACTATGGTGTGCATGTAGCACATGTCACTCCCCTGCAGGCTCACCAATCAGTAGACACATGCCATGGCGGAGGCATGACTGCAAAGTCATACATCACTGTCTCAGTGATGTATGACTTTGCAGCCAGACAACAACACTCTGCACTGTGTCACAATAGTAGGTCATGGGGAATGCAAGTCCTGGAGCTGCACAAGTGCACATGTACATCCCCCCACAACACATCCTCTTAACCCTCATCTGTCCAGGTCATACCTATTGGACATATGGGAGACCTGTGACACTACCCTCTGAACCTGAGCCCCTCACACTCTGCTGTGCATGGGGAACAGCTGCCTGAACTTCACATTTACATGCCCCAGTCTGCATGGGCAGCTGATCAGACACCTATGTGTCACACAAGTATCGTCTCCTATGGTCACATCTCCAGTGGCATGCTGAGCCCCTACCAAGAAACTCCACAGCAGTCCTGGCGACTAATCTACAGCACACTGACACAGAGGCAGACACCTGAGGGGTCAAATCACTGTGCACAATGTGTCCGCTGATACACGGGAGTGGGAGTACAGAGTGTATTGTATGGCCTGGAGTAGGCATGACTGTCCAGCCCCACATGAATGAGGGATGAGCCCTGGACTGTAGGCAGCTGGCTGAGTATGTGTGACACACGTCATATACATACTCCTGGGGCCCAAACATTGTTCCCACCCGCAGCATGGGTGTGTGCCAGATACCCCAGCCACATGTGGTGGATCAGCTCAGCAATTGGACCACAGATGAAAGTTACACGCTGAATACATGTCAGAATACAGGCATTGTGTAAGCAATGGACCCACCCATGATGCCCACCACAGAGTCAGGGAAACAGATGCTGTCTCCCACCTTGAGTCAAGCAAACTGCAAGGACACAGTCCTAAGTGACAGAATTCCCTGCATGTAAGGGCCACACCTGGGTATCAGATGAGGAGTGGGCAGTGCACAATAGAGGGACATGGCTCCTGGACAACATGACTGCTGTACTGTGGCAGTTTAACCAGGCCCGAGGAGGGCACATAGCATGTTAGACAGAGTACACAGTGCAGTCTTTGACTCACCCCCTCCTTGCTGCTCTCTGGCCTTCAGCTGCCCATCCAGGTCTGGAAAGACCACCGCCAGGATCCTGAGCATGTGGGGGTCAGGGTCCGTGTTCCGCCCCTCCTGCGAGGAGGCGACAGCTTCAGCTGGACCCGTGCAATCCTCCGGGTCCAGCCCCGAAGGTCCTGCCACCTCTTTTGGCAGTTGCGGATCCGGCGCTTGTAGACCCCCACGGACCGGACAGCCCGGACGATGTCCTTCCATATCTCATGCTTCCGATGGGCAGAAGCCTGTCAGGATGACAAAGTGATAAGGCCATTACTACACATGCAACATATCCGTGCATGACACAGTTGCATATACATGTCGCAATCACAGGGGCACATGGTGTACACAGGCAGTGCACGGCTGCCCATGGACAGTTTTCCAGAAGTCACTACATGGTATCATTGCATGGGGAGTAAAACCCTGTTCAGAAGCACTGTCACTGCACCATACCTGTCCAGTGCAAGTCACTACACACTATGGGGGGTGACAACTACTCAGTGAGCCTGCTAGCCAGTGGCGTGCTGACTCTCAGCCTTGCTAGTCAGACAAAATGCACATTCAGAAAGGCAGTGCACAGAACACTCACCTGCACCCCTGGTGTCCCATACAGCTTGCTGTACTGTAGAAGTAGGCTGTCCAGCAGGGCCTGGTTCTCTTCAAGGCTGAAGGCTGGTGCTCTCTCCACAGTACGTGCCATTGCAGGGTCCAGAGTGGCAGAGACAGCAGCAGTGCAGTGGCAGATGTCGTCCTGGAGCATGTAGTGCAGGCAAGTGGGCTCTCAGGGGAACAGGCAGCAATATATATGTGCTGGAGAGGCAGATACTGTCCCTTGTGTCCAAAGTGATAGGTCCAAGTCGTTTGCATCTTCTGAATCTGGCCAATCCATGGAATAGCAGCACCAAAACACGCCCACAGCATCCTTCAAAACTTCAACTTCATGACATACATGATTTTGCAACATTGTTGTGGGTGACCAACTGATTTTCCAGCAACCGACTCGTTCGAAATTCGAAAACGCGTCCGTTGCCAGGCAAGCCCATTGTCAATGGGTGCGCACCGATCGGTCCATTGCAGACCAACGCGCACAGGGGTACAACGCGTACCCACACACATTGAAAGCAATGGGCCGGCCGGAGGCACCGATCGGTCCATTGCAGTTCAACGCGCACAGGGGTACAACGCGTACCCGCACACATTGAAAGCAATGGGCCGGCCGGAGGCACCGATCGGTCCATTGCAGTTCAACGCGCACAGGGGTACAACGCGTACCCGCACACATTGAAAGCAATGGGCCGGCCGGAGGCACCGATCGGTCCATTGCAGTTCAACGCGCACAGGGGTACAACGCGTACCCGCACACATTGAAAGCAATGGGCCGGCCGGAGGCACCGATCGGTCCATTGCAGTTCAACGCGCACAGGGGTACAACGCGTACCCGCACACATTGAAAGCAATGGGCCGGCCGGAGGCACCGATCGGTCCATTGCAGTTCAACGCGCACAGGGGTACAACGCGTACCGCACACATTGAAAGCAATGGGCCGGCCGGAGGCACCGATCGGTCCATTGCAGTTCAACGCGCACAGGGGTACAACGCGTACCCGCACACATTGAAAGCAATGGGCCGGCCGGAGGCACCGATCGGTCCATTGCAGTTCAACGCGCACAGGGGTACAACGCTGTACCCGCACACATTGAAAGCAATGGGCCGGCCGGAGGCACCGATCGGTCCATTGCAGTTCAACGCGCACAGGGGTACAACGCGTGCACCGCACACATTGAAAGCAATGGGCCGGCCGGAGGCACCGATCGGTCCATTGCAGTTCAACGCGCACAGGGGTACAACGCGTACCCGCACACATTGAAAGCAATGGGCCGGCCGGAGGCACCGATCGGTCCATTGCGGTTCAACGCATCACTGTATATGTGACTGGCATAGGTCAGCATGCCTGTCTCAGATGGACATATGCCAGCCACAGATAGCTCCCAGGGAGTGAGGGGCACACCTACATCACGACAGCCTGTCCAAACCTTATCATAAGGCATGTAAGGCTGCATTTCCTATTGTGTGTATGTTGGTGTACATGTTGTCCTGTGGGTGTCACCTGTGGGCAGCCACCCCCAGGCTGTGCACGTGTTCATGGGGACATGATCCTGGGTGTTACGTGTACGTGACCACTGTGATGTGCAACTGTTCATATCTGTGCATGTGTCATGGTCACATTTCACAGTGGTGTTTGTGTATGTCATGTCACATACCCCGTGAGTCCCATGTGGGACGGTATGTTTGAGCCAGGGTGTCCCAGTGGCCCAATAGTGATGGCCCTCCACAGTCTTTGTGCATGTAGTGTTTACAATGTCTCTGATTTCATGTGCACAATGGGAGACAGTCTCCACATCCACGTTGTGTGTGCATGGACTCTGATGTTGTGCGTGTGTGTCACAGACGTCCATGGCTGTCCTGCCATGGCAAGTGTGGCCACTACCTGTGGGGGTCATGTTTGTTTTGCTGTGGTGTACACATGATACTCCAGGTGATGCCAGTGTCCATGTGGCATTACAGGGTCCCTGGGAATGTGCCTGTCGTTGAGCTGTGGTGCCTGGGGCACATCTGTCCTCACATGTCACTGTGGGGGTGACTGTGACACAGCATCATGATATCCAATGGGCCAACCTGGGACAAATTGATGCCACCTGTAGGACCGTGTTGACAGATGTTGGCCATGTATGTACCATACATGTCGTTCCGGTACTGCACACTTCATGTAGTTGTGCCTCATGATGATGTATGTTGGGATCTTGAGTGTGTTCAATACCGCATATGTGGGGTGACTGACGATCTTGCTTACTTCTCCTCTGCACTGCAGGGCTCCTGCTGTCCATCGGCCATTCCCAGACCTGGCAACGATGGTGGAACGGGACAGCATCCGACGGTACCGCTTCACCAGGCAGCTGATTGAGGATTTGGCAGTGCAGTTGTCCCCACATTTGCAGCCTGGCCGGACGTATCCTACAGCGCTGACCCCCAAGGTGAAGGTGATGGCAGCCCTACACTTCTTTGCCACCGGTACCTTCCAACATACTGTGGCGTCTGCTGGTGGGATGTCACAGACCATGTACAGCCGTGTGCTCCTCGATGTTTTGGCGGCAATGTTGCTCTTCCTGAACCGGTACATCAATTTCCCTAGACTGCGACGACTCACTGACGTGAAGAGTGATTTTTATGCCCTGGGGAGGATGCCGCATGTCATTGGCTCCATTGATGGGACACATGTGGCTTTGGTACCACCACAGGCCCAGGAGCAGGCCTACAGGAACCGCAAGCACTACCACTCGGTCAATGCACTGGTGGTGTGTCTTGCAGACATGACCATCACACACGTGTGTGCCCATTTCCCTTGTTCAGCACACGATGCCTTTGTGATGAGGAGTAGTCGCATCCCCAGGATGATGGCACAGATGCAGAACCAGCGTGCCTGGCTTGTCGGTGTGTACTGACTTTGTGCCATTGTGTGTGATCTGATCTGTAGTATTCGGCCCACTTTTCCAAGTCAGCTGATGTGCACTTGTCTGTCCGTAGGTGACTCGGGATACCCCAACATGCCGTGGTTGCTGACACCCCTCAGGAACCCTGTGACACCTGCCCAGATGCGCTACAATGAGGCACATGGTCGGACCAGGAGAGTGATTGAGCGGACCTTTGGTCTCCTGAAGAGCCGCTTCCGCTGCCTGGACAAGACCGGAGGGTCCCTCCCATATGCCCCTGCGAAAGTGTGCAAGATTATCATCGTCTGCTGCATGCTACACAACCTGGCAGTGCGGAAGGAGTTGCCTCTCATCCAGGATGACGATGACCAACATCCGCCACCTGTGGAGGATCCTTGCCTGGACCACGAGGCCAGTGACGATGATGATGATGATGATGGTGATGGTGATGTCCGCACACAGCTCATCACCAACTTCTTTAGCTGAATGTGAGTATCCTGAGGTGTCATGTGAATGATGTGAGTTGGCATGATGTGTGGGTGGTGCTCTGGTGCTGTTGGAGTGTGTCCATGGGCTACTTGACAGGATGTGTGTTGCGATGTGTGGTGACAGGTGGGCTGTACTCCCCAACAGTGTTGACATGCTAACTTGGTTCTGGGTGGGTATCTTGTAACATGTATTGTGCATGAGTTTTGCTGATCTGTCCTGTACTGCATTGCTTTTGACTGTGTGTCATTTCTGTCCTTCACAGGGTACTTTCAGATTCGTTTGGTCAACTGTGTCCACCGACGACGTGATTGCACATCCAGGCTGGTAGCTGTTGTGTCCCTACAGGTGATGTGCGCCACACCCATGGACTTCCTTCCGTCTACAGTTGTTGACTGTGTGCCCGCTACCAGGTGGGGTTACCTTGCATCTGTAGTGGTTACGGCATGTTGCTACTGTGTAATAAACCTGTGCTTCACTTAGTGATGTGCGTTGTCTGTGGTCACACATTTGACTGCCATTTGCTTACTGCACCTGTGGGCTACTTGACTACAACTGGGAATGGGTGTGGTGTCTGTGCATTGCACCGTCTCCCTGGCAACATCAGTGTAGGCAATGAGTCAGATGGCCTAGGTGTGTATGTGTTGTGTACCCCTGGTGGTGTGTCTCCCTCATATGTGTCACGTTGCCTGTACTCACATGCCTGTGTTGTCCTTGCTGTTGCAGTTCGCATACACAGTGTAATTTTGCAGTTCATCATCCCCATAACAGCACCCACGTTGGAATCACGACAGAGGCAAGTATGGTGTATTAGTGTTTTTGTTGTGATACATCTGTGTTAATAGTGCATAGGATGGGTTGTGCTGTACATGAATCTTGCAATCCCAAGTTCCTAGGTGAATTGAAAGTCCAGGTTGACAGGATCCCCAGTATCGGGGCCACAGTTGTCTGACACATTGTTCCAACTTGTACTCCCCATGCAATGTGTGGGAGTAGTGTTGCCATCAACAGGGTGAACAGTCTGTGCACAAAGGCGAAAATCCAGAACAGGTTCAGGCTTCCTGGGAGTTGCGCTTGGCCATCAGCCTCTCACTTTCCCCTCCTCGGACGACCCCTCTTCTTGGGGGGGGCCCTCAAGTGCAGGCTGCTGCGGTGCAGGGGACTCTCCGCCAGAGTCCTCCTCCCTCCCTGTGGCAGTTGCAGTTTGTTCGGTACCAGATGTTGTTGACACACAGGGAGGTGTGGACTGGTTGCTGTTCATCTGGCGGAGGCATTGTAAAATGTCCCTGTGCACCGCCGTCATCTCATGTAGTACATCCCACTTGGACTCCACGCGGGACATGTGGGAGTCCACACGTGACATGTGTGACTCCACGTGGGACATGTGGGAGTCCAAGCGGGCATGATGGGCAGCCTGCTGCTGTTTGATGTCTCTGAGGAGCCCCACTACCTGGCTGAGCTCTCCGGTGCTGGACTGGTACGCATCAGCTATGCGTACCAGTTGTGGGTCTTCATGCACACCAGCAACGTCTGCAAGCAGCGACCTCTGTCTCCCACCCCTCCCACCACCCCTGCTGACATGTGCAGTGTGTGCAGTTGCACGCACAGATAACCCTGGTCCACCTTGGGGGTTGGTGGTGGTGGTGGTGTCCATGGCCCCAGGTTGGTCCAGGGTCACTGCGCTGGTGTTGCTCCTTATTCTGTCCATGTCGGCAGGGATGGTATTCGTGGTGACAGTCGTTGGAGGGGTGGGTGCAGGGGTGCAGCTGGTGGACCTGCTGGTGCTGCAGCTGGTGGTCCTGCTGGTGCAGCATGTTGACTTGCACCGGATGTGCCAGGTTGTTCATCGTCCGAGGAGGACAGAGGCTGTACGACGCCAGTGAGCTCGGCATCCTCTTGAGCCTGGGACTGGGACTCCTCAGCGTCTGCTGCTGTGTCCCTATCATCACCTGTTTTTGGGAGACACAAACAATGTATGTCATGTTTCTGCAGGCATCAGTGGTTGACACACCTGACAGTTGTGACTGTGCCTCGGGGTGCGGGCCTGTACATTGTATTGTCCTAAGTCGTCACAGTCAGGGGTTGATATTGGTGTGGCACATTGTCCTGCATTATTTGGGCATTTCTATGTATTCTCTGGGGTGTGAACATGGTCTGCATTGATTGTGTTTGGTTGACAGCCAGACCTCCTTCCCACCCACCCACCCAGCCAGTCAGTTATCCCACCATGGAACGTGCTTGCATTGCAGGGAGTGTAAGTTGTCTCTCAGGATGTCAGTCAGTGGTGTCCTGCTGTTTGTTGGTGCACAGTTGGCAGCAGGGCCTTGTGCTCCCCACAGCAGTAGCCAGTGTCAGCCATCTTGTGAGTCCTTCTCCACTCCCTGTGATGTGAGCATGGTTCAGGGTGGTGTTGATGGGCCAGTTGTGAGGCTGAGCGATGTCTGTGACTACGACTCCCATCATGCTATTGCCTCCACCCCCTTCCCAGCATGCCCATGCTTCCTTCCTTTTGACTCTGCTTCCCTGTGGGGTGGGCTGGCTGTGCTGACAGGATGGCTGGGAGTGTTGTCCTGGCAGTTGTTTGGCTAAGAGTCCAAAGAGTGTCCCTGTGCTTCACACAACATAACCCAGGGTGGTGGTGCTTTGTGGGATCTTGTGTTAGGATGGAGGGCATTGCATTCTACCAGGTGGGTACTGTGGAGTTTGTGTTGGGGGGGGTGAGGGGAGGTGCTGGTGACTATAGTCAGTGCTGCAAGTCCCCCTTCCCACCCAGCCAGCCAGATATCCCACCATGGAACGTGCTTGCATTGCAGGGAGTGTGAGTTGTCTCTCAGGATGTCAGTCAGTGGTGTCCTGCTGTTTGTTGGTGCACAGTTGGCAGCAGGGCCTTGTGCTCCCCACAGCAGTAGCCAGTGTCAGCCATCTTGTGAGTCCTTCTCCACTCCCTGTGATGTGAGCATGGTTCAGGGTGGTGTTGATGGGCCAGTTGTGAGGCTGAGCGATGTCTGTGACTACGACTCCCATCATGCTATTGCCTCCACCCCCTTCCCAGCATGCCCATGCTTCCTTCCTTTTGACTCTGCTTCCCTGTGGGGTGGGCTGGCTGTGCTGACAGGATGGCTGGGAGTGTTGTCCTGGCAGTTGTTTGGCTAAGAGTCCCAAGAGTGTCCCTGTGCTTCACACAACATAACCCAGGGTGGTGGTGCTTTGTGGGATCTTGTGTTAGGATGGAGGGCATTGCATTCTACCAGGTGGGTACTGTGGAGTTTGTGTTGGGGGGGGTGAGGGGAGGTGCTGGTGACTATAGTCAGTGCTGCAAGTTCCCCTTCCCAGCCAGCCAGATATCCCACCATGGAACGTGCTTGCATTGCAGGGAGTGGAAGTTGTCTCTCAGGATGTCAGTCAGTGGTGTCCTGCTGTTTGTTGGTGCACAGTTGGCAGCAGGGCCTTGTGCTCCCCACAGCAGTAGCCAGTGTCAGCCATCTTGTGAGTCCTTCTCCACTCCCTGTGATGTGAGCATGGTTCAGGGTGGTGTTGATGGGCCAGTTGTGAGGCTGAGCGATGTCTGTGACTACGACTCCCATCATGCTATTGCCTCCACCCCCTTCCCAGCATGCCCATGCTTCCTTCCTTTTGACTCTGCTTCCCTGTGGGGTGGGCTGGCTGTGCTGACAGGATGGCTGGGAGTGTTGTCCTGGCAGTTGTTTGGCTAAGAGTCCCAAGAGTGTCCCTGTGCTTCACACAACATAACCCAGGGTGGTGGTGCTTTGTGGGATCTTGTGTTAGGATGGAGGGCATTGCATTCTACCAGGTGGGTACTGTGGAGTTTGTGTTGGGGGGGTGAGGGGAGGTGCTGGTGACTATAGTCAGTGCTGCAAGTCCCCCTTCCCAGCCAGCCAGATATCCCACCATGGAACGTGCTTGCATTGCAGGGAGTGTAAGTTGTCTCTCAGGATGTCAGTCAGTGGTGTCCTGCTGTTTGTTGGTGCACAGTTGGCAGCAGGGCCTTGTGCTCCCCACAGCAGTAGCCAGTGTCAGCCATCTTGTGAGTCCTTCTCCACTCCCTGTGATGTGAGCATGGTTCAGGGTGGTGTTGATGGGACAGTTGTGGGGGGGCAATATGTGTGACTGCGACTCCCATGATGCTATTGGCTACACTGACTTGGCCAGCATACACAGAATTCCTTCCTTTGAGTGGTCTTCACTGTGTGTTGGTGTTGTTGTGGTGGCTACATGTGTGGATGTGTGTGTTAGTTCTATTTGTGCCACTGCCTAGCTGTAGTTGTGGTTGTGTTTGTACATGTGTTGGCACAGTTGGATGTGACTTTTTTGATGGCATGTGTTGTGTTTATCTGACTGACATACACA
This sequence comes from Calotriton arnoldi, assembly GCA_963921515.1. Lineage (NCBI taxonomy): Eukaryota > Metazoa > Chordata > Amphibia > Caudata > Salamandridae > Calotriton > Calotriton arnoldi. The sequence goes on along the minus strand of CAWUFW010007798.1, from coordinate 164,964 downwards.
TTTTGGGATGATTCTGTTCTAGTTGCTGTGTAATTGCTATGAGTGCATGGTTTGACTCTCCCCTTGACAGTGATGTGTGTGTTTTGTGGCAGTTTATTGTGTACATTTGTTGTGTACTCACCAGGCTCTGGGATGTCCTCTAGTCCATATACGCTCACTGGCGGAAGGATGGCCCGCACCTTCTCCTCCCAGGGCCTGAGGTATATTGGCTTGGCAGGAGGGCCACTGCCGGTGTGTTGGCTGTTGATGTAGTCTTTCTTCAGCATGTCTCGTACCCTCCTGCGCACGTCATACCACCTGTTCTGGATGTCCGTCTTTGTGCGCCGACATGGTGATTGGGCGTTCACCCTGTTGATGATCCTCTCCCACATCTTGGTTTTCTGCGACATGGGGGTCTGTTGGACCAGAGTGCCAAACAGCTGTGGCTCCACCCTGAGGATCTCGTCTACCATGACTTCCAATTCACTATCTAGGAACTTGGGATTCTTCTTGGGGGGCATGGTGATGGGTGGTGATGGTGGGTGATGTGTGTGTTGGTGTGCAGGTGAGGGTGTGTGGGTGTGTGTTGTGCTGGGTGTATGTGAGGTAGGTATTTGTTGGTGTGCTGATGGTGTGTGGCTTGTGTGAGGGATGAGCTGTGGGTGTGTGGTTGCTTTCTCTTGGGTGCTGGCAGTGGAATGGCATTTGCAAAGGCTCATGGTAGTGATTTGTGTCCTTTATATAGGTGGAGTTGTGGGTGTGTCTTTGTTCTCTGTCCCCACCCCCCAGTATTTATTGGCTTGGTAATTGCTTGTTTGGCCTTTTTTGGTTGATTTTTCCTTTGTGCTGTTTGTGTATGTTGGAAACGTTCTTGTGACCGAGTCGGACCCTGCATTGGTCTCGTACGGTGATTTCCGTTTCGTTCACGCTGTGTTTGTGCAGTTTTCTATGCTGCGTACGCGTCGGTCGCGGTGTATTGTGTTGCTTCGGCTCGGTTTTGTATGCGTGTCGGTCGTACGGCTTGTCCTCCGTCCGACTCGGTCGTGTTTTTCGCGCCTTGCATCGTACTTTGCGGTTTGGAGTTGGCGGGTACGATTCGGTCGGATTTGTTCCGGGTGCGTGTCGGTCGGTTGGATTCGCGTGTTTTTCCGGCCGGATTGCTATTTTCCGAGCGGCTCGGTCGGTCGGCTTGGTTTCCTGACGTGTCGGTCGGATTTATCGCGGCTTGCATCGTACTTGGCGTGTCGGGCGCCACTGGTACGTGTCGGTCGGTAATTTTTCCGGCTCCGAGTCGGTCGGTGCTTTTTCCGGCCCGAATCGGAATCGACCCCAATGTGTCTATCCCAGGTGCAAAAACAACTGTATGCCTTTCTGTAATGTGATATATGTTGCTCTTTCTGCAATTCTGTATGAGAATAGTTTAATTATAAAATTAATTATGTTAGAAATGTTAATTTAATTTGCTAATATAATGAAAACATGCTTTCAATCATTTTATATCTTATACCTTCATATGTGTTATTAATTTCAGTTGCTGTTGTCATGGATTACATCTGTTTTAGCAGAATCTACCTTCATCCTCATGAACTGCAGGGCTTTGTTATCTTATCAATGCTAACATGTTCTTGCCATTTTTTTAATCTTTTGTTGGTACAAAATTTACTAAAGCCACTAATGGTTCTTCAACTTCTCCATCCACACCAAGAGTGTCAATGTTCTCCTTAAAGTTTAGCGGTAGATAAACTACTTTTCTTTCCAGGGCTTTCAGTAATTCACTTGGAGGCAACTTTGTACTTTTAGGCTACAGGCAAGCTGTAGCTTGAAAGGTGTGTACAGTTTGGTTAGTAATAATCTCATACACATTCAGCTGCTGGACTTCAGCCGGAACTGAGTGATCTCTAACTTATCATTGTTGGACTTGGTCCTTTCTGCAGGGTCAGCCCCAAACTTTTTGCCTTTACCCTCTTGGATTCTGAACATGTTTTTGTTTACTTTTAGGACTCTTTATTCTTTACCACTGCTACTCACAACTCAAGTTATTGTGCTCGCTCCTTTACACATGATAGAATTAGCCTATACCCAATTGGCATATTTGATTTACTTGTAAGTCCCTAGTACAATGGCAGCACCTTTGCCCAGAGCCTGTAAATTAAATGCTAATAGTGGGCCAGCAGTACTAATTGTTCCAATCACTTAAATAGCTCTTTAAACATGTCTCAGGTCAGCTATGGCAGCCTGTGTGTGCAGTTTTACACTGCCAGTTTGACATGCCAAGATAAACCTTTTTCAGGCCAAAACTTTCCTTTTTAATAAATGTGTTATCCCCAGGGGAAAGTCCTAAACAAACCATGAGGGCATGGGGTAGTGTATTGAAAAAGCTGGATGTATAACTTTATGTTCTGTATGTCCTGGAAGTGAAAAACAATGAATTCGTTTTTCACTACTGCAAGACCACCTCTCCAATAGGATAACATTGGAGTTACCTTATTACGTTTAATAAGCTTTAACTTCCAAATGGGAAAAGGTAACTCATTCATGTTTGGTGTGTTTGAAATTGTAATGAAAAATCCTAATTTATGTTGAAGTCGGATTTTAAATTAAAATTTTGAAAATGTCACTTTTAGAAAGTTTACATTTTTCTGCCTTAGCCATTTGGTGCCTGCAGCCTTGTCACTGGGTCACCTGACTGGCTGCAGCTGACAGTTGGGCTTTGTGTATTCCTCCTAGACAGCCACAGACAATAGGGAGCTTAGATGTGCCTGGATGGGCCACCACTGGCAGGATGGGAGGGAGGAGCTGGGCACAGCCCCATTTACATTGAATAGGCTGTGTCCTGCCTCCACACAAAGGGCTGCATATCCCCTGTAGTTAGTCTGGAGCCACGGAAAGGAAGGCAGGGCACCTGTGCACTTCAAAGGTCTGCCTCTAGAAGCGTCTCAAAGGCCTTCAAAGGCAGAACTGAGTATAAATATTGAACCTCATACACCAACTCATCAGTACATTTCTGGACCTGTGGATACTCTGCCAGGATGAAGGACGGCTGTGATTTAGAAAGGACTGCCACTCTGCTGGACTGCTGTTCTGAAGGACTGCTGCCCTGCTGTGCTGACCTGCTGCCTACTGCCCTCTTGCATTGATTAGAAGGACTGAACCTGCATTTGTTGAACCCAGAGTGACTCCAAGGACTAGTTGAGCGGCTTCTTAACTTGAGCCTCAGAGGCAGAAGGACAATCGCAACCCCAGCAACTGGACCTTGCAATCTTTGAAGTTGGTTGGAAGTGGGCCTAAGGTGCTCTGCCAGCCTCTGTGGGTCCAGCAGAATAAAGACAATCACCTCTGCTGCGTGGCACAACCCTTCGCAGAACTGATGCATCGCCACCGCTGCGTGGGTCTTCTCCATCACAAAGACCCACATCGATTTGCAGCCCACCACCACTGCGAGATGCATCCTCCATTCAGGCCCTCGCATCCCTCATCGACAGCAACCTTGACGATGATGCCGGATTCCACATTGGAGCCTCGCAGCTCCTCGTAACCAACACATCGCCCAGACTGCACAACGCATCCTCGACACCTAGATTCTGCATCACAAGCTCTCCTCTCCAGGATCCTTGACGACAATGCAGGACCTCGCATCACAGCCGCGCCACATCTCGGAACCAATGCATAATTTTGGCTGCGCGATTCTGCAAACCATAAGTTAAGGTACTTTGTTCAGCACGCCTAACTGGGTCCCTGTAGCCAGCCCATGCTCCATCCCGGTCAGCCTGAATTTGTGACTTTGTCCTGGTCTGGCGTGACCAGATTCCACAGTTGGTGCTTTGTGCTTTTTGGTGCTATTTTCCCTGATATTTTTATAATCGCATTTCTCTGGTTCTACTGACTGGATTTTTGTCATTTTTGTCTTATTTTACTTATTAAAGGTCACTCTATTTTCTAGCTTAATGTGCTTTTCACTTTATTACTGTTAGAAGTGTTGCACAAATGCTTTACACATCGCCTCTAAGTTAAGCCTGACTGCTCTCTGCCAAGATACCAGAGGGTTGAATACAGGTTAATTTAGGCTTGATTTGCGCCTCCCCAGCCAATCATTGTGGTTGCTGCTTGACCAGGGCTCACACCCCAGTCAACCAACAACCCAGTTTCTCCCAATCATGAATGCCTCTTGCAGGCATGTTATCATTCAATTTATTGATGCAGAATTTGCAGACAACTTGACACATAAAGCAAAATGATCCTGAGACCTGGTCTCGGTCTTCAATCTCGATGTTGCTGCCTACCTTTTTGGTCTGTGCCTGGTAGTTCATATGGCTGCAACAAACACATATCTTAGTTGGAATTTCTGCAGATGTGGCTGTGAATTCAGAGATTTCTTTCATAAAACTGTGTAACACAATCTCTGAAGTGATTGTTTCATTGGGAACCTTCACTTCTACTTTATTTTCCACACTCTCTCTATATGGCTCAATAAATGTATTTACATTTCTTCTGAGATTTCATGTCCATCAGAATGTGTCCCATGTAACAGTGCACTATTAAATTCTTTCAGATAAAAAGCATGATTGTTCATGAAGTACACCTTTCTTATTAGGTTCCGTATCTTACTGTGGTCCACTTACAGCATTTGAATATGATGGAATGTACTGTCAGTCTCCTCTTTTGATAAGCAAGCCAAGGAATGCCCCAGCAAATCTGGATTTTCCTAACTCAAGGGTTTGTTTAACCTTTTCTCAAAAGAGTTTGAAAATTGATTGTAGTCTTTTATTGCAAACATTACTGCCCTGCCATTTGTAGACAGGACCTGGAGAGCCTCTTTGCAAAACTTGATCCATAATTATATCTTCCCACTTGGTGCTAACTTCTATTTTGGGACTGGTGTATCTTCTTTCAGTTCATATGTAAGGGTATCTCTGTCAACAGCAAAAACTAAACTATACTGCTGGTAGTAGCTCTTCTCATTAGAAAAAGCTTCTGCACTGGAATAATGTTTCCAGACTCCCTCAAACATAGCACAAAGGCTGGATTTGTTTATATTCTGCTTGTGACTGCCTTTTTTAATGAGATTACTAGCCTATCTAATGTTTTTTGCTTTGTTCAGCGAAAATGAACAACTTCCTCTTAACTACTTCTCTATGACATATTCTATAAACTACTTCTGGCTTTGTCTTGCATTTCTCATGTTTACCTGCTTCACTGACTTCATAATGTTCATTACAGGTACACGCCAAAATAATTTTTTGTAAAACTCTGAATTTCATTCCTCCTTACACTGGTATTCTCATTTTTACTTTTGGATAAATTCTTTGATTTTTTTTAATCTTCCTTGAGTTGTTGTTGATTTTGCTGTCAGTTGTTGGTCACCATCAGCTTCAATCCTTACTTTTGCTTTTTCTATTAAAGTTTAAATGAATGATCAACTTCTCTTACCAACATTCCTTTTGGAATCTACACTTTTAGATGAATATTTTTCTGTTATAGATTAAATCTTTCCTTCATGACAATGATGACATTCTGCAGTTTATTTGGCACACTGTCTGGGAAAGTTGTAAAGCTACAGCAAAGCTACAGCAAAAAGGATTAGATGATAAAAAACATTGTTAATAAATATATAAATAACATGTAATAATTGTTAACATTTTTTAAAGAGATTCAAAACTAAGTTAGTTTCGAGTGGGTAAAGCAAAGTGGATTGGAAATGAAAGGGAACAGAAAGAAATGGATACAAAATGGGAAGTGAGGGGACGTAAACCAATAGGTTGCATACACAAGGGAGAGAGATAATGTAGGATGGATCAGAAATTACAGAGTGTAAAGCAGTACATAGGTAGGACACCTTCTACCACATTTTAATTATAACACAATCAGTAATTTTGTGGCTGTACAAAGCACCATAAGCTAATCAGAATTATTTGTTATTACAACTAATGCTATTACTACATAATGTACAGTATCATTTTACACTATTTAAATAGAACATACTCTTTTCCTATAGTGCCTAGTGTCTCTGCACTATAGTGTAGTTTGGATTCATAGGTCTGGCTAAGAATGTCATGCAGTCATTGAATTTCTATAATAAACCAGGGTTTGCCATCCTTGTTCTGCAGCAGTGCTGAGATGCATCTTTGTCATAGTTGCTTTTGTGTGAAGTGAGCAAAGAAATGGGTGATATAAAGAGAGTACATAAAAGCACAGGAGAGGAAAAAGTATGGGTAAGGTAGTAGAAAGCTGAGACAGGAATGTGATTTGCCAAACAAAGGGAATAAATAGGAGAAGAGAAGAGAGGAAAGACAAAATCTTAGACTGAATATGGAAGGGAGCAGGAGGGTGCAGAGAAGATAGGACACAGACAAAATATGGCCTAAATTGGACTTGTTCTACCTCACTATACTTTTAGCATCTTCATAATCTATGACCTCTTAACTGAACAAGATACACTATGATTATCAGACACCTCCATATCATACAGTGTACGCTAAATAAATAATGTATACTGCAATTGCACACTGGTAAGAACCTGCATACCTTTAATATCCTTTTATAGAGTGTCTACTGAATTTGCACAATGCAATAATTTGAGTTCTAGGTCTGACTCAGTACCACTGTGCTAACACCTGAATTTCAACTAGAGAACAGAATACTAACACAACCTTAAACTTTTGAGCCTCACTATAACATATTAAATAAGACAAAAAATTGGACTAAGGGCCTGATTACGAGTTTGGCTGTACAACCATCTGAACACCGCGGCCGCGACTGCGAGAAGACTGCAGCGCTGGCAGTCTTCCAACCACCGTATTACAGGTTGACCACTGGGTCTGCAGTGTGGCTGCAGCGTTCTTGCAGTGATGGGCAATGGTTTTCCATATCTATTGATGTCTGTGAGTGCATGTCGACTGCGCATGTTGAATGTAGACATATGCATGTGGAAAAAAACTCCTATCAATTGTCGGAGTCTGGCCCATGTGTGGCCAGTCCAGTCAATGGGTATATGGTACAAAAAGAACTTACCTGTAGATCACCGTAAACCGGGTTGTATTCTTTGGGGTGTAGATGCTTCTGTGAAGGGGGGACCTAGAGAAAGGGATCCACGTCGAGCTCTGATGAGAAGAACAGAAAAAGGGTAAATATGCACCCCAAATCCTCCGTTTCCACCGACTCGAATCTGGCAGTTCGACCGCCTCTGCAAGCTTGTTGGAAAGCCAACTCGTAATATGAGATGTCCTCTGTGATTTCATGAGTGAGGTCACTGGCCATATCATGAGTGATGCAATATGTGAGATCATAAGTAGTGCATTGCGGTGGGCATAAGGTATAGCTAGCTCAGGTAACTATAACTGCTGAATTTCAGTGGTTTTGTACGAATGAACTCTGAACCTAACTATAACGTCCCTGTAACCTTTGGTTTTTTCCAGTGAATTTCTAAGGTTTTTTAAATGCTAATTGTTAACTATAACTTTCCTGCATCCTTTGGTTTTTTCAATTTCTAAGGTTTTTTAAAATTCTATTTCTTAATTGTAATGTCCATTTTTTGTAAGTGAACCTGTAAGATTTTCGTGCTTTCTTTCTATATTTGGATAATGTGTATTATATTTATATAATACACCACTCATTTTTAATTTCATATGTCTTTATCAGAAAATACATTAATAACAGGTTTTATTTTTAACAATTTTGTAAGTCGGCACAACATTGTTGCATTTACAGTGGAGATTCTGTCATCAGTAAATGTTTTTCACCTACTGAGAAAGACATTTTTTAAATAAAGTTTAACTCTAAATATTTAGTAAAATATTCCTTTAACTTTTCTTTCTATGATCAAGTTAAAAGAAAGGCACTTTTTCAACAACAACAAAATAAATTATTTGCAACTACCGAAGTCATCAATATGATGTTGGTAGTAGCGATGAGGTCTTGGTTTATACAAAGTGTAAAACATATTTATAAACATATTCTACAGTATATTTAACAGTAGAGCTTTATTCAAACTCATATTTTTCTAGTGAGTTTCCAGAATACATGCCTCCAAACACTTTTTCCTGTTTCTGCGAAGACAGCGGAAGTCATGATGATGTTTGTAATCGCAGATAGCGCGTGTTTTTCAACAACTCTGAAACGTATATGTAGAGGTATTGTGAAAAGGTTTAGTATAGCTGTTCACTATTGTAATATTGCATGTTCTGCTTTTCTTTCCATTTTCAAACAAAACAACTTTGCATTTCCGCTTCACCGCAGTAACCACGACTATTTCGATCACCGCGAATATCACATGACCGGTAAAGCAAGGAATATCATTGGATAATATACTTTTCAGCAAAGTCAATAGGAAGTACACACCCAATGCTCCTTCTTGAAACTTCTTTCATAGAACTTCATTCTGAGCAGGTGGATTCATTTAGCTGTGCAAACTTTTTGGTCTTTTTTATATCAGAAATGGCAACACAGCAAGGAGATGGGGGTCAGCAGGAACAACAGCTGGCCCAGGATGTGGAGGAGGCGGACACTGAAGATGTGGAAGAAGAGGAACCTCCTCAAAAGAGAGCCAGTGTGGCATTGGATTTTTTACAATCTCATAAGGTGAATCAAAAACAGCTGCCAAACTTGTGCAATGCACAATCTGCAAGAAGACCTTCTCCAGAAGGACCAACAATAAATATTAATGTGGGACAACGTCCATGTTATACCATCTAAAAACCTATCATAAAAATCCTCTCCAACTGGCGATCAAGCAGAGGGAAACTGGAGAACCATCTACTTCAGGTGCAGCAGCAACAATTCCTGGTCAAATACTCCCTGGCTCCAGATGATGTCAAGAATGGCCACTTACTGCATGGACTGTAGTGTTGTCATAAGTGCCGGTGAGCAGTCTCTTACAGCTATTCACAATGCTGCAAAACAGCATACATGCTAATTGTTTCCTCTTTTATATGTTTTGCACATTTTTCAGTGCACGTTTATTCAATTCCTGCTGTCCCAGTTGCCATTTTGTTATAAAGAAGAACAAAAACTTTTTAAACTTTACAAAAGCCTAAAAAAAGGCTCCTGTTGGAACCACCTTTTGCAGGTAAAAAAAGATAAAGTATGTAGATATGTTGGAATGAGTGTTGACTGGTGTATGGATAATTCAATGAGTGCACAACTGGTGCATGGATGTTACAATGAGTGAAGCAGTGGTGCCTGAGTAAATCTACGAGTGCATAAGTGATTGAATCAGTGCAAACGTAGTGATTGGGTGATTGCATGTGTGTATGGGTAGTGTGTGACTGAATGGATGAGTGCATATGCCGTTCCTGAGTGAATGGAAAAGTGGAACAGTAGTGCCTCAGTGAATAGATGAGTGCATGGATGATGGCTGGGTGAATGAATGAGTGCATGGATAGTGCCTGGGTGATTGGATGAGTGCATGGGTAATGTCTGGGTGAATAGATGAGTGCATGAGTACTGGCTGCGTGAATGGATGAGTAGAAGGGTAGTACCTGGGCGATTGGATGTGTGCATAGGCAGTGCCTCGGTGAATAGATGAGTGCATGGGTAGTGTCTGAGTAAATGCATGAGTGCATGAGTGAATGAATGAGAATGAATGCAATGGTAGTGCCTGGGTGATTGGATGAGTGCGTGAGTAGTGCCTGAGTGAATGGATGAGCGCATGCATAGTACCTGAGTGAACAGATAAGTGGAAGGGTAGTGCATGAGCGATTGGATATGTCCATGGGTAGTGCCTGGGTGAATGTATGAGTGCGTGGGTAGTGCCTGAGTGAATAGATAAGTGCATGGGTTCTGGCTGAGTGATTCAATATGTGCATGGTTAGTGCCTGGGTGAATGCATGAGAGCATGAGTGGATGGATGAGTGCAAGTGTAGTGCCTGGGTCATTAGACGAGTATTTGGATAGTGCCAGAGTGAATGGATGAATGCATGCATAGTGCCTGAGTGAATGGATGAGTGGAAGGGTAGTGCCTGGGTGATTGGATATGTGCATGCGTAGTGCCTGGGTAAATGGATGAGTGCATGGATAATGCCAGAGTGAATGAATGAGTGCATGGGTAATGCCTGGATCATTCGATGAGTGTATGGGTAGTGCCTGAGTGAATGGATGAGTGCATGCATACTGCCTGAATGAACGGATGAGTGCAAGGGTAGTACTTGGGTGATTGGAAGAATGTATGTGTAGTGCCTGGTTGATTGGATGAGCGCATCTGTACTGCCTGGGTGATTGGATGAGTGCATGAGTAATGACTGGGTGAGTGGATGAGTGCATGGGTAAGGCCTCAGTGAATGAATGAGTGCAAGGGTACTGCCTGGGTGATTGGATGAGTGCATAGATGGTGCCTAGGTGATTGGGAGAGTGCATAGATAGTGCCTGAGAGAATGAATGAGTGCATGGGTACTGCTTGGGTGATTAGATGAGTGCATGGGTAGTGCCTCAGTGAATGGATGAGTGCATGCATAGTGCCTCAGTGAATGGATGAGTGCAAGGGTAGTGCCTGAGTGATTGGATATGTGCATGGGTAGTGTCTGGGTGAATGGATGAGTGCAAAGGTAGGGGAAGGGTGATTGGATATGTCTATGGTTAGTATGTGGCTGAATAGATGAGTGCATGGGTAGTGCATGAGTGAATGCATCTGTTCAAGGGTACTGCCTGAATAAATGAAGAATGAGTGCAAGGTTAGTGCCTGGGTGATTGGGTGAGTGCATGGAAAGTGCTTGGGTGATTGGATAACTGCATGGGTAGTACGTCAGTGAATGGATGATTGCATGGGTAGTGCCTGAGTGAATGGATGAGAACATGTGTACTGCCTGAGTGAATGGATGAGTGCAAGGGTAGTGCCTGAATGCATGGATGAGTGCATGGATAATAGCTGGGTGAATGAATGACTGTATGGGTAGTGCCTGGGTGAATGGATGAGTGCATGGGTAGTGGCTGAGTGAATTGAGGAGTGAATGGGTACTGCCTGAGGGAATGGATGAGAGCATGGATAATGTCTGGGTGAATGAATGAGTGTATGGGTAGTGCCTGGGTGATTGGATGAGTGCATGGATAGTGGCTGGGTGAATAGATTAGTGCACAGGTAGTGCCTCTGTGAATAGATGAGTAGAAGGGTAGTGCCTGGGTGATCCAATATGTGCATGGTTAGTACCTGGGTGAATAGATGAGTGCACCCAAGATAAAAGAGGAAATATTTTTATGGAATTTATGGATCTCTCAGCGGTGTTCTATTGTGTCTCACATAGCAAATTATGGAGTATCATGAAAAGCATGGGTGTGGATGAAATTATAATATCTTTTATACGTCAATTATACTCCCCGTCTACTGTGTGCATTAGATATGGCAGCCAGGGGGAATGTACTAGATCATTCCCTATTCTTATGGGTGTCAGGCAGGGGTGCGTCCTGGCCCCCTTCCTGTTTTCAGTTTATACTAACGGCGTAGGATCAGCTGTGGATCATTCTGTAATTAATGTCCCCATGGTAAATAAAAAACGCATTCCCATATTGCTATATGCAGATGACGCTGTATTGAAAGCCAGGACTGGCGTAGCATTGAAAAAACGTATTAATAATTATGTGTCGTATATGGCTTCATTGGATCTCCAGGTTAACAAATCAAAAGCCTATATTTTAATCGCAGGGAAACAACCGAGAAGACCTCCCTCTTTTTTATATTGCTTCTCATAAGGTTGAAATCACAAAGACCTTTTTATATTTGGTTGTCCTATTTAATAGCTCGGGAACATGGTCAAATATGATAACGAATAGATGTAACGCATTAGAAAAGAGTATCATGGCCATATTTTCCTTCATGAAAAAACTGGGTACAAAGCCATTGGAATCAATTAAAAAGATATATTCTGCCAAAGCTATTACCTCAGCCACATATGGGGCAGGGATTTGGGGAATAACGAAGGCTGATGTATTACAACAGAAAGAAGATGGTTTTTATAAACAATTATTATTATCCCTTCCAAAAAGCTGTTCAAATTTTAATATGCATCAAGAGTTGAATGCCCCATATATTGCAGATTTAAATTTATTGCTCCGGTTTTACTCTGGCACTCAATTTGGTGCAGGGATACGGTGGGACTAACTCAAAATATCATTAGGGACTGTTTAACTCTTGAGCAGGTGCATAAGGTTCCATGGCCCAAATATGTAAAAGAAACACTGTTAATATTGGGTCTTAAATTTCTTTATAATGAACCACTCACTTGCCATTCAATCTCTAAAATTGAAATTAAATCTCACTCCAATATGCGCAGGGGAAACGAAAGATATGCAAATAATTGTAACAAAACTATGGTAGCAATATATATGGGGTTCCCCACTATTCCTGATGAAGCAAACTCATATCTGGTTTTTGTCACAAATGTCCGTCATCGATATGTATTGGTGCGATTTAGGTTAAATCTCATCCTGTGCATGCTGGGCTTTCCTGCGGGAGTCTACTCGATTAATGAATTGTCAGTTTGTCCATGTGATGGTACTTACCCTCAATCTAACCTCCACTTTATATATATTTCTGTAAATTTTATAGGAATGACCGTAAAAAGTATATCCTTCCTTTATTGTAGAAATATAATTTTGTACAATGCCATCCAGCTCTGTCTCATCTCCAAATGCTACCTGATCCCTGTGTAAGCTTTTCTCTTGCCTCATACGTATGTGCGGTTTTAACAACTAGGAGATTGATTGCCTTATGAACTGTACTTTAATTGGACTTTGGTATTATCTTTGCACATTATATTATGCACTGGATTGATTTATAATGTTTTAACAAAGGGTTTTTAGCTTTATATTTTACATGGTTTTTATCTGTATTTATCTGTATTCAATTTATTGGAATTTTAATATATTAGTAAAACATAAACAGAACTATAGGAGATTATCCCTTGTATCTTGGAATATTGCAGGCGTAGATAAGAAACTACTTGATGGGTCATGGCCCGCCTTTCTAAATGACTGTGACTTAATCTGCCTACAAGAGACTTGGCATACGAAATCTTTTTACATTGATGGGTTTTCAATTGTGGATACTCAAGCGATACCCTCACAAAGCGGAAGAGCTAAGGGTGGTCTAGTACTTCTATTATCGGTAACATGCTCGTTATCGATAAAGAAAGTTTATACTGAGTCTCCCTTTTTCCAATTTGTGTGGCTTTTTTCTCCTGTTCAATGCTTTGTTGTAATTAACTTTTATAATAATATTTTTAATAATACAAAAATCAGGTGATATTGACACTTGAGAGGGAATTGGATATATTTTTAAAAGAAATAAAGAGGGATTATATCCTGATTTGGGCCGGAGATTTCAATAGTAAAAAATGTAGCATTTTAGAGGGAAACCATTGTGGATATGGAAATGAGTCTGGTGATAGCAGCCCCCATTTCCCTCACAATCCTTACGGTGAATCCGTAAATGAAGTAATGTCTAAACACAATTTGGATTTATTAGACCAATACCTACCTGATGGATCATCTCAATTGCCGACCTTTGATGGCCATGGTAAATGTTCAATTATTGATCACATTCTAATCTCGAAACAGGCATTAGAACAAATAGAGAATATGGAGGTGAAAATAGTTTGTGTCAGTGATCATCACCCACTCCTCCAAACGGTTAGAATGAATGACATTTACCATAGTGGCCCTTGTCTAGCCCCCTTTGTCTCTACTCAGGGGGATAATGGTGTGTCTATCAAATGGTCGGGAGTAGACCCAAAAGTTTTTATGGAGGACTTAATTGGTAAATGTAAACAAGAGGTAGAAATTTGTAATAGGGTTGATTGCACTGATAACCAGATTATGGGCTCTTTTTGTAAGATCATTGCAGAAATTTCAAGAGGTCTGGAAATTAAGAGTAAGAGGAAGACAAAGAAAAAAATTGGGTGGTTTGATACACAATGTACCAAGGCAAATCAATCATTAAAAAATGCCTTAAAAAGTAAGCCTAGAGATAACGAACTTATTAAAAGATGGAGACTTTTGTACAAACAATCACTAGCAAAAAGAAAACAAGATATTCAGATAGATGCTTGGGAGAAGCTTATTTTGGCTGCAAATACAAAAGATACCTCTTTATTTTGGAAAACTGTAAATCACCCTTTTTTTAAAGAAAATTGTGCAACTAAAGTTGAGAGTCTTGTGCAGCCAGAAGAATGGATTTGCCATTTTAGTAACGTTTTTAATGAAGAAAATGAAACGCCCTCTTTAATAGGACAAATTAATATCGAAGGGGTTACGGAATTATCCAAAAATCAAACTTTGATCACTTTTAATTCACCAAAACTATCTTGTATCACATTAGATGAAGTGACTCTTTCATTAGCGCGTTGTGCAAATGGGAAGGCACCGGGTGTAGACGGGGTCCCAATAGACTTTTTTAAACAGGACTCCAGCCTCTGGGCCCCGTTTTACAAAATGTTTTTAATGCGGTTGGTCGAGGTACAATACCCAAATCATGGACAGAGAGTATTATTGTACCAATTTTTAAAAGGGTAATAGAACTGATGCTAAGTGCTATCGCCCTATTTCCCTTCTTGATACCACTTCAAAATTAATGGGAAGAATACTGCTAGAAAGATTGGAAATTTGGGCGGAAGAAAAAAGATCCTTACAGAATCGCAGTTTGGGTTCAGAAGGGAAATAGGTACGATAGAAAAATGCATCAACCTACATTTATTGATCAGTAAATATACGCTTATAAAAAAGGGCATCTACATTTATGTTTTATTGATTTAACTAGTGCTTTTGATTTGGTAAACCACAAGAAATTATGGCAGACATTAACTAAAATGGGCGCCCCGGAAGATATCATTATATATCTTTCACAGATATATAGTCATTTGACTACAAGGGTCCGTTATGGGCCAGACGGGGAATGCACTGCCAGTGTTAGAGTGAAACGAGGAATTAGGCAAGGGTGCGTACTCGCGCCACTATTATTTTCACTATATATTAACGGTGTGGATGAAGAACTACAGAAGCTAAATGCGGATGCCCCTATAGTGGCTAAACGTGTCATCCCGACCTTACTTTATGCGGACGACGCTGTGTTATTATCAAGAACGGCGAGTGGGCTACAAACTTTGATTGATAGATTTGCTAAATATATGCAGGACAAGGATTTATTAATTAATTTAAAAAAGACTTTCACAATGGTCTGTGGACAAGGGAAAGCCAAAACAAAGCATCATCATATCGATAATGTCCCTATTAGTAGAACAAATTCTTTTGTATATTTAGGTCTGACTTTTTTCGATAAGGGGGGCTGGAAAGCCCATATTGAGAACAGTAAGTTAAAGTTTATGAGAATAACGGAGTCAATCTTCAGGTTCTCAAAAAAAATGGGAAATAAGCCCGTTAGGGAAGTAATGACCCTTTATAAAAGTAAGTGCCTTAGTGGAACTTGTTATGGGGCTACATTGTGGGGAGGAGAAAATTGTAACATTCTTTACATACAAGAAAATACATTTTTGCGAAGATTGTTAGCAGTCCCGAGTTCAACCCCGGTGTTTAGTGTCCATAAAGAATTAGATGCCCCTTATATACATGATTTTATAGGCACAACAAGCGTAAATGTTTGGCATGGTATCTGGAGCAAAGAAGGCACCAAATTTACCCAGGATATTATTAAAGATTGTATCGCACATGAATATGGAACTAAAATACCGTGGTTACTCTATATCAAAAATGTACTAGATGAATGTGACCAAAATCCTGATTTTAAAAATCCCCATCAAATAGCTAGTCATTGTAAAAAGACCTGAAGAATAAATTACTAGAAAAACGGAAATTGTTTAGGGACCTAAAAGCAGACCAGCAACCGATAACTAAAGCTTACATGGACCGGACGTTTGGCCTTGGAATACCTACATATTTATTACAGGTCACCAATATAAGGCACAGATTTTATTTAACTAGATTGAGGATGGGACTTCTGCACTTTTTAATTGCTATCCCGATAAAGAGAAGATGGAGTCGAAATCTTCCTAAGTGTCCATGTAATGGTTTTTCAAAACAGACAACTTTGCACTTTGTTATTTTGTGGTTTTTATAAGAATCCTAGGAAATGCTTTTTACGACCGCTGTTTTTAAAGGAGAAACTTTTTACTTATAAGGTAGCATTTGAGTATATTTGTAGTCTTGCAAACATAAGAATCTGTAATGCAGTGGTGACTTACATCAAGACGTCAATTATGATACATAATAATAACTCTCATCTTGAGGCTTTGAGTTATGAGAACGAAGTTTGTAGCCTGAAATGAATTTGCTTATACCTGAAATAGAATGCATTATGAATTTAGAACCTGGACTTTTTTTTATTATTTTTATTTTTGATATCCTTACAAATATTTAATAACTGTTTATTATGTTTAAAGGTTTTAATGGAAGTAATTATTTGATATATTGGGTCTTTCTTTATCTCGAAAAGATTCCTGAAATATTGAAACTTGTGTTTTTTCAAGGGGGTATTACGGCTTGTTTTGTGTGGGGTTTCTTTTCTTCATCCTTTTCTCTCTTTTTAATGAATTTGGATGTTCCTTTTTAGAGTTTGTGATATACGCAGCAATGTATGATGTATTTTAGATTGCTTTTATGGTTTGTGTATTATCTAACCGAATAAAGCTGATTTGAATTGAATTGAATTGAATATATTATTGAATATGTATCTTATGATGTACTCTACTTTTATGACCTTATTTCTTAAGATCAACTAAAGTTAATTGATGATGATGAGTGCCTGGGTAGTGCGTGAGTGAATGGATCAGTGCAACTGTAGTACCTGAGTAAATGAATGAGTGAAAGGGTAGTGCCTGAGTGAATGGATGAGTGCAAGGGTAGTGCCTGAGTGAATGGATGAGTGCATGGATAATGGCTGGGTGAATGAATCAGTCTATGGGTAGTGCCTGGGTGAATGGATGAGTGCATGGGTAGTACCTGGGTGAATACATGAGTGCATGTGTAGTACCTGGGTGAATAGATGAGTAGAAGTGTAGTGCCTGAGTGAATCCATTAGTGCAACTGTAGTGCCTGGGTGAATGGATGAGTGCATGGGTAGTTTCTGACTAAATGGATTGGATGAGTGCATGGGTAGTGTGTGAGTGAATGGATGAGTGCATGGGTACTACCTGGGTGAGTGCATGAGTGCATGGGTAGTGCATTAGTGAATGGATAAGTGTGTCTGGGTGATTATATGAGGGCATGGATAGTGTGTTGGTGATTGCGTGAGTGCATAGATAGTGCCTGAGTAAATGGATGAGTGCATGTGTACTGCTTTGGTAATTGAATTAGTGCATGGGTAGTGCCTGGTTGATTGTATGAGTGCGTGAGTAGTGCATAGGTGACTAGATGAGTGCAACAGTAGCATCTGAGTGAGTGGATGAGTGCAAGGGTAGACCCAGGCTCATTGGATGAGTGCAAGGGCAGTGGCTTGGTGAATGGGTGAGTACACAGATAGGGTCTGGGTGATTGGGTAAAGGCATGGATACTGTCTGCATGATTGGGTGAGTGCATGGATAGTTCCTGGGTGATTGCATGAGTGCATGGGTACTGCCTGGGTGATTGGATGAGTCCATGAGTAGTGCCTGGGTGAGTAGATGAGTGCATGGGCAGTGCCTCAGTGAATGGATGAGTGCATACATAGTTTCAGGGTGTTTGCATAGTGTATGGGTAGCACCTGGGTGATTGGATGAGTGTCTGAGTAGTGGCTGGGAGATTAGATGAATTCAAGTGCAGTACCTGAGTGATTGGATGACTGTTTAGGTAGTGGCTGGATGATTGGTCTAGTGCAACTGTTGTGCCTGGGAGATGGGATGAGTACATGAATAGTAACTCAATGAATCCATAACTAGATTAGTGATTTGACACACGTAATATATCTTAACATCCAACCACTGTGAAAAAATAAAAAAGACAAACATTTATTAGAATTTCATTTCGAACATTAGACAACCAAACAACATACAATATATTTTATACAAAACTTTAATTCAACATAGACAAATGTTTTACTGTTTTTCCCGTTTTCAGCTTTCATACTTGTTCACTTTCAACAGTGCTTTGTATGAAGACTCATCATGAAACAATCCATGGATTGTAAAAAAAAACAAATGTGCACAGTAGATCAGTGCAACTATGTCATACTGTTCACTGCACTCACTACAAGTTTTTTAATTCTGGCTTGCTGATAGTTTACTACCTATATGGTAAAATTGTTTCTGATATTATTATATCTGGTACAAAATGTCCAACAATTATGAAGTAGTCTTCATTTTTAAATATCCTTTTGTAAACATCATCCCTCTTAGGCCAAATATGTCTAAAATGTTCTTAGTCCATGTATGAAAAACATAACTCATAGTACTACGTAGAAGTTGCTGTAGCAGAAACAAAAGGGGACTTTTTTTAGTGGTGAAGAGACTTTTCACATGCAACTAAGGCTACTGGTATTATGGTACCTCCATTTACTTTTTATCTGTAGTAACACAATGTAGTCCTCAAATATTTATAAATTCCTTTCCTGCAGTTAAAAAGAGTCCTTCATTTCTAACAGCTTGCTGTAGACAATATCCTAAATAGGCCGAACATTGTCCCAGAAACACATAATCCATATATATATCAACACAATACCACATTTTCTTATCTTAGATTCTCCTTAGAACTTTGGTTCTAGAAACAGCAGATATGAGTTCGGTAACTTTTCGGGTAGTCTTGGTTTGAATGTCACTTGTATGTCATTGCACTCTGTACATCCTTTCTGACATCTTAAATATATTGTGTAGTGTCCAGAGGTTATATTAACTCCTTTATGAAATATGATTGCTATAGTTGTGAAAGTTCTTTTTGAGATGGAAATTTGTGCAGCTTCAAAGTTTGTAATTTCAATTCCTAACTTAGTACCATCCACTTTACATCGTTGTAGCATGACTATGATATATTTCCCATACCTCTGTAGAAACAACATTGATCTAAGTTCTGATCTGCAGTTTTGTCAGGTCATATCTTGAGGGGCGTTTGTAGTTAAATCTTCAAACAGCACAGCTTCATAATCTGGTAATGTCAAGTAGAGGAATCGTTCTGAATTGATTTCAGTGCTAGATATAAATTCACAATCTTCACAGTTATGGGTCCATTTATAAGTTAAACCATACAATTCATTGATATTCACATCTTCTTCATCTATTAGTCCTAGCATTACCATTAGAAATTCTTGAGCATCCTGCTGAGGATTTTGAGAGAACACTACTGATCCAGTACAGTCATTAGTGAGTTTTCTTATTCCAGTAGCAGAATGTATAATATTTCTATCACTTCTTAATTCTTCAAGTAAACTACACAGTTGTGAAGACATTGTTTTGTCTATCTTTTCTTTAATAGAATTTGTAAAATGAGGCAAATGATATAGTCCATTTAACACTACATTTGTATATCAGTTCACTCCAGATTTATTATCAAAGTGATAGCCTTGTATTTCCTCATTGTGCTCTAGTTTTCTTTTCTTTCCTCCTTGTTGATTTTCTTTTTGTTCATCTTTCTGTTCAACTGTGATAGACTGTTTAGATATGTTCAGCTTTGGACACAGTATTGCATTTTGAGCCACAGGATACTGGCCTAAATGAGGTGCATATTGAGCTACTAACCAATTATACTCCATTACACAGCTCACATCAGCACTTACTTTCTTCTCATCAAAATCAATAAGAAATAAACAAGACAATGTTCTAATTCGCAACAAAGCAGCATATGACATTCCTTCTTTGAATACACTACTATCTATATTAACAAAACCTGTATCTACACTTAAACCTTGCTATTTATGAATAGTTACTGTATACACTAAAGACACTGGGAACTGCTTTCACTGGACATACAAGTCTTTCACAAGTAGGAAACGTACAACACATCTACCGATCTGCTTAACTTCAGCAATATCATCAAATATTATAGCTAATTATTCCACATCTTTTCTGTTTGGATAAATACCAAATTTCATAACTTTACCTATTGCACCATTCACTAACCCTTCTTCAACATTTAAATTATGATGTAAGATTACACAACAATTTTTACAGATACGTAACTGTTTTTCTAATCCTGCAGTTTTCGACACAGACTTTTCTGAACTATCCAATTTCAATTGCAGTTTTTCTGTTAGCAGCACTGTAACTCCTTGATGTTCCATTTTATCATTTGCTCTAATTTCGACAATCTCTTCTTTTTCCAGTTGCAATGATTGTTCATTGAATTTGCTTCACTCCTCAAGAGTTGGTATCAAACAAACAATAGACTTCTCTTCCTTAACAAAATTGTACATTACTTCAGCAGCTGAAACATTACTTGGAAACAAATTTTTGATGAGACGGGTTTGTAATACTGTCTTTCCCTCTTTTGTAAGAAATCCAAATCTTATAACCTTGAGTATATCTGCATAATGCATATCTGATGATTTGCGCATATTTTGGATTAACTCTTTGTATTGACATTTTTCCCAAATGTTTACATTTCCAATACTTCCTAGTGAATTCCTTGTTTCATTATGTAGTAGTTTTTTGAATACAGGTTGTCCTTTTACGGGAGTTAGTTGTAGCAGGTCTCTAAAGACTATTAAGTGTTTTCCTCCAAAAAGTACATCGAAGTCAGTTTTTAATATTTGCTGCATTCTTAAATGTATAAAAGCTAGCATTAGGTTAGACACCATACTGACTTCATCAATAATTAGTAGCATTAATTTCTTTAATACTCTTCCCACTTCATGACAAGCATCACCAGGTCATTTGTTGTATTGTAATTTGTTGTCATGTTCAACAGGCAGCATTAACAATCGATGAAGGGTAACTCCTTTAACATTATGAGAAGTTAAGCCTGTTGGTACAGTGACTAGACACGACAAATTGGACTCTGTTGTCTTCTGTAGGTAACTTGTCAGTACTTTAATCAAGAAGCTTTTTCCAGTTCCAGCTTGACCACTTATGTACAATAGAACTGGTTTATATGTAGAACATGCACACTTTATATTCTCATGGAGAAACCCATGTTCTACTCTACCTTTTACCTCTTCAAACATTGCTTTCTGATCTGCATTCAATTGCTGTATTAGTAGTTCTAGATCCACAGTTTCCTGTCTTACTTGATGCATTGCATTCTCCACCTCATTCATAGCTATTGCAGCTTCATTTTCAATGATTGGCTGTCCAAGAGGATCCTGACTTCCAGGTGCTAAACTTTGACTGCTCTGAGAACTCTCTCTTGCTATCTCGGCAGCAATTGTTTCTTCTTGTTCAATCTCATCTCTCAACATTTGAAGATACATTGGAAACACAGCACTCGATGCTGTCTTTCATAGCATTGAAAGAGTCTTCATAACAGTAAAATTCTCCAAGTAGCTCACTTTCAGTTCGCCATGGCTTAAGCAACTTTAACAAGGCTAAACAGAAAAACTCTTTTTTGTCTGGAGTTTGGCAATTTAGCTTTCGATGGTTGATTAGATTTCCTTTGTTATGTC
Organism: Calotriton arnoldi; assembly: GCA_963921515.1. NCBI lineage: Eukaryota > Metazoa > Chordata > Amphibia > Caudata > Salamandridae > Calotriton > Calotriton arnoldi. The sequence continues at coordinate 143,489 of CAWUFW010007798.1, read as the reverse complement.
TCAGCAAACATCCTTCAGATCCAGCCACAGCAAATTTACCTTCATCAATGTTTTCACTAACATTACTTCTGAAAGTATAATGTTGAAGTATTTCATAAAGACACATCCTTTCCAGATGATGACTTCTTCTTGTATAGTATGTATCCAGCTTGTTACTCTTCAGAATATCTGTACTGTGTGGCTCAAATTGTGCAAGATATTGAATTTCAGAAAAAGACTTCAGTACGAGTATTAGCAAGCCCTAAACTCACCCATAGAACTCCTCTAGATTTAGAAAACAAACTAGCTGAGCTTAACTGGTCTACACATTCATAGGAGCCTATCTATCTGTAAGAAAGCATTTTCAAACTAAAACTGTACAATTTCTTCGTAAGACTCTTTTCTGCTGAAATCTTCTCCCACATCTCTTTCAGCTCAGTTTTCTCTGACTTGGTTATGTAAGATGTAACATATCGCGCAACAGCAATTGAGTTGTCTGCAACAAACTGCACATCCATGTTTGCATTCCACATCTTCAAAATCACAGGGTTGTAGTCATTAATGTACTTGGAGGCCTCTATTTTTCTTAGGTTGTATGTATTTTTCGGTGATTTCCCTGTAAGTGTATGTCTAACTGCATACAAAAAGCTGTTGACTCTTCCTTGTGGGATGACAGGTCATGGGAATCCAAAAGGACATCCTGTATAAAATGTCCCTTTTACTCTGTATCTTCGCTGACAGTATTTTCTGCATCTATGATTTTGGAATCGTAGAACTTGTTGTCTTAAAATTTTGTCACTACTCTCCTTTGGGATGGAACAAGTTACATACTGCTCAATAAAAGACAACACAGACTCATCACTGTTGCAAACTTTGGGGCATCATTTACTCACAACAGCATTTGAATATGGGGAGCACCTCTGGCTTTGTACTCTTTACGCCAAAAGAAATCAATCACTTCACCAAGAGGAGGTTTTGTTTTGTTCAAGATGAAAGCCTTCATTGCTTGAAATCTGTGTTTAAAATATCTGCAAACATTTGCAGGGTCTAGTAAGACAGTTCTCCTGAATGTATTTTATATTTGAATTTGCCTCCTGCAAGAATTCTAGCAGGTCATCCCAAGCATATTCAGCACAACTCAGTGTCAGGAACCAAGTAGGTGCTCCAAGAGTTCACCATGACGCCGATACCAATATTCATTAGTCCCACACTGACATGCCATTAGGTTTATTAAATTGTATTCCAAGTGCTCATTTGTTCCTTAAACCTTTTGCCAAAAGTTCTCTTGCTGATACATTATGCAAATTAACTCCTGTTTTTAGAATATGATTCACAGCATATGAGAGGCCAGACAAGTCACTCTCAAATAATAGGTGAATTATATATGGAATACACTGACGAAATCTAGGACCTTCTGACTAAAGTCTACTACATCTATAAACAGCTGCAGGTATTTTTACAGGTCGCTCATCATACCAGTTACCGATTAGAAGTAGGAAAAAGATGTGGGAAACATCGAGCCACTAAAAAAGTTTCACACACACTTAACAGAGCTCCTTTTGCTTCCTTCATTTGAAACAGCTCAATGGCATCACCAATAACCTCTTTAGAATGCAAAGGGTGGATGTAATAATGTGTGTACATTTCTTCTGTTCTGGACTGATCCACCTTCTCAATCTGACCTGTTGATGAAAATGTCTGATCCTCCATATGTGTGATACATTGCAGGCTTCCCACATTTCTATTGTAAACATTGTTTTGTACCAAATATAAAGTTGCTTTTTTAACTTTGGTAACATCTACTAACTCCTGCCATATATTCTTCTTCTTGGTAGGTACACCATTTACAAGAAGTACTAGTCCTTTCTTTAAATTTTTATCTACCCCTAGCGTTTCAATGTTTTACTTGGCAGCTAATGGCAAATACACTACTCTACCTTTTAGACCTTTTTGCAGCTTTGTTGGGGGTAACTTGCCTGTCTTTGGCTCCATACGTACTATAGCCTGAAATGGAGGTATAGTTTGGATAAGAATGGACTCATAAATATTTAAACCTTGAAGTGCTTCTGGAATGGAATGGGAACCACTTCTAACTTGTTATGCACAGTTCTAGCAGGCATTTTATTTTCCTCTAATTTATTGTAGCAGTACTTACATACAACTTGTGGTGTGGACAAGTGAAATCTTTCTTCTACAAACAAGTACAGTGCAAACTTTGGCGAGTTATCATTATTCTCTATTTTACTTTTTAAATATAAGTCAACAGTCTGCGTTTGATTCTTGTAGGTGAGTGCATCGACAGCATATACTGACATACTCTGGTTTTTCAGCACATACTGTCTTAAATTTTGTAATCTCTTTTTCAAAAATATCAACAGTAGTACCTGTGTCCTGTTCTACAATTCCTCCTGTTATAAGCTCTTCAATTTCCCTACAGTCCTGTTCTGGACCAAAGAAGCGAAACTGCACATCATCACAAACATTTTTACCTCAGCCACAGTAGCATGCAAAAATGTCCTATTCATTTCTCCTGAACATAAATCAGGAGTTTTCGCATAATACAGCCTCCTAACTAAATTTCGCATTGTTGAGTGGCATACAGCTAGCATCCCAAAATGATGAAAGGTGCTTTTGCACACTTTCTTTGATAAACAAGCTAGTGAGTGTCCCTGCAAATTTGTATGCTTTCTCAGCTTGCAAGGTTCCAAACCTTGTAAAGTACTTATTTTGTGTTTTAAACTTCGCATTGGAAATATACGTAGGAATTTCCTTATTATATCAATGGATTGCTGTCTAATACTACAAACACTACTAACATTCCATTTGTATGCAGTGGCCTGACTACGCCTCCCTTTTACAACTTCTGCAATAACTTCTATATTTCTAGGTACCATCCCCTCTTCTCCTATAGGGCTGCCATTCTTCATTTCATAACATTGTCCGCTTTCATCAATAGCATGAACTAATCTGTTATCCTGGAGATAGCTTTCTTCATTAAAGAAAGGCTCTGTACTAGAAGTATGCATCCATTCTCCACTAAAAACTGTACAAAAGTTACTTTTATTCACTAATCTTTCCTTCGGGTCTTGTCTCTTCATGCACAACACTATTTTGCCAAGAGTCTTCATTCTATTTAGAATCAAAATGAAAAGCTTCCTCTTCAAAGCAAAGGCGTTATCAACTACTCTCTCAACTCGTTCTTTCTGTTTCAGTGTCTCTCTCCTTCTTCTATACTTCTTCATAGTTCTCTGTAGATTTATAACCACTCTACTATGAAACATTCCGGCTCTGTTTTCCATAAACTGCTTCTGTCTCCTGGTTAAGGTGCGTCCATGTCATTTACAATCTTTTCTGTTCTTGCAATATACAGTTTGTCCACTCTTATTGTTTCTCATAGTCATAATTTAATTTTCTTTATTTTGTAATCTTTGTAAATGTGTACATATACTTCTAAGAAATTACTTTGTCCTCTTACCAGTGGCTCTTTTTTCTTTCACCACTTTTTCCGCGTTTTGCCCCTTTTGTAACTAATTTCTGCAAACATATTGTAGTTTGCTTCTGTTGCTTTTTCGTCCGAGATTTTGTAGGCTTTGTAACTGTGTGTAGTTATGTAGATATTGTTCTGTAAAAAAACAAGTATATTTTAATTTTTACCCTAGCTAATCTACCAACTACGTTACTACTGACTTACACATAATACAAAAACTGTTTTTATGTTATGTTGCAGTTTTAAATCTACAGATAAACCTAGAAATATTACTACATGCACTTACTTCAATATAACAAACCCAAGGCAAGACACAAAGCTATATTTATTAGTTACCTTTTAACATTTTAGCACCCTCTTGTACAACACAGCTACAGCATATCTCACTTCTCACTTGTACATGGTGAAAGAACAGCTTATCCCTTCTGTAGTAAATTTTAAAATGAACATCAAGGCAAGAAGGCATATTTACAAGCCCCATGCACTCTCTGGAGCATCACTTTTTTGACACACCAGCACCACAAATGTGGTGCTCTATATTTACAAAGCCACATAAAGCCACTCTGCGTAGCTTTTCATGGCCTAATAAATACAAGTGCTTTTCAGGCAGCACTTTGCATGAAAGAAGCATGCCTTGGGTGTTGGTGTGGGTTGTGCTCCCCAGCGGAGGTATAGGGAGATGCAACAAGGAGAAATACTTTTCTTTCTCCTCATTTTTTCCTGTTTCTATGTATGCTGCGTTCTACATACAAAGAGGAAAGTACCTCTCGTGATTGTTTTTGTACAGAAAGTTGTCCCTCCCTGCACAAAAACATTTATCCCCACTGCACAGGCACCCTTGCACCATGGTGCAAGGGTGCCTCTGTTGGTGAATGGCAGCCAGTTCTGCGCCAGCACAGGGGAGAGCATATGAATCCATCATATTGTTGTAAATATGACACATCCTTGTGCTTTGAAAGTAATGCAGCATGACGCAGCCAAATGACTTGCTGCTCCGCACTGCATTATTTTCTTCTACGTTTAGCCCCAAATGTACAAGTACATACAGTGCCTCAACACTATAAAACAAACACAACATAATAGCTTTTGTATGCCTCTCTACCACTGTGTTAGTGCTCTATTTAATATCTCAGTACTGTTCTACTTAAATGTATCAGATTAAAATTTTGGGAAACTGTACATATAACAATCTGCACGTTAATGTCTATCAAAGCATATACCTCACTAATTCTTCCAACTACACCCAAGAGTATGTCACAGATTGTATATATTATTCACCAGATGGTTCTAAAACACTACATATTGTTCAGTAAAACTTGTAAAAACATGTATTTATGGTTGAATACAGGAATACTCCTTGGATGATTGAATTGGTGCATACATAATAACTAGGTGATTCTTTGAGGATACAGGTACTGCCTAGAACCTGAGTATATCAGAACTCCGTGGGTCGTTCCATATCTGCATAGTTACTGCCTGCTTGTTTACATGAGTACATCACTAGTATCTGGATGTTTGGATGAGTGCATGAGTAGTGCCTGAATGATTAGATAAGTGCATGACTAATGGCTCAATAATTCAATACACGTATAGATACTGGTTGGATGATTAAATGAGTGCAACTTTAGTGTCTGGAAGATTGCAGGAGTGCATAGATAGTATATAGATGATTTATAGAGTGCATGGAAAGTGCATACATGATTGTTTAAGTACATGCATAGCACCAAGTAGATTGGATGAGTGCACCCGTAGTGTTTCAGTGATTGCATGACTACTTGGCTGCTGCCCATGTATTTTTGGTTCAGTAAACAGGTAGTGCCTGGGTGTTTAGATAACTACATGGGTAGTGCCTGGATAATTCAATGAGTGCATCAGTAATGTCTGGCTGATTACATAGGTGCATGACTAATGTCTGAGTGATTCCATGACTCCAATGTTAAACCTTGAGAGATTGGATGAAAGTAAGTGTACTGCTAGTGTTATTGTATTAGTGCTAGAGTATTCCCTCAGTAATTAAATGAGTATATAGCTACTGGATGAATAACAGGTTTACTACAAAAGTACTCTCTACATAATTAGATGACTGCATGAGTAGTACCTGAGTGTTTGCATGAGTTCATGCGTGTGCCTCAGTATTTCAATGACTGCAAGTGTTTTAAGTGTATGCTTAGATGACTGCATAGCTTCTGCATAAGTGTTACAATGACTGCATAGTTACAGCCTTCTTATTTGCATGAGTAAATGGTTACTGTCTGGGTGATTAGATGAATGTATAAGTAGTGCATCCATAGTTGAATGACTACATAATTTCTGCCTGCCTGATTGCAAGAGCAGATGTGTAGTGTCTAGTTAATAGAATAACTCAATGGATACTGAATCACTGATTTGATGACTGCCTCACGAGTGGTTGGGTGATTGCATGAGTACCTGACTACTCCCTGACTGACTATGAAAGTATCTTCATTACTGTTAGATACATAACAGTTGTGACTATATATCTGACTCATTGGTTATCTCCTTCTGTTACTATCAAACTACCTGTTTTACTATATATATATGCTTTTCAACTGAGCTATGTGTGACTGAAGTCTAGATATCACACTTGTTATATAATTGTATATATAGCTCTCTAGCAGCATAAATTGCTCTTTTACTGAGCATCCACATGCATCAGGACGTTTCTAAAACAGAAAACAATATTTAGAAAAAATTCAAAGCACAAAACCTTTTGTGAATGGTACAGCTGCATCATTTCTCAAATACTTCTTCTGCCTCTAAAACATATATTTAGCATTTTCCAAACAAAAGTTACACACCAAATGAAGCTACCACATGAATTCTAAAGGCATTCTGTACTATTAATCCTTCTAAATTTTAAACAAACCATGTTTAAAGAACAAACACCATCCTCACAATATACATGAAATTTTCATCAGCCTTACTGAACATAGATCACCATGTAAATATTTATGCGATTTCTTAATAGATGTACACCTTCAAGCCATCTTTCCAAAAATATATACCTCTCTGCATCTTTAAGTAAACTCAAAAGTCCCACCGGATACATAGCTATGTTCAACCATAACAACGAGATCTCACCATCTAAGCATATGCAAAGTGGTCATATAAGTTAAAAACCACATTGACAAACACTTCCCAATACATACCTATCAAGTATTACTTCTTTCTAATTCATATACAGGCATACAACATGTTCTGATCTTTTATTTGTGACTACTCTACTCCTGTGAAATATATTTTCATATCACTGTGATACTCTTTTTTTATCAAACCCCCATATACATCTCCATTTCTAATGCAATTTTTATGAAGAATTAAAAAGTTATGTAAATACCTGCGAATTCAGTTTGTAGACTATATTGTTGTTTTAGCTCTTTGTGGATAGTTTTGACACTGTTAGGTTTTCAAAAAACTAAGCAAAAGAGTGGTACACCACTCTCATACAAAGCAACCATAAAGTGGCAGCCTCTTCAACTTTGCACTCTGTGATCATGAGAAAGGCAGCAAATGAAATCATGTCTTTCATTTTAGACTACACTATCTCCTCTTGTGAATGGTTAATATCTGTTAACCCTTTCCCTCTCTTTCAAAAAGAGATTCCAATCTATGTGTGTTCGCAATGTGTTTGCGATGATTGCTGAGAAATCACGAAAAAAATGCAAGTTCAAACCTATATCTAGCTTCATTTTTTAAAATTAAATACTACACAAGGGTTTATTACATAGTCCTGAGTTGGAAATTAAATCTTGCCATTAATTTAATTGTGTCATCACTCCTCAACTTTAAAAAAAATGTGCCTTCTCTTTAAAACTCTTCACCCAATACACTCTTAGCTCAGTGTACCTAGCAACCCTTTGCAACTAGTAGGTCACAAGTTCATAACACATTCTAGAAGGAAAATGCTACTTCCAAAAAAGATACAGCAGCTGTGCTTTACTCCACAGATTCAAAAGCATATCCATGTCTGTATTACATATCTTTTCTTAAACAACAGCCAATAATAAGACTTCTTGCTAAGGCATCCAACACACTAGCTTTTTTTATTCACTTTCATGCTGACAGCATCCAATGAAATATATCTTTTTACCAAAAAACTCAATTTTACCTGCTTCTCCTTTGGAAAACTACTTCATTCAGCTTCAGCCTTCTCCTGACTACTTTTGCTCCTTGTTAGAAATTGGGGTCCCTAGTTGGCAGAGGTAGGTACCTTTGACCAAGTAGGGACCCTTGCTTCTAGTCAGGGTAAGGGGGCTACACTCCTAAATGACCCCTGCTCACCCCCTTGGTAGCTTGGCACGAGCAGGCAGGCTTATCTCAGAGGCAGTGTGTAAAGCATTTGTGAACACATACAGTAATATAGTGAAAACACTACAAATGGACACCACACCAGTTTAGAAAAATAAGTAATCTTTATCTAGATTTAACACAAGACCAAACGACAAAAATCCACAATACAGTATTCAAAAATATGACTTTATAATGGTAGAAATAGCTTAGTTCAATTTAGATGGTAAATGCAACACTTTACTCTCAAAGTACCTTGGATGCGTCACGCAATACAAACAAAAGGGTCGCAGGGAAGTTGATGCGCCGTTCCTTACACTCAGGGGAGTGGAGGCATCTGTTCCTTACTGCAGGGCAGGGGAGGTGATGCGACGCTTCCTTACTGTGTGGGGAGTTGATGCGTCTTTTCTTACTGCGTCCCGGTTACGATGCGACAAGATGGCGCCTCGATGCGATACGACGATCCGGTGCGATGCGACAAGATGGCGTCTTTGATGTGATGCGACAACGTGGAGGCGATGCGTGCACGCCCGACGGCCGTGCGGCGAACTCGGTAACTTCTGAGCCGTAACAGGCCCTGCGACGCGCTTCTCCGGTGAAGCGACGACAACCTCTGCGGCAGCGACACGCTTCTCCGGTGATGCGACACGCTCTCGGCGATGCGATGACAACCAACTGCGAATGGCGGCGGCACACTTCTTTGGCGTTGCGACGGCGACAGCAGCGGCGCGCGACACGCTTCTTCCTCATTGAGTCGCGCTTCCAGCTCCCAACGACACGCAGTCTCTTAGAGGGCCCAAACAACAGCAGGCACCTCCCTGGCAGGTAGAATTCCCAGCAAGGGAATTCAGGGGAGTTGGTGGTGAAGTCTTGTATCCCTGAGACTTCAGGCAGGCGGCAAGCACATTTCAAGCCCTTGGAGATTCTTCTTCAAGATGATGAAAATTCACAAAGTTCCTTTTCTCCTTTCCTTGGCAAATAAGTAACCACTGCAGGCCAACCCCAGAAATAGCACAACAGCACAGGGGCAGTCACCTCCTTCAGCTTTCTTGGTTCCTCTCCTTGGTAAAGGTTTGTCTTGATTCCCAGAAGTGATCTAAAGTTCTGGGGTCTGGGCCCCAATATTTATACTGCAAAATCCTTTATTCTCTGAAGGCAGAGCGTGTTTGTGCCCAGCCAAGACCAGTTCTGTCCTCCCAGGTGCAGCTTCCTGGACGGAGGTGGAGACAGCATTGTTGAAAGCAGACCTGGCCCAGGTAGCTGAAAGGAAAACTCCTCCCCCTATGCTCTATTCTATGAGGGCTCAGGCAAGTGAAAGGAAATCTCCTCCCCCTACTCTCTATTCTATGTAGGCTCTGGCAACTGAAAGGAAATCTCCTCCCCCTTCTCTCTATTCAATGTGGGCTCTATTCATCCCAGCCCTGACCCATCAGACTGCTGGAGCCAAGGCCCTCTCCAGCCCCCTGTCACTCACAAACCAGCCATGGAATACACAAACCTAGCAGAGGCATGCTGGATGGTTAGGCAAGAAAATACCTACTTTCTAAAAGTGGTATTTTCAAACACAGAATGTAAAAATCACCCACACTAACGGATGTATTTTAACATTCTGAGTTCAGGCATACTAACCTTTATTTTCCTATCTTGTTCCTAGGGTCAGTTAGGATTATAAGATGTTATAATCAAACTGCCCATTCTGGCCTATGGGAACAGATAGCCTTGCAATAGTGAAAAACGAAATTGCCTGTAATCAGGACAGACTAGGTTCCCGACCTGGTGTTCCCTTAAGGAACCATCCAGGCCGTGAGAGTGAGGTTGGGCACTATTGGGACACATCCCAGTCTCACTCCTCCTAGGAGACAGGACGTGAGGCCCTACAACCTCCCCACTACCACGGGACCTAGCTGGGCTACTCTGAACCTCTCCCACCACTCTGGGTTGGAAGATACCTGAGCCACTCCTCTTAGGGTCACTCCCCAATGCCTCTTCAGACCCTTTGGAATCCACCAAAAGGTCTGCTTCCCGGGTGAGTTCCCTGGGGTCAGAGAACTCACACTCCATCAGGTGTTGGCATAGCTCTGGAAAACAGGGACTTACAATATGCTCTCCCATAATTGAATCACACAGCCCCACACAGGTGTTAACCAAACTATCCTTCACCTCACCATCCAGTGCCTCGCACACGTATCCCACACCACTCTCCTGAGATTGGCAAGACAGTATCTGACTGTCTCTGTCACTCAATCCACACTCTTCTGGGCGGTCTTCACACTCACACACCAGGACTTCAACCATGGGGGAACCCCTCTCCCTGCACCTCTCATCTAGAGTCAGTAGAGTGTCCTCCCCACCACTAGGACTATGAACCCCTGTGTCAGTTCCCCAATCCACCTCAGGGACACTGCGCACCACTGGAGCTACCTCATATCCTGGAACCCCCTGGTGTATGTTAACCCCCTCCTTCAAGTCAGGCGCCACATCCCTGGGTGTGTGTACTGCTCCCTCAGCACTGGATAACTCAATTTTGCTGCCACCATCTGAGCTGGACTCCACCTCCAACTCAGCCAAGCTCACTTCCTGAGCTACACACATTTCTTCTTCTTGGGCTAAGGTCCTCTTGGTCTCAGCCCTCTCGAGCTCCTCATCAAGCTCTCTCAGCCTCTGCTCACAAGCCAGAAGCCATCTATCTTTTTCTGTTTCTCCCTCACTTTCAGAGAACTCCTCCTCCTCAGACTCAACTGGTAGTGTTGGCCCCCAGCGGGGCAACTCATAATGAAATAGGGATGCCTCTAGATCCTCCCTGGATCTTCTCTTCACAGGCAGCCCCCTTTCCTTACAGAACACACGTAGCTCCCTCATTGTATAGATGAACATGTGCCAGAAGTTAAGTTCCATTTCAACAACTAACCAGAGTCTTAGTATCAAAAAATACTTCCAGGAGGACACCAGCAAACAGAAAAAACAGTATGTGGTTGCGTAATGGTCTGCACTCACTAGTAGTGTACACCAATCACTGTATATGAGTCACAAATGCAAGTCCAAATCCTCACCGCTGACCACCAATGTTAGCAATGGGGGTCTCTAGTTGGCAGAGGTAGGTACCTTTGACCAAGTAGGGACCCTTGCTTTTAGTCAGGTTAAGGGCGCTACACTCCTAAATAACCCCTGCTCACCCCCTTGGTAGCTTGGCACGAGCAGGCAGGCTTATCTCAGAGGCAGTGTGTAAAGCATTTGTGAACACATACAGTAATACAGTGAAAACACTACAAATGGACACCACAGCAGTTTAGAAAAATAAGTAATCTTTATCTAGATTTAACACAAGACCAAACGACAAAAATCCACAATACAGTATTCAAAAATATGACTTTAAAATGGTAGAAATAGCTTAGTTCAATTTAGATGGTAAATGCGACACTTTACTCTCAAAGTACCTTGGATGCGTCACGCAATACAAACAAAAGGGTCGCAGGGAAGTTGATGTGCCGTTCCTTACACTCAGGGGAGTGGAGACATCTGTTCCTTACTGCAGAGCAGGGGAGGTGATGCGACGCTTCCTTACTGTGTGGGGAGTTGATGCGTCTTTTCTTACTGCGTCCCGGTTGCGATGCGACAAGATAATGCCTCAATGCGATGCGACGATCCGGTGCGATGCGACAAGATGGCATCTTTGATGTGATGCGACAATGTGGAGGCGATGCGTGCACGCCCGATGGCCGTGCGGCGAACTCAGTAACTTCTGAGCCGCGACAGGCCCTGCGACATGCTTCTCCGGTGATGCGACGACAACCTCTGCGGCAGCGACACGCTTCTCCGGTGATGCGACACGCTCCTCTCGGCGATGCGATGACAACCAGCTGCGGCGGCACGCTTCTTCGGCGATGCGGCGGCGGCGACACGCTTCTTCCTTGTTGAGTCACGCTTCCAGCTCCCAGCGACACGCAGTATCTTAGAGGGCCCAAACAACAGCAGGCACCTCCCTGGCAGGTAGAATTCCCAGCAAGGGAATTCAGGGGAGCTGGTGGTGAAGTCTTGTATCCCTGAGACTTCAGGCAGGAGGCAAGCACACTTCAAGCCCTTGGAGATTCTTCTTCAAGATGATGAAAATTCACAAAGTTCCTTTTCTCCTTTCCTTGGCAAATAAGTAACCACTGCAGGCCAACCCCAGAAATAGCACAACAGCACAGGGGCAGTCACCTCCTTCAGCTTTCTTGGTTCCTCTCCTTGGTAAAGGTTTGTCTTGATTCCCAGAAGTGATCTAAAGTTCTGGGGTCTGGGCCCCAATATTTATACTGCAAAATCCTTTGTTCTCTGAAGGCAGAGAGTGTCTGTGCCCAGCCAAAACCAGTTCTGTCCTCCCGGGTGCAGCTTCCTGGCAGGAGGTGGAGACAGCATTGTTGAAAGCAGACCTGGCCCAGGTAGCTCAAAGGAAAACTCCTCCCCCTATTCTCTATTCTATGAGGGCTCAGGCAAGTGAAAGGAAATCTCCTCCCCCTACTCTCTATTCTATGTAGGCTCTGGCAACTGAAAGGAAATCTCCTCCCCCTACTCTCTATTCAATGTGGGCTCTATTCAGCCCAGCCCTGACCCATCAGACTGCTGGAGCCAAGGCCCTCTCCAGCCCCCTGTCACTCACAAACCAGACATGGAATACACAAACCTAGCAGAGGCATGCTGGATGGATAGGCAAGAAAATACCTACTTTCTAAAAGTGGTATTTTCAAACACAGAATGTAAAAATCACCCACACTAAAGGATGTATTTTAACATTCTGGGTTCAGGCATACTAAACTTTATTTTCCTATCTTGTTCCTAGGGTCAGTTAGGATTATAAGATGTTATAATCAAACTGCCCATTCTGGCCTATGGAAACAGATAGCCTTGCAATAGTGAAAAACGAAATTGGCTGTAATTCACTATTAGGACATGCTACACACATCAGGGCATGTCCTACCTTTTACACACATTGCACCCTGCCCTTGGGCGTACCTTAGGGGTGACTAATATGTAGAAAAGGGAAGGTTTAGGGGCTGGCAAGTGGGTGCACTTGCCAAGTCGACATGGCAGTCCCATATTGCACACAGGCTCTGCAATGGCAGGCCTGAGCCACATTTTACAAGCTGCTTCTGTGGGTGGCACAACCAGTGCTGCAAGCCCACCAGCAGCTTTTGATTTACAGGCCCTGGGCACTCATGGTGCACTGTACTAGGGTCTGACAAGTAAATCAAATAAGCCAATCATGGAGTCACTAATCCATTACAACAATTTATGATAGAGAGCATATGCACTTTAGCACTGATCAGCAGTGAAAAAGTGCCCAGTCATAAAACCACCAACAACAGGTCAGAAAATAGGCTAGGAGGAAGGCAAAAAGTTCAGGGATGACCCTGCAAAAAGGGCCAAGTCCAACACTCCTTCACTTCAAAATGCTTAGAGTATGGATTGTGGGCCACAGCTATATCTATTGGGCTAAAGAGGCTGCAAAAAAGAGAGGTATTGACAGGAACTTGGGTTTTCCAAATGTAGAGATTACTTGGTTTGGCCAGAGAGGGTTAAAGTTTCATCAGTTGCTGGCTTCGGTTAAATCCATTGTGGATTCCCAGGCTCCTCACCTCATGATTGTGCACTGTGGTGGCAATGACCAAGGCCCATTGACTGGGGTAGGGCTGGAAATCCTAATGAAAGAAACCTTTGCAGAACTGATGTCGCTTTTCCCTCGCAATGTCTTGGTGTACTCTAATATATGCCAAAGACAGAAATGGAAGTGGTCAGATCAATTCTGTTCACAGATTGACAAAGCGAGGAAACATGTTAATAAAACTGTTTCTGCATTCCTCAGAGACCATCGCATGGGCTGTATCTATAACAACAATATGCGTTTTGAAATGCTTGGTATTTATAGAAAGGATGGAGTGCACTTTACAGATGAAGCCAACAGGTTGTTTCTAAGTAACCTGAAACTCTGCGTCCGGTCTTCTATGGAGCAGCCATATACACACAACCAACGCAACGGCTCATGTCAGAGCTGCCCTTCTACCCGAAATATTGTGAAGTTTTTTCCTAAAAACGCAGAAAGAAAAAGCAGGAATTCAATAGCCACCACCACATTAAAAAAATATAACTATATAATTAATTCCAGCCATCACAGTAGATAGCTCACTATATAAATACCGCTGTAAAAGCATTTATCAAAATCTCAATATCTCTATAACAATGCAAATTAATGATTCACTGATATATTTTTTTATATTTTCACCAATCTTTACGACGACATCGATATTTGAGATGTCCCCACAATGGTACACAGGGGGCCATGCTGGTGGTCGTGGCGTCTTTGCGAATATCGTGCACGATTAAAAAAATCAATTTTGGACACATAACTTGTGTTACTAACACCCCCATTTGTCAACCATGGGGTCAGAGTATCTCCACTCTGATCCCTTTTGTGGCCTTTCACACACATTTTCAGCCCCGGAAACGGTTCCCATTAGATAAAATGGCGGCCACAACTTTCTGTTCAGGTTGCGTCCAGCCAATCAGAGCATTCCCGTTGGCACGTGCATTTGCGATTCATCGCAAAATCTCTGCGAAATATCTGCGGACATAAATATCACTATAATTTTAAACTTACATTTCTCTACTACTACTGAACGGATTTACACCAAATAAGCAAAAAGCACTTCTTTGAATGGACATCTACTTCCCTGCCAAATTTGGTGTAAGTCTATTCAACTGTTCGGGCTGTAGGTGTGGGTAAAAGTTCCTAAGGGAATTGACATTACAAATACAACCTTATTTCGCACCCCAAATTCTCGGTCCCCACTTCACGCATCAAATCCAAACTTTCCATAACAATAGAACCCACGTGACACTTTTTTGGGAAAATTTCATGCAGATTGGTCAAATGACGCAAACATAAGAAGATGATGGACGGAGCGCTGAAACTTTTCAGACACTCACCCCCAGTCACAGATCTGGGTTGAACCCATCATCATTCTTTAGCTCACTTTGCCACCTCAGTTCAGACCCAGCTATATGCAAATCAGTCTTGACCCAGTGTCTCATGGGAAAAGTCCAGCCTGAACTGCCAAGCCAGGTCTTCCCTGAACCGGAAACAAGCATCCTGGGACCAGTTTCAGGGAAACCCCCCTCATCAGCCAGGCTAGCTTGAATCCAGTGGCAAAGTGAGCAAGGGACCCACGTCTGGGCATACCCTGCCAAATTAGGGCGAACAAAGCAAACACAAGGAGATGATAGACGGAGTGCTAAAACTTTTCAGACACTCACCCCCAGTCACAGATCTGGGTTGAATCCATCATCATTCTTTAGCTCACTTCCCCACCTCAGTTCAGACCTGATTATGGATTCAACCCAGATCTGTGACTGAGGGTGAGTGTCTGAAAAGTTTCAGGACTCCATCCATCATCTCCTTGTGTTTCCTTTGTTTACCCTAAGTCAGCCAGCCAATAAGATCTCTGCATGAGATCAGGAGGATATGTGGAGAGTTTGCACGTCTAGATCTACCAATTTGTTTTTTCTTTAATATCTCCAAAACAACTGAACAGATTTACACCAAATCACAAAAATCACTCTTTCTGGACCAAGTGCTAGCTAACTTGATATATTTCCATCCAGAGGTTCAGGCTGTAGTCATGTTCAAAACCAAGCAGGGGGCGAGAAAAGAGGGGGCCCAAAATGCTTTTTCCCAATGCAATTTCCCATAGGGTTTTTCTACATGACAACAGCCCGAACCGCTGAACGGAATTACACTAAATTTGGCAGAAAGCTAGGTTTTGGTCCAGAAAGAGCACTTTTTGTGATTTGCTGTAAATCCATTCAGTAGTTTTGGAGTTATTAAACAAAAGAGAAATATAGATAGCTAGGGACGCGAATCCTCTGCTGATCCGACAGATCTCATGCTGAGATCTAATTGACTGCCAACACTTCAACCAGAAAGTGCTGGCAGCCATTTTGGGACTTAAACTCAGCCAAGTCCCCCCAAAAAAATATTTAAAAAAGAGAAGGGGGCAGGGTAGGAATACTCTCACCCACTAGGCCTGGCGGTGGGGTCTCCCAGGGACCACAGCGGGGGCGAAAAAGCATTTTTTTAAAATAACAAATTCATGGTAAAAAGTACAGAGGATCCACAAATCCCCCCCGAAAGATTTAAAAAACACATAAAAAAGTGGTTTCCCACATTTGTTTAAACTTGCCAGGTCCTGGGGGAAATTTATAATTATTCATTTGGGAAGGGGGCACATGTGGCCCCCCTCCTCATGGTAAAACTTGGCCCTAGGGACTGCCATCTCCCTGGGGTAGGCCAAAATTGTGGTAAAGGAGGGCTGCTCGGCCCTCCCCTCCAAAGGCTATTTACAGCCCCAGACCCCCACCACCTCCTCAGTTTTTTAATGAACTAATTAATATTTTCCTGGCCGCTGTCAAGTGGGCAGGAAAACAGATTAAACAATTGCTCTTGCATGCAGGTAGCAGCTTTCATGCTGCTCCCTGTGTGCGGGAGCAATGAGACCATGGGGGAATAGAGGCTCCCACCACAGTCCACACAATTGCACACTCTGTGACCTGGGTGAGGCCAGGGCACCCTGGAAGAAGTGGCTGGGCCCCGGGAATGTGGTCCTTGGGCCGAAATTGGCCTGGGGTGAGGAGCCATGTGGCCCCCTTCCTTTCCAATAATTGGCTGGGCCCCAGGGAATGGGGTCCCTAGGGCCAAAATCGGCCCGGGAAGGGGAGACATGTGGCTGCCCTTCTCTTTGGTTCCTGGATTGGTTGGACCCCGGGGAAGGGGGTCCCGGGTACTCAAATTTGGCCGAGGGAGAGGGGCCACATAGCCCCTCCCCTTTTATGAATTGGCAGGGCTCCGAGGCCAAAAGAGGCCCAGGGAGGAGGGTCATGCAGCTTCCCTCCCCTTCTAATAATTGTCCAGACCCCAGGGAATCAGGTCTCAAGGGCCAAATTCAGGCCATGAAGGGGGGCCACGTACCCCCCTTTTATGATTTGGCCGGGCAAACCTCCTCCTTGCATGCATGGCTCATGGTAGGGTGCCTACAGGGGGTTGGTCACAGAGACTGGTCACAGGCCAGGTCCTGCGGCCAACCACTGCTGCGCACATCCGAAGGCCATGAGTGGCAAGGGTTGGATTAATGTAAGGTAATTTAATATTACTTAACGTTAAAAAAAAACTAGAAATTCACCGCGACAAAACTAAGGTTACAGGGACATTAAAGTTAGGTTCAGATTTTACACGCACAAAAACATAGATATTCAACAGTTATAGTTATACTGATCTCAAGACACTATAGCGCATGCTCCAAAGTAACTATAACTTGCGCCCTCGACATGCACTGCTACTTACGCCTCATATTGCATCAGTAATTACATCTTCTATGACATCATTCATAATATAACTGCGACATTTGCACTAAAATTATTGATGGGAAAACTGCATGGTGGGGGCTCGAGTTATAGTTACCTTAGAGCACTAGATTCCACTGATCTCTTAAAAAAATGGATGGCATATCATGGAAACCAAGCTATATCATGGTCACACTAGATGTTATATCATTATACACATCACTAAATCATGAGAATGGAATAGCTACATGCTGCTACTTTTTGAGGGATAGGCCAATTGAGCTTTTTGAGCATACTCAAATGATGTTGGAACTGATGCATTATTGTCTTACACATAATGTCATCCTCTTTGATAATGAAATATATTTACAGCGACAGGGAACGGTGATGGGGACCTCATTTGCCCCACCTGTGCGAATGTATTCATGATGTGGTGGGAGAAGGGGGTCACCTGGAAGAAGGGGCGATGACGCCAGTGTTTGCGATGATGTTGGCGATATTGAATATCACATGACTACGGAAGAAAGGGATTTCTTTGGAGTAGACACTTTTCATTATTCTAGAAGTGAAGGCTCCAGACAAGACTTTTCTCTTTTTCACACTTCTTGTGGAGAGATCAGAAGCATCTTTGGTACTCTCTTCTCTTTTCCAATACTGGAAGTGTTCTTTGAGTGTTTTTTGTTTTCATTCAAAAATAAAATGGCATCTGGTGGTAATGAGCAGAAAGAGCCATACCCTGAAGAAGAGAATTTGTCTGATGAGGAAACCCAGCAAAGTGGCAATCCATTGCCTGGGATTTCTTTTGTTTCCCCTCTGGGGAGAAAAAAACAGTGGCTAAGCATGTGAAGAGCTCATTATGTGAAAAGACTCTTTCAAAGGGGACATCTAAGAAATACTCAAGTGGAACCACAAGTATTTTGACCCATCTGCAGACATACCACAGGAATCGCATGGCAAGCGTGTAGAGGGAGCGCAGTTCAGGTGACCCATCTACTTCTACTGCAACTCCAAATACACCAGGAGAGCCAATTCCCACCGAAATTGAGCAACATCTGCCAGAGAAGTCCCCAGAACTTAGAAAAATAGGGACATTTAGTTTGGAGTGCAAAAAAGTCCTCACAGTGGATGAGCAATTGGTTATTGCAGCTCCTCAAGCAGCAAAGAAACACACCTGTTTTTTCTCCTTTGACATTATTGCAAACATGACACTTGTTATCGTATTTTTGAGTGTCTCCAGTTAATATGTTTTCCAGTTGCCATTTTATCCCTGAAAAAGCAGAGAAAACACAAAACGCTACAAAACAAGAAAAAAGTTCAGGAAAAAAACAACAAAAAAAGGTTCTTGTTAGAGCCACCTTTCGTGGTTTAAAAAAAGATAAACTGTATGTCTGTATATGTATAAGAAAGAGTGTGAAAGTGACTAACTGGGTGTGTTAGTGGCTGTATAACTGAGTAAGTGGGTGGATGAGTGTCTGTATAAGTGAGTGACTGGGTGTGTAAATGGCTGTATGGCTGACTGACTGGGGGTAGAAGTGGCTACATGAATGAGTGATTAGCAGTGTGAGTAGGGTGACTAAGTGTGTGTTTGTGTGGTTCTACAAGTGATTGAGTGGCTGTGTTAGTAGCTGTATGAGTGAGTGACTGGCTGTGTGAGTGGCTCTATGTGTGTGTGACTGGGGGTATGAGTCGCTGTATGAGTATGATACTGGATGTGTGAGTGGTTGTATGGGTGAGTAAGTGCATGTGTGAGTGACTGTATGGGTGTTTGAGTGGCTGCTTGGGTGAGTGACTGAGTGTGTAAATGAGTGGCTCTATCAGTATGTGACTGGGGTGTGGGTGGCTGTATGAGTATGATACTGGATGTGTGAGTAGTTGAATGGGTGAGTAAGTATATATGTGAGTGGCTGTATGGGTGAGTGAGTGGGTGTTTGAGTGGCTGCTTAGGTGGCTGCTTAGGTGAGTGAGTGGGTGTGCAAGTGACTATATGGGTGAGTGAGGGGATGTGTCAGTGTCTGTATGGGTGAGCGAGTGGGTGTGTGAGTACCTGTATGGGAAAATGAGTGGGTGTGTGAGTGACTGTTGGTGAGTGAGTGTATGTGTGAGTATCTGTATGGGTAAGTGAGTAGGTGGGTGTGTGAGTGGCTGTATGGTTGAGTGAGTAGGTGCATGAGTAGCTGTATTGGTGAGTGAGTAGCTGTGTGAGTGGCTGTATGGGTGTGTGAGTGGGTGTGTGAGTGGTTGTATGGGTAAATAAGTGGGTGTGTGAGTAGTTGCATGGATATATAAGTGTGTGTGAGTAGTTGTATGGGTGAGTGAGTGGCTGTGTTAGTGGCTGTTTAGTGAGTGAGTGTGTGAGTGGCTGTATAGGTGAGTGAGTGGCAGTGTGAGTGGCTGTATGGGTAGGTGAGTGAATATGTAACTGGCTATATTGTGACTGAGTGCCTGTGTGAGTCTCATTATGGGTGAGTGAGTGGGTGTGTGAGTGGCTGTATGGGTGAATGTGTGTATGTGAGTAACTGTATGGGTAGATGGATGTACATGTGAATGGCTGTTTGGGTTGGTGAGTGGGTGTGTGAGTGGTGGTATGGGTGAGTGAGTATGTGAGTCTGTAGCTGTATGGGTTAGTGAGTGTGTGTGCAAGTGGCTGTATGGGTAAGTGACTGACTGTGTAAGTGGCTGAATGGGTAAGTGAGTACCTATATGAGTGAGACACTGGTTGCAAGCAGCTATATGAATAACTGAGTGGCAGTGTGTGGTTGTTTAAGTGATTGAGTGCCTCTGTGAGTGACTGTATGAGTGAGTAGGTTACTGAATGACTGGCTTCCTGATGAATAAGTAACTGTGTGAATGACTGTTTGAGTAATTCAGTGGTTATGAAAGTACCTCTATGGTGAGTGAGTGGATATGTATATAATTTGCTATATCAGTTAATGATTGGCTGTGTCAGTGACTGTATGGGTGCGTAAGTTATTGTGTGACTGCCTATATGGGTGAGTGAGTATATGTGTAAGTAGCTGTATGGGTAAATGAGTGGCTGTGTCAGTGTATGCATTAGTGTGTGTCTGGGTGTTTCGCTGTCTGTATCAATGTGTGAATGGGTGTGTGAGTATATATAAGGGTAAGTAATTGGGTATGTGATTGTCTGTAACAGTGAGTAAGTGGATGTGTGAGTGCTTGTACAAGTGAGTAAGTGCCTGTATGTGATAGTGAATATGTACAACAGGAGCTGTATAACTAACTGACTGGCTGTGTTAGTAGCTGTATAGGTAAGTAAGTAAATGTATGTGTTATAATTTATAGGGGTGATTGGATGTCTTTCTACCTGCATGGATGAGTGAGTGGGTGTATCAGTACTTACATGGGAGAGTGACTGGATGTGTTACTCATTGTGTGCATGACTGAGTGGTTGTATGAGTTACTGTGTGGGTGAGTGAGTGCATGGGTTAGTACTTGTAATAGCGAGTAAGTGAGTGAGTGAATATCTATATGGTAAGTGAGTATATGTAGTAGTAGATATATTTGTAAGTAACTGAATATATTACTGACTATATCAGTGACTGAGTGGGTGTGTGAGTGACCGAATGAGTGACTGACTAGAAGTATGGGTGCCTCTGTCAGTATGTGTGTGGATGTCTCCTTGGCTCTATGAAACTCTATCTTGATGTTTACTTTCACACTGTAACTTTGTAGAAGTAGTCAAAAAGAAATAATTACTAAATTACTTTCTTTCAATAGGTGTAAATCATCTGTTTAAAAGCAAAAGAAATAGAACGTAAATATAAGTTAGTATTACCTTTGCAAAATCCCTTGAAAAACGTTTAGTTTCGGCAGTACATAAGTTCATACTATAAACCAAGCAGAACATATTTATTATGTTCTAATAGTGTTTCTCATTATACTAAAGCATTTCCTTTTACCTTTTTTACTGCTCTCATCTTTTGTACTTGTAGACCATAATAAATGTACTGAAAAAATTCTCATCCTTGAACAGTGGGGATAAAAACAATCATAAAGACTGTAAAAAAATAACCTCTTGTCAATTTAGCACCAGCTCTTTTCTTTTTCTGAATTACATTTTGGTGCTTTTCCCATCATTTGCCAATCAAATGGTATCTGATGTCACTGAGAATCAGTTGTCATACCTTGTTGGACATAGTTCTTTGGAGGACCAACCCCCAGCAAAACGGCAATAAATTGCATGGAAATTTTTCACCATCCCCTCAGGGACAAGAAAATAGTGCCAAAGATTGTGAAGTACTCTTTGTGCAACAAGACCCTCTCCGAGAGTATCTCTAACAAATAATCATGTGGTACTGCAAGTAGGTTGACACATATGAAGAGATGTAACTTCAACCACTGTTCAAAAAGAAAAAGAATAAAAATATAAATTAGCATTTCATTTACAAAATTCCACAAACATAACAGTAGACATTGCGTATGCTGAAACGGTATATCACAATATAGTAAAACATTTCATGTTCCCGTTTTCACTGTTCTCAGCTTTTATACCTGTTCACAAATACGATGTACTGTATGAATATTCATCCTTGAACAGTGGGGGCAAAACAATCACATATATTGTAGAAAACAAACTTCATAGTATTTCACTATAAATAAGTGACACTATGCATTGCACTCACTACAATTTGTTAATTAGTTGTTCTACCTAGAGTTACTACACTAATCTAAACAAACCTATCCTAAAAATATTTCTTTTGTTATTATAACTGGTACAGTATTACTAATAAATATAAACCACACTTGAATTTTAGAGATCCTTTTGAAAACAACAACCCATGTAGGACGAATGATGTCTAAAACGCTGATGGTCCATGTACATAAAATCCCATACATTACTTTTTTGCCACCAACAGTACATAGAATTTTGTAGTTTGAAAGACAGTTTTGGTTTCAATTTAAGATTGCAGAGATTGCATTGTGTCATCCAGTTTTACTCTTTAATTAGACAGTGTAGTATCCAGATGTTATATTAACTCCTTTGTGGAAGACAAAAGGACTCACGAATTTTGGAGAACTTTTTAAAGACATCACCCCAAACAGGCCGGATGATATCTAAAACACTGACGATCCACATAGAAGAAACATTGTACATTACTTTTTTTTCCAGAAATACACCTTAGAACCCTGGTTGAAGAAACAAA
Organism: Calotriton arnoldi; assembly: GCA_963921515.1. NCBI lineage: Eukaryota > Metazoa > Chordata > Amphibia > Caudata > Salamandridae > Calotriton > Calotriton arnoldi. The sequence continues at coordinate 121,187 of CAWUFW010007798.1, read as the reverse complement.
AGGTAAGAACTTCATATATTGAAAGGCAGTTTTGGTTTGAAAATAAGGCTGCTGTCATTGCATTCCGTCCATCCAGTTTCACTCTTTAAATAGACAGTGTAGTGTTCGGATGTTATATTACGTCCTTTGTGAAAGATTATAGCCAAATTAGTGTAAATTTTTTCAGAAATTGATATTTGTCCAGCTTTGAAGTTTGTAATTTTGGTTTCTAATTTAAATCCATCTGCTCTGCATCATTGTAACATTAATATAAGGTATTTTCCAGTCCTTTGTAGATGCAACGTAGATGTAACATCCGATCTAGAACTTGGGCAGGTCATGTTTTGGATTGTGTTTTTAAATAATCTGCCAAAGGCACAGTTTTGCAATCTGGTAGTGTTAAGTACAGAAATTGCTCACAATTTATTTGAGTGGTGGATGTAAAAGAGCAATCTTCACAGTCATGGTTCCATTTGTAACTGAGCCAAAATATTTACTTCTTCTACATCGGAATTCTGGTTGACGGGGAACATGGCGGCCGCCAACTAACTGGCCGCGGTCCTTCAGAAGGGATGTTTTTGCAATATTGAGCGGGACCTCCACCCCCCCACCCACCCCCACTCTTTGTTTGCAACTCACCTGGCTCCATTTGATGGGGTTCCGACAACATGCACTGATATCGGCTGCATCTGCAGCAGGCATTGGCTCTCCCTCATTCAGGGACCTGCGCTAGGAGAGCACCGCAAGGGAGCTTCGCCCCTGCTGGGTGGCAACTGTGCTGTTCCGGGGTGGCAGAGGAGGTGTCAGCACAAGCACTGGGCCTGTGTCTGGGCTATCAGCGGTGCTCTTCATTTTGGCCTCTAGTAAGAAGCAGAAAGATACTCTCCCTCAGGAGGTAGGAGATTCTCATTTATTTATAAAGGATGTGCAGAAGGGTTGGGGCTCTTTTTGTGCGGTAAGGATCCGGCTACCTGTCCTGTCTATGGAGAAGGATAAAAATCATCAGGATAGAGCTAATAAACCTGCAGGGAAAATCTGCAGGTATACTATGCGTGCTAGGGATATTCCAGCAATATCCAGTGTGGGGCCAGTGTAGCAGCTTCCTCCTGTAGTATGAGTCTCTGACATCAGAAGCCAAAGTGCCAAGAGCCAAAGTCGGCTACTGAGGCGGGTTGTGGGCAAGGGGGATCTTGCTGCAAAACCAGAGAGAGTGGGACAAGCTGCTTGTGGGAAGAGCCCACGGAGTAGGGGTAGGGTCAGGAGAGCGCCTTCCTCTAAAGTAAAGGTTACCCCTTCTCTGAAATCCTACTATAAGGTCCTTGCATCCCAGGCCCTCAAAGTGTGGAAAGAGGAGTTGGGGGGCATAAGTCAGCAGCACTCTTATATGGATCAGATCATCACTGACGCCGCAATTGATAATGTAATAAGGACTGGTCTGTTCCTTGAGGTCAACAATGGCCTACCCAAAAGTGTTAATAGTCTGGCGTTGGTCTCGGTCTCTACTTTCAACAGGTTTGAAGCCCTCGCAGCTGCTAACAACCATAATCTCGGGGAAGGGTCTCCCCAGTGGGAAATAGATATAGGGAGCCCTTGACTTCTATCCTCATGGGATTAAGAAGAGATGAGGAGTGGATTCAAGATTTCTGAGCAGAATCAGGCAGATATTCAGGCCTCCCACGCAGCTTTAGCTGAAAAACTTGAGGAGGTGGTTGTTCGAACCGGAGTATTGGAGAAAGAGGTGACCACCATGCGGCAGGATATAGCAAAAAATTCCACTGGTGTAAGTCGTCTTTCTAAACAAAACCAGGACCTGAAGGAAAATCTCGAGAGGCTTGAAAATTACTCTTGTAGGAACAACCTTAGGCTCCTCAATGTCCCAGAGTCCGCTGAGGGTTCAGATATCAAGGCCTATGTAATCTCGCTGCTCCGGGATACAGCTCTGAAGGATAGACCAGACATCAATCTGGATTCTGAGATTCAGCGTGTGCATAGGGACCCCTTCAAAAGGAACACCCAAAGGCAGAGACCAAGACAAATCCTAATTAACTTTCTTTCGTATATTGTAAATACGGTGGTTTTGACTGCAGCATTAAGAAATGGCTCCTATTCAACTGGTACCTACTCATTTTCCATCAGATCGGATGTTTGTCATGTCACTGAGCAGAAGCAGTGGGAATTGGGGAAGAGGATGGAGGAGCTGAATAAGTTTGGTGCCAAAGCGCAATTGAAATTCCCTCCATGCTTCAGATAATGTTGAACAATCATATGTACAACTATCGATCAGTGGAGGAAGTGGATGGGTTGATTAAGATAATTTGGAAAGGAGCAGGTTTTTGATTCAATCTGCTTGGGGATGAGTTTTGCAGTGGGCCCATCATAGTTGGTATCTCATTATGGTAGTACCTTCCGAGAGAAGGCCACTAGGCGTTTATGCCTAAAAATCATGGGAGGGTTCCCCAGGGTGGGGGGTAGGGGTCACAGGGATGGGTTTGGGGTGGGGCATGAGGTGGGGAGTAGTGGGAAAAATGTCAAAAAATAAGTCCTCAATATCGCCTGTGTATATGAACAAAGCATTGCAGGTATGCCTGCGTAGCACTAAATACAAGTATCTTGATGGGGGGACCAATGAGTTAACTTTCTTGTCCTGGAATGTAAATGGCATCAGGGCAAAGCATCGGCAAAGGTTAGCTATGAGATTCTTAGAAGAAAGTCAGGCTCATGTTATCCTTCTGCAGGAAACCCATCTAGCTGCTAGCAAGTGTAGGGCCCTTTTCTCTAAGAGTAGTTGGATAGAAAATAACTTAGTCTCTGAACAGACTGAGCATTGTAAGGGTGTTGCAATTGTGATCAGAAGAGGGGTCAGGGTTCTGATAAAATCCTCTAAAACTGACATCTCCGGGAGGTGGATTATGGCAATCCTGGGCTGTGGGAGGGTTTAGTTAGTTTGTGCGTTTTTTTACGTGCCTAACGTCGATGACCCTCATCATCTATCAAACTTGGAGTGGAACCTAATGGAGGTTACATCCCCAGTAATTATCGGAGAGGACTTTAATGTCCTTCTCGATCCTACTCTGGATAGCTCTACTTCAAAGAATTATGCCCATGCCCCTAGGGTCCAGCCGGCTCTTAAAAATATGCTCTATAATTTAGCTTCGCATAATGTCTGGAGACATGTGACTGGAGCCAGACAATGCTTTACATTCCATAGCAAAAAATATGGCAATTGTTCTAGACTGGATTACTGTTTTGCGGATAGAATCCTGGCGGATGATATAAAGGCAGTCTGTATTTTACCTGGCCATATCTCAGACCATGCTGCGGTCACTCTATCCCAAAAGGCTATAGCGGCCTGCCAAGGCCAAGGTGGATGCTAAAAAGGGCTATCCTCTCAGGGTTCTCGTGGCCTTAAAAAGAGCCAGTGCGGGCTATTTTCTTGACAATGTGGGATCTACTTCCCCGGACGTGGTCTGGGACACCTTTGAGGTGTATATTAGAGGGGTGTTGCAAAATCTGGCCCATTTTAAGAGTAAGACTGAGAAATTCGATCTGAAAAGAATGGAAGATAGAGTGGGTCCCTTGGAGGCTGATCTTTTGCGGCACGGCCCTAGGTCAAATGCAGGAAGGGAGCAGCTGCTAAGACAATTGGAAGAGGTGAGGCTGAACTATAGGGTTAAATTAGATCAGAAGTGTAGTGAACAATGGCAAGTCGGGTGCATGAGGAACTTTGAGTACGGTGAGAAAGCGGGGACGTTACTAGCATGGAAAGCCAGGGCAAATAGGTCAAGAAATTCCATCAGGCAGTTAGTATTGAACCCCAGGGGAGATGTCACTGATAAGACAGAAGAAATGCAGGCTTGCCTTATATCCCTATTTGCCGAGTTATATGCAGAGGAGGCCGGCCCCGACTAAGACTCACTTAAGGTTTGGCTGAGTAAAGTGCAATTGCTGTGACTGACAACGGAGGCTAGAGAATGATTGGGTGCCCCTATCACTAAGGACGAGATCCGTTTATGTTTATCTCAGGGTAGGAATGGTAAGGCCGCTGGCCCTGATGCCCTGCTAATCGAAGTGTACAAACTTTTAACAGAAGAACTGATTCAAGTTTTGGAGAGTCTGTTCAATTCAATATATCGGCAGGGAGGGCAGATCCCAAAAACGTGGAAGGAGGCCACAATGGTCTTGGTTCTAAAACCCTTTAAGGATCCTAGCAAAGCAGATTCTTACCATCCAATTCTCTGCTGAATGCCAATTATAAAATCTTTATGAACATTCTGGCAGGGAGATTGGCTAAGATTGGCCCACAGCTGGTCTATATAGATCAGAAAGGGTTCATCCCTAAGAGGCAGATTCAGGAGATCACGCAACAACTTATAGGTACAATAGATCTTGCTAAGACTCGCTCAGTTCCCTTGGCCATGGTTGCGATAGACGCGTCCAAGGCATTTGATCGGGTGTGTTGACAGTACTTATCGGAAGTTCTGGGAGCCATGGTATTTGGCCCGGGCTTTGCATTCACCCTTCAGAGGCTGTACAAGGACTCATCGGCCAAGATTCTCCTTAATGGTGTGCTAACCACCAGTTTTAGTATAACAAGGGGAACGCGGCAGGGTTGCCCCCTATCGCCCCTGTTGTTTGATATTGATGTTGAGCCATTGACACAGATTCTAGGAGCAGATGGGCAGGTTGTCCCTTTGAGTTCATCTTATTGCAGTAAGTTCGCGCTATATGCTGATGATTTGTTGATATATACCTCAGACCCCGCCATAACTATCCCAAGAGTAGAACAGCTGGTAGCAGAATTTGGTGCTTTCTCTGGATATTTAGTGAAGAATTCCAAAACTGGAGTGATGTGTTGGAATGTTAAAGGATGGAGTGGGAGGGTCAGCTCAGACATTACATCTCAATTGTAAATGAGGTGAAAGAAATCCCCCAGTGTAATCTAAAATGAGTTGCCAGGGAGATAGATTTATTGCATTCCAGGTGGAAGAATTTGCCTCTAACAATTTATGGGCGGGTGAACTTAATTAAGATGGCGATCCTCCCTCAATTGACCTATCTCTTTAATTGCATCCCTCTTGCATTTCCAAAACCCAGTATTGATAAAATTCAGGGGAAAATAGTTAGTTTTATATTGGCTGCTAGGGGGGCCAGGCTGGTTTGGAAAAAGCTTAGACGTAGGCTTGATAAGGGCGGCCTGGCTCTCCCAGATTTTAATTTGTACTGTGCAGTGTTCCAGTTCAAGAATGTCCGAATGTTAATAGGAAACCCAATAATTCTACTTGGGGGATGCTTCTGGGTGAAATGGTTAGAGAAGTGTGAGATGAGGGATTCTTGTATAAGTTCGGTTCCCCAAAAGTTTTCAAAAACGTGCGGTTGAAAGTCCTAAGGTCCGTACTGAGCCTATGGTACAGGATCAGGAAAATGCTTACCATAGGTTATTACTCTGACTTTGCCCCAATATGGGATTCCACCGGCACCCCTGTCTGGATGAAGGATGGGCTTAGTCTCCCATTAAGGTGGGCTGGGATCACCACCTGGGCAGATTTGATGACAAGTTATGGGCTGCACTCCTGGGAAGTCCTTAGAGCAAAAGTTTGAGATAGTCTATCTAGGTTTATATTTGTGCAACTGTCTTCTTGGTTTGTGGTCTTGAAACAGGAGATAGGGGGAGACTGGGACTTCCAGTTTTCCCTCCAGGATGTAAGGCCTAAGAGTAAAGAGGTTGCATCTTGGTACTGGAGACTCTTGACCGCAGATGAAAAGAAAAATCTAAACCCTCCGTACTTAGTGTGGGGAGATGTCTTTCAAGAGGTGCATCTTTTACCAGTCTGGTCTGACTCATTGAAGCTCCTATACTCTGTTGTTAAACCAGCGTACTTAAAGCGGAATCACTTTTTTACCCTCAACCGGCTTTATTGGATGCCATTTAAAATAGCTAGGTTTGCCCCTGTGCCCGCTCCCAAGTGCAGAAGGTGTGGTTTTGTGGAAGCTAATGATGACCATATTTTCTTCCTGTGTCCCAGGATAAAGGACTTTTGTAGTGGTATAGAGTTCATCCTGAGAGACATCTTCCGGGTGGTGATTGTTATGAATCCAATGTTAGTTCTTTTGAGAGTTGACATGATAACGCGCAACCTCTTAAGGTGGGAGCAGAGTGGGTTTTTTATTTTATCTGATACTTATTGCACGGAGGGAAGTCTGCAAGATGTGAATTGACTCACTACCCCCGAAGGTTGAAGACTGGGTCAGGGCGGCAGTCTGGGTTTGCCGCTCAGATTTGGGATGTAAAATGGGCAGTGCATCTGTAATTTTGGAAGATTTTTCGAAATGGTGTAGAGTCAAAGGAATTGGTCAAGTATTCCAATGATTACACCAAGGCACCGTCAGAGGTGATGGTCCCACCTGGCTTTTCCAGGACCCCGGGCGAATGCAGTAGACCGCAGGGCTGATAGATAGAGCTGTCCGAGATTTGCAGATGCTATGGTGATATGAGGAAATAAAAAAATATATATATATTTACTTCTTCTAAAACTCTAAGGATGACCATAATAAATTATTTTGCGTCTTGTTGATTGTTGAGAGTAAATATTATTGATCCAGTACATTTATCTACTAGGTCACGAATGCTTGAAGCACAATGTATTACAGTCCTATCACTATGTAAATGTTGCAGAAAATCACACAATGCAGAACATAATCTCTTCTGTGGTTTCTCTTCAATTGTAGTTATAAGATGTAGTAAATGAAACAGTATATTGAGAACGACATTTGCATATCAGTTGACACCAGAAGTGTTTGACAACTGGTAGCCTACAATATCTCCCTCATTCTCCATTTGTTTCTTCTTAACACCTTCCTTGTTCTCCTTCTTTTCCTTCTTTTGAGGAACATCCACAGATTCTTTTGTGAGCTTCCACTTTGGAAAGATTATCCATTTTTCATAAATGGGATACTGTCCTAAATGAGGAGAGTATATACTTCTTAGCTGATTGTACTCTCCTACACAGCTTGCATCAGCACTAACTTTCCTATCATCAAATTAAAACCGAAAACAAACCGGACAATGAACTCAGGATAATGCTGCATATGACATACCTTCTTTAAATACTGTACTTCCAATATTAATAAAAGCTGCGCTTGCACTTAAACCTTGAGATCTATAGATCGTTACAGCATATGCTAGAGACACTATAAACTGTTGCAGCTTCACATATAAGTACTTTACAAGCAAAAAATGTACAACACATCAGCCAATCGGCTTCACGCAATCAATCTGATCAAATTTTATAGCCAAATATTGAACCTCATCCCTATTTGGAAAATTAATAAAATCAATAACTTTACACATAGCACCATTTACTAACCCTTCCTCAAGATTTAAATTGTACCGCAAAATTACTCGACAGTTTTAGCACACGCGTAAATGCTTGTCTTATCCCACAGTCTTCCATACAGACTTCTCCAAAGAATCCAATGTTGCTTGTAGTTTTTAAGTTAGTAGTATTGTTAGTCCTTAGTGTTCCATTTTATCAATAGCTGTAATTTCCAAAATATCTTCTTTCTCCAGTTTCAGTAAGTGTTTGTTAAAGTTGGAGTACTCATAAAGTTTAGGCATTAAACAGACTATGGATTTGTCTTTGTCAATGAAATTGTACATTAGTTGTGCTACTGTGTTGCTAGATGAAAATTGTTTCTTGATAAGTCGACTTTCCAAAGAACGTTTCCCCTCTTTGTCAGAACTCCTACTCTAATGTCCTTCAGATTATCTCCATATTCCACATCAGATGCTTGACGCATATTCTTCACTAGTTCCTTGTATTAGAAGATTAAACAAATATTTACATAGCCAATACTTCCCAAAGAATGTCTTGTTCCTTTATGGAGAAGTGTCTTGAAAACAGGCTGTCCTTTCGCAGAGGTAAGTTGCAGTAGGTCACCGAAGACAATTAAATGCTTTCCTACAAACAGCACATCATACTTTGTTTTTAAAATCTGTTGTATTCTGAAGTGTACGAAGGCAAGCATTAAGTTCAAAACCATTCTCACCTCATTGATGACTAAAGGCGTCAGTTTCTTCAGTACTTTTGACACCTCATGACAAGCTTCATCAGATGACTTTTGGTATTCCAGTTTATTGTCATGTTCAACAGGTAGCAAAAGTAGTCGATGTAAAGTAATACTTTAATGTTGTGTGCAGCTAATTCAGTTGGTGCTGTTACTACACATTATAAACGTGATTCTGTAGTCCTCTGTTGATAAGCGGTGAGAACTTTAATTAGAAAGCTTTTCCCAGTTCCAGCTTGACCACTGATGCATAGTACTATTGGATTAAACAAAGAACATTCACATTCTTTCTTCTCATGCAGGAATCCATGCTCTATTTTATCTTTTACTTTGATATAAATTTCTTTCTGTTTGTTATTCAGTTGTGCTACTAAGTGTTCAAAATCAACACTTCCCTCTCTTGCTTGTTGCATTACAGTCTCCACCTCATTCATGGCTATGGCTGCTTCATTTTGAATAACTGGCTGTCCAAGAGGATCCTGACCCTGTGGTCCAGAACTTTGACTGCTTGGTGAACTTTCCTTAGCTATCTCACCAGAAATGGTTTATTCCTGTTCAATCTTATCTTTCAACATTTGCAAGTAGTTTAAAAAGACTGGACACTAACTGCTGTCTTTTACAGTGTTGAAAGAATCTTCATAGCATTCATAGTCTCCAAGTAGTTCTGTTTCAGCTCACCAAGGCCTGAACAGTTGTAGAAGTTCCAAATAGAAAACTGTCACATCCAACAACCGGATATTTTTCTTCTTCGGTGTTGTGTTGAAGTGCTTCATGAAGGCACATGTTTTCTAGGTGGGGCTCCTTTTTGGATAGTACGTGTCCAACAAAATTGATTTCACAATATCTGTACTTTCTGGATCAAACTCTGCTAGATACTGAATTCCCAGAAAAGGCTTCAACACTCTATTTCCCATGCTTACAAGGTCTAGACTTAGCCAAACAATTTCCCTTGACTTTGAGAACAAACTAGCCGGGCTCAACTGATCCAAGCACTCATAGGTTCCTATCTTTGTGTGGGAAAGCATTTTCAAGCTGAAGCTATACAATTTCTTGGTAAGACTCTTTTCTGCAGAAATCTCCTCCCGTCTCCTCCTCCTCTATTGTCTCTGTCTTCTTGGATTTTGTAATATAGGAAGTGACATAATGAGCAACAGTGTTGGAGTTGTCTGCAACAAACTGTATATCCATGTTTGCCTTCCACATTTTCAGAATGACTAGATTATAGTCATTAATATACTTTGAGGCCTCTGTTCTTCTCAGGTTGTATGTGTTTTTCAGTGATTTTCATGTCAGTGTATGTCTGACTGCAGATAAAAACCTGTTTACTCTTCCTTGTGAAATGACGGGTCATGAGACTCCAAAGCAACATCTTGTATAAAATGTACCTTTGCATCTCTATTTTCGATGACAATACTTCCCACATCTATGAGTTTGAAATCGCAGAACTTGTTGCCTCAAGTCTTTTTCACCAACGTCTTTTGGGATGGTACATGTCACATACTGTTCTATGAAAGGCAGGACAGACTCAAACTTGACTCAGACCAAACAGAAGTACTAATCTTTGGGAAGAACAACTCTGCATTGGACTACAGATGGTGGTCTGCATAACTCGAACCTGCACTCATGCCGACAGACCATGCATGTAACCTCGGCATCATCCTCGACAGCCAACTAACCATGAAATGACAAGTCAATACTGTCACCTCCTATTGCTTCCACATGCTTCTAATGCTCCTCAGAATCTTCAGATGGATCCCAATCAACACCAAAAAAACTGTCATGCAGTCCCTTGTCATCAGCCGCCTTGATTATGGCAACGCTCTCTATGCGTAAATCTCTACCCAGCTCCTCAAAAGACTCCAGACCATACAGACCACCACAGCCAGACTCATCCTGGACCTCCCCAGGTGGACCCACATCACCCCTACCTCAGAAATCTCAACTAACTACCCATCCAGAAGAGATGCATGTTCAAGATCCTCACACATGCATACCAACCAAGGACCTTCCTACATCAACAATCGACTGAACTTCTACCTACCCTCAAGAAATCTGTGATCCGTCTCTCTCACCCTCGCACCCCCGCATCCTTCTCAACCGCAGTGGGGGCTGCTCCTTATCCTACATTGCGGCCAAGGCCTAAAATGCCTTGCCCTTCCACCTACATACACCACCCTCCCTGGCGTACTTCAGAAAGAAGCTCAAGGCCTGGGTTTTTGACAGAAACACAGCACCCTCAGCACCCAGATACCCCTAGGGGTGACAGTGCTTGCGCTATACAAATGCTGATTAATTGATTGGTTGTTTGATTGACTCATCGCTGTCTGTTCGAAATTTTGGTGCATCTTTTATCCATGACAGCATGTGACTATGAGGAGCACCTCTTGCTTGGCACTTTTTACACCAAAAGAAATCATTTACTTCTCCAAGAGGAGGATTTTTTTGTTGCAGTTAAAGACATCATAGCTTGAAACCTGTGGTTAAAATGTCTGCAAACATTAGAACGGATCAAAGGATCAAAGTTCTCTGTCTGTCTTCACTTTGATGTCCTTAATGTTAAAGTTCTCTTCTCTCAAAATTTCAAGCAGGTCTTCCCATGCATACTCAGCACAACTGAGTGTCAGAAACCAAGTAGGTGCACCTATGTTTCTCCACATACATTTCAGCTCACCACGACGATTATACCAATACTCGTTGGTGCCATGTTGGCACGCCATCAAATTAATCAAGCTGTATTCCACCTTTTCACCCTTTCCATGCACTTTATCAATAAACAGCATATGAAAGTCCAGACAAGTCACTCTCAAACAGAAGATGGAATACACTGGTGAAATCTAGGATCCTCTGAATATAATCTGGCTGACTGGTATTCAGCTGCTGGTATCTGTATGGGGCAGTCTTCAGAGCATCAACCTTCTCCAATGGGAAACAGTTGTAGAAAACAGCGAGCCTCTAAACCTTTCTCCCACACACTCATTGGAGCACCTTTTGCTTGCTTCATTTGAAACAGATCAATAGCATCACCAATAACATCTTTAGAATGCAGAGGATGGATGCTATAGTGTTCATAAATTTCTTCTGATCTTAATAGATCCACCTTTTGAATCTGACCACTTGACGGCAATGTTTCATGCTCCATATGTGTTATATCATAACATCAGTATTTTTATAAAAAATATTTTGTACCAGGTATAACGTTGCTTTTTAAAATTTATTAACATCCACTAACCACATTTTTTGTTCTTAGTAGAGACACCATTTACTAGAATAACAAGTGGATCATCAAAATCTCTCTCTACCCCTATAGTTTGAAGTATTCTTTTTGAAATCTAATGGCAAGTACACAACTCTACCTTTAAGACCGTTCTGTAGCTCTGTTGCAGGTAATTTCCCAGTTCTGGGTTCCATATGAAGTATAGCTTGGAAAGGATGTATACATTGTATAAGATTTGATTTGTAAACATTTAAATTTCAAAGTTCTTCTGAAATTGAAACTAATTCTAAGTTGTTATGTACTTCTCTAGCTGGCATTTTATTATCCTGTACCTTATTATAGCAGTGCTTACATATAATTTGCTGTGTGGACAAATTCAACCATTCCTCTACAAATAAGTAAGCAGCAAATTCTTGCTACTTATCTCTGTACTCTTGTTCAGTTATTGAATACAAAACAACAGTACGAGTTTTACTTTTGTAGAGAATGCGTCAAGAACATATACACACACAGTTTGGTTTCTCTAAAGAAACTGTGTTGAATTTCCTGATCTCTTCTGTAAAGTTATCATCACTAATGCCTGTGTCTTGTTCCTCTACAGCTGCCCATTCTCTACTCTCCTCTTCAGGATCAAAGAAACTAAACTGAACATCTTCACATAGTCAATTCTCCTAGCTAACTTCCACATTATAGAGTGGTGAACAACTAACATTCATAAATGATAAAAGGTGTTTTGGCATACTTTCTTCAACAGACATGCTACTGAATGTCCCTGTAAAGTTGTATACCTCCTTACGTTGCGTGGATCTAATCCTTGCAACATACTTATTTTCTTTTACAGACTTTTGCAGGGAAACATATGAAGAAAAGTTCTCAATATGTCAATTGATTCCTGTCGAACAGTGCAAATACTGCAAATACTGCTGCAGTTCCATTTGCGCACAGAGGACTGTCTACGCCTTCCCTGTACCTCGTCAGCTATCACTTCTTCAACATTCCTTGGTACCATCTCCTCTTTTGCAAAGGGAGTACCATCCTTCATCTCATAACATCATCCAGATGTTTCAACTGCATGCACTAATGTGTTCTCTTGGAAATAGCTTTCTTCATTAAAGAAAGGCTCAATACTGGAAGTATGCTACCATGTGCCACTGAACATTTTGAAAAAGTTACTTCTATTCACAAGTCTTTTGTTTGGCTTCTTTTCCTTGTAGACAACATTATTTTATCCAGTGTCCTCATTCTGCTAAGAATCAAAATAAATAACCTCCTCTTGAGGGCAAAGGCCTTATCAACTATAGCTTTAACACGTTCTTTTTGTTTGACTTCTTCTCTTTTCCTTTTATACTGCTTCACAGTTCTTATGAGATTGTGAACTACCCTACTATGAAACATTCTGACTCCACTTTTTTAAAACTGCATCTGTCTTCTCCTTAAGCTACCTGTTTTCTTATACGATTTTTTGCTGTTAATGTCATGCATTTATTGTCCTTTCTTAGCTGATTTGAAAGGTTGCTTTTTATTTACTTGCTTTTGCTCACTTTGCAGTTTTCCACATACTATTTTAAGAAACTTTTTTGTTTTTTTACCAGCAGCTCTTTTATCTTTCACCACATCTCAGCATTCTGCCCCTTTTGTTTCTCAGTTGTAATGTAATGTAAATAAAACTTGTAGAGCGCAACTAATGCCCGAGAGCGTCTTGGCGCTATAGAAAGCTGAGACAGGTGTAGCAGGGGTGGAGATTACTGCTATAGACGAGAGCTGTGAAAAGCTTCTTATCCGGCTTGTATAAATAACCAGGTTTTTAGGCCCTTTCTGAAACTGAGCAGTGAAGGTGCTGTTTTTAGGGCAAATGGCAGTTGATTCCAAAGTGTTGCTGTTGTCCTAAAGAAACTTCTGCCTCCCCATGTGGCCTTCTTAGATGGAGGGACCATCATATTCTTCGTCAGACCTGAACGTAGAGTTCTCGCTGGCGTATACCATCTCAATTTGTTCTTAAACTGGACTGGTTCCAGTCCATGCAAAGATTTAAACGCCAAGCAGAGGGCCTTGAATTTGCATCTTTGTCTAACTGGCAGCCAATGCAGTCTTCTGATGGCTTCTCTTGCTGATTCATTTTTTGGAATCTTAAAGATGAGTCGGGCTGCCACATTCTGTAAAATCTAAAGTCTGTTAACGAGACCCGTTGCAAGTGTGAGATAAAGACTATTACAATAGTCAATTCGTGTAAGGACCATTGCTAGGGTCCCTTCTTTTAAAAATTCAGTCGGTATGTATTTTTTGATCTTTTTAATCAACCTTATAGAGCAGAAGGATGCCGATGTAATTTTGCTGACTTGTTCTTTAAATTTAAGTTCCCTGTCTATTAAAATACCTAGGTTCTTTACCTTGGTTGAGGGTATGGGCAGTGTATCCAACTCCGGCGGCCACCAGTCCGGTGTCCAGAGGGAGGGTTTGTTGCCAAAGATGATGACCTCGTCTTTGAGGCATTCAGCTTCAAGCAATTTCTGTCCATCCAGTCGCTCACCTTTCTCATGCAAGTACTGAAAGCGCCGCCAGCGCTATTTTCCCGGTTATTCAGAGACACCACAATTTGGGTGTCATCTGCATAGGAGGCCAGGGTAAAACCGGCATTTTTTATAATCAACGCTAGTGGCGTAACATAAAGATTAAAAAGTGTAGGGCTGAGTGCCGATCCATGTGGGACAACTGCCTGGAGACAAACTTCCCCATTGCCACATTTTGCTGTCGATTTGTGAGGAATGATTTTAGGAGATTAATTGCTGTTCCTTTTATCCCTAAATCTTGGAGCCGGTCAACCAGAATCTCATGGCTGACCATATCAAATGCCGCCGAAAGGTCAAGCATTACCAGCGCCGCTGTCCCTCCTCCATCGAGAACTTCACGTATTTCTTCCGTGGCTATAATTAAAGCAGATTCAGTGCTATAGTTTTTCCTGAAACCATGTTGCGATTCGTCAAGCAGCGAGTTCACGTCTATATATTCTGAAATTTGCTTATTCATAATTTTCTCTGTCAGTTTAGCAGCAAAGTTATGAGGAGATGCTATCCTTTCCTGGCATTGTAATTATGTTGTTTACAGTGGAAGTAAATGTATGCAAAGAGAAAAAACAAATGAGCACATTTATGTTTTCTTTATGTATTATTACATTACATTTTTAAAGCATTTAACTGACGATGTCAACAGTTATATTACAATAGTATAGTCACTCTAACTCCATTATTTCTTATCTTTACATCTATTTCTATCTGCCTGTTTTAGCATATACATCAGTGTGTGCGTGGGTATACTACCAGGTGCATCACTTTGATCCTGGGTGTCTAAGCATATGTGTCAGTGTGTGTTAGAGAGTCTCACTGTATGCATAGATGACTGGGTGTGATACTGAATGTAGAAGTGTGTGACTGAGTCTGTCAGTGTATGCATCAGTGTGTCTTTTGGTGTGTTAGTGCATGCATGAGACTGTACCGGCATATGTCAGAGTCATTTTCACTGCCTCCTTGGTTGTGCATGTGTATATATCATTGTATGCATGGGTGTGCTACTCTATCCATCAGAATGTACATGGGTATGTCAGGCTATGTATCACTTTCTGCCTGGGTGTGTCAGTCTATGGATCAGTGTTATCCTGGGTGTCTAAATGTATGGATCAGTGTGTGATTGGGTGTATAGGTGTGTGCAGTACTGTGTGTATTCATTAGTGTGTCTGTAGCTGTGTCACTAGATGCATCAGAGTGTAACTGGGTGTCTTAGTGTATGCTCAAGTGTGTGTCTGGGTGTATCAGTGTGAATGTCACTGTATGTCTGGCTGTGCCACTGTGTGAATAGGTGAGTACCTAGCTGTATTAGTGTATACATTAGTGTGTGTCTGTGCATGTCAGTGAATGTATCAGTTTGTGCCTAGGTGTCTTGTTGTATGGGTCAGTGTGTGACTGGGTGTGTGGGTGTGTACAAGGTGTGTCAGTACTTGAATACATATCTGAGTTAGTGTATCAGTCTGCCTTTGGGCGTGTGACTGGATATCTGAGTAAGCATATTACTATTTCACTGAATCTCGTAGTAACTCTATGTGTCTCTGAAATTGTATGCAAGTTACTCTATGTTTAGCTTACTGGCTGTGTTAGTGAGTGTTGGGGTATGTAACTGTGTGTGAAGCTAGCTCTGTTACGGCAGATTACATAACTGGTATGTCAGTGTCTCAGTGAATGTCTAAGTCTCTCTGCTGCTGTCTGACTGGGTGTGTGAGTGGCTGTATGCTTTTGTAATTAGGTATGTGAGTTGCAGTATGGGTGGGAGACTGAATGTATAACTAGGCATATGGGCCTGCAAGTGCGCATGTGACTCACTCAAACTTCAAAGTATGTTTCTTACATTCCAAGGGCATAGGAGCCTATCCTATCACCTATCTACAGGCTACCTTTGGGGTGACATATGTAGTAAAAGGAGAGTTTAAGGCTTGGCAAAGGAGTTTTCAATGCCAAGTCGACCTGGCAATAAAACTGCGCACACAGACTCTGCAGTACTAGGCCCAAGCCATGTTTAAAGGACTACTTGTCTGGATGGGTGTTAGACCTGAAATGCTTGAGGTAGTGTTTCCCTAAACTGTTTGCTTTTTCCTCATGGGTGTTTGCTGATCCTCTGCTTCTGGTCTTAGGGCTCTGGGCACTTCCTCACTGTAAATGCAGTGTGAAAGCGCACACGTTAGAAAGTGGTGCTTACCTGATGTTTTTAAACATGTCTCAAGCCTGCCATTTCAGGCCTGTGTGTGCACACTTGCACCTATGATGTTTTTAAACATGTGTCAAGCCTGCCATTCCAGGCCTGTGTGTGCCCAATTTCACTTATGCTCAGGTGGGCCCAGGTAGTGAAGAATACCCATGTGTGTTTTCACTATCTATGAGGTTTCTCATGGGTTAACATAGGGGAATAGTTGAAGGTACTTTAGGCTACAATAGTGGTTTGCAGTGGAGTAGCCTCATAAAGTTTCTATCATTGGATTCACAATGACAAACCCTCTCCTGTGGTAAAGGTGAATTTGTCATTAATAGCTTAGAAATGCTATTTCTAGAAAGTTTGCATTTCTCTGCTCCAAAACTCTTTGTGTGCCTTTTAGCTTGACTGCAGTCCACATTGGAGGCTGGGGGGCACATCTATGCATTCCCCATTGACAGCTGTAGATCATTGGGCATGCAACTGGAATGACATACCTTTGCCATTTGAAGGCCTGCATGGGTAGATTGGAGGGAAAGGTTTTGACACTTGGCCTCTGGGTAATCAGATCTTGGCCCCACTAAAGATTAAGATCTACATTCCACAGGCCCATGGTGGACAGGACTGAAATTTAGAGGAGACATCTGGAGTTCAAAGGGAAACCCCTGAACCACCCCCCAACTTCAAAGGCACACTTCAGTATAACTACTGGTGCCATGCTTCCGCAGGGTAGAGATACACTTGTGAGGACGTGGGACCAGACATCCTGGAACTGTGTGGGCACATTGCCAGAGGACTCTGTTGTGCACAAGGAGGATGACTGCCATTGGAATGGACCATGCACCCTTCCTGAATAGTGGTTGGCCTGGGCTGACCACCTGCTGCTGCGTGGCACCCGAAGTGTGCTCTCCAAGGGCTTGTTGGCTTGCTCCCTGTTCTCTTGTGGAGGTCTCAGGGACATCAAAGACCTCCCGCAAGGGACCCACACCATCTGCGTGTGACACCTGGAGAGTGGTGCCCTCTTAAGTGCCCACATCGTCTGCTGGATCCCACTGGTGGCACAGCATGAGCGTGGAACTAAGTAGTGAGTATGGACACCGGATTGCCTGGTGCGGAGCCTCAAAAGAATTGCCTGCATCAATAGAGTGTGGCCCCTGCATTGTGGGGCCTCGACACGCATAAGCATCTTATTTGTGGTGAGCGAATTCACCGGTTGTGGAATGCAGTCTCTTGTGCGACATACCAACTGCATGCTCATTGTGTGCGGTGTCCGATTCACAGGTTACAACCCTCGCAGGGTACCTGTAGTAGTGCCTCATTCTACCTCGTGCGGCACTGCTGAACTTGCACTTGTGTGTGTGACCGGAATTGTCTGGTACAGCCTGTATCAATGAGCACCAGACTTTGTGCCTCATTTCCAAGACGGTACGGAATTTACAAATCTTCTTTGTGTGCGGCCGGTATTGTCTGGTGCGACCTGTATAAACGTGCTCCGGAGGTTGTGCCTCATTTCCAGGGAGGTATGGAAAACTCTTTGTTGTGTGTGACCAGAATTGTCTGGTGCAACTTGTATCAATGTGCACCAGACATTGTACCTCATTTACACAGAGGTACTGAGTTTGCAACTCTTCATTGTGTGTGACCAGAACTGTCTGGTCTGACTCGTATCACAGTGCACCAGACATTGTGCCTCATTTCCAGGGAGGTCTAGAGAAGCGGTTTAGTGTTCCGTTGTGCCTGGATTGCCTGGGCACTCCTTTGATCGATGTGCGTCTGAAGTGGTGCCTCCTTCTTCTGAGAGGCGCCCCTGCTTCACACCCATTAATCAATTGTTCCTTTTGTGCCCTCAGTGCGGTGGATCAACTCCCCTTTCCTCACCTGGCCCGACGACTTTGTGTTACCAGGTAGTATCCCCCCTGTGCTTTGCAGAATTGGGCTGGTAGCGGAAGGCAATTGTGGATCCCTTTGATTGATTGACTAACGCTCTCAGCCTGCTTCTGCTCTGCATACTGTGGGTGAACTTCCCAAGAGGTGGCTAAACCCCCATTTGTTGACTGCTGCCTAATATGCCCTGCTATCTACCCCCACCTGTTTTCCCTGGGACCCTGAATAAGTGTGGCTCCGGCCGCAATCGGCCTAGTATCAGAGGGAGGGTTATTTATCTCCAACCCGTGGGCATAGTGTAGTGGGAGTTAGCTAAAAGGTGGAGGAGGGTTTGGGCAACAAGGTTATCAACTGACCTGCCGGATATCAGTTCCACCGCATTACGGTGCTGTGTGCATGTGTGTGTGAGTGCACTCCATACGTACCTGCCTGATTTCTTAATTGCACCTCGTAATGGTGCTGAGTGAGTGTGTGGGAGTGACAGCATGAGGACCACCTGCTATTAATTACACCGCATGGCGGTGTTGCTTTACACGTTGATTCCTTGCCAAAAGAATACTACATTTGACAATGGTTTTTACCCCTGCGACCTTGGCCCACGGTGCTGTTTAAAAGTGTTGTAATTATCTGTGTGTACACATTTTTGATATTGTTGTGATCTAGGGTACACCCTATAACTGTTTGGTATTGAATTGCAATAATTGCCAGGGTGGGTCAAGTTCTGGTAACGTTCTGCACTGCACAAGGGTGCTAGGGGTAAAGTAGGATCTTTCCCAAGTGTGCATACTACTGATGTAATTTTAACACGGTTGGGCCTAATACTGCTAGTAATATTTTCAAATGTGATTTATGGCCAGAAATGCATGATGTTCATGTTGCATTAATTAATGTGTGTGTTGAATTAAAACTTTATTTACATACACGGCGTGTGAAGTCTCTTTTGTGACGTTCAGTGTATTTATTGTATGAGAGTGCTGTGCTAATGCTTTGCACATTGCCTCTGTGATAAGCCTGACTGCTCAGTTCCATGCTACCCAAGGGTGAGCGCAGATTATACAGAGAGTGTAATCAACCACCACTGACAGGAGTATTAGGTTCTGCCTGGCTAGCGCATTTCCTTAGCCAACCAGAAAGTGCCAGTTCCTACAATGGGTGTCTAGGTCTCTCACTCCTTGACTACATATCTGTATGAGTGTATCAGTCCCTCTATGGGTGTGCCACCATAAGTTGAAATTAGTATGCCAGTATATCACTTACTGTTTTAATAACTATATTGGTGTTTAAATGTATATATAAGTGGCTCTATGAATTGCTTACTGGCTGTGTTGGTGTGAATGAGGGTATGTATTGTGTGTGCAACTGGCTCTGATACTGCTGCATGCATAACTGCGGTGTGGGTATGCGAGTGGATGTATAAGTGCCTCTGCCTCTGTTTTAGTGGGTGTGTTAGTGGCTCTATGTTTTTGTTAATGGATATGTGAGTTGCAGTATGGGTGGGAGGCTGGATGTATAACTAGGCATAGGGATCTGTAAGTACACATATAACTCAGTGAAACTTAAAACCACATTTAAGCACAAAGTACCCTTCACTATGGCCTACCTACAGCATAGCTGAGAGGTGAGTTATGTGTAGTTAAAAGAGAGTTTAAGGTTTGGCAAAGGTGTTTTTAATGCCAAGTAGAGCTGGCAGTAAAACTGCACGCAGTGGGTCTGCAGTAGTAGGCCTGAGCTATGTTTAAAGAAATACTTGTCTGCATGGATGACTAGGTTGTGTCAGTACTTGACTACATATGTGAGTGAGTGTGTCAGTCCCTCTACAGATGTGCCACCAGATGTTTAAGTAAGTATGCTGGTATATGACTGACCATTTTAATAAATCTGTGGGTCTCTAAATGTGTATGTAAGTGGCAGTATGAATAACTTACTGCCTGTGTTAGTGAATGAAGGGGTATGTAACTGTGTGTGCAACTGACTCGGATACTGACGTATACATAACTGCTATGTAGGTGTGTGAGTGAATGTATATGTGCTTCTGTCGCTGTTTGACTGGGTGTGTGAGTGACTCTTTGCTTTTGTTAACAGGTATATGAGTTCAAGTATGGGTAGGAGACTGGATATATAACTGAGCATATGGGTCTGTAAGTACACATATAACTCAGTGAAACTCAAAATCAAATTTAAGCACAAAATACCCTGACTTATAGCATACTACAGCCTACCATAGGGATGTGTTATGTGTAGTTTCTGTTGCATGGATAAGTGCTGTATGTATGTGCATGTCACTGAATATCTACATGCCTCTGTCTCTCTGTCACAATCTATGTGTGTAATAATGGTTTTCTACATAAGTATATAATTTGTAGTATGGGTGAAACACACCCATATTTAACTATGCCTAGGGGTCTCAAAGTATACATGTGACTGAGTATGACTTAAAAGTGCATTTCTTTCTATCTAAGCACATACAAGCCTGCCCTATGACTTACCAGCACCCTACGTAAAGGGTATCTTGTACATAGCTGCCAAGTTTCAAAGGTTCATGCGTGATGTGCTGCTCCAGTCCAGGTTTGTTTCCTTTGAAAACTAGGACTTGTAGTCTTCTTTTATAATGGAATAAAGAAGACTGCAAGTACCAGACTTCAAAGAAAAACCTTAGTCTGGAGCAGCACATCACACATAGACCTGTGAAAGTTTGCAGGGCTGCTAGTACATAGTTGAATAGATGTTTAAGCAGTTTTTATGCCAACTAGACCATGTAGTAAAAAAACACTTGTACAGTCGACAGTTCCACAGCAAAACATTGTTAACCCCTTCGCTGCTAGGCCTTTTCCCCCCCTGTGCTAAGCCTTTTTTTGGCTATTTGGGGTAGTTCGCGCTTAGGCTCCTGTAACTTTTTGACCACATAAGGTATCCGCGCCAAATTTGCGTCCTTTTCTTCCAACATCCTGGGGATTCTAAAGGTACCCAGGGTTTGTGGATTCCCCTGGAGGGGACCCAGAAATTAGCCAAAATACAGCAAAATTTTGGGTTTTTGGGGAAAAATGGGAAAAAAGTGCTGCAAATGAAAACATCTGGGTTTTTCCCTGCAAATGATATCAAAAAAGGGTTTGTGGGGCTGAAATCACCATTTTCCCAGCTTTTAGGGAATGCCAGACTTTTGTCAGAAACCAAAAATTTTACACAGTTTTGGCATTTTTCTGGGACATAGCCTATTTTTGCTATTTTTTGTGCTTTCAACCTCCTTCCAGTTAATGGTAGAAATGGGTATAAAAGCAATAATGGATCCTGGAAAGCTATACATTTTAGTAAAGTAGACAAAATTCTGAATTCAGCAAGGGGTCATTTGTGTAGATTCTTCAAGGTTTCTTTATAGAAACTAACAGTTAGATATAGGAAAAATTAAACATTAGTTGGAAAAAACAGCCTTTTGTGTCAACGTTTTCACCTGTAACTTCTTCTAATTATGACAACTCTTTGAAAGCAATATATCGTTACATCCGCGGGACCTTACTGGTTGTGGGGATATATAGGACTTGTAGGTTCACCAAGAACCCGACGAACCCAGAGCCAATAACTGAGCAGCGACTTGCAATGGTTTTTTATTATGTACCGGGTATATAGCAATTATTTTGGGAAAATGTATACATGGAAAAATTGTTATGAAAGACACCTACGTATTTCTGAAATGGGAACAAAATGTAGATTTTAGAAACAGTAGATATTTGCACATTTCCGAAATTGGGAGTACCCATACTAGCATGAGAATTATAGGTCATTTTTCAAAATGACTTATTTTTTACACATTGTCTTTCATTTGGAAGGCAGAAATGCATCGAAAGTCAATAGGTAATAACAGTTGCTCTACAATTCTGTGTTACCCTAAGTCTCCCGATAAAAATGGTACCTCACTTGTGTGGGTAGGCCTTGTGCCCACAACAGGAAATGGCTCAAAATACAACGCGGACGTACCACATTTTCGCAATGAAAAATTACCCTTTTTTTGCAAAGTGCCTAGCTGTAGTTTTTGAACCCTAGCTCTGCGGGCACTTAGGGAAACCTAGCAAACCTATACATTTTTGAAAACTAGACACCCAGGGGAATTCAGGATGGGGTGACTTGACTGGCTCTCACCAGGTTCTGTTACCCAGAATCCCTTGCAAACCTAAAAATTGGCAAAAAAACACATTTTCCTCACTTTTCTGTGGTGGAAAGTTCTGGAATCTGCGTGGATGCACAAAATTCCACCCGCCCCGCGTTCCCCAAGGTCTTCCAAAAAAATGGTACCTCACTTGTGTGGGTAGGCCTAGTGCCCGCGACAGGAAGCAGCGCAAAACGCAACGTGGATGCACCACATTTTCACAGTGAAAAATGACCCTTTTTTTGCAAAGTGCCTAGCTGTAGTTTTTGAACCCTAGCTCTGCCGGCACTTAGGGAAACCTAGCAAACCTATACATTTTTGAAAAGTAGATACCCAGGGGAATCCAGGATGGGGTGACTTGACTGGCTCTCACCAGGTTCTGTTACCCAGAATCCCTTGCAAACCTAAAAAATTGGCAAAAAACCCACATTTTCCTCACTTTTCTGTGGTGGAAAGTTCAGGAATCTGCGTGGATCCACACAATTCCACCCACCCCGCGTTCCCCAAGGTCTTCCGAAAAAAATGGTACCTCACTTGTGTGGGTAGGCCTAGTGCCTGCGACAGGATGCAGCGCAAAACGCAACGTGGACGCACCACATATTCACAGTGAAAAATGACCCTTTTTTTGCAAAGTGCCTTGCTGTAGTTTTTGAACCCTAGCTCTGCCGGCACTTAGGGAAACCTAGCAAACCTATACATTTTTGAAAAGTAGACACCCAGGGGAATCCAGGATGGGGTGACTTGACTGGCTCTCACTAGGTTCTGTTACCCAGAATCCCTTGCAAACCTAACAAATTGGCAAAAAAACACATTTTCCTCACTTTTCTGTGGTGGAAAGTTCTGGAATCTGCGTGGATCCACAAAATTCCACCCACCCCGCGTTCCCCAAGGTCTTCTGAAAACAATGGTACCTCACTTGTGTGGGTAGGCCTAGTGCCCGCAACAGGAAGCAGCGCAAAACGCAACGTGGACGCACCACATTTTCACAGTGAAAAATGACCCTTTTTTTGCAAAGTGCCTAGCTGTAGTTTTTGAACCCTAGCTCTGCCGGCACTTAGGGAAAGCTAGCAAACCTATACATTTTTGAAAAGTAGACACCCAGGGGAATCCAGGATGGGGTGACTTGACTGGCTCTCACCAGGTTCTGTTACCCAGAATCCCTTGCAAACCTAAAAATTGGCAAAAAAAACACATTTTCCTCACTTTTCTGTGGTGGAAAGTTCTGGAATCTGCGTGGATCCACAAAATTCCACCCACCCCGTGTTCCCCAAGGTCTTCCAAAAACAATGGTACCTCACTTGTGTGGGTAGGCCTAGTGCCCACGACAGGAAGCAGCGCAAAACGCAACGTGGACGCACCACATTTTCACAGTGAAAAATGACCCTTTTTTTGCAAAGTGCCTAGCTGTAGTTTTTGAACCCTAGCTCTGCCGGCACTTAGGGAAACCTAGCAAACCTATACATTTTTAAAAGTAGACACCCAGGGGAATCCAGGATGGGGTGACTTGACTGGCTCTCACCAGGTTCTGTCACCCAGAATCCCTTGCAAACCTAAAAAATTGGCAAAAAAACAAATTTTCCTCACTTTTCTGTGGTGGAAAGTTCTGGAATCTGCGTGGATCCACAAAATTCCACCCACCCCGCGTTCCCCAAGGTCTTCCAAAAAAAATGGTACCTCACTTGTGTGGGTAGGCCTAGTGCCCGCAACAGGAAGCAGCGCAAAACACAACGTGGACGCACCACATTTTCACTGTGAAAAATGACCCTTTTTTTGCAAAGTGCCTAGCTGTAGTTTTTGAACCCTAGCTCTGCCGGCACTCAGGGAAACCTAGCAAACCTATACATTTTTGAAAAGTAGACACCCAGGGAATCCAGGATGGGGTGACTTGACTGGTTCTCACTAGGTTCTGTTACCCAGAATCCCTTGCAAACCTAAAAAATTGGCAAAAAAAACACATTTTCCTCACTTTTCTGTGGTGGAAAGTTCTGGAATCTGCGTGGATCCACAAAATTACACCCACCCCGCGTTCCCCAAGGTCTTCCGAAATCAAAGGTACCTCACTTGTGTGGGTAGGCCTGGTGCCCGCGACAGGAAGCATCGCAAAACACAACATGGACGCTCCACATTTTCACAGTGAAAAATGACCCTTTTTTTGCAGAGTGCCTAGCTTTAGTTTCTGAACCCTAGCTCTGCCGGCACCTAGGGAAACCTACCAAACCCACACTTTTCTGAAAAGTAGACACCCGGGGATTCAGGGAGGTATGGCTTGCGTGGATCCCCCAATGTTTTCTTACCCAGAATCCCCTGCAAACCTGACATTTTGCTGAAAAAATCCCTTTTTCACACATTTTTGTGTGGTAAAGTCGTGGCATCACGGGGCTGACACAAATTTCCTACCACCCAGCGTTGCCCCAGGTCTCCCGATAAAAATGGTGCCTCACTCGGGTGGGAGGCCCAAGTACCCGCGACAGGCAAGGGCCCACAATGTATTGAGGCGACCTCAAAATGGCCCATCACAAAACGACCTGGTTTTGCAAGGGGGGTCCCATGACGTTTTGGCCCGGGGCTCGGCGGCCACCTACGGAAACCTACCAAACCCACACATTTCTGAAACGTAGGCACCCGGGGGATTCCAGGGAGGTATGGCTTGCGTGGATCCCCCAACGTTTTCTTACCCAGAATCCCCTGCAAACCTGATATTTTGCTGAAAAAATCACTTTTTCACACATTTTTGTGTGGTAAAGTTGTGGCATCACGGGGCTGACACAAATTTCCTACCACCCAGCGTTCCCCCAGGTCTCCCGATAAAAATGGTGCCTCACTCGGGTGGGAGGCCCAAGTACCCGCGACAGGCAAGGGCCCACAACGTATTGAGGCGACTTCAAAATGGCCCATCACAAAACGACCTGGTTTTGCAAGGGGGTCCCATGACGTTTTGGCCCGGGGCTCGGCGGCCACCTAGGGAAACCTACCAAACCCACACATTTCTGAAAAGTAGACACCCGGGGGATTCAAGGGAGGTATGGCTTGCGTGGATCCTCCAACGTTTTCTTACCCAGAATCCCCTGCAAACCTGTTATTTTGCTGAAAAACACTTTTTTCACACATTTTTGTGTGGTAAAGTCGTGGCATCACGGGGCTGACACAAATTTCCTACCACCCAGCGTTCCCCCAGGTCTCCCGATAAAAATGGTGCCTCACTCGGGTGGGAGGCCCAAGTACCCGCGACAGGCAAGGGCCCACAACGTATTGAGGCAACCTCAAAATGGCCCATCACAAAACGACCTGGTTTTGCAAGGGGGGTCCCATGACGTTTTGGCCCGGGGCTTGGCGGCCACCTAGGGAAACCTACCAAACCCACACATTTCTGAAAACTAGACACCCGGGGGATTCCAGGGAGGTATGGCTTGCGTGGATCCCCCAACGTTTTCTTACCCAGAATCCCCTTCAAACCTGTTATTTTGCTGAAAAAATCACCTTTTTCACACATTTTTGTGTGGTAAAGTTGTGGCATCACCGGGCTGACACAAATTTCCTACCACCCAGCGTTCCCCCAGGTCTCCCGATAAAAATGGTGCCTCACTCGGGTGGGAGGCCCAAGTACCCGCGACAGGCAAGGGCCCACAACATTTTGTGATAGGCAATTTTGATGTCGCCTCAATACGTTGTGGGCCCTTGCCTGTTGCGGGTACTTGGACCTCCCACCCGAGTGAGGCACCATTTTTATCGGGAGACCTGGGGGAACGCTGGGTGGTAGGAAATTTGTGTAAGCTCGGTGATGCCACAACTTTACCACACAAAAATGTGTGAAAAAAGTGATTTTTTCAGCAAAATATAAGGTTTGCAGGGGATTCTGGGTAGAAAACGTTGGGGGATCCATGCAAGCCATACCTCCCTGGAATCCCCCGGTGTCTACTTTTCAGAAATGTGTGGGTTTGGTAGGTTTCCCTAGGTGGCCGCCGAGCCCCAGGCAAAACGTCAAGGGACCCCTTGGAAAACCAGATCGTTTTGTGATAGGCAATTTTGAGGTCGCCTCAATACGGTGTGGGCCCTTGCCTGTCGCGGGTACTTGGGCCTCCCACCCGAGTGAGGCACCATTTTTATCGGGAGACCTGGGGGAACGCTGGGTGGTAGGAAATTTGTGTCAGCCCTGTGATGCTACAACTTTACCACACAAAAATGTGTGAAAAAAGTGATTTTTTCAGCAAAATATCAGGTTTGCAGGGGATTCTGGGTAAGAAAACGTTGGGAGATCCACGCAAGCCATACCTCCCTGGAATCCCCGGGTGTCTACTTTTCAGAAATGTGTGGGTTTGGTAGGTTTCCTAGGTGGCCGCCGAGCCCCAGGCCAAAACGTCATGGGACCCCCTTGCAAAACCAGGTCGTTTTGTGATAGGCAATTTTGAGGTCGCCTCAATACGTTGTGGGCCCTTGCCTGTCGCGGGTACTTGGGCCTCCCACCCGAGTGAGGCACCATTTTTATCGGGAGACCTGGGGGAACGCTGGGTGGTAGGAAATTTGTGTCAGCCCTGTGATGCCACAACTTTACCACACAAAAATGTGTGAAAAAGTGATTTTTTCAGCAAAATATCAGGTTTGCAGGGGATTCTGGGTAAGAAAACGTTGGGGGATCCACGCAAGCCATACCTCCCTGGAATCCCCGGGTGTCTACTTTTCAGAAATGTGTGGGTTTGGTAGGTTTCCCTAGGTGGCCGCCGAGCCCCAGGCCAAAACGTCATGGGACCCCCTTGCAAAACCAGGTCGTTTTGTGATAGGCAATTTTGAGGTCGCCTCAATACGTTGTGGGCCCTTGCCTGTCGCGGGTACTTGGGCCTCCCACCCGAGTGAGGCACCATTTTTATCGGGAGACCTGGGGGAACGCTGGGTGGTAGGAAATTTGTGTCAGCCCCGTGATGCCACAACTTTACCACACAAAAATGTGTGAAAAAAGTGATTTTTTCAGCAAAATATCAGGTTTGCAAGGGATTCTGGGTAAGAAAACGTTGGGGGATCCACGCAAGCCATACCTCCCTGGAATCCCCCGGGTGTCTACTTTTCAGAAATGTGTGGGTTTGGTAGGTTTCCCTAGGTGGCCGCCGAGCCCCAGGCCAAAACGTCATGGGACCCCCCTTGCAAAACCAGGTCGTTTTGTGATAGGCAATTTTGAGGTGGCCTCAATACGTTGTGGGCCCTTGCCTGTCGCGGGTACTTGGGCCTCCCACCCGAGTGAGGCACCATTTTTATCGGGAGACCTGGGGGAACGCTGGGTGGTAGGAAATTTGTGTCAGCCCCGTGATGCCACAACTTTACCACACAAAAATGTGTGAAAAAAGTGATTTTTTCAGCAAAATATCAGGTTTGCAAGGGATTCTGGGTAAGAAAACGTTGGGGGATCCATGCAAGCCATACCTCCCTGGAATCCCCCGGGTGTCTACTTTTCAGAAATGTGTGGGTTTGGTAGGTTTCCCTAGGTGGCCGCCGAGCAGCGGGCCAAAAACCCAGGTGATCCCCCTTGCAAAACCAGGTCGTTTTGAGATAGGCAATTTTGATGTCGCCTCAATATGTTTTGGGCCCTTGCCTGTCGTGGGTACTTGGACCTCCCACACGAGTGAGGCACCATTTTTATCGGGAGACCTGGGGGAATGCTGGGTGGTAGGAAATTTGTGTCAGCCTGGTGATGCCACAACTTTCCCACACAAAAATGTGTGAAAAAAGTGATTTTTTTCAGCTAAATTTGAGGTTTGCAGGGTATTCTGGGTAAGGAAACGTTGGGGTATACACGCAAGCCATACCTCCCTGGACTCTCCCGGGTGTCTAGTTTTCAAAAATGTGTGGGTTTGGTAGGTTTCCCTAGATGGCCGCCAAGCCCGGGGCCAAAAAGTCATGGGACCCCCCTTGCAAAACCAGGTTGTTTTGTGATAGGTAATTTTGATGTCTCCTAAATAGGTTTTGGGCCCTTGCCTGCCACGGGCACTAGGCCTACCCACGCAAGTGAGGTACCATTTTTCTCGGAAGACTTTGGGGAACGCGGGGTGGGTGGAATTTTGTGGACCCACGCAGATTCCAGAACTTTCCACCACAGGAATGTGAGGAAAATGTGTTTTTTTGGACGAATTTTTAGGTTTGTAAGGGATTCTGGGTAACAGAACCTGGTGAGAGCCAGTCAAGTCACCCCATCCTGGATTCCCCTGGGTATCTAGTTTTCAAAAATGTACAGGTTTGCTAGGTTTCCCTACGTGCCAGCTGCGCTAGGGCCCAAAATCCACAGGTAGGCACATTGCTAAAAAAAAGTCGGAGCCTAGTGGGCTTTTTGCCACCCTGGGGGGGAATCGGGGGAGGGGGTTTGTCCCGATATGCCCCCAAAGGGGGCAGAAAGACTGTGGCTATTTTTTGTGGGGGTGGGGACATTGGTATGACCATTTTGGGCAGCCCCCACCCCCACGCATAAAAAAAGCCTGCGTACTCGCTGGCGCCTAGTGGGCTTTCTGCCCCCCCAGGGGGCAGATCAGGGGCCACTGCCACCATCTTCCCTCCCAGGGGGCAGGAAGACTGGAATTTCTCTGGGGGTGGGGTGGGGGTATTGTCATGCCCATTTTGGGCAGCCCCTACCCCTACCCCTACACTAATAAAAGAAAAAAATCCATGGTTTCTAGTGTGCTTTCTGCGCCCCCCGGGGGGGCCAGATTGGGGGCTACAGCTCCATCTGCCTCCCGGGGGGCAGAAAGACTGTCATTTTTGTGGGGGTGGGGGCATTGGCGTGCCCGTTTCGGGCAGCCCACACCCTAAAAACAATTGCGCAAAAAAAAATCCCTGGTGGATAGTGGGCTTTCTGCCCCTCTGGGGGGGGGCAGATTAGGAGCTACTGCCCCTAATCTGCCCTCAAGGGGGGCAGAAAGGCTGTAATGGTGGCAGGGGGGTGGGGGCATTGGGGTGCCCATTTCAGGCAGCCCCCACCCTAAAAACAAATGCGCAAAAAAATCCCTGGCGTCAAGTGGGCTTTCTGCCCTCCCCGGGAGCAGATTGGGGGCTACTGTCCCCATCTGCCCCCAGGGGGGCAGAAAGGCTGTAATGGTGGTGGTGGGGGTGGGGGGCATTGGCATGCCCATTTTGGGCAGCCCCCACCCTAAAACAAATTGTGCAAAATAAAATCCCTGGCATTTAGTGGGTTTTCTGCCCCCGGGGGGCAGATTGGGGGCTACTGCCCCA
Source organism: Calotriton arnoldi (assembly GCA_963921515.1). Classification (NCBI taxonomy): domain Eukaryota; kingdom Metazoa; phylum Chordata; class Amphibia; order Caudata; family Salamandridae; genus Calotriton; species Calotriton arnoldi. The sequence goes on along the minus strand of CAWUFW010007798.1, from coordinate 91,971 downwards.
TCTGCCCCCCAGGGGGGGCAGAAAGGCTGTAATGGTGGTGGGTGGTGGGGGCATTGGCGTGCCCGTTTCGGGCAAGCCCCCACCCTAAGAAAATGGTGCGAAAAGAAATCCCTGGTGTCACGTGGGCTTTCTGCCCCCCCGGGGGGGGCATATTGGGGGCTGCTGCCCCCATCTTCCCCCCAGGGGGGGGCAGAAAGGCTGTAATGGGGGCGTGGGGGCATTGGTGTGCCCATTTCGGGCAGCCCCTACCCTAAAGAAATGGTGCAATAAAAAATCCCTGGCGTTTAGTGGGCTTTCTGCCCCCCGAGGGGCAGATTGGGGGCTACTGCCCCCATCTGCCCCCCAGGGGGGGCAGAAAGGCTGTAATGGTGGCGGGGGCGTGGGGGCATTGGCGTGCCCGTTTCGGGCAGCCCCCACCCTAAAACAAATGGTGCAATAAAAAATCCCTGGCGTTTAGTGGGCTTTCTGCCCCACCGGGGGGGCAGAAAGGCTGTATTGGTGGCGGGTGGGTGGGGGCATTGGCGTGCCCGTTTCGGGCAAGCCCCCACCCTAAAAAAACTTCAAAAAACAAATCCCTGGTGTTTAGTGGGCTTTCTGCCCCCCCGAAGGGGCAGATTAGGGGCCAATGCCCCATCTGCCCCCCAGGGGGGGCAGAAAGACTGTAATGATTGCAGGGGGTGGGGGCATGGGCATGCCCGTTTTGGGCAGCCCCCACCCTTATTTTTACTTCCTAAAAAAAATCCCTGGTGTCTAGTGGGCTTTTTGCCCCCCCGGGGGGCAAAAAGACTACATTTTGCAAAATTAAATTGGGGGGAGCAAAGGCCCTTGCCCAAGGGGCCGCTCCCCCCTCCCTGGTGTCTAGTGGGTGGATCCCTGCTTGGGGATCGCCCTCCTGTGGCAATCCCCAAGCAGGGATCCACTGGGGAGGGGTACCATTGGAAAGGGGAGATTCTCCCCTTTCCAACGATACCTCTCCCGTCTTTCTACGTGCTCAGGGGGCTGAGATAGCCCCCTGAGCACGTAGAAAGGGAAACTGAAATGAGCCTCTTGGCTCATTTCAGTTTCAGTTTCACTGAAATGACATCAGCGCGCCGTGCGCGCCGATCGTCATTTCAGGGAAACCAGGGGGGGGGCCTCGGGAGCTGGGGAAGCTCTTCCCCAGCTCCCGAGGCTCTTGTGGCATTAAGGGAATCCCTCTGGTGCCCGCACCAGAGGGATTTCCCAGGCGATGTTTCATGACGAGCTGGACTCGTCATGAGCACACGACCACTGTGTGCCATGACGAGTCCAGCTCGTCATGAGTATCGAAGGGGTTAAGCAACTTGTCACACAACTACTCTCACCCTCAGACACAGAGTCACACACTCACACGCACAGAATAGAGTCACTCACCCATTAATAAATATATAAAAATGCTCACACAACCACTCACATACCCCTTCATAGAGTTATGATACTTTTGTATATATCATACTCGCTTTTTTGAAAATTCAGTCTAATTCCAATATCTGAAAATTGAATTTGTTGGTCAAATATGTTTTTTTGCTCTTATTAGATTGATTCAACTCTCTCAGAAAATATGGCACACCACTCTCATACATAACAACCATTAATAGCAAACTTTTCAACTTTACACTCTTTGATACTGCTGAAGGCAGCAATTAAAAACATGCCTTTTATATATTACTTTTGTTACTCTACTTCTCAATGGTTAGTGTGTGTTAACCCTCCCTTATTCTTCTGTGAAGAAGAACACTATGGTAGGGTATTTGTGCATATTTGCACATTTTTCCAACCCTCAGTGTGGCCCCTGTGTAAATTCACGATGAAATTGCGAATAAGTATGGGGGTCCAAAAACATATTTATCTTAGTAGTTTTATTACTTTAAAACTACACTAGAATTTGTCTTAAAGTTCTCACTAGGAAAACAAACCCTCATTCTTTAAGAATGACTCTAAACAACTCTAATTTTGAAAAACTAGACTACACTCTGTTTAATACCCTTCCCCCAACACTCTCTTAGCAGAGTTTCCATAGCAACCCACTAAAACCAGAAGGTCAGACGTGCACAACACATTCTTGAAACTGCACATTACTCTCCAAGTCAACTATAGCAGATGTGCTTGTCCGTTTCCAATTGTAAGCATATGCAAGAGTACATTGCATTTTTTTTATTTTAACCACAGCCAATCACAGGTGTACTTACTTCTTCTTAAAAAGCAATACCTAATTTTAAGTATCTGATTATTTATAGCATCCTATGAAATCTATCATATTGTTTAAACAACACCTGCCCTCCATTATAACTGCCTTACAAAGCTATCTCATTATGATCCAGCCTTCTCCGGTGTGCTATACCTGCTTACATAAAAAATGGTTAGAGTGTTGATTGTGGGTCACAGTTTTTTGTTTTGGGCCATAGAGTATCCTTGCAAGAGTGGCATTGACAGGGACCTGGGTTTGCCAAAAGTGGACATTACTTGGATTGGCCAGAGAGGGTTAAAGTGGCATCAATTGCTGCCTTTGGTTGAAAGCATTACTGACTGCCAACCCCTTGACCACCTGATTGTGCACTGTGGTGGCAATGACCTGGGCACAATTACTGGGGTAGGACTGTAAATCCTAATGAAAGATACCTTTGCTCAATTAATGGTACTTTTTCCTCAAACTACCTTGGTGTTCTCCAACATATGCTAAAGGCAGAAATGGAAATGGTCAAGTGAATTGTGTCCACAGACAGACAAAGCCAGGAAACATGTTAATAAAGCTGTTTCTGCATTCCTCAGAGACCCTAACATGGGCTCTATCGACAACAACAACTTGCGCTTTGACATAGATGGAATCTATAGAATTGATGGAGTTCACTTCACAGACAAAGGCAACAGGGTGTTTCTCAGAAACTTGAAACACTGCATCCAGTTTTTTTGTGTCGTTATCACCTACACACAATAAACACAAAGGTTACTTTCAGAGCCACCCAAAGTCTGAAACACTCTTTCATTTTCTTTTTAAATACCTTTTTTTGTTTTTTTCCCCAAATTCACAAAAACGTGAATATGCAAAATAAAAGCAGACATTCAATTGACACCAGCACGTTTGAAATTCACAACTATATAACTGACTCTGTATATCTGACTGGGTGTGTTAGTGTCTGAATGGGTCTGTGAGTGGGTGTAAAAGTGTCTGAGTGGGTCCGTGAGTGAGTGCATGAGTATCTGAGTGGGTCTGTGAATGGGTAAATAAGTGTCTGAGTGCATCTGTGAGTGTGTGCATAGGTCCCTGAGTAGGTCTGTGAGTAGAAGTAGGATTGTCTGAGTGGGTTTGTGAGTGAGTATGTGAGTCTCTGTATGGGTCTGTGAGTGGATGAATGAGTCTCTGAGTGGGAGCATGAGTCTATGAGTGGGTCTATGAGTAGATATGTAAGTGTCTGTGTGGGTCTCTGAGTAGGTACATGACTCTGTGAGTGGGTGTGAGAGTGTCTGTGAGTCTCTAAGTGTGTTCTAAAGTCTCTGTGTGGGTCTGTCAGTGAGTGCATGAGTCTATGATTGGGTCTCTGAGTGAGTGTATGAGTCTATGAGTGGGTCTGTGAGAGAGTGCATAAGTCTCTGAGTAGGTATGTGAGTCTCTGAGTGGATGCATGAATGTTTAAGTTGGTCTATAAGGGGTGCATGAATGTCTGAGTGGGTCTCTGAGTGGGTACATGAGTGTCTGAGTATGTCTGTGAGTGGGTGCATGAGTCTCTGAGTGGGTCTGGAGTATGTGCATGAGTGTCTGCAAGGGTCTGTGAGTGGGTGCATAAGCCTCTGAGTGGTTCAGTGAGTGGGTGCATTAATGTCTGACTGGATCTCTGAGTGGGTGCATGAATGTCTGAGTTGGTCTGTGTGTGGGTGTATTAGTCTCTGAGAGGGCCTGTCAATAAATGCAGGAGTCTCTGAGTGGGTCTGTGAGTGGGTGTATGAATATATGAGTGGGTCTGCGGTTGGGTGCGTGAGTCTCAGAGTAGGCCTATGACTGGGTGCATGAGTGTCTGAGAGGGTCTGCAAGTGGGTGTATGAGAGCCTGAGTGGGTTTGAGAATGGGTGCAGGAGTCTCTGAATGGGTCTGTGAGTGGGTGCATAAGTGTCTCATTGGGTCTGTGAGTCAGTGCATGAGTCTCTGAGTGGGTCTGTGAGTGGGTGCATGACTGTTTAAATAGATCTGTGAGTGAGTGTGTGAATATCTGATTGGGTCTTTGAGTGGGTGCGTGAGTTTATGAGTTGATCTATGAGTGGGTGCAGGGGTCTTTGAGTGAGTCTGTGCATGGATGTGTGAGTCTCTGACTGGGTGTGTGAGTGGGCACATGAGTCTCTGAGTGGGTGTGTGATGTCACTGCCCATGTCATGAGTGATGTAATATGTGAGGTCATAAGCATTACATTGCGGGGGGTGAGTTATAGTTAGCTCACTAACCATAATGGCTGAAGTTCACTGATTTTGTACAAGTGAAACCTGAGCCTAAGTATAACGTCCCTGTAACCTTTGGTTTTTTCAGTGAAGTTCCTAAGGTTTTTTAAATGCTAATTCCTAACTATAACATACCTGTAACCATTGTTTTTTTCAGTAAATTTCTATGTTTTTATAAGTAGTAGTCACATTTGTAGAGTGGTGGAGAAAGGGGGCGGAATCCTCTGACCAGCTCTAAGGAATCCCACGGTGTAGGCCTTACAGGAGGTTCCAAGAGGGCTTCCTAGCCCCCAAGGTCCCTCAGGAATAAAGTAGACTTCATCCCACAACCAGTAGTGTGCCAGTAGCCACATTTGCAGAGTGATGGAAAAAGGGCCTGTGGCCTTTAAAGACCTCTTAGCAGATCCACTGTGTGGGTCTTACTGGAGGAAATAGGAGGGGTAGTTCACCCCATGGATGTTCTTGAGGGCAACTACCCCTCCTGTTACCTCCACTAAGTCACACATAGCAGGATTGCTCAGAGGTTGTCGGAGACCACGCCCCCTTTCTACACTACTCTGCAAATGCACCTCCTAGTGCACTACTAGTTTGGGGATGAAGTCCACTTGGCTTTTGAGAGTCCTTGGGGGCCAACTGCCCCTCTTGTTAACTCCAGTATGTTCTACACAGCTGCATTGCTAAGAGGTTGTTGGAGGCCACACCGTCTTTCTCCACCACTCTGCAAATGTGCCTCCTGCTGCAGTACTGGTTGGGGGAAGAAGTCCACTTTCATCCTGAGACCCTCAGCAGTAAAGTAGTATAGTAGGTAGTTACTACCCACTTACAGAATTACTCATTCTCTCTCTCACCCATTCACCGACCTACTCAGAGACTCATGTACTGACTCACAGACCCACTCAGACTCATACACCCCCTTACAGACCCACTCAGAGACTCACACACCCACTCACAGACCCTCTCAGGCACTCATGCACTTGATCACAGACTGAATGACACACTCATGGAGGTACTCATAAACCCACTCAGAGACTCTCACACCCACTCACAGACCCACTCAGATACTCACTCAGACACTCATGCACCGTCTCAGCCACTCACACATCCAGTAAGATACTCACTCGTGCACCCACTGAAACGCTCATGCTCTCAGTCACACACTCACTCTCGAAGGTTATAGGTTACAGTCAGGAAATACATTTTTTTTTTAAACCTTAGAATTTCACAGGAAAAATTAAGAATACAGAGACATTATAGTTAGGAAACAGAATAAAAAAAACAGAAATTCACTGAAAAAAACAAAGGTCACAGGGATGTTATAGTTAGGCTCAGATTTCACTGGTACAAAACCAGTGAAATTCAGTAGTTATAGTTACCTCAGCTAACTATAACTTATGCCTGGCAAAGCACTGCTTATGACCTCACATATTACATCACTCATGACATGGTCAGAGACATCACTGATGACATCTCAAATGACATCACTGATGACATCATCCACAGAACCACTCACATACCCTTTTGCAGACTTATACAAGTCCTCACACAACTACCCATTCACTCATACAGCCACTCATACAACCACTCACTCACCCATACAGCTACTCATACAACTAGTCACTCATCCTTACACCCACTCATGCGCCCACTCACTCATCCATACAGTCATTTATACACACCCTCATATACCCATTCAGTCAATCACCCATACAGGCACTCACACACAAACACACACTCACTTATCCATACACCCATTAACGGACCTACTCACTCATACATACAGGCATACAGACAACCACTCACTCACTGAAACAGCTAATCATATATCCAGGCATGCACCCATACAGCCACTCACACAGCCATAAACTCATACATACAGCGACTCACACACCTACGTATTCACCCATACAGCCACTCACACACCTACTCACTCACCAATACAGTCTCTCAACACAGCCACTTACTCACCTATACAAGCACTCACACACTCACTCACACACCCACTTACATACCCATTCACACATCCATACAAGCACCCCCACATCCGCTCACTTACCCATATAGCTATTCACACTGACACTCACTCTCCAATACAGTCATAAACACACCAATTCACTTGACCAAACACCGACTCAAACAGCCACTCACTCACCCATACAGACACTTACACCCCAGTCACTCACTTATACAGCCATTTAGACACCCACTCACTCACCCATACAGCCATTCACATATCCACTCATTTACCCATATAGCCACTAACACAATCACTCACTCCCCTATAGCCCCACTGACATACCCACTCACTCACCAATACAGTCACTCACATAGACACTCACTTTCCCACAAGCTACTCACACACCCGCTTATTCACCCATACAGCCACTCACACACCCAGTCACTCACACACCCAGTCACACATGCATACATACACAGTCACACACCCACTCACATAATATATATTAGCAGTAGTATCACTCATTAATGGCACACCTAGTATACTAATCTAACTTTTGTAGTACCTTAGTAAATATGTTTAACAATCATAGCCTCTTAAAAAATACTTACACTCACTGGATATGTCATCAGTGATGTCATTTGAGATGTCATCAGTGATGTTTCTGACTATGTCATTAGTGATGTAATATGCGAGGTCATAAGCAGTACATTGCGTGTGTGTGAGTTATATTTAGCTCAGCTAACGTTAACTGCTGAATTTCTCTGGTTTTGTAAGAGTGAAGCCTGAACCTAACTATGACGTCCCGGTAACTTTTTTCAGTGAATATATATATAAAAAAGATTCACCAGTAATACCAGTATTATACCTTATACCGAAGGTACACAAAAATGTAAACAAGCTACCAGGCCGACCAATAATCTCAGAAATTGGAAGTCTATTTGAGAATACTTCTAGGTTTTTAGACTTCTTTCTGCAGGATTATGTGAGGAACCTGTCATCTTACATATAGGACACAGGAGATTTTTTAAAGAAAGTATATGACATCGTTTGGGAGGAGAATTTTATCATGATAACATTAGATGTCTCCTCCTCTATACCAGCATTACGCATGATGATGGAGTTAGAGCGGTGCGTTATTATTTGAAAGCACGTCCACTCACGTTTTATAGGCACACAGAAATGTTGGTAGACATGCTTGAATGGTGTCTAAAAAACAACATCTTCCTATTCGCAATGACCTTTTTCAACAGCTACAGGGGTCGGCAATGGGCACCTGCTTCGCCCCCAGCTATGCTAATTTACATATGGGCTGGTGGGAGGAGCAGGTGCTAGCTGTAGAATATGCCGATGAGATGTCAGATAATGTGGTTCTATGGACCCGTTATATTGATGATCTTTTCATCATTTGACGAGGTGACGTATCATCAGCAGAGTCATTTATTGAGTGTATCAACATCAATGACCTAAATTTGAAGTTCACATCACATTTAAGCAGAGAGGAGGTCCAATTTCTGGATCTCACTGTGTACATAAAGGATGGTGAGATTAATACGAAAACCTTTCGGAAAAGTACAGCGGGCAATACTATCCTTCATGCCCACAGTTTCCACCCTCTTAAACTGGTAAATAGCATTCCATATGCTGAGAATTTGGGGATGAAAAGGAACTGTAGCTGCCCCAAGCAACTGCATCAAGCACAAGAGGAGTTGAATGTGAGGTTTGAACAATGGGGTTACAGTATATCAGTTCTAAGGGCAGCTAGAGTGAAGGCGAGTGCAAGGCCTAGGGACCAGCTGATTTTCGGCAAAGCGGTTAACATCAGGGAGCCCGAAAACAAAATTGAATCACAATTCCGTTTCATTACAGGTTACAGCACACAACACAAAGACATAAGATCCATTATGCAGAAGCATTGGCATGTACTGCGTGGGGATGCCTTTTTATGACAAAAGTTAGGAAGTGGGCCACTTATTACATTTCGCAAAGCAAGATCATTGCGGCAGGCTCTGGTCACCATCAGCCCAGGCATCCCACAACAAACAACATGGCTTGGTGAGAGTAAAGGCTTCAGGAGATGCCACAAGTGTAAGGTGTGTAGGTATGGAGAAACCCTTACCGTTCTCGAAAGAGAAGTGGCAGATCATGAAGCCTTTAACATGCAAGAGCCAGTTTGCAATATATATCTTAAAGTGTAGTTGTTTTAAATTGTACATAGGCAGTACGATTTGACCAGTGCATCAACGGATCTTTCAGCATATCAGAGCAATTAACAACAGGGATCAGGCCTACCCCATGGCCAGACACTTCCACGAGTTTCATGATAACAAGCTGGAAGGTCTGAAATACTTTGTAATAGACCAAGTGCCACAAAGATTGAGAGGGGGTAATAGAGAAAGGTGACTGAGACAGCTCGAATCGAGATACATTCTCTGTTTTAATAGTAAGATTCCGTATGGGCACAACACTGAGGAAGACCTGCATGTTCATCTGTGAATAGAGAGAGGATTCCGTAGCGCTGATAGAGCTTGATCAAAAATAGGTATCTGAGGTTCAGAGAATTTAAATCTCTCTTGACATTAAGTAATTGATTGATATTATGAATTTCTGATTTGTAAGCCACTTCTTGAAATTTTTATTGAAATGGTTGCACATGGTTTTTGCACAAGCACTTTAGTTTAATGTGGATGTGAATATCCTTGACATTTGTTGAAAGAGTAAGGGCACTTGCCTATACGAATGAGTAGAGAGGACAGAGTAAATAATTATGGGGAAAGGGCAATATTGTTCACTTCTATGCATTTGCATATATCTTTCAATGGAGCTAATTTCATGTTATTTTGAATTTTAAAACAATAATGCGATATTTGCACAAGGCACAATTCACTTTATTAACTGAGCGACATTGTACATAATAACATTAATGAGCGTTAAGTTGATCCGGAAGTATGAGTTAGTACAAATGAGGCATTAACAGGGCACTTGCCTGGAATTTGAAATGCGTTTCTTTTAAATACATTTATAATGTTTTAAATTGTAAAAAGTTGTGATATTGCCGCAGAGTTTGATAATTCAATGAGAGATGTGGTACGCTCATTTGCACAATGTATTGACAATTGGGTCTGGATACTTTGTTTGCATATGTCACTTGGAGGTTATATTGTTGCACTGTCACTTTAATTGTTCATTCAAAACTTTATTGCTAATGTTGAACTGTCACTTTAAGATTTGCACTAGTATAAAAAGGTGAAAAAATGGCGGCGACTCCAGGTTTGAGAAAGACCGCTTGTGCGGTCGAAACGCGTTACCTGACAGTATGTGGCTGAAATAAAAACTCAAAACAAGCGACCCCGAGCGTGCTGGAGTCTGTTCCAAATTGTGTGAGCAGGCGTTGGAACGAATATATATATATATATATATATATATATATACATATATATATATATATATATATATATATTCACCAAGTTTCTCCGCGGCAGGCAGAGAAATATGAAGAACGCACTCAGTCGGGATGAACGGTTCAACAATTTATTCCAATATAAAGGCAGTTGCCATGCCCGATATATATATATTCCTTAGGTTTCTTGATAAAGCGCACACTCAAACGACTTCTGCTTGTACAAAAAAGAGATTTATTCCTCGGTTGCAGCGCGTTTCGGCATTCCGAAACGCGTTGCAACTGAGAAATAAATCTCTTTTTTGTACAAGCAGAAGTCGTTTGAGTGTGCGCCTTATCAAGAAACTTAAGGATTATTACTGCCCGGCTGTGGTTCCGCCGGCACCGCGCACCACCTGACTACGGGCTCAATTCCAGGAGGAACCCTTTCCCTTTTGATATATATATATATATATATATATATATATATATATATATATATATTATCTACTGGCGGTCGCCAGTAGATAGTTATAGTTAAAACCTATTATCCATAGGAAATCCGCGACATTCTATTTGAAATAACGTTGGCGCCGGTTAACGAATCTTCGCGAAAGTTTCCAACTTGTTGGGGCGCTCCGGTCCGCTCCTATCCTGAAAGTCTCGGGTGATACGTCAAGCGGGGGCCGAGAAAAAAGGGGGTCCCAAAACGTGTTTCCCCATTCATTTTTCCATAGGAACCTTTAGTCGCAGCTACAGCCCGAACTGCTGAACGGAATTACACCAAATTTGGCAAAGAGGTAGCCCTTGGTTCAGTGTCGTGCCTTTTGCTTAAATGGTTTAAATCCGTTCAGTAGTTCCTGAGAAAATCAAAAGTAAAGTCACATATATATCTGGGCGGAGCCTAACCACACATGTCATCGTGAGATCTGATTGGCTGTCAGCACTTCATCCTGGAATTTCTGGCAGCCATCTTGGGACCAATATAAATGATAGTACCTCATTGAAATGCATTGTAGTGAATAGAAGATTTTGAGGGTCACCAAAAGGAGAACTATAAAGGGTGATAACAGGCTTTAGTTACATTAGAATTTATTTGTTGACGGTACCATACTAATTTTAGGAATTGTGGTGTATTCCAAGGTGATTTTACCATGTGAAAAACCTTCTGCTGGGATATCATGAATCATGTTTGAGAGAACACTATTTTCTCATGCTTGTCCCATGGAGGTTTGGAAGGTGCTCCAGAAGCTAAAATGAGAGCATATTTTCTGTAAATTCACATTATCTTTCTCACTCATGTGAGAATGAAGTCTGACATTCTCAGTAAAACATGTACATCCAACAAGGGCAGAGACTGTCAGTTGATTCCTTTGTGTTCTACTGCAGCTTCCCAGAGTGTTCTAAAGAACAACTAGAGTGCTAACAGCCTTACTTATGACAAAAGTATGGCACACCTGAAGCCATCTTGATTGGAATAAACTGGTAACACTTAAAACATTTAATTTAAAAAGGAACAAAATGATGGGGTTCATTTTGTCATAGAAATTATGGTTAGTGCTGTAGAAAGAAAAATTAGGACATGTTTCAAGTGTGATCTCAAATATCTTCCTGTTATATTTCAACAGGAGCAGCCTGCCAGTTGATGCCTTTGTGTTCTACTGCAGCTTCCCAGAGTGTTCTAAAGAACAACTAGAGTGCTAACAGCCTTACTTATGACAAAAGTATGGCACACCTGAAGCCATCTTGATTGGAATAAACTGGTAACACTTAAAACATTTAATTTAAAAAGGAACAAAATGATGGGGTTCATTTTGTCATAGAAATTATGGTTAGTGCTGTAGAAAGAAAAATTAGGACATATTTCAAGTGTGATCTCAAATATCTTCCTGTTATATTTCAACAGGAGCAGCCTGCCAGTTGATGCCTTTGTGTTCTACTGCAGCTTCCCAGAGTGTTCTAAAGAACAACTAGAGCGCTAACAGCCTTACTTATGACAAAAGTATGGCACACCTGAAGCCATCTTGATTGGAATAAACCGGTAACACTTAAAACATTTAATTTAAAAAGGAACAAAATGAGGGGTTCTTTTTTAAATAGAAATTATGGTTAGTGCTGCAGAAAGAAAAATTAGGGCATGTTTTAAGTGAGATCTCAAATCCTCTTCTATTTCATTAGAAAATTCTGACATGCAGACTGAAACAATCACTTTCAATACCAGCAGCAGACTACCAGTTAACTCCCTGGTGAGCAGTAGCTTTACTCCAGTGATCTAATGAGCAACTAGAGTGCTAACATTCTGAATTTATGGCAGATGTGAGACACATCTGAATGCCTTCTTGATGGAATCAAAGTAAAAAACTGAAAGCATTTCCTACTGAGGAGACTGCAGTAAATGAAGAAATTAGGAAACTTCATAACAAAGAAGTCTTCCAAGATGGCCACCAGTGAAAAAAGAGCCCAAATGTAGCACAAATATTACCCAGATGTAGCCCACATATAGCCCAATGACAAAAGTGTGCAAAACACTTTTATTTTTAGTTTTTTTGCAGTTTTATGTAGTGCAGACTGGTCAGGTATTGGAGCATTGCATCTTAAAACATGACCCCCTACACTACAAAAACACCACTGCACTACCTTAAACCCTAAAACACTACCCCCAGCACGACCCCCTACACTACACAAGCACCACTGCACTATCCTAAACCCTAAAACACTACCCCCAGCACGACCCCCTACACTACCCAAACACCACTGCACTAACCTAAATCCTAAAACACTACCACCAGCACGACCCCTACACTACCCAAACACCACTGCACTACCCTAAAACATGACCCCTACACTACACAAACACCACTGCACTACCCTAAACCCTAAAACACTACCCCCAGCATGACCCCCTACACTACACAAGCACCACTGCACTACCCTAAACCCTAAAACACTACCCCCAGCACGACCCCCTACACTACACAAACACCACTGCACTACCCTAAACCCTAAAACACTACCCCCAGCACGACCCCCTACACTACCCAAACACCACTGCACTAACCTAAATCCTAAAACACTACCCCCAGCATGACCCCCTACACTACCCAAACACCACTGCACTACCCTAAAACATGACCCCCTACACTACACAAACACCACTGCACTACCCTAAACCCTAAAACACTACCCCCAGCATGACCCCCTACACTACACAAGCACCACTGCACTACCCTAAACCCTAAAACACTACCCTCAGCACGACCCCCTACACTACACAAACACCACTGCACTACCCTAAACCCTAAAACACTACCCCAGCACGACCCTCTACACTACCCAAACACCACTGCACTAACCTAAATCATAAAACACTACCCCCAGCATGACCCCCTACACTACCCAAACACCACTGCACTACCCTAAAACATGACCCCCTACACTACACAAACACCACTGCACTACCCTAAACCCTAAAACACTACCCCCAGCACGACCCCCTACACTACACAAGCACCACTGCACTACCCTAAACCCTAAAACACTACCCCCAGCACGACCCCCTACACTGCCCGAACACTACTGCACTGCCCTAAACCCTGAAACACCACCCCTTCACGACCCCCTACACTGCCCGAACACCACTGCACTGCCCTAAACCCTGAAACATCACCCCCAGCACAACCCCCTACACTGCCTGAGCACCATTGCTCTGCCCTAAACCCTGAAACACCAGCCCCAGCACGACCCCCTACACTGCCCGAACACCACTGCACTGCCCTAAACCTTGAAACACCAGCCCCAGCACGACCCCCTACACTGCCCGAACACCACTGCATTGCCCTAGACTCTGAAACACCAGCCCCAGCAAGACCCCCTACACTGCCCGAACACCACTGCACTGCCCTAAACCCTGAAACACCAGCCCCAGCACGACCCCTACACTGCCCGAACACCACTGCACTGCCCTAAACCCTGAAACACCAGCCCCAGCACCACCCCCTACACTGCCCGAACACCACTGCACTGCCCTAAACCCTGAAACACCAGCCCCAGCACCACCCCCTACAATGCCCGAACACCACTGTACTGCCCTAAACCCTGAAACACCACCCCTGCACCGCCCCTACACTGCCCGAACACCACTGCACTGCCCTAAACCCTGAAACACCACCCCCTGCACGACCCCCTACACTGCCCGAACACCACTGCACTGCCCTAAACCCTGAAACACCACCCCCTGCACCACCCCCTACACTGCCCGAACACCACTGCACTGCCCTAAACCCTGAAACACCACCCCCAGCATGACCCCTTTACTGCTCGAACACCACTGCACTGCCCCAAACCCTGAAACACCACCCCCAGCATGACCCCCTACACTGCCCGAACACCACTGCCCTAATTCCTAAAACACCACCCCTGCACGACCCCCTACACTGCCCGAACACCACTGCACTGCCCTAAACCCTGAAACACCACCCCTGCACGACCCCCTACACTGCCTGAACACCACTGCACTGCCCTAAACCCTGAAACACCACCCCCAGCACGACCCCCTACACTGCCCGAACACCACTGCACTACCCTAAACCCTAAAACACCACCCCCAGCACGACCCCCTACACTGCCCGAACACCACTGCACTGCCCTAAACCCTAAAACACTCCCCAGCACGACCCCCTACACTACCCGAACACCACTGCACTGCCCTAAACCCTAAAACACTCCCCCAGCACGACCCCCTACACTACCCAAACAACACTGCACTACCCTAAACCCTAAAACACTAACCCCAGCACGACCCCCTACACTACCCAAACACCACTGTACTACCCTAAACCCTAAAACACTCCCCCAGGACGACTCCCTACACTACCCAAACACCACTGCACTACCCTAAACCCTAAATCTACCCCCAGCATGACCCCCTACACTACACAAACACCACTGCACTACCCTAAACCCTAAATCTACCCCCAGCATGACCCCCTACACTACACAAACACCACTTCACTACCCTAAACCCTAAATCTAACCCCAGCATGACCCCCTACACTACACAAACACCACTGCACTACCCTAAACCCTAAAACACTACCCCCAGCACGACCCTCTTCACTACCTAAACACAACTGCACAATTTGTTACAGGCGTTGCAACGCAGGCCTGTGGTGCTTACTGGAAGTACCTGGTGGGCTGGTTGGGCCCCAGGGACTCTCAGGATTCAAGGTGACCTAATCCCCCAACTTAAAACGTGCCACGGGGCGCGTTTGCACAGTGGTGAAGGGAGGGGGCGGGGCCTCAGGTGACATGTGCGCAAACACGCCCTGTGGTGCGTTTTAAGTTGGGGAGTTAATTCCTTTGAATCCTGGGGGCCAACTAGCCCACCAGGTACCTTCAGTAAGCACAACAGAGTTGCGTTGCAGAGAGGTGAAAAAGGTGCGTGGCCTCGGAACGCCTCTCTGCAACTCAGCTCTGTGGTCCTAACTGTAGGTACCTGGGGGCTAGTTGGGCCCCAGGGACCCTCAGGATTCAAGGGGACTTAATCCCGCAACTTAAAACGCGCCATGGGGCGCGTTTGCACACATGTCACCTCAGGCCCCCTCCCTTCACCACTGTGCAAACGCGCACTGGCTCTGGTTAGTCAGAGTCAGTTACCACCAGTACCCGTCTGAAAAAGTTGTGGGCACAGGATGATTTTGCAACAAGGCCTCTTTCTGCTCCTCTGTTGGTTCTTTCTGCACATCTTTTGCTTCTTTCTGTGCGTTTTTTCTTCTTTCTTCACATGTCCTACCTCTGTTGGCATAGTTAGAAACTAGCATTTAAAAAACCTTTGAAATTCACTTAAAAAATCATAGGTTTCAGGCACGTTATAGTTAGAAATTAGCATTTAAAAAACCTTTGAAATTCACTGAAAAAACCATAGGTTTCAGGCACGTTATAGTTAGAAATTAGCATTTAAAAAACCTTTGAAATTCACTGAAAAACCATAGGTTTCAGGCACGTTATAGTTAGAAATTAGCATTTAAAAAACCTTTGAAATTCACTGAAAAAACCATAGGTTTCAGACACGTTATAGTTAGAAATTAGCATTTAAAAAACCTTTGAAATTCACTGAAAAACCATAGGTTTTAGGGACAGTTATAGTTAGTTGGACATTGCACTCGTACAAAACCCGTGAAATTCCCCTGTTATAGTTAGTTCAGCTAACTATAACTCGCGCCCCGCAATGCACTGCTGATGACGTCACATATTACATCACTCATGACATGGTCAGTGACATCACTGATGACATCACTGATGACATCTCAAATGACATCACTGTTGACATCATCCATGTGATAATTTCATGCATCTTCTCACACCCTAATATAACTTTTGATACACCCACTCTAAATTACAGACTGCCATTCTCAAAACCATAGACACTCCAACACCAAAAACTACATACCCACTCACTGATTCTTAGGTCTACACACACATCCACTCACTCACCTGTACAGTCACTCATACTTACAGTCACTCAGTACAGGACTATCATATGCACTCATACACCTATATAAACACTCACACACCGCCACTCATCCATAGAGGTACTCACACACATAGTCAGTCATGCAAAAATTAATCACACACCCATTTACTCACCTATACAGTTATACACACACCAGCTCACTTACTCATACAAATACTAGCACATTCTTACGCTCTTATACAATAACTGATACAAGCACACACGCATCCATACAGCCACTCTCACAATAACACACTCTCACTTATAGCCATTTAAATACTCTAACACACATATATACTGCCTTTTACATATGTAGTTACTTGCACATGTACCACTGAGATATACATTCACTCACTAACACACCCATACACACACTCACCCACCCAAGCAGTCCATCACAGATGCACTCTTGAAATCATGCACCCAGTGAATCACCCACTCACACATCTATGTATAGAGTCACACACACCCCACCCACACAAACACTCAGGCAGCCATACAGATACTCAGAGAACCAATCAATAACCCATATAGACACTCATGTAGCTATTCGCAAATCCATGCATCCACTTACACACCAACAAACAGACGGATACAGACATTCACACAGTTTAGTCACTAACCCATGCATTCAGTAAGATACGTTTAATCACTCACTTGTAGAGTCAGTCACTCACGTACTAAATCATCCATTCAGACACTTATACACCCACTCATTCTTCCATACGCCTTTCCCTATATATATTAAACATATTTAAACTTTACAGAAACACACAGTCACTGGATGATGTCATCAGTGATGTCATCAGTGATGTCATTTGAGATGTCATCAGTGATGTCATCAGTGATGTCACTGACCATGTCATGAGTGATGTAATATGTGACGTCATCAGCAGTGCATTGCGGGGGCGCGAGTTATAGTTAGCTGAACTAACTATAACAGGGGAATTTCACGGGTTTTGTACGAGTGCAATGTCCAACTAACTATAACTGTCCCTAAAACCTATGGTTTTTTCAGTGAATATATATATATATATATATATATTAGCACCAACCTCCTCGAAGTTCCAAGGAGAGGTACACCACGGGACTCCAGAAAAGCTGCTCAAAATCCGTTTATTTCGGCATTACTGCATGACGCGTTTCGTTTATTAAAAACTTTCTCAAATGCTGCCGGGATTCAACACCAATGGTTCTCCCGCCCTCCTTTTAAAGCCGGTTGCCTTGCTACGATTGGACAGGGCAACACAGGTGACCAAGGCACTGGAAAGGCGAAAACCCATGAATGGATTCTCGCGGAGCAGACACACCTGAGCGTCAGTACTATCCCAAGTGGGCGGTGCCTGCTCCTGTCACATCAGTGCTCACCAAGTTCTTTCAGCAGGGCGGTTTAGCAACTTAGCGTGTCCCTCACTCCGCCGCATGAACTCCCAACTCGAGCCCGAGTGTGTTGCCAAAGTTAATAGCACCTCTCCCACGTAGTCGTAGTCCACCAGTCGTGGCCGGGCAAAGTTACGGGCAAGCGGCGTGTCCTGACGCATACCACAGAGTTCTGTAGTCTGTCCAAAAGTTGCCACCAAAACACGCAGGACTCCTTGTGGAGTGGGTGTTCCAAGGGGTGTTCGTGGCAGCACCCCTAAACATTAGCACCAACCTCCTCGAAGTTCCAAGGAGGGGAGCTTTCTTCTGCTGCTGCTGACATTTGCGGACGGAGTAATCCTTGGCATTTTAAAACAGGAGGTGGGCTGACTAGTGACGCTGTGCAGCCCGGCCCGGTCCCGCTAACTGCTGCTATTTTGGGTTTCCTCTCTACAACACCCGGGGCGAGGACTACAGCCCCCAGGGTGCACCAGGCAATCTTCAGCTGCCGTGAGTGAGAGGGAGGCGTGGCCATCGCGCTTAAAGCGCTGCCTCTCCCCCCGCGGCGCGGGACGCGCGCGGGACGAGGCACGGATGAAGCCCGGATGAAGGGCGGGCCCGTCTGAGCCCGTCCGAGACCGGCAGGGACTGGACTGGGCCACCCCCCCAAAATCTCAAGTTGCAAGTATATACCTCTAGTGTTTTATTTTACTTGCTGAACTCGATTTAACATGAACAGGCGGAAAGTGGGTCCTGGGGTTGTGGGTACTCTGGATGCATTTCTCTCGAGAGCGGAATCTGCTCTGATACATGAAATTCAGCTTACTGAACGCAGATTATCGCTAGAGCCACTGCAACCCTTGGTCAGTCTTGTGTCATCGACCCCCCCAGAGAGTACCGTTGGTAACAGCGCTGCCCTATCGAGCAGGTCCACTATTCCATCTACTTTGCTCCCAATGAACTCAGAAACTGTGGATACGGGTAACGTATTATCAGCCCCAGTCCCCTCCATTCCCACGGTAAATACGAGAAGCCATAAAACGAGACAGTCTCAAAGCGGGGTCCCACCCTCAAAAAAAAGGAAACTGCGGGCTCCTCCCAAGCCCAGAAAATTGGCACCTAAACCTAGTACACGGAAGATGGGTGATAATGGGTGCGAAGACAGTATCAACGAAAGCACTTCCCCCAACAACACAAGTATGACTCTTGATACACCCGTTGTAGAAGCTTTAACCACCTGCACGCTTGGGGATGATTTCCTTACTCAGATTGGCAACAAACTCGCGGCCATGATCAACCCATTACTGGATAAATCGACCCAGATAGAGGGTAGGCTGACAAAAATAGAGCAGACTTTATCCAGTGTCAAGATAACCAACATCCATTCCAATGAGGGACAGGGAGAAATATTGGTTGCCCAGAATGATAACAGAACATGCATCAGGGCACGTGCTGACACTCTGCCATGCCCCGCCCCAGCCACAGTGCCAACCAGGTCCAATCAACTTCTGAATAACACCAAAAGTGGTACTAATTCCCATTGCCCTTCACTTGTCGGGGATGGGCGTCCCAGGGTGTCATTGAGTAGGAGTACTAGCTTTACCCCGCACAATCACAACACGCTGCAACTGCCCCCGGAAGCAACACCCTTCACGGTGGTTCTAGCTAATGTCCCAGTCACCCAGCCCGCGGCACAGGAACACTGGTCCTCACTGAGGAATAGGGCATTACATCTCCTGACAGCTAGGACAGGCATCAAGCATGAGCTATTTTCCAACTTCAAAATGGTTCGTAGGGTACCATGGATTGGCAGTTCATATAAATCTCTACCAGGGGATTGTGTGGTGTTAAGCTTTGGGTCCCCAGGGTTGGTCCAACATATTCTGGATAGGGCGGGCAATCTACAAATTAAGGAGAGGGATATTAACATCTTTCCCTTGGGCTTTTTCTACCAACCAACCTCAAATCAAAGGGGCACAAATGCGGGGTTGGTGCAATTAGCACATGGAACACCAAGCTATCCAATCCCCACATTTAACCATTATGGGGTGTTGAACTCTCTGGAAGACATAGACTGACTTGGACTTGGTACCAACCGACTATTTCAAGGTACAAATAATTGTATGGGTGTTTCGAAGGATGGGACTGCATTCTATCATCCCTCCACCAAAATGTCTACCCTAAATGGGAACAACAATCACATAGAGAATGGGCACGAGGAGATTATTTTAGGCAGGGCAGGAAATGTAGAAGAAGGGGTGTCCTTGAGAAGCGTAGCAGATGAGGACCGCTCAGCCTTTCTGCCCTGTTTCGAGCCACAAGCAGGGGTTATCGAGTTTAAAGATGGAATCACCCAAGGGGTAAGGGACTACACTGTTAATTCCAACTCCCATGGTGTAATTAAAACGTCTTTACTTGGACATGGCCAACCCAATCTCATATTGGCAAGTTGGAATATTGCTGGTCTCTCCACCAAAACTCACTCCTCCGAATGGTCAACATTTATTGATAAATACGATGTCTGGGCTTTCCAAGAAACCTGGGCGCTTGACCAAATTTGTCACCCAGGTTTTTTAAACTTCTTTAAACCTGCACAGAAGGGACAAAGGGGTAGACCCAAAGGGGGTCTAGTCATTTGGGTTAAACAGAACGCGGGATATACAGTAGAGGAAATTAAGATCGATAGTGGGGACCTCATGGCCATAAGATTGTGGATGGGTAAGGTTCTGAACTTACTGCTCATTAATGTATATGTAAGAGGGACACCTGGAGGTAAAGGACCAAGTACAGTTACGACACTGGATGGGGTTTTGGATAGGTACAGGGGACGTAGTAGCCTGATTATTGTCGGGGACTTCAATTGCACCTTCGAGCCCCTTGACTGTGAAGATGGCAATCTGAGTAGTGAGGAGGATGCACAATGGGATATCCCATTGCTTGATCTTCCACCCATCAAAAAGTGGACTGAACTGGCACTTCAGCTGAAAGGGCTGTGCCTAGAACGGGGCTTAAGGGCAGGGAATGGGAGGTCACAGTCCGACAGGAGGGGTACACACACCTTTAATAATGGCACAAGAAGCAGTAGGATTGATTATATCTTCCTTAGCTTGGAACTATGGTCGTCATTAGAGGACATGGAAGTTTATGATCGGCTCGAGAGTGACCATAACCCCTTAGTATTGACTATGCAGGTCCCAGGCCTACATAATCACGAATCTGAGGAAACAGTAAAAGCCGTAGCAGAAGTGGAGTCTACCAACGATTGCAGGAGAGTTAAATGGGTTAGGGTTGCAGCCAATGAAGGGCACCTAAGACAGATGGAGGCACTGGTTGAGTGTTCCCTTTTAACTATCCAAAATTGTGACACTCAAGAGGATATCAACTCAATTATTTTGCAGGTCCACAATGACTTGTTCTCCAAACTTAAATCTTTTTTTTATAAAAAAGCAAAAAAAACTGGCAAGGAAGTTAAGACCAAAGGCAGCCCCTTGGTACAACAAATTATGCAGAGAGGCATACAGGAGATTAGCGAGAGCAATCAGACTAAGGAAAAAGGAAGAGATTAGAGTGGTAAGGGCTGGATATAAGCAAATTCTATTACGAGCCAAACAGGAATGAGATGACCAACATTGGCAAAACCTGCTCAGCGCTAGCCAAGAAAAAAACATGGCTAATTTCTGGCACCTTGTTAAATGGGGTAATGGCATTTTGAAACCACTTCCCATTAATCACGTTGCACCAGAAGCGTGGACCTCTTATTTTGAGGCCCAGTTTGCCTTTAGCAGTGACCACATAGCCCAATTCCCAAAGCCTAATCCTATTACTACCTTGCACTTTTCCACACAAGAGGTCGAAAAAGCCCTTAAACAGATCCCTAAAGGTTGGGCACCTGGACTGGATTGCATTCCAGCGGACCTGTTCATGTATAATAGTGATAAGTGGGTGAGCTACATTCAGACCCTAGCTAATGCCATAGCAAGTGGAGCCCCCATCCCGGAGACGTGGTCAGGAGCTGAGATCATCCCGATCTACAAGAAAGGAGATCGATCGAAACCTGGCAATTATAGGCCCATAAGCCTTATTGATTGCATTCAAAAGATCTTTGCCAGGCTGGTATTATGCAGAATCCAGACATGGATGGATGAAACGGGCATTTTATCATCCATGCAGGCTGGGTTTCGGGCGCATACAGGCACTATTGACCAGGTCCTCAGATTTGCGATTATCTACTGGAGGGTTTTAATCCTAGGGGGCGGCACGCTATTTGCAGCCTTTATTGACTTAAAATCGGCTTTTGATTTGGTGCCCCGAGATAAAATGTGGAGCACCTTTTATGATATGGGGATGCCGCCAGAATTGTTGGCCGTCCTAATCACCCTGCATAACTCAAACTTTGCTCAGGTACGCTGGGGTGTGAATGGGGAAGTCACGAACATGTTTCCCATTGCCAAGGGGGTACGTCAGGGGTGTGTGCTTGCCCCGACCCTGTTCTCCCTCGTGGAATACTATTTGAATCACCCAACAGATGCTCCATCTCTAGCTGGTCAGAAAATACCATTGTTAATGTTCGCGGGCGACACTTTAATACTATCAAAGACTCAGAGAGGGCTGCAGTTAGCCCTCACCAGGTTTGAGGAGTTTTGCCGCGACCATGACCTTGAGGTCAATGTGGAGAAAACAAACTTCATGGTCCTCCACAACCGAAAGGCCATTAAGGGGAGGGTTTTTATGAACAATGTACAGCTAGAGCAAACTGACGTTTTACATATTTAGGAGTTACCCTTGAAAGTAAATTGAAATGGAAACCCCAGATCAACAAGTTGGCTCTCAAACACGCCAAATTGGCAGGCGCCCTAGTGAAGGAGCAGAGACTGTCCCATACAAAACCGGTGGCTCCTGTACTGAAGATTTATAATTCTAAAATTAGTACTTCAGTACTTTATGGGGCAGAACTATGGGGCTTTTCAGACTTAACACCACTGATTGTAGCCCAGAACAAGTTTATGAGAACTCTGCTTTCCCTACCTCCATCGACCCCCTGCTGCCTCTTTACCTTGATTTGGGCTGTAACCAGTTAGAGGATATTGCTCGCTTTAGACCAGTGGCATTATGGAGAAGATTATGGGCTACTCCCGAACTGTCTTTGTATGCCCGGGCTCTGCTAGAAATCAGGCAGGCTGACACCTCATGTAAGATTTCTTGGCTGACTAAGATTAAAACCACCTTGAGCGACATGGGGATGGATGGTCTATGGGAAAACCCTGAAGTGAACCCCCTTCCATCAAAAAAGAGTTTAAGATAGCCTATTGGGACATGGTTAGGATGAAACATTTTTCGTCCATCATGAGTCCAACTCTGACGAGGGATTTCCTGGAGAGGAAACATGAGTACCATTACGAACCCTACTGGGATTATATCACGGTACCACTTGACAGGAAACTGTACCACCAATACAGAGTGGGCTCACTCCCAATAAAGTCCTTTACCTGCAATTGGCACCCCCTGAATGATGATAAATGTAACACATGTCCGTCGCAGCGGGAAACTATAGCTCACGTTCTCTTTGTCTGTCCAGCCTACAAAGCCCCTCGACACAGATGGCTTAAACCAGTCTGTTTAAACCTTGGGACCAGGGAGGGTACAGAGGCATTAAGGATTTTAAAGACAGACACAAGCGAGCCCATAATAATTTCCCTAGCGAAATGTTTAGGCTGGATGTGGGCTATCCGCAGTAAAATTGTTAAGGCTCGGAAGTTAGCCAATATGTAATGGGATAACCCCATTATAACCAGGCCACTGCAGTATTTTCTATTTTCTTTTTAAACATATGTTAGTCTTTAGGACGATTTTAATTATGTTCCTATGTAAGTGATTTTACATTTCCCTGCTTTCTTATTTGGAAATATTAATGCATAGCAGGATGGATTAACTTATGGTTTTATGTGAAATTTTTATACTGGTTTTATCAATCTCAGACATTTGTATGATTGAGTCGCAATATTTTTTAGTCTGTGATGGAATTTTTTATAACATGAGTTTATTGATGTACTGCTGTCTTTAATGATTTGACAAATCGAAGTAAAGACTGAATAAACAAAGATAATTCAATGAGAGATGTGGTACGCTCATTTGCACAATGTATTGACAATTGGGTCTGGATACATTGTTTGCATATGTCACTTGGAGGTTATATTGTTGCACTGTCACTTTAATTGTTCATTCAAAACTGTATTGCTAATGTTGAACTGTCACTTTAAGATTTGCAATAGTATAAAAAGGTGAAAAAATGGCGGCGACTCCACGTTTGAGAAAGACCGCTTGTGCGGTCGAAACGCGTTACCTGACAGTATGTGGCTGAAATAAAATCTCAAAACAAGCGACCCCGAGCGTGCTGGAGTCTGTTCCAAATTGTGTGAGCAGGCGTTGGAACGAATATATATATATATATATATATATATATATATATTCACCAAGTTTCTCCGCGGCAGGCAGAGAAATATGAAGAACGCACTCAGTCGGGATGAAAGGTTCAACAATTTATTCCAATATAAAGGCAGTTGCCATGCCCGATATATATATATTCCTTAGGTTTCTTGATAAAGCACACACTCAAACGACTTCTGCTTGTACAAAAAAGAGATTTATTCCTCGGTTGCAGCGTGTTTCGGCATTCCGAAACGCGTTGCAACTGAGAAATAAATCTCTTTTTTGTACAAGCAGAAGTCGTTTGAGTGTGCGCTTTATCAAGAAACTTAAGGATTATTACTGCCCGGCTGTGGTTCCGCCGGCACCGCACACCACCTGACTACGGGCTCAATTCCAGGAGGAACCCTTTCCCTTTTGACATATATATATATATATATATACAAGGGCAAGTGGTGCCCGAAACGCGTAATCAGGTTCAGGAAACAGGAAATAAAGCTTTGACTTGCCTGCAGTTTTGGTGGTTCGTGAATCCTTTGTTGCTGAAGTGGTGTGGACTGGCGCTGCGAGCAGACGAAGGATTTTGGTGATTTCATATATATATATATATATATATATATATATATATATATAAATATATATATATTAGCACCAACCTCCTCGAAGTTCCAAGGAGAGGAACACCACGGGACTCCAGAAAAGCTGCTCAAAATCCGTTTATTTCGGCATTAATGCATGACGCGTTTCGTTTATTAAAAACTTTCTCAAATGCTGCCAGGATTCAACACCAATGGTTCTCCCGCCCTCCTTTTAAAGCCGGTTGCCTTGCTACGATTGGACAGGGCAACACAGGTGACCAAGGCACTGGAAAGGCGAAAACCCATGAATGGATTCTCGCGGAGCAGACACACCTGAGCGTCAGTACTATCCCAAGTGGGCGGTGCCTGCTCCTGTCACTCAGTGCTCACCAAGTTCTTTCAGCAGGGCGGTTTAGCAACTTAGCGTGTCCCTCACTCCGCCGCATGAACTCCCAACTCGAGCCCGAGTGTGTTGCCAAAGTTAACAGCACCTCTCCCACGTAGTCGTAGTCCACCAGTCGTGGCCGGGCAAAGTTACGGGCAAGCGGCGTGTCCTGACGCATACCACAGAGTTCTGTAGTCTGTCCAAAAGTTGCCACCAAAACACGCAGGACTCCTTGTGGAGTGGGTGTTCCAAGGGGTGTTCATGGCAGCACCCCTAAACATTAGCACCAACCTCCTCGAAGTTCCAAGGAGAGGAACACCACGGGACTCCAGAAAAGCTGTTCAAAATCCATTTATTTCGGCATTAATGCATGACTCGTTTCGTTTATTAAAAACTTTCTCAAATGCTGCCGGGATTCAACACCAATGGTTCTCCTGCCCTCCTTTTAAAGCCGGTTGCCTTGCTACGATTGGACAGGGCAACACAGGTGACCAAGGCACTGGAAAGGCAAAAACCCATGAATGGATTCTCGCGGAGCAGACACACCTGAGCGTCAGTACTATCCCAAGTGGGTGGTGCCTGCTCCTGTCACATCAGTGCTCACCAAGTTCTTTCAGCAGGGCGGTTTAGCAACTTAGCGTCTCCCTCACTCCGCCGCATGAACTCCCAACTCGAGCCCGAGTGTGTTGCCAAAGTTAACAGCACCTCTCCCACGTAGTCATAGTCCACCAGTCGTGGCCGGGCAAAGTTACGGGCAAGCGGCGTGTCCTGACGCATACCACAGAGTTCTGTAGTCTGTCCAAAAGTTGCCACCAAAACACGCAGGACTCCTTGTGGAGTGGGTGTTCCAAGGGGTGTTCATGGCAGCACCCCTAAACATTAGCACCAACCTCCTCGAAGTTCCAAGGAGAGGAACACCACGGGACTCCAGAAAAGCTGCTCAAAATCCGTTTATTTCGGCATTAATGCATGACGCGTTTCGTTTATTAAAAACTTTCTCAAATGCTGCCGGGATTCAACACCAATGGTTCTCCTGCCCTCCTTTTAAAGCCGGTTGCCTTGCTACGATTGGACAGGGCAACACAGGTGACCAAGGCACTGGAAAGGTGAAAACCCATGAATGGATTCTCGCGGAGCAGACACACCTGAGCGTCAGTACTATCCCAAGTGGGCGGTGCCTGCTCCTGTCACATCAGTGCTCACCAAGTTCTTTCAGCAGGGCGGTTTAGCAACTTAGCGTGTCCCTCACTCCGCCGCATGAACTCCCACCTCGAGCCCGAGTGTGTTGCCAAAGTTAACAGCACCTCTCCCACGTAGTCGTAGTCCACCAGTCGTGGCCGGGCAAAGTTACGGGCAAGCGGCGAGTCCTGACGCATACCACAGAGTTCTGTAGTCTGTCCAAAAGTTGCCACCAAAACACGCAGGACTCCTTGTGGAGTGGGTGTTCCAAGGGGTGTTCGTGGCAGCACCCCTAAACATTAGCACCAACCTCCTCGAAGTTCCAAGGAGGGGAACAACACGGGACTCCAGAAAAGCTGCTCAAAATCCGTTTATTTCGGCATTAATGCATGACCCGTTTCGTTTATTAAAAACTTTCTCAAATGCTGCCGGGATTCAACACCAATGGTTCACACGCCCTCCTTTTAAAGCCGGTTGCCTTGCTATGATTGGACAGGGCAACACAGGTGACCAAGGCACTGGAAAGGCGAAAACCCATGAATGGATTCTCGTGGAGCAGACACACCTGAGCGTCAGTACTATCCCAAGTGGGCGGTGCCTGCTCCTGTCACATCAGTGCTCACCAAGTTCTTTCAGCAGGGCGGTTTAGCAACTTAGCGTGTCCCTTACTCCGCCGCATGAACTCCCACCTCGAGCCCGAGTGTGTTGCCAAAGTTAACAGCACCTCTCCCACGTAGTCGTAGTCCACCAGTCGTGGCCGGGCAAAGTTACGGGCAAGCGTCGTGTCCTCGGTTGCAGCGTGTTTTGGCATTCCGAAACGCGTTGCAACTGAGAAATAAATCTCATTTTTGTACAAGCAGAAGTCGTTTGAGTGTGCGCTTTATCAAGAAACTTAAGGATTATTACTGCCCGGCTGTGGTTCCGCTGGCACCGCGCACCACCTGACTACGGGCTCAATTCCAGGAGGAACCCCTTCCCTTTATATATATATATATATATATATATATATATATATATATATATATATATATATATATTCCAATCAAATGTCTCCACAACGAGCCCTTAATCGTATAGTTCGCGGCAAACATGCATTCAGAGGGCAGGGTAAACAGCAGGACGGCTCCAGGTTCCCAATGCTCTTTATTTTGAATTCCACATGGGTGCACAACACAAGACCAATGCATTTCAGCCGTAGCATTCAACAGGATTTGTAAACATATTATATGTTTTTAATAACAAATTCAGATAAAGTACCATATTACTACATTTTTTATTGTCACAAAGAGTAGAGAAAAGAAAAAGAAGAAAGAAAAATCACAGTAAAGTACCCAAAACATGTCCAATTCCTGGTATATAGTAATATGAGAATCCAATCATAGCAAAGGAGTACATGAAAATGTATCAATTCATACATTTCCATGATATTCATTGTGAGAGGCTGGCCTGGTATATGATGTCCACTAATGTAAGAGCGGCATCTTGCACCAGTCCAGACTATCCTTATGGTGATTTAAGAGGTCTTTGATAACCCTAGAAAGTTCTCTAAGTGGTAGCTGTGGAGAGCTTGCTTTACCAGAATGCAATCTTATAGTATAGATTAAGTGAAAAGAACCACACCAACTATTTATAAATGTATGTATTTATTATACAATTCTCTCTGGAATGTTCAAGTATCTCCAACATGGAGAGAAACACAATGCACACAATATTTTAGCAAAGAAACACAGCAAATAGCACAAAATACACAGTGGCCCCAGGGGGGACCAAGCCATATACTAAGAAAGTGTCATGTCAAGACAGTGTCGAGAGGACGTAGAATTTCTGGGACCCCAAGGAACCACCCAAGGTGAGTAGATAGGGACCCCACGGAGAGCGTGTGCAGTGTGGGAACATGACTGCGTGCTCCCTACAAGACTATGTGCAAGTCGCGGTTGGATTTTTAAAGATTAAGGACCCTTCCCAGTGGACTCTGAAGAAACCCCGTGGATGACAGAAGGTTGGAGAGCCACCCCACCCGTGGATACCCTAGTACCCATGTTACCTACACCAGGGAAGCCGGGTGCATACGTGTGAAGTGGTGTGGGAAACCGCCGTCAAACCTAATGGAGGACTTCAGGAAAGAGCCGCTGCTGGAAGAGAAGAAAGTGCTTGTGGGAATCCAAACATGGATTCTTGAAGAGGAGTACCTGAAAGCAGAGGGGACAGAGTCTATGTCACTCAGAAGTGACCAGGAGACTTGGAAGAATGCCCTCCGATGTCGGGTGCTTCAGGAAAGATGACGTGACCTTGACTCTGCAGCCTTGATTACCAGGAGATGCTGAGGGAAACAAGAACCCGGATACGAGCTGTCCCACAAAGGATGATGAGTGCTGAGGGGTCGGTGTCCGGCAGGAGCACCAACAAGCCTTGGCAAAGGCAACCCATGCAAGTCAAGAAGGTGCATGGTTGGGACCAGCAAGATCCAGGTGACTCACCACAAGCAGGGGAGTCAGGGCAGGCCCCAAGCAATCAGGGGAGCCCGAGGAAAACAAAGGTGACCCTCAAATGGACCTCCAGGCCAGAGGCACAGGAGTCATGAGAGGACCTCTAGCAGCTCACCAAAAGGAGCAGGCCACGGTGCCCACGAGGCAGTGTGGCTGAAGATCTTGGTGGAAGAAGTTGCCGGAGGTTGGGGCTATTTGGAGCCCAATGCACTTGTCGCAAAGTTGCCAACAAGCATTTGCACTTGCAAAAGTATGCGGTGCACAGGGGTTCAGTTAATGTGGCCCCCATGAGGGATTCTGGCCTCAAACTCGGTGAGAGGACAGCTCAAGCCTCAAGCGACATAGAAAACTATTACCTGTGTTGTTGAGTCCGCAGGAGCTTGGGATCAGCAGACCAGTCAGCAGTGTTGAGGTGCCTGCGAATGCAGAGAAGTGACTCCTTCACTTCAAGGAAGATTCCTTTAATTGTCTTGGATGCTCCACAGGTCCTGCATGGATCCTTTGTGGTGCACAGGCACAGACATTGCAGGAGACTGAAAAGGAGACCAAGTCAGGCCCAAACTAAGTCCAGCAAAGTCCAGAGTGCCCAGACGGTAGATGTGCAGTGGTTTCAGTACTGGATCTTATCCCACAATGAATCTGGGGACCTACACCCAGGTGAGCCCTTAAGTGCCCTGGGGAAAGGGTTGGGAAGATTCAGGGGACCCTCCCAGTTGAGGGTCTGGACAGGGGGGAGGTTACCCCCATGTTCTTTGTCCAGTTTCATGCCAAAGTGGGAGCCAACGGCTCCCAGAACTGGTTGGAACTGGACTATGCACAGGGACACCAAATGTGCCCCTCATGCAGACTTTCAGGCGCTGACAAGTGCACCAACGAGGTCCCAATACACTAAATCCTGTCTGGGAGGTGGTCACACTTCCCTGTGACAGGATGCCTATTGTTCCACCTTCCTCTACTCGAGCTTGGCTTAGCAGCAGAAGGGCAGAAATGTGTCTCTGGTCGGCAGCAACCATTTTGTGCTGTCCGAGACTAGAAGGTTGGCACCAGGAACACTGAGAGCCTAACGGGGGGCTCTGCCAGTGCTTGGAATCATACCTCCCACACCGTTTATGGTGTGGGAGGTATGATTCCAACATGTTTAATACCAAACATGATAGGATTCGTTGTAGCCATTTTTTAGATGGTCATTGTGTAATTACGCGGTGCCCCTCTATATAGTATATGGCTGCTTCACTGACAACCCAGGAGAATTGACTCCATTGGCTGCAGGGGTGTCCTGCTCATGCAGGGGCACCACCTCACTTAGAACCAAGCACCCTGCCTTCAGGATTGCAAAGGCCTGCTATAGGGGTGACTTATAGGTTTTAAGTGCAGTGGCCTTTAGATATAGTAAACCTATATCTTAAGTAAGTGGTGCATGACCCAATTTGCACAGGCTGCAATGGCAGGCCTGTAGTTCCATTTTGAGTGATCTCTCATGAGTGGCATAATACATGCTTCAGCCCATGGGAGACCTTTGGGGTACCTATGCATTGGGTACATGGGTACCATATACTAGGGACTGACAAGGGTACCCCAGTATCTGATCTGGGATGTACCTAACTACTGAACACATTTAGGGAGAAAGCAGATAGACTGGGGTCCTGATTAGCAGGATCCCAGTCAGACTAGTCAAAACCCAGCTTAGTACCAGGCAAAAAGTGGGGGTAACCATGCAGAAGGATCCCACCTTCCTACATTCATGTATAACAATGAGTCAGATAGAATCAGAGGGGGGAAACATATACATAGCATCATGAATCCATGTATCCCATATCTGTTTCTATATGAATATCTCTGATTCATATGTTTTATAGAATTTCATACCATATGACATCACAGAGATGCTGTTCACATCAATCCTCAAATTTACAAAGACGCACACATTTCTTACAATGACCAATGGTTCATAAATGATATAATTCTTTCATAAAGTGCAACATATCAATAGATTCAATTAATTAGAACCAACCTATGGTTGTTTCAGTGAATTTCTAAGGTTTTTTAAATTCCATTTCCTAACTATAGCATCCCTGTATCCTTTGTTTTTTTCAGCAAATTCTTAACGTTTTTAAATGCTAATTCTTAACTATAACGTCCTTGTAACCTTTGTTTTTTTTCAGTGAATTTGTATTTTTTTTAAGTAGTAATGGCATTTGCAGAGTGGTGGAGAAAGGGGGCGGGGCCTCTGACCAGCTCTCAGGAATCCCACTGTGTAGGACTTACAGAAAGCACCAGGAGGAGTTCTTGGCCCCCAAAGTCCCTCACCATCTAAGAAGACTTCATTCCCCAACCAGTACTGCACCAGAAGATGCGTTTGCAGAGTGGTGGAGAAAGAGTGTGTGGCCTCCGAAGACCTCTGAGCAATCCCGCTGTGTGGGACTTATTGGAGGTAACAGGAGGGGTAGTTGGCCCTCAAGGACGTCCTTGGGGGCCAACTACCCCACCTGTTACCTCCAGTAAGTCCCACACTGCAGGAGTGTTGAGAGGTTGTCAGAGGCCATGTCCTCTTTCTCCACCACTCTGCAAAGCACCTCCTGACACATTACTAGTAGGGGGATGAAGTCCCCTTGGCTCCAGAGTGTCCTTGGGGGCCAACTATCCCTTCTGTTACCTCCAGTAAGTCCCACACTGTGGGTTTGCTGAGAGGTTTTCAGTGGTCACTCAGCAATCCCACTGTGTTTGACTTACTTGAGGTGACAGGAGGGGTAGTTGGCCCACAAGGACGTCCTTTGGGGCCAACTACCCCTCCTTTTACCTCCAGTAAGTCCCACACAGCAAGATTAATGAGAGGCTGTTGGAGGCCACGCCCCCTTTCTCCACCACTCTGCAAACGCACCTCCTGGCGCACTACTAGTTGGGGGAAGAAGTCCTCTTTAGTCCTGAGGCCCTCAGGAGTAAATTGGCATTCATTCCACAACCAGCAGCACACCAGGAGGTGTGTTTGCAGAGTGGTGGAGAAAGGGGTTGTGGCCTCCAAGACCTCTCAGCAAGCCTGCTGTCTAGGACTTAATGGAGGTATCAGGAGGGCTTGTTGGCCCCCAAATACCCTCAGCATTCAAGGGGACGGCATTCCTCAACTACCACTGCACCAGGAGGCACGTTTGCAGAGTGGTGTTGAAGGGGGTGTGGCCTCTGGCAACTTGCTGAAGGTTTTTTTTTATTTTATCTTTTCTTTTGTTAGGGAAGGGGGCCTGCCTAGCCCCTTTTACCTGGGCCGATTTTGGCCCCAAGGGACCTCATCCCTCTGGCCAGTCTTTTATGAAATGGGGATGGGTGCTGCGCAGGCCCCCTCCCTGAGCCAATTTTGGCCCCGGGGACCCCATCCCCTGGGTCCCGGCCTTTCATTTATTTATTTTTTTAAAGGGAGGGGCCCTCCTCCTGGGCCTATTTTGGCCCTGGGGACCCTATCCCCTAGAGTCTGCCCCATTTTTATTTTATTTTTCTTTAATAAAAAAGGGAAGGGGCTGCTCTGCCCCCCTCCTGGGCTGATTGCGGCTTCAGGGTCTGGCCGCTTTACTGGGTGCCCTGGTCCCACCCAGGGTACCCACTTTTTAAAATTTGGGGACCACAGGGGAGCCTGAAGGCTCCCGCGGTTCCTGCCCACTCCCTGCGTCTTGTGGGAGCCAGCATTGGTTTTACTAATAGGGTGCTGCTAACATGCAGTTCCCTGTGTGTAAAAGCAATTCTGGTCTGCTTCTAGTAAGCGAGAGCATTTTCTGCTCTTGCTTACTAGAAGTGGAGTAGTGTTTGCTATGGCTTATTTATTTTTATTTATTTATTTATTTATAAGGTTTTATATAGCGCTGGCTGGACCCGAGGGTGTCAGAGCGCTTCACATGGAAAAATTGCGAAATAACATTTGTATAATGAGGTAGCATACACAAACAACTTAGAACACTAAAAACAGACCGAAATAATTACCAGGGTTAATTACATCAAGATTTACATTAGGATACAGCGAGTCATGAGTAATACAGCAAGTGTGGTTGGGAAAGGCTAAAGAAGGAGGGGAGGAAGCAGGAATGGCGGGAGACCATGGAAGGGGAAGGGTGAGGAAGAACTGGGTAAGTGTAGGCTGGGGCTATAAGGGGATTTAGTTATATGAGAGGGGAAAGGTAGTTATATAGGGTAGTTATAGGAAGAGGGGGGGAAGAGGAAGTCAAGTGATCGGTAAGGGGAGCCCTAAACAGTGAGACGCAGGCTGAGACTATAAGGGGATTTAGTGATATAAGAGGGGAAAGGTAGTAAAATAGGATCGTTATAAGAAGAGGGGGGAAGAGGAAGTCAGGAGATTGATAAGGGGAACCCATAACAGTGAGAAGCAGGATTGGGAATACTGCCCGGTGTAGGGATTAAGGACCCCAGTATTTGTTGAGAAGGTGCAGTTTCAGGGCTTTTTTGAAGCTGTAGTAGGAGGGGTTGCAGCGTAATTCTATAGGGAGGGAATTCCAGATGGTAGGCACATTTCCAGAGAAGGAGCGTGATTGTGTGGATTTCTTATTTAACAGAGGGAGAATGAGAGCGAGTGTGTCGGTGCTCCTCAACACTCTGGAGCCGCCGGCTTTGTGGAGTTTGTCTGAGAGGTGCCGCGGGGTGCTTTGATGAAGGGCTTTATGCGTGATGCAAGCGGTCTTGTAGGTGGATCTGCCTTCAATGGGGAGCCATTTGAGGGCAGGGGAGATGTGATCGAACCGTTTGCAATCAGTGATAAGTCTAGCAGCAAGGTTGAGAACAGATTTGATTGGGGCTAAGTGGATTTTAGGTGTTCCAACGAGGATGGCGTTACCATAGTCAATTCTCGATAGGACCAGCGATTGGACAACTAATTTAAAGTCATCTGCAGGAATGAAGGGTTTGATTTTCTTGAGGTGATGGAGCGTGAAGAGAGCACCCTTTGCTGCATTTTTTATGTGAGAAATAAGACTAAGGTTCCGGTCAATGTTAATCCTGAGGGATTTAACTGAGTTGGAAATGGTGAGAGAACAGTTGAGAGCTTTAAGGTCAGAGATCCAGGTTTGGATGGGAAGCGGGTTGTTTTTTGGCGAGAAGAGGATGATTTCGTTTTTTTAGGGTTGAGTTTGAGGTGGTTGAAATGGAACCAGGATTGAATCTTAATCAGGGTGTCATTGAGGTGTAGGATATCAGAACGTGATTTAATCTTGCAGTAGATTTGGGTGTCATCGGCGTAGAGGTGGTAATTGATTCCCGCTTGCTTAAGAATGAGGGTGAGAGGTTCCATGAAGAGGTTGAAAAGAGAGGAGAGAGTATGGATCCCTGGGGACACCAAGGAGACAGGCCTAGGTTTAGAAAGGCAGTCGAGAATTTTAATTTGTTGGGTTCTGTGTTGGAAGAAGGAGGAGAACCATTTGAGGACTGAGCCATTAAGGCCAAAACGATCTTTGAGAGTGCTAAGTAAGGCAGAGTGGTTGACAGTATCGAAAGCAGCAGAGAGGTCGAGGAGAATGAGAAGGGAGGACTCACCCTTGTCAAGGGATTGATGAATATCATCAATTACATTAAGCATGGCTGTTTCAGTACTGCAGCCCTGTCTAAAGCCTGATTGTAGTGAGTCCAACAGATTGAAAGTGTCAATGTGTTTGTCCAATTGAAGCAGGGCACATTTTTCAAGGGCTTTAGAGAGAAGCGGGAGGTTAGAGATAGGACGGAAATTATTAAGGTCGTTTGGATCAGCCTGAGAATTTTTGAGGATGGGAGTGACTTGTCCAAGTTGGAGGGAGACAGGGACACAACCCGTAGCCAATGAGGAGTTGATGATAGTGGTCCAATAGGGAGCAATGATGTGTTTTAAATCTTGGACAAGGTTAGCAGGGAGAGGGTCTCTGGTGTGAGAGGAAGGTTTAAGTCTGGTAATGATGTTAAGGACATCACGTTCAGTAACTGGGTGGAAGTTATGCCAGGAGGCATTATTTTTTAGCAGGGGGTAGGTGGGATTGTGTTCAGGCGGGGAAATGACGAGAGGGAGGAGAGAGGCGTCAGGGGAATAGTAGGGAAGGGGAAATCTTTGGGGGAAATGTCAAAGGGGGTAAGGTACTGTGAGGGAGGGGGTTAAGATGAAGGATTGATCAATTTTGGTGGTTTTTCAGAGAAGAAGTTAGCAATTTCTTCACATTTCTCAATTGAGGCCATCAACTTGGCAGAGGCTGTTTGGTTTTTAACAATGCTGTACAATTTCCTGGGTCTATTTTTGGCCCGATCCAGTTGTGAACGGAAGAACGGAAGAAGGAGGCCTTATCGTTGAGAATGTGTTTTTATACTTAGACCTAGCAGATCTTAGGAGGGTCAGATTTGTGGGGGACGGGTGTTGCCTCCAAGTACGTTCAATCTTTCTAAGAGAACGTCTCTCCCTGTTGAGGTCAGCATTGAACCAGGATTGGGAGGAGGTGTTTTTATGTGTTTTAATTTTGCTGGGGCAATTTGGTTGAGGACCTCAATGATGGATTTGTTAAAATGATCAGTGAGGTCATTTGCATTTTGGGAGAGAGGAGTGAGTTGCAGTTGTGCTTTGACTTTGGTCTCCAACTCTGCCAGGGGAATAAGGTGAAGGTTTCTAGTCAGTTTCCTGTGTTTAATGGCTTTGGGGGGGGAGTGGTATCGTGTTAGTGATCGAGAAGAGGATGAGGTGATGGTCTGACCAGTCAATGGGGACGATGTTGGAAAGGGAGGCCAAGTCATTACAAGTAATGATAGCGTCAAGAGTGGCCCCTTTGGTGTGAGTCGGAGAATGGCAGAGTTGTTTCAGGTCATTAATATCGAGTAGATCAGTGAGGAGGTTAACAGAGGGGTCATCTTTTTTGTTCCAGTGGAGGTTAAAGTCTCCTAGGAAGAGGTTTTTAGAGTTGAAAAGCGAGGATTGGGTAAGGAGGTCGGACAGTTCCTCTACAAACGGAAGAGGGTCACCCGGGGGGTGGTAAATATTATGTAGACGGATAGAATGCGACCCCGGGACTCTAAGTTCCGCTCCAAGGTATTCAAAAGTAGTGTGATCAAAGTTCTTGACAAGTGAAAGTTGCAAATCATTTTTATAGATAATGGCTAGCCCCCCTCTAATTCTGTCAGGCCTATCTTTCCTGAGGATGGAGTAGCCGGGAGGGGAGAGCAGGTCCAGAATAGAAGAAGAGTGGTCGTTGAGCCAAGTTTCAGTTAGGAAGGCGATGTCAATGGCATCACTAAGGATGGTTTCCGCTATTTCAGTCGCATGTCGAGCAGCGGATCAGCAATTAACCAGCATGCATGCAAAGGGTTTAGGGCTACTTTTTTGGGGTGGGCAAGAATGGATAGTGGTAAGTTCTGATGGGGGTCTGGGTGAGACTGGAGAGGATGGGATTCTGCTAGTACCAAGGATCACTGGGATGGTTGCATGTGGGGCACGAGGGGCAGTAATCAGGGAATTAGGTGGGTAACAGTTACCGAGGTCAGGGGGGTCGGAGGAGGAGAAATGGCTCGAGGAGAGGGAAGGTCTAAGTGTCAGGTTGCAGAGGGGAGTAGTACTCCGATGTTGGGGGTCTGTGGTGGTTATTTGGTCCGATTTCTGGGGATAGGAACCATTGGGGATATTAAGTGAGGGGAGGGTGTTAAAGTCTTTCCTGAGTGAAGAGAGTTCCGACGACAGGGTAGAGAGATGGTGTTCTATGTTAGATAGTGTCTGGATTATAAGAGAGAAAGGGATGGAGGCTGGGAGGTCAGGGGGGAGAAGGGTATGTTCCAAGTTAGTCAGGGAGGAAGGGGTGGGATGAAGGAGGGATGGGAACCCGGGGAGAGGGTGGAGAGGGGAGTTCAGGTTTAAGGTTGAAGGGGGGATTTCAGGGTGAAGAAGGGCATTCAAAGGAACCGGAGGTGTTATATGCGATGGTATAGGGACAGGGGGCGAGTGGGGTGGGAAGGCAGCCTGGTTACGGGGGGAACAATCAGATAGGGAAGGGGAAATTGGTGTTAATGGAAGAACAGCAGGGGGCTCAAGGAGAGGGGGCTGAGAGAAGATAGAGGGGAATGGAATGGATTTCTATGGCTTGGCGGGAGCAGCCATAGCAAACAGCAATGTCCTGGGGTGGGCACCCCAGGAGATTGCAGGAGCCAGCCCTGGTAGATGACAGTCCCCAAGGTCATCGAAGGCACCAGGAGGAGGCCACGCAGCCCCTCTCCCTTCTTTCTTGTAGCCCCGGGGAGGTGGTGTTCCCCATGGCCGGGGGTCTGCAACGGACCCTCTCTATTATATCATTTGATCCCCGGGAGGTGGCGGTCCCTGGGGGTGCGTCAGGGCCGCACAGTGCCCCCTGCATTTTTCTGGTAATTGCCCTAGGGAGGTGGCGGTCCCAGGAGTTGGGGGGTTCACACAAGGCCTCCTCATTGAAACTGAAAGGAGGTGGTGCACGGTCCCCGCATTTATTTTGATTAAAGCCCCGGGGAGGTGGCGGTCCCCGGGGCTGAGGGGTGTGTCCAGCCCCCCGGCATTAATGTTTTCTTTTGCCCCCACACTATTATTTAAATGATGTGGTGATCCCCAGGGAGTTTTGAGCTCCAGGAGGGGGGCTCGTGTGCCCCCCTCCATTATTTGTACACTGCCCCCAGGACCTGGCCCACCCGGAGGCCAATTAATAACAATCAGTGATGTTATTTGAGATGTCGTCAGTGATGTCGTCAGTGATGTCGCTGATCATGTCATGAATGATATAATATGTAATATGTGAGGTCATGAGCAGTGCATTGCAGGGGCGTAATTAGTTAGCTCAGGTAACTATAACGATACTAAAGGGGATGATGGACGGAGCGTTAGAGCAAATCAAACACCCCCAGTCAACTGATCTGGGTTTAATCCATCATCATTCTTTAGCTCACTCCACCACCCCAGTTCAGACACGGCCATATGCAAATCAGTCTGACCCTGTGCCTCACGGGAACAGTCCAGCCCGAACTGCCAAGCCATGTCTTCCCTGGACTGGAAACAAGCATCCTGGGACCGGTTTCGGGTTCATAACCCTCATCAGCCAGGCTATCTTGAATCCAGTGGCAAAGTGAGCAAGGGACCCACGTCTGGGCATACCCTGCCAACTTAGGGCGAACAAAGCGATACCAAAGGGGATGATGGACGGAGCGTTAGAGCAAATCAAACACTCACCTCCAGTCAACTGATCTGGGTTTAATCCATCATCATTCTTTAGCTCACTCCACCACCCCAGTTCAGACACGCCCATATGCAAATCAGTCTGACCCTGTGCCTCATGGGAACAGTCCAGCCCGAACTGCCAAGCCATGTCTTCCCTGGACCAGAAACAAGCATCCTGGGACCGGTTTCGGGTTCATAACCCTCATCAGCCAGGCTATCTTGAATCCAGTGGCAAAGTGAGCAAGGGACCCACGTCTGGGCATACCCTGCCAACTTAGGGCGAACAAAGCGATACCAAAGGGGATGATGGACGGAGCGTTAGAGCAAATCAAACACTCACCCCCAGTCAACTGATCTGGGTTTAATCCATCATCATTCTTTAGCTCACTCCACCACCCCAGTTCAGACACGGCCATATGCAAATCAGTCTGACCCTGTGCCTCATGGGAACAGTCCAGCCCGAACTGCCAAGCCATGTCTTCCCTGGACCGGAAACAAGCACCCTGGGACCGGTTTTGGGTTCATAACCCTCATCAGCCAGGCTATCTTGAATCCAGTGGCAAAGTGAGCAAGGGACCCACGTCTGGGCATACCCTGCCAACTTAGGGCGAACAAAGCGATACCAAAGGGGATGATGGATGGAGCGTTAGAGCAAATCAAACACTCACCGTCAGTCAACTGATCTGGGTTTAATCCATCATCATTCTTTCGCTCACTCCACCACCCCAGTTCAGACACGGCCATATGCAAATCAGTCTGACCCTGTGCCTCATGGGAACAGTCCAGCCCGAACTGCCAAGCCATGTCTTCCCTGGACCGGAAACAAGCATCCTGGGACCGGTTTCGGGTTCATAACCCTCATCAGCCAGGCTATCTTGAATCCAGTGGCAAAGTGAGCAAGGGACCCACGTCTGGGCGTACACTGCCAACTTAGGGCGAACAAAGCGATACCAAAGGGGATGATGGACGGAGCGTTAGAGCAAATCAAACACTCACCCCCAGTCAAATGATCTGGGTTTAATCCATCATCATTCTTTAGCTCAATCCACCACCCCACTTCAGACACGGCCATATGCAAATCAGTCTGACCCTGTGCCTCATGGGAACAGTCCAGCCTGAACTGCCAAACCATGTCTTCCCTGGACCGGAAACAAGCATCCTGGGACCGGTTTCGGGTTCATAACCCTCATCAGCCAGGCTATCTTGAATCCAGTGGCAAAGTGAGCAAGGGACCCACGTCTGGGCATACCCTGCCAACTTAGGGCGAACAAAGCGATACCAAAGGGGATGATGGACGGAGCGTTAGAGCAAATCAAACACTCACCCCCAGTCAACTGATCTGGGGTTAATCCATCATCATTCTTTAGCTCACTCCACCACCCCACTTCAGACACGGCCATATGCAAATCAGTCTGACCCTGTGCCTCATGGGAACAGTCCAGCCCGAACTGCCAAGCCATGTCTTCCCTGGACCGGAAACAAGCATCCTGGGACCGGTTTCGGGTTCATAACCCTCATCAGCCAGGCTATCTTGAATCCAGTGGCAAAGTGAGCAAGGGACCCACGTCTGGGCATACCCTGCCAACTTAGGGCGAAAAAAGCGATACCAAAGGGGATGATGGACGGAGCGTTAGAGCAAATCAAACACTCACCCCCAGTCAACTGATCTGGGTTTAATCCATCATCTTTCTTTAGCTCACTCCACCACCCCAGTTCAGACACGGCCATATGCAAATCAGTCTGACCCTGTGCCTCATGGGAACAGTCCAGCCCGACCTGCCAAGCCATGTCTTCCCTGGCCTGGAAACAAGCATCCTGGGACCGGTTTTGGGTTCATAACCCTCATCAGCCAGGCTATCTTGAATCCAGTGGCAAAGTGAGCAAGGGACCCACGTCTGGGCATACCCTGCCAACTTAGGGTGAACAAAGCGATACCAAAGGGGATGATTGACGGAGCGTTAGAGCAAATCAAACACTCACCCCCAGTCAACTGATCTGGGTTTAACCCATCATCATTCTTTAGCTCACTCCACCACCCCAGTTCAGACATGGCCATATGCAAATCAGTCTGACCCTGTGCCTCATGGGAACAGTCCAGCCCGAACTGCCAAGCCATGTCTTCCCTGGACCGGAAACAAGCATCCTGGGACCGGTTTCGGGTTCATAACCCTCATCAGCCAGGCTATCTTGAATCCAGTGGCAAAGTGAGCAAGGGACCCACGTCTGGGCATACCCTGCCAACTTAGGGCGAACAAAGCGATACCAAAGGGGATGATGGATGGAGCGTTAGAGCAAATCAAACACTCACCCCCAGTCAACTGATCTGGGTTTAATCCATCATCATTCTTTAGCTCACTCCACCACCCCAGTTCAGACACGGCCATATGCAAATCAGTCTGACCCTGTGCCTCATGGGAACAGTCCAGCCCGAACTGCCAAACCATGTCTTCCCTGGACCAGAAACAAGCATCCTGGGACCGGTTTCGGGTTCATAACCCTCATCAACCAGGCTATCTTGATGGATTAAGGCCCAGATCTCTGTACTGGGGTGAATGTACGACATTGTTCTGCATTCTGTCCATCAATTGTTGTTTTTGCATTTGTCACCCCATGTGGGACGGGTATGCCCAGATGTGGGTCCTGTGCTCTCCATGCCACTGGAGTCAAGCTATCCTGGATGATGAGGGCTGAAAGCCCGAAACCGGTCCTAGGATGCTTATTTCCAGTCCAGGGAGGACCTGGCCTGGCAGTTCGGGCTGGACTGTTCCCATTGGGCGCAGGGTCAAGACTGATTTGCATATGGCTGGGTCCAAACTGGAATGGCATGGTGAGCAAAAAAACGATGGATTAAGGCCCAGATCTCTGTACTGGGGTGAATGTACAACATTGTTCTGCATTCTGTCCATCAATTGTTGCTTTTGCATTTGTCACCCCGAGTGGGACGGGTATGCCCAGACGTGGGTCCCGTGCTCTCCATGCCACTGGAGTCAAGCTATCCTGGCTGATGAGGGCTGAAAGCCCGAAACCGGTCCTAGGATGCTTGTTTCCAGTCCAGGGAGGACCTGGCCTGGCAGTTCGGGCTGGACTGTTCCCATTGGGTGCAGGGTCAAGACTGATTTGCATATGGCTGGTTCCAAACTGGAATGGCATGGTGAGCAAATAAACGATGGATTAAGGCCCAGATCTCTGTACTGGGGTGAATGTACGACATTGTTCTGCATTCTGTCCATCAATTGTTGTTTTTGCAGGTAACTATAACAGCTGGATTTTGATGGTTTTGTGCATGTGAAATCTGAGGCTAACTGTAACGTCGCTGTAACCTTTGCTTTTTCAGTAAATTTCTAAGGTTTTTTAATTCTATTTCCTAACTATAACATCCCTGTAACCTTTGGTTTTTTCAGTGAATTTTAAAGGTTTTTCAAATTCCATTTCTAAAGTGTTATGTCCCTCTAATGTTCAGTTTTCTTAAGTTAATTTGTAGGGTTTATTTTTATACTAAGTGTATTGCACTTTATTTTGATTTTTAGTTTAGATTTTTAAACTGTAGACATTTTTTTTCATAAATATACTTTATATACATTTAAAAACATAAAAATCACATGTAATGTAAAGTGTATGAAGTTTTTTTAATTCAATTAAACAAATTCAATTTTCTTTTTATTATTCTTTTGGGTACCGCTGTACCTTTGCGTGTCCATAAACATAGACGGACTACCACACTATGGTTTTTAATCCCAATCATGTGATTGGAATAAATCCACAAGTCTGAATTTTTAGATTTGCTGAAATTTAAGAAATTATTTCAAATATGTACACCCCTCCATTTTCATTAATCACATCAGTGTGAACATATTTACAGGTATACATATAACCCCTTTTATCTGTTTTTGAACAAAGTTAATCATTTTACTAGTTTCATGATTCCGCAAATCTATGCGCCGGATTTGTGGATTCACTGGAAACCACACCCAGTCTCTGTCTTTTGATTGAATAGATGAGGAACCCTCCCATGCACATGGCATTCCACACACAAAACCAGTTACATTTCCAGTGAAGTCTCCAGAAAGAGGAATGGAAACCAGTGGTGCTCTGATTTTACATAATGGCTTAAGCTATATCCTCCATCCAGGATGAACATCCACAACCTGTTGAGGATAAGGAGGAAGATATATCACCTCGAAAAAAAGATAGTGATGTCTGGAAATACTTTATGAAACCTTCTATGGAAAAGACGGTAACAGCAAAGTATGTGCAGTACAATATTTGCAGCAAGTAGGTATCCTGATGCACTGCAAAGAAGTATTCACATGGGGCAAGTTCCATGTGGAAAGCACCTAAAAACAATTCATGAAAGGGTCTACAACCGGATGATGCGGGAGAAAGCAGGTGCAGCATGACAGTCGACCTCTACAGCAGTCTTGGGAGAACCATCATCAGCTGCAGTCATTACAATACCAGCTGCTTGCAAAGAAGTGAGTGGCATGGTTATTCACTGTGAGAAATGCCACATGCTTGTCGCTTTAAAAATGTCTTCTCTGGGTGCATGCTTGGATATAGGGAAGAAGCATCGTTGTTAGTTTTTTTTTTTTGCTGCCAGTGACCACATAATGTTTTTTCAAAAAGTGAAGCCAGTTGCTTCTTTGCATTTCCCCATCCTTACCCTTTTTACTACCCTGTTCAGTTTTTGTTCAAAAAGTAAAAACAAAGACATTTTTTAAAACTGTTAAAAAAACCTTCTAGAAAAAATGGCTCTTGTTAGAACCTCCATCTGGTCAAACAAAGAGCTAACTTTGTGTTTGTGTTTGTAATGTGTCACTGACTCTATCGAGTGGGTGTGTCAGTGTGTGCATCAGTGTATGCCTGGGTCTGTTATTAGATGCATTAGTGTTTGGCTGGGTGTGTCAGTGTCTGCATTGCTGTATGCCTGGGTATGTCATGGTGTGCTTTGGTGTATGCCTGGGTGTGTCAATGTATGCATCAGTGTATGACTGGCTGTGTCAGTGTATACATCAGTGTGTGCCTAAGTATGTTATTGGGTGCAATAGTGTTTGATAGGGTGTGTCAGTGTCTGCATTGCTGTATGCCTGGGTGTGTCAGTCTATGCATCGGTGTATGCCTGGGTGTGTCAGGGTATGTATCAGTGTGTGCCTGAGTGTGTTATTGGATGCATTAGTGTATGACTGGGTGTGTCAGTGTCTGCATTGCTGTATGCCTGGTTGTGTCAGCAAATGCATTGGTATGTCCCTGGGTGTATCAGTGTATGCATCAGTGTGTGTTATTGGCTGTATTAGTGTTTAGCT
Organism: Calotriton arnoldi; assembly: GCA_963921515.1. NCBI lineage: Eukaryota > Metazoa > Chordata > Amphibia > Caudata > Salamandridae > Calotriton > Calotriton arnoldi. The sequence goes on along the minus strand of CAWUFW010007798.1, from coordinate 48,811 downwards.
GCGTGTGTCAGTGTCTGCATTGCTGTATGCCTGAGTGTGTTAGTGTCTGCAATGATACTTCCCTCGGAATGTCAGTGTGTGTGTCTGTGTGTGCCTGGGTATGCTATTGGTTGCATTAGTGTTTGGCAGGGTGTGTCAGTGTCTCCTTTGCTGTATGCCTGGCGGTGTCAGTGTCTGCAATGATGTGTGCCTGGGTGTGTCAGTTTATGCAACACTGTGTACCTAAGTGTGTTATTGGATGCATTAGTGTTTGACTGGGTGTACCAGTGTATGCATTGGTGTATGCCTTGGTGTGTCAGTGTATGCATGGTCCCAAGCAGCTAGACATTAGGACATGTTGCAAAAACTGCTCGAGTCGAGAGTCATGGCTTATTTTAATGACTGCACTAGTCTAAGTCTTATGACTACTAGCGCATCTCCATGCCATCAAATGGGGGCAAGACGAGGGGGTTTCTGACTCACATATAACAATTAAGGTATGAGCTGTAGTAGTGGCTATTAGAGCACACATGGCTAACGGATAATTTTTAATAAGTGCATCAACATGTACAGCGGTTTCATCAGAGGATTACACTATTCCTCTTACTGCTAAATACGTGTCCATATTTATAATTTCGATTATGGAGACGTAGTGCTGTGTACTGTATATACATAACAACTGTGGCAAATGAATGAAAAATTAAAGTACTGTATAAATTGTACCTTGTACCTAAAGCGTATGCCTATACTTTTATTTTAGCCACAGATACGCGCTCCGGTAACACAATAAACCATTGAGACCAAGTGAATTGTCTCAATTTAAAAGGTAAGATTTCGAAATATAAAGGATGGGGGTCACCGTATGAAGAGGAATGCATAATAAAAACCTCCATATATATGCTAGAAGTAATAAGTATGTATAAAAATCTAAGAAGAAAATGGTTTAAAATAATGATAATAGAATGGTTGTCCTATAAACCAAATAGACCCTCTCTTTATAATCAGGGGGGATCTGACCAGAATTGGACCACCGATTGAATAGTGGTAAACCCCATACAGGATCGTAGAGGAGATCCACAGGTAAAAAGATGGAAAACTCTGGGATAATTATAATCCTGATTATGGAAAAACATATACAGAAAAACAATCTTTTTATCTTTATGTTTCCGCTTTGGAGAACAATAAATTATTGGTGCATCATCAAAAGAAAAAAAAATTTGGGAGCAACAATCTACTGAGTGCCTCCGCACCGGTGAGTTGCAAAGTTATTGAGGGAATGAATGGCTGAGTGGGTCATAACTGAGGATGAATGAATGAAGTTGGCCCGTGGGTTAAATAGTAGGCAAACCCCAGTAGGGATGTTTGGAGCACTTATAGATATTGTGGACAATGTGGGGCAAATACCACATAATCTAGTATGTGTTTTTTTAAAAATGTAAAATTGGTAGTGTTTTCTCCTTTGATATGTGTGCAAATGGGTAATATTTTTAGTTTAACGTAAAATTGGTTTTAAATTTGTACTATTCTGATTGTGTTAGAAATAGGGTGAAACTTTTTTTATATATATCTACATGTTCATCTTTTTTGACCTAGGTGCATAAAGAATCAAATATTTGTGGCACATGCAATAATGGAAAGGAGGGAACCAACATTTTTTGTACTGAAGAAGATGGCCTGATTGAAGTTACGCCACCAAAACGCGCCGACGCTTGTAACTTTGTTAAATTTGTGAAAAGACAGTTGCAATACAAACACAGGAAATGTATTCCCCTGTGGGGTGCTGTCTATCATTTCAGAATTAACAGTGATAAGACAAATATACCTGTCTCATTATATTCCTTTTCAGGAAAACGGGTAGTGTAAGGAATTTGTACAATTGTGATATAGATGTGATGCAGACAGATTTTAATATGTTTTGTATGAACTTTTTTTTTAAATAATTGTTTATTTGCACATATTTTTATTGTATTATTGTGATACTGTGAATTAAATATCTTTAATAAGTGCTTTAGCATCCCGAGTGGAATCTTAACCAGATACAGTGTGAGTGATTGTGAATGCTTGTGGAGAATAAGTGTATGGATCTTATGTAGAGTATTTCCAAAGGGAACAATTATCTTTAACCTTTCAGTCTGTGTTGCTCTGTCCCTTTGGAATGCACAAGCCCTTCTCCTTGTTTTCAAGGAATGCATCAGTGTGTACCAGGGTGTATTATTGGATGCATTAGTGTTTCGTTGAGTGTGTTAGTGTCTGTATTAGTGTGTAGTTCGGTGCATCACTGGCTGTATCAGTATGTGTATTTGTGTTTGAGGGACTGTATCAGTGTTTGGCTGAATGTGTAAGGGGCGTATCGATATGTGACTGGGTATGTCATTGGCTGTATGAGTATGTGCGGAGGTGTGTCAGTTTCTGCATCAGTATCAGTGTATGACTAGGTATGTGAGTAGCTGTATTGGTGTATATTTTTGGGTGTATATCTGGATGTGTCAGTGTATGCGTCAATGTGTGCCACAGTGTACTATTGGATGCATTAGTGTTTGCCTGGGTGTGTCAGTCTCTGCTTTGGTGTATGCCTGGGTGTGTCAGTGTCTGCACTGGTGCATGCCTGCATGTGTCAGTGTATGTATCAGTGTGTGCCTGGGTGTCTTATTGCATGCATTAGTGTTTGGCTGGGCGTATTAGTGTCTGTATTAGTGTGAGGTTGGGTGTATAACTGCGTGTATGTATATGTGTGCCACAGTGTACTATTGGATGCATTAGTGTTTGCCTGGGTGTGTCAGTCTCTGCTTTGGTGTATGCCTGGGTGTGTCAGTGTCTGCACTGGTGTATGCCTGCATGTGTCAGTGTATGTATGAGTGTGTGCCTCGGTGTCTTATTGCATGCATTAGTGTTTGGCTGGGTGTATTAGTGTCTGTATTAGTGTGTGGTTGGGTGTATAACTGCGTGTATGTATATGGGTGTTTGAGAGTCCCTAACAGTATTTGGCTGCATCGATATGTGAGTGGGTGTGTCATTGGCAGTATGAGAGGGGAGGAGTTGGCCTAATGGCTAGGGTGGTCGACCTCGAATCTGGGGAACTGGGTTTGAGTCTTGGCAATGACGCTGAACATCCTGTGATTCTGGGCAAATCACTTAATCTCCCCGTGCCTAACAAAAATGAATGTGTCCTCATGTAATGCAACTGGTGCTATGTAAAGCGCTCTGATACCTGATACCTTTGGGTCAAGTTCGCGCTATATAAAACTCCCTAAAATTTTTTTTTTTAAATGAGTATGTTCCTGGGTATGTCAGTTTCTGTATCGGAGTGTGGCTGGGTGTGTCAGTAGTTGTATCACTGTGTGTCTGGATATGCCATTAGCTGTATCAGTGTGTCCATTGGTGTGTCCGTGGTTGTATCAGTATGAGTCTGGTTCTGTCAGTGGCTGTATCGGTGAGTGCCTTGGTGTGCCAGTGGCTGTTTTGGTCTGTGCAAGAATATGTCAGTCTCTGTGCAGCTTTAACAGTGTATGGGTGGGTGTGTGAGTAGCTGTATTGGTTTGTGGGTGTGTGAGTGGGTGTATCAGTCTGTAACTGGGTTTTGAGTCATTGTATCAGTGTGCAGGTTGGTGTGTGAGTGGCTTATGAGTGTGTGAGTGGGTGTGTGAATGGCTGTATGGGTGTATGAGTCTATCTAAGTAGCATTTTGCATGTGTAAATGGGGTAAATGGGTGTGCGTCTGACTATGGGATATTGAGTGGCTGTATGAGTCCATGTGTGAGAGTTTCAGTACCTGTGCAAATTACTCTATAGGTGTGCAGGTTCATTTGTGAGTACATCTATGGGTGTGTTTGTGACCCATATGTTAAATCACTGATATACATTTTTATAACTTTACAAATACATTTTATAAACACATTACAAAACAATTTAAACAAAACAAATAACAAATAAATGTAACATAAGTTGTTTAACTATTTACAAATACATATTTGTGCACAAGTACTTCAGAAAGCACAAAGCAAAGTGATGTTTTGAAGCATCTTATAATACTGTCAAGGGAAAAAAGGTTACAGATAAAAAATCTGTACTGCAACGCAAGCAGCGAGAAGTTATCCAGGGGCACCTCAAAAAATTATTTACATCAGACAACTTCCATGTGGAAGCAGTTAAAAACAATTCTAGAAAGGGACCACAACTAAATAATGCATGACAAACTTGGTGCAGAAGGATGGACCAATTGTACAGCTCCCTTGGGAGAACCACCATCAGCTGCAGTCATTTTTACTCCACCCACATTAAAAAATGGAATTGAGATGCTTACTCACTGTGCAAAAATGCCATATGCTTGTCACCATAAAAATATCCTCTGTTGGTGCATTGTCCCTTTTTTGCTGTTCTCAGGTTCTATAGGCATACACCAAAAGTGATGTACTGTTGTAAGAATCATCAATGAACAGTGTGGAATACACAATCATAAAGATTGTACAAAAAACCTCATAACTTGGTGTCTAACTGTAAGCTGTGCAGAATGTATAGGGGATAACTTACATGACTTTTTCACACAAACTGTAACATTAAAGGCATCAAATTCAACACACCAGGAGAATGTCGCTGTAGTATCTGTCAAATGTTTGCTGGTACTTTAACCACAGATTTGAAATTACACTGTACTTCATCTGCAACAAAAAAAATCCACTTCTTGAAGAAATTACTGATTTATTTTTGCAAAAAGAGTACCAAGCAAGAGGTGCTTATCATATTCATATGCTGTTCTGGGTAAAAAGTGCACCTAAATTTGGAACAAAAGGAGATGAGTCTGTACTTGTTTTCAGAGAACAGTATATTACATGTAGCATTCCAAAAGACACTCTGGAAAAAAGGATTAAGCAGCAAGTATGTGTTTCCAATCAGTAAGTACTGTCAGCAGAAATATTTTATTATTTTCTTAGCTCCCTGTTGAACCTTCATATTTTTCACAGTCTGAAGCCAATTCCTTCTTCCCAGTTCTCTTTGGGAAAAAAAAGAAAAATTATAAAACTATTAGAATAACCTTCTTAAAAACAACAGTACCTTTTATAAACATTTCAAAAGTACCCAACAAAATTCTCCCAGGACTACTGACACAGTTTCTGACTGCCCCTATATTTCGAACTGCACTCCTCTGGAGTGAATTCATACTTATTGACAAGGGCCTCCTTCATGATGGGATACCTCAACCTCATCCCTTTCTCTAGGGATAGTAGGGCGTCCCTTCCATCGCCAGGAATATGACTCCAAAGGCCAGCTCCCTAATCCTCCTCAGAGATCCTCTGTACCTCTAGAGCTACTTCAAATGCTTGAAACAATCTGTCGATATCACCCCCCTTCTTGCAGTCAGGTACCAAGTCTCTGGGTATATGTTATGTTCTGTTATGTTATGTTATGTTATGCTGTTATGTTATGTTAATAAAATATATAAAGTGCACGAATACCAAGAGGAGTCTTGATGCTTACTGCACTAGAGCACGAAATTTACCTCCCTTAGTTTCTGAAAAGCCAGGTTTTTAGTTTCCTTCTAAAGGAAAGTAATGTAGGAAGGGCCCTAATCTAGGGGGGGAGGCTTCTATAGCTTGGTCGTACCAGTGACAAAGCTTCTTTCACCCCAGTTCACCTTCCTGAATCTGGGAGTCTTGAACGGCTTGGCTTCTGAGGAGCGTAGGGGTCTACTGGGTAAATACCACTGGAAGATGTGCCTTCGGAAGTCACAGCCTGTATTATGCAGTGCCTTATAGGCAATGCAAAGCGCCTTGAATTTTATTCAGCTTCTCATTGGAAGCCAATGAAGTCTCTGGAGTTTGTGGGAGATAGAATGGAATTTGAGAATTTCTAGCAGAATCCTGGCAGCAACATTTTGTATCATCTGGAGCTTGTTTACATACCTTTCCTGTAGGTTCATGTAAAGGCTGTTACAATAGCTCTATTTTAGATAGAACTAAGGAGGAGATGACAGTCTTTTTGGTGTTGCTAGGAATGAAAGGGAGTATTTTTTTGATCAACCTGAGAGTTTAAAAGGATGAGAAAACCACTGCCATCACTTAGGAGCCATAGTTAAGTTTGTTGTCAATCTGAACTCCCAGGTTCTTGGCTTTGGCCACGGGGATGGGAAGGGGGCCTAGTTTTTCTGGCCACCAAGCCGGGGTCCAGGAAGGAGAGAGGTTGCCAAAGGTTACCACCTCAGTTTTCCCGGAGTTGAGCTTCAAACAGTGACTGTTCATCCAGGAGCTGATGGCCTGCATCCAGTCATGGAATCTGGTAGAGAGTTTGGGATCGTTGTTAAATGGTGATGCAACTAGCTGAGTGTCATCAGCGTAGGACGTGAGTGAGAAATCGAAGGTCCTGACCAGAGTAGCTAGTTCTGTAACATAAATATTGAACAGTGTTGGAATTAGCAAGGATCCCTGAGGGACCCCACAAGGAATTAAAAAAGGGGCAGATTCAAACTGGCCTAAGGCAACTGTTTGTAGTCTTTTGGAGAGAAAAGGGGTCAGTAGCTTTGTCTTTGATTCCCAGTTTGGCCAGACGATTGTGGTTGACTGTATCAAATGCTGCAGTGATGTTGAGGAGAATAAGAGCTGCAGAACCTCCAATGTCCAATGCAGCTCTTATCTCCTCAGTGGCTTTTATTATGGCTGTTTCGGTACTATACTCTGTTCCGAATCTGAATTGAGTTGGATCGAGTAACGGGTTATCTTGGATGAATTGGGTAAGCTATGTGTTCATTATTTTTTCTGCCAGTTTTGCAGGTAGGGGGAGGGGGGATTCAGAGTGGGCTTCTTTATTAACGGGAGAATGGAGGCTCTTTTCCAGATAGAGGGGAAACTCCGGAAGTGAACATGGAGTTAAAGATAGATGAGAGATTGGTTGCTATCAGTTCGGGGGCCAGTTTTAAGGTTGCCGGATGGCAAGGGTATAATGGATACCCGGAATTCGAACTGTTAAGCAAGTTAGTTATAAGCTCAGAGGAGGTGGGACAAAACTCTGTGAGAGTAGTGTGGACTCTTTCTTCTGCCCTGGGCATAGTAGTTTTGCTCCTGCCATTTCTGCTACATTCTTGCAGAAATTTTACCTTCAAGCCCACTTTCTTGACAGTCACTTCATGAGCCAACAAGACCCTTTTCTCCTCCAAGACTCTCTCAGCCTCAGCTTTTCTCTCCTCTGTAGCCAGCTGGGCAAGCTGCGGCCTCAGCTCCCTCTCAGCCTGTCTGTCCTTGAGCTCCTCAGGGGACTGGGTTTGGAAGGAGGCACTACTTCCTGTATCAAATCCAATAAGGAACTCCCTCTCTCTGGGGGATCTCCTCTCTCCTCTGGAGCCCTTGCCCAGTCATTTTTCTGCTCCCTTCCCTTCTTCTCCAACCCCCTACCCTTAGGGGCCCTGATTCTAAGATCAACTACAATCAGGATTCTCCCTTCTCAAGAGTATTGAAGTAGTCCTCTTAAAACTCTTATTGTGGCGTACAGTGCATTTTGCGGATGTCCTCCCAGGCTGTAAGGGCAAACTAGGATGCAAAATTGGATGTACAGGTGAGTAAATGGGTGTGTGAATGGTAATATAGGTGTGTGAACGAGTGTGGCAGTCACTGTCTACCTATATGAGTGATGAGTAAAAAAGTGCTTTTGTGGTAGTGTAACTGGATCTGTGAAGTGCCTGCCTGACTGTATGAGTGTGTGCAAATTACATACTATTAAATTACGTTCTGTAAGCAAGCACCCACATCAAATTTCAAACACATTCATTTATAATGGCATAGTTAAATTAATATTCATTCAGCATACCAATTCCTCTTTCTCCTTTCCTGCTCACTGTATTTTTAGTTAATGTTCTCATCTAAGCACCCTTCTATTTTCCCTTCTAGTATAGTGACTAGAAGCTGCACACTTTTTTCCAGCTTAGATACCCTCACTATTTTTTTCTAAATATACTTTTATACACTACAACCTGATTAACAAACCTGTAAAAGCTCTCTGTTCTCTCAGTTTTAGTTCTATGTCTGCTAACATCTGTTTTCATTCCAAATCTCCAGTCAGAGCTCTTGCAAATCACCTCCTCACTAAGCAGAAAAGCAATTTAAATGGATACCCCACACCATGTGCTCTAACATATGCTGCTCTAGTTAATAAATCAAATGCTTTGTTACATCTTTCTTTTTTGTTATACCATTTCTAAACGGTCAGTATTTCTTTCATCCTATCCATGCTTCCTGTGAAGAAGCCCAGGTTTTTATTCATGAATCCGTGACTCCTCTGTGTTGCTCAGCACAACCCCTCCATGTAACTTTGCGGTTGAATCGCGGGTTTACACAGGATCTATGGCTGCTTGTGTGAGTGTCTGAGTGGGTCTGTGAGTGGATGTGTGAGTGTCTGAGTGACTCTGTCAGTGGGTGTGTGAGTGGGTCTGTGAGTGGGTGTGTGAGTTTCTGTTTGGGTCTGTGAGTGTGTGAGTGTCTAAGTGGGTCTGTGAGTGGGTGTGGGAGTATATATATATTTTTTTAATTCAAGAGAAGATCTGTGTATCCGTTGTGGAGTTACATGGGGGTCATGCTGAGTGACACGAGGGCTCCATGGATCTTGCAGGTGGGAACAAATATGCTTTTAGACAACTTCTTACCCAAAATAACTTCTTTTGCTACCTCTGTTACAGGAGGTAACCCCTTCATCTATTTTACCCACTACTTTTCAGCCCCAGGGACGGATTCCCAACACATGGCACCGCAAATCTTCTTTCAGGCTACGGACAGGAAATCAGGGCCTTGCTGTGGTGCATGGAGCAGCGGATTCACCATGGGTGGATCCACAGAGGGTCCACAACCCTAGATATCTATATTTCTTTTTCCTTTAATATCTCAAAAACTACTGAACGGATGTACAGCAAATCACAAAAAGGTCTCTTTCCGAACCAAGACCTACCTTTCTGCCAAACTTGGAGTAATTCCATCCAGCGGTTCGAGCTGTAGTCATGTTCAAAATCTCTATGGGGAATTGCATGGAGAAAAATAATTTTGGGACTCCCCCTTTTTCTCCGCCACCATTTGACGAATCACCCCAAAACTTTCAACACAGCAGCTGAACCAACTGTCATACTAATTTCGAAAATTTTGTGAACATTTGTCAAACAGCGCCAAAGGTATTGGCAAAACAAAAAATGCTTTTCCTATGGAAACTAGGTCCTAACTCTAACTACCTACTGGCAATTGCCAGTAGATTATATATATATATATATATATATATATATATATATATATATATATATATATATATATATTATCTACTGGCGGTCGCCAGTAGATAGTTATAGTTACAACCTATTATCCATAGGAAATCCGCGACATTCTATTTGAAATAACTCTCTTGCCGGTTGACGTATCTTCGCAAAATTTTCAAACTTTATGGCCCGCTCCGGTCCGCTCCTACCCTGAAAGTCTCGGGGGATTCGTCAAGCGGGGGCCGAGAAAAGGGGGTCCCAAAACGCGTTTTCCCCATGCAATTTTCCATAGGAAACTTTAGACACGGCTACAGCCCGAACTGCTGAACGGAATTACACCAAATTTGGCAAAGAGGTAGTTCTTGGTTCAGAAAGAACCCTTTTTGTTAAATGGTGTAAATCCGTTCAGTAGTTGCTGAGAAAATCAAAAGTAAAAAGATAGTGATATCTATGGCCGAGTAGGGTCCGCGTACCCTCCCGATCACGAGCTGCATGTTAATTGGCTGTCAGCTGGCTGTCAACATTCCGATTCAGGAAATGTTGGCAGCCATTTTGTCCCTCGGTAGAACCGAGGGACAGAAACAAGTGCGCAAAGCGCACAAAGGGGGCAGGGTAGAAACACCCTGACCCCTAGGTTTGCTCAGGGGGTCCCACAAGGACCCCTGGGCAAAAAAAAAAAAAAATTTAAATCGGCAGGATGCGCTCAGGATCGCTGAATCCTGCCGAAAAAAATCGAGCGCGGTCTCCGCGCTTCGATTGTATTTTGCCCCGGGTGGCCCAAGTCCCGGGGGCATGGTGGGGGGATAATTTAATGTGTGGGGGCCTCAAAGGGCCCCCAAGCCCCGAGGACCGCCACCCCCGGGGCTTTTTTAAAATGGTGCGGGAGGGCTCTGAGCCCTCCGCAGCTCCGAGGACCACCACCTCCCGGGGCTTTTTTTTATAATTGAAAAACCTGTGTGGGGGCTCCAGCCCCCACACGCCCGGGACCGCCACCTCCCGGGGCACTAAACATTTAAATATGGGGGTCCGTTACGGACCCCAGAGCCCGGGGACCACCACCTCCCGGGGCTGTGAACTGAATGGGAGGGGCCGCGCGGCCCCTCCTGGAGCCCTTGATGGCCCTGGGGACCACCACCCCCAGGGCCGGCTCCTGCAGTGTCCCAGGGTGCCTACCCCGGGACACTGTAGTTTGCTATGGCAGGACGGGAGCCTCGCGGCTCCCGTCCTGCCATAGCAAACTGCTTTGGGATATTGGAAGAGAGAGCAGGAAACCTGCTCTCTCTCCAATATCCAAAGCACATTGCTTTTCCACATGGGGAGCTGCATCTTAGCAGCTCCCCATGTGAAAGCAATGCCGGCTCCCAAGGGACGCGGGAGCCGGCGGGACTGTGGGGGATTGGGGACCCCCACAGTCCCCAACGGAGAGGGCCAGCCCGGGGGATGGGGTCCCCGGGGCAAGTAGTGGCCCGGGAGGGGGCCACGCGGCCCCCTCCCAAATAATAAAAAAAAAAATTTAAAAAAAGGAAAGGCCGGCCCGGGGGATGGGGTCCCCGGGGCCTTAAATGGCCTGAGGAGGGGGCCACGCAGCCCCCTCCAAAGAAAAACAAAAAATCGAGGCCATGCCCCGGGGATGGGGTCCCGGGGCCAACTACAGGCCCAGGGAAGGGGGCCACGCGCCCCCTTCCCGTTTTTTAATAATATTTAATTTTAAAAAAGGGGTAAGGCCCTGGGGGATGGGGTCCCCAGGGCATAAAAACTGGAAAAAGGAAGGGGGGCCACACAGCCCCCCTTCAGGGGACAAAAAAAAAAAAAAACGATCGGGCCCGCAGGCCCCGCCCCTTCCTTCACCACTCTGCAAACGCGCCCCTGGCGCGTTTGCAGAGGAGAACAATTCCCCTTGAATACTGGGGGTCCCTGGGGCCAACTAGCCCACCAGGAACCTCCAGTATGCGCCAGGGAGCTGCCTTGCAGAGAGGTGTACAGAGGCCACGCCCCTTTTACACCTCTCTGCAACGCAGCTCTGTGGCGCTTTTGGAGGTATATGGTGGGCTAGTTGGACTCCGGGGACCCTCAGGATTCAAGGGGACTTAATCCCCAACTTAAAACGTGCCACGGGGCGCGTTTGCACAGTGGTGAAGGGAGGGGCGGGGCTTCCAGGTGACATGTGTGCAAACAGGCCCCGTGGCGCGTTTTAAGATGGGGAATTAAATCCCCTTCAATCCTGAGGGTCCCTGGGGGCCAACTAGCCCAACAGGTACATCCAGAAAGCGCCACAGAGCTGCGTTGCAGAGAGGTGTAAAAAGGGCGTGGCCTCTCTACACGTCTCTGCAACGCAGCCCCTGGCGCATATTGGAGGTTCCTGGTGGGCTAGTTGGCCCCTAGGGACCCTCAGGATTCAAGGGGACTTAATCCCCCAACTTAAAACGCGCCACGGGGCGCGTTTGCACAGATGTCACCTCAGGCCCCGCCCCTCCCTTCACCATTGTGCAAATATTCTTCTAAAATCATCCGAAATACGAATTCCGATTTACTCACCTGTTATAAGGAGAGACCTCAGTGCTGCATCTTTCAGCCCAGTACTGGTCCTGAAAAGTAATTTTAACCGTACTTACCAGTAACTTGAATTTCCTTCCATAGGATATCATTGCCTGCTTTTGCTGAAAAAGTTTCTAAGTGTTGATTTTTGAAACATACAAATATTCCTCTAAAATCAGCCGAAATACGAATTCCGATTTACTCACCTGTTATAAGGAGAGACCTCAGTGCTGTATCTTTCAGCCCAGTACTGGTCCTGAAAAGTAATTTTAACCGTACTTACCAGTAACTTGAATTTCCTTCCATAGGCTAACATTGACTGGTTTCACTTGGAAATTCTTCTAAGTGTGGAGTTTTGGAACTTTAAAATATTCCTCTAAAATCAGCCGAAATACGAATTCCGATTTACTCACCTGTTATCAGGAGAGACCTCAGTGCTGCATCTTTCAGCCCAGTACTGATCCTCAAAAGTAATTTTAACCGTACTTACCAGTAACTTGAATTTCCTTCCATAGGATATCATTGCCTGCTTTTTGCTGAAAAAGTTTCTAAGTGTTGATTTTGAAACATACAAATATTCCTCTAAAATCAGCCGAAATCCGAATTCTGATTTACTCACCTGTTATCAGGAGAGACCTCAGTGCTGCATCTTTCAGCCCAGTACTGGTCCTGAAAAGTAATTTTAACCGTACTTACCGGTAACTTGAATTTCCTTCATAGGCTAACATTGACTGGTTTCACTTGGAAATTCTTCTAAGTGTGGAGTTTTGGAACTTTATAATATTCCTCTAAAATCAGCCAAAGTACGAATTCCAATTTACTCACCTGTTATCAGGAGAGAACCCAGTGCTGCATCTTTTAGCCCAGCACTGACCCTGAAAAGTAATTTTAACCGTACTTACCAGTAACTTATATTTTCTTCCATAGGAATCCATTGTCTGGTTTTCAGCAGAAAAGTTTCAAAGTGTCGATTTTCACAAACTACAAATATTCCTAAAAAATCGCCTGTATGACTTAAACGCATTCTTTCAACTGTTTACAGGAGATGCACCAGTGCTGGATCCAGGATCCAACACTGAGTGAGAAAAAGTCACGATAACACTACTTACCTGCTAAGTGAATTTCCTCCCATAGGATAACATTGGTGATTCTATGTGAAAAAGTTTCTAAGTGTCAACTTTTAAAGTACAATAATATTCCTTAAAAATCACGACTGTAACCAAAGCGCTTTTACTCAACTGTTTACAGGAGATGTCCCAGGACTGAATCTAGGATCCAGTCCTGTGGTTAGAAAAGTAATCCATAAAGTAACTAATTGCATTTAACTAGAAATTCACATTGAGCTGAATGTTGCATTGTGTTTGAAAATGTGTTGCCCATTGCAACAACTGTAACTACTGTACTTAAAGTCTATTGCCTATGTGCAAAGTATTTAAACTAAAGTAATTCATTCTGAGAAAGTATTTTTGTAATGTAATGTATAATGTAATTACAATGTAATTTAAAAAATAAAATATGTAAAAAAAATTGTTTCTAAAAATGTAGTAAATCAGTATGAAAAAATTTATATAACAATTAATACATTTAAAAATTGTCATTTACAAAACCTTTGAAATTCACTGAAAAAACCGTAGGTTTCAGACATGTTATAGTTACAAATTAGCATTTAAAAAACCTTTGAAATTCACTGAAAAAACCATAGGTTTCAGGGACGTTATAGTTACAAATTAGCATTTAAAAAACCTTTGAAATTCACTGAAAAAACCATAGGTTTTAGGGACAGTTATAGTTAGTTGGACATTGCACTCATACAAAACCCGTGAAATTCCCCGTTATAGTTAGTCCAGCTAACTATAACTCGCGCCCACAATGCACTGCTGATGACGTCACATATTACATCACTCATGACATGGTCAGTGACATCACTGATGACATCACTGATGACATCTCAAATGACATCACTGATGACATCACTGATGACATCATCCATGTGATAATCTCATGCATCTCCTCACACCCTAATATAACCTTTGATACACCCACTCTAAATTACAGACTGCCATTCGCAAAACCATAGACACTCCAACACCAATAACTACATACCCACTCACTGATTCTTAGGTCTACGCACACATCCACTCACTCACCCGTACAGTCACTCATACTTACGGTCACTCAGTACAGGACTATCATATGCACTCATACTCCTATATAGACACTCAAACACCGCCACTCATCCATAGAGGTACTCACACACCTAGTCAGTCATGCAAATAATTAAACACACTACCATTTACTCACCTATACAGTTATACACACACCAGCTCACTTACTCATACAAATACTAGCACATTCTTACGGCTCTTATACAATCACTGATACAAGCACACACTCATCCATACAGCCACTATCACAATCACTCACTCTCGCTTATAGCTATTTATATACTCAACACACATATATACTGCCTTTCACATATGTAGTTACTCACACATGTACCACTGGGACATACATTCACTCACTAACACACTCTTACACACCTTACCCACCCATACAGTCTATCACAGATGCACTCTTGAAACCATCCACCCAGTGAATCACCCACTCACACATCTATGCACAGAGTTGCACACACCCCTCCCACACAAACACTCAGGCACCCATACAGATACTCAGACAAGCATTCAATAACTCATATAGACACTCATGTAGCTATTCACAAACACATGCAGCCACTTACACAGCAACAGACAGACGGATACAGACATTCACCCAGTTTAGTCACTAACCCATGCATTCAGTAAGATACGTTAAATCACTCACTTATACAGTCAGTCACGCACCTACTAAATCATCCATACAGACACTTACACACCCACTCATTCTTCAATACGTCTTTTCCTATATATATTAAAAATATTTAAACTTTACAGAAACACACAGTCACTGGATGATGTCATCAGTGATGTCATTTGAGATGTCATCAGTGATGTCATCAGTGATGTCACTGACCATGTCATGAGTGATGTAATATGTGACGTCATCAGCAGTGCATTGCGGGGCGCGAGTTATAGTTAGCTGGACTAACTATAACGGGGGAATTTCACGGGTTTTGTACGAGTGCAATGTCCAACTAACTATAACTGTCCCTAAAACCTATGGTTTTTTCAGTGAATTTCAAAGGTTTTTAAATGCTAATTTGTAACTATAACGTCCCTGAAACCTATGGTTTTTCAGTGAATATATATTTTTATATATATATATATATATATATATATATATATATATATATATTTATATATTGCAGGAGACTTCCGACCCACAAATATCCACCGGGGAGGAACGGCACTCAGCAGGGCTTGCGTTAATCAGGATGTAGTTTATTCCATCAAGAAAAACAAATCGGTAAAAGAGCGTCTATGTGTTTCGGCGTGAAGCCTTTGTCACGACGCTGATACACAGTTACCGGGCAACTAATAAACAGGAAGTAAGTAAACATAGAGAAAGGAATGTCTGCACAAATGCATTAGCTGTTGAGATTTCAGTGGCGGCTATCTTATAAAATCAAATGATTGAACAATGGAAATAGAAAAACGGCTATTTTCAACGAATGGGCAGAGTAAAACAATTCAAATGAAATTATCACACATTGTGTTGTCACCTTCGAATTACATAAAATAAAATAAAAAAGCAAGTTTTATCTACAAAAAGTATTATCTATGTCATACTGATTTGAAGAAGGATGCCATTCAATTCTATGATTGTTTTGATTATTTAACATTTTGATATGACAGTTAAACTAGTTGCCGACATTTACTAACAATTTTCTTGCCCCATTGGGCATTGGAAATAGTAACTGTCCTTAAATACAGTATGTATCTCATGCCCCATTGGGCAGTCTCCCCAGGCCCAACAAGGGACCTGGATTTTAGTATAATACACCAGTAACTTTATGACTACCGTCCAATATTACTAGAATCTTATCTTACCCCATTGGGTATATTGACATTCTATTGCAATTGCGTTCTGCCCCTATTTGCAGTATACACATAGTACCAGGCATATTTAAACAACCAACACAACCTAGAATACAGTGTTCTGGGTCTAACACAAGGGGAGACACTAAATCTCTCAAAATCCAAAAAAGAGAGCAAACACATTAGTAATAGAAATAAAAATGAATATGAAGGAATATCAAAAAAGAGAAAGATATCTCAGCTCTTTTTGCTTCGCACTCATTGAACTGGAATCCAGATTCATATGAGACAGTGACTTCTGACCAGGCCCTGAAAATAAAAGATACAAAAATATAAGTGAGTCCAACCACATGTCAACTCATATTCTACTATCTATATTACAATCTCTCCCTGCCCTTGTAACTGTTGTGATTTAAAAACACATAAAAAAAGTGACGATAATAGAAACAGGTTGCATTATTCATGTCCTTACAGGTAGGTATATATCTCTTCATCAACGTTAAGACCAAAATATTCCCTTGTATTCAATCTGAGGATATATCTGCACTCCAGCTGTCTAAGTGCTTTATCACAGTCACCACCTCTTTTTGATTTCTCTATTTGATCAATCACTGTGTATCGTAAATGAATTGGATTACAATCGTGATGTTGTTTGAAATGCCGAGCCACAGGGTACGATTCATCTACATTCTTGATTTCCCGAAGATGTTGCAACACTCTCTTGTGCACTTGTAGTATGGTGCTGCCTACATATTTCTTTTCGCAGGGGCAAATTAGAACATATGCTACAAATTCGGATTTGCAGTTCGAAGATTTGTTTATGGTTATTCTTTCCCCTAAATCTGTATTCACAGTTGTGGCATTCATACCCTGCGTGCACGCCTTGCATTTACTACATTTTTTAAACCCTCTGACTGGTTTGAGCCAAATGGTTCTCTCTGGCATCTGATTTTTGACTATACTGTCTCTGATAGACTTCGTTCTCCTGTAAGTTATAGCAGGTCTATCTTCCATTTCCACTCCTATTGTGGGATCTTGTTCTAACAAATACCAATGTCTGTGCAAGATTTTTCTTATTTGACTGTATGCCGTATTAAAAGTTGTGATAAATCTGCATGGCTCGGTCGGAATGCTGACTGCATCTGCTGTCAGCCTCTCTATCTTCCGTAACCTCGGGATGGACTGTCTGTTAAATAACAAGTCTGTCCTAGTTTTAGTTCTAACCTTGTCTTTTGCTTGTTTTAGGGTCACTTCATCATATCCCCTTGCTCTTATTCTCATTGTCATCTCTTTCTTAGTTGCTGTGAATGTCTCTTGGGTGCTGCAGATTCTCTTGGCTCTTAGCAATTCCCCGTAGGGAATGCTCCTTTTGAGAGCACCTGGATGTGAGCTAGTGGCGTGTAAGGTTGAGTTCCCTGAGGTTGCTTTTCAGTATACTCTAGTTGTAATTCTGTCCCCAATCACTTCCAACCTTAACTCAAGAAAATCAATGCATTTGTTGCTGATACGACAGGTAAAAGACAAATTCAGGTCATTCACATTAATCACTTTTACAAATTCCTCAACTGATGTTGTGTCTCCTCTCCATAATATAAAGAGATTGTCAATATACCTCAGCCAGATAACAATGTTCGATGACCAATCATGTGTTTCTGTGCTGTGGAGCACCTGCTCCTCCCACCAGCCCATGTGTAAATTTGCATAGCTGGGGGCGAAGCAGGTGCCCATTGCAGTCCCCTGTACCTGTCAGAAAATCTTGTTATTAAATAAAAACACATTGCTATTCAAGCACCACTCGATCATACCAACAAGCATCTCATTATGATTCAGGTGTTGAATAGGTCTTGTTTTCAAGAAATGACGTGTGGCATTGATACCATACTTTGTGACGTATGCTGGTGTACAGTGAGTTTACATCCAGACAAACATCTGAAAATCTGGTTCCCATTGTATATCAAAAATATGCCTCAAAAAATCAGTGCTATCCTGTATATATGAAGGTAGAGCACATACATAGGATTGTAGGAAGTAGTCCCAAGTATTTTGATACGTTTTCCAGAAAACTCCCGATAGCTGATATGATTGGTCTGCCAGGAGGACAGACATTGCTTTTGTGCACCTTCGGTAGAAGGTACAGAATTGGCAACCGTGGATATTTGACATGTAGAAAGTCAAATTCTTCCTTACTGTTCAGGTTATTCTCTCGCCATCCTTTCAGATCTTTAAAGAATTTTTCTCTCAACCCCTCATATTCTTTTTTAGTGATCTTACAGTAACACTGTTGGTCATTTAGTTGGCTGTAAGCTTCTTGTAAATACATATCCCTAGGCCAAATCACTATGTTGCCTCCTTTATCAGAGGCACGTAACACGCATTTATCATTTTTGGACCATTTAGTCAGTACCTTGTCAAGTTTTTGTCCTGAAGTCAGTTTTACTCTTGGTCCTTGACTATTTTGTTGTCTGAGTTTTTTCAAATCATTCATTACACTCTCATTAAAGTCATCTAATTTGTTGTGAGGCATGGGAGGATAAAAACGGGATTTAGGTCTAAAGGGGGTAATACTTCTTTCACTACTGTAACATTCCAGAGATACATTGGTTACATTGGATCCTGCCTGTTCATCTATACCTTCCTGGTCTAGATCAATCAAATCATTTAAAAGATCTGCATCAGCAACTGTCAACACATTTTGACCAGAAGGTAATGATGTCCCTATACTGGGTCTGTGTTTGCCCTTAAAGAATTTTCTTAATTTCAACTTTCTTGTGAACATCTTCAGGTCAATGCGGCTTTACACGTAATCAAATGGTATATGTAAACAATATGAAAGACCCAGTTCTAGTATCTGTTTGTTTTCACTGGTTAGAGTCTCGTTTTATAAATTAATTACCATATTTTAGTCCACTATTTCTTGGTGTGGCTCCTCGTCAGTACTCCCAATGCGTTTCAGTTGTCTTTTTCCTTGGCCTCCCCGCCTCTGCCTCCTCTTCCTCTTCCTCTTTTTCCTCCCCTTTGGGTTTGCGGTTTGTGATTTGTCAGTCTGCCCAGCCTTAAAAAGCGAAATTCATCATAAACTGATGTTGTGGGCCCACCTTTGTCTACGAGGGAGTCTCGATCGGATTCTGACCCCATGTCAGAACTTAAGTCACTTAGGGTGTTGTCCTGTCTTGACCAATTGCTGACTTCTAGTCTCTCTCGCCTGATAGTATCGAATTTCCTCAAAAACGTGTAGTTTCTTCCTTGCTCATAATCATTATGATCACGTTGAAATGTATGCGCTTTTCTTTCAGTGATAATTTTTTCGTAATTTTTCATCCTTATTCTCATTTCTTTTTCAAATTTCGCTATTTTATCTTTATCTTCCAATCCGTGTAGTTGTTCTGTGAGTTCTTTGATATTTTGTATAATGTTCTCTCTGTCAATTGCAGCATACTTCACCAGCAGGGTGATCATCCTCTGAGAACTTTCTGCATTCAATTCCGCCCATTCTTTTATGAGGTCCGGATGGGGATTTGGGATTTTCGTAGGTGGGGGTAGTCATGATTCTAAACCCCCTTGGCACCCTGCCAACTTCTAGGTATTTCTTTAATGATTGTACCTCCCACCATTTTGAGATTTCTGTTTTGGTAAGTCTTTCCAATTTGGTGGTGATCGATTGGAATTATGTGGCATCTGTAACGGTCTTCGATGTTGATGCTGATGCCTCTCCTCTACTTGTACTGGACTCGCTGAAAAGCCCTTCGGCTAATTTCAACCTTAATTCTATTTTGTCTTCTGCCATGATGGAAACCTGTTTGCAACTACAATACCCAGGATACAGTTCACTGGCAGCCCATACGGCACTTCAACGCGCTGAAACTCACAGCATGAAATGCTGCCAACTCCCGCCTCTAAGTGTAACACACGCAGTATTTTGTGCGTCTGATCGAGACCCCTCCGGATCCCTCGCAGCGCACTTACCTTCGTGTCTTTATAGGGCAGGGGGCACGTCGCATTGTGGTTACACCATTCCCAAGCTTCGCGTAAGGCGACATGCAGCCAAATCGTCGGGGTGCCGAAAAACGCCCACGCCCTGGCGTGTAATTATTGCAGGAGACTTCCGACCCACAAATATCCACCAGGGAGGAACGGCACTCAGCAGGGCTTGCGTTAATCAGGATGTTGTTTATTCCATCAAGAAAAACAAATCGGTAAAAGAGCGTCTACGCGTTTCAGCGCGAAGCCTTTGTCACGACGCTGATACACAGTTACCGGGCAACTAATAAGCAGGAAGTAAGTAAACATAGAGAAAGGAATGCCTGCACAAATGCATTAGCTGTTCAGCTTACAGTGGCGGCTATCTTATAACATCAAATGATTGATCAATGGAAATAGAAAAACAGCTATTTTCAACAAATGGGCAGAGTAAAACAATTCAAATGAAATTATCACACAATGTGTTAAGTCACCTTCAAATTACATAAAATAAAAAAGCAAGTTTTCCCTACAAAAAGTAGTATCTATGTCATACTGATTTGAAGAAGGATGCCATTCAATTCTATGATTGTTTCGATTATTTAACATTTTGATATGACAGTTAAACTAGTTGCCGATATTTACTAACAATTTTTTTGCCCCATTGAGCATTGGAAATAGTAACTGTCCTTAAATACGGTATGTAACTCATACCCCATTAGTCAGTATCCCCAGGACCAATAAGTGTCCTGTACTTTAGTATAATACACCAGTATCTTTATGACTACCGTCCAATATTACTAGAATCTATATATATATATATACATATTCAGCCAAATGTGGCGTATCTATTTGTTTTTCAACGTCGTGCACTATTTGTTGCATGATAGTGTATTTTTTGCTTTATTGTTGAGCATCAAAGTCACACGATTGATGATAGCATTAGACATTTAAAGATGGCCGCTGTGTAAATGCTTGTCAATTTGCATGTCCATTTTCTATGTTAATTACTACAAGTGTGTTAAAATGTAGGCTGACGCGAATGCACAGCGTCATGAACAACGCTTGGCAGGATCCGAAACGCGTAGATGCATATATTTGCCTAGGAAAATAAAAATTGGTTTATCTGCACTATGAGGATTGCCGTCTCTGTTTGGCAAGAGAGTGCGGAGATACTTTCTATATTTTCACCCTGGCGCTGGCGAGATACGAGCACCTACGGCGTTTGGAATGCACGACGCAAACGCACCCATCGGAGACCCCATCCCCTGGGGCTGATTTCAGTAATATAGGAGGGGGGCACTGAAGGCCCCCTCTCTGAGTCTTTACAGGCCCTGTGGAGCACATCCCCAGAGCTGAAGTTTCTAGAAAAGAGGAGGGGGACGATAGCCTCTAAAGACCTCAGGGACCTATCCCCTGGGGCCACTAAACTCTGCAAAAGGGGGGCCATGATTGCCCTCTCCCTGAACCATTAATGGCCCTGGGGACCCATCCCCCAGGGCCGGTTTTCTAGCTATGTCCCGGGGAGCCCACCACGGTTGTGGGCAGGGAAACCTGTGTTTGCTCATGTGTGGCAGGAGCATTTTTGAATGTTCCACCAAGTGGGAGCAAACACAAAGTCTGCTTCCGGCGGGAGTTTTAAAAATGCTACTGCCAGCTGGGAGCAGTCTTTTGATCTGTTTCCCTGCCCACACTGATGTGCATGCAGGGAAACAGATCCAATTATTGCTCATGCCCAGAGGGAGCAGTATAAGTAGCTGCTCTTTGCCGGTGGAGCAATGCCGGCTCCCACTTCACGTGAAGAGAGTCAGCTGCTGCCACAGGGCCCTGGGGCTCCAACCGCGACCCTCGTTGTAGAGTGAGGGCCCTGGGTGGGCACCAGTTCGCCCACCTTTCAGTAGTGTGTGCCCCGGGGATGGGGGTCCCTTGGGCTGATAACTGTTTGGGGAAGGGGGCCCCCTCCCCTTTATTTTAAGTAGTGGCCCTAGGGGATGGGTTCCCATAGCCTAATAAGGCTCGGTGAGGGGGCAGGTTGTCCCCCTCCCTTTTGACAAGAAAATACTCTGGGGGATGGGGCCCCAGGGCCTAATAAGGCTCAGGGAGGTGAGCCACGTGGACCCTCCCCTTTAATTAAAAAAATGGTCCTGGGGATGGGGTCCACATGGCCTAATAAGGCTCGGGGAGGGGGGCCACATGACCCCCCTTCCCTTAAAAAGAGATATGCCCTAGGGGGTGGTGTCCCCATGACCTTTTAAAGGCATGGGTAGGGGGGCTGAGTGGCTCCCCTTCCCTTAATAAAAACATCCCTGAGGGATGGGGCCCCCAGGGCCTAATAAGCCTTAGGGAGAAAGCCACTAGGTCCCCCTCCCCTTAAAAAAATATGTCTCTTGGGGTCACAAGGGCCTAATAAGGCTCAAGGAGAGCGACCACTTGGCCCCCCCTCCCCTTTAATAAACATAAGCCCCTGGGGTCCCAGGGCCTTATGGGCTTAATGATGCTCTGGGAGGGCCACATGGCCCACCTCCCCTTTAAAAAAACTAAAGGCCCCGAGGCCAACCGCCCAATGCACGGCATGGGGTTGGCTTGATTTATGGTAAAAATATGACTTTATTGTTGTAATGTTCTTATGTTATGTGTAATGTTTATCACACACATGTACACCTCTTTTCTTCCCCTCTCCTTCCCCTCTTCCCTTCTGTTCACTCGGCCTTTCTCCCCCCCTTTCCTTCCTCCACTTGGTACTTACCAATCCTTAGAATCTTCAGGTGAAGCTCACCATAGAATGTTGACAGGCTTCATACCTTACCTGGTGTTTGAGGATCACAGTTGAATAAGCGACTCTTCTACTTCATGCTGTGTGAGTCATCTACTTTCAACAATTTGGCGACGATTCGCGCTGCGCTGGGGGCAGCTCCTGATCCTCTCCCCAGTTAATACAACACCAGTGATCTCCATATTGTCTCCGCTCTTCACTTTCACGTTGACTCATGAGCATGGTGATAATTGCTTTTCTTCGTTGCTGATTCTTGTGGTGAGCCGTATTCTGCTTTGTATCAGTAGTCTCTCACCTCTGGAGGAGTTTACCTCACTCCTCCTTCTGTGACGGTAACTTTTACTGCCCTGGTGCACCTTGGTGCTGTGCCTGCCTTGTGAACTTTGTGATGCCTGCCAGT
The DNA here is from genome assembly GCA_963921515.1 of Calotriton arnoldi. Lineage (NCBI taxonomy): Eukaryota > Metazoa > Chordata > Amphibia > Caudata > Salamandridae > Calotriton > Calotriton arnoldi. The sequence continues at coordinate 25,973 of CAWUFW010007798.1, read as the reverse complement.
TACCTCGGCGCTGACGAGCACACCCTTTTGCTGTGGTTCCTCATGTGCGAGAGCTCTTCTCTATCACTGCCTCTTCTCGTCCCGTCTAGGACGTATAGTGCCTCAGGTGTTGAGGAGGAACCACCGAGAATTCTGCTCGAGTGTCTTTCCTGATACGAGCACCGCTCCGACATCTGGTTCACTCGGAAGCTTGGTGTGTTTGTTTCTCCGTGGGAGGAGCCGCTGAGGACCTTTCAAATGTCCGTCCGACGACGCTAGGAAGCACCCGCCTCACCTCACATGTAGCTGTTGAAGTTTCCTTTTTGCATCCACCTGACTATGATCAGCATCTCTGCCCCTCCTCCTTTCTTCTCAGCTGTCTCCGTTGAAGCCGCACGCTTCCTCACATTCTGTTCGCCTAATTAGGTGGTGTTCAACTATTCACTGTGCTGGAGACACCGATCATCTGTTTACTTAAGAGCAGCGCCAATTAAGCAGCGCCGATCAGCTGTTTAATTACGAGCAGCGCTAAATAAGGACACGCTTCTCCAAACTTTTTACTCTCTAGAGTGTGTCATCGGCAGTTTCCTGTGGTGAGTGTCTCATTCACCTTTTGGTGTTTTCTTATGACATTTTGGCAATCGTTCTCTTTCATCTCCACAGAAAAGAGTATTACCACAGAAGGGACTTTTATTCTTCTCATCAGTTTCCATTGTTGGGTGCCTTTCTCTTCGCTGATAGGCACAGCCTTACTTATATAACATTACTTTTTACTCGAACTTTTTCTCAATTTTTTTCTAGCTCATTGCATTACAGAGTGCCTTTTACCGCTGATGGGCACAGCAAATAGTTTTTTTTCTTCATTTTCTCTTTCTCTCTATCTTTTTGCTCTTACTTTATTATCTCAGCTATATTTCTATATCTTTCCCCTTTACTTTTCTTTTCTACACCATGGCATCGTTCGCAATGTCACAACCTCCTTCATTTTTGAACGATGCAGGGGAACCACTCATCCCCTGGAAAAGATGGGTGAACATCTTTGAATCATACCTTATTGCAATCGGGGGTGATAGATTTCACCCCATATGTAAACAACATATTTTATTACATAATTTGGGGAAACATTCTAGAGAAATATTTGATGATCTTCCAGATCTTACAACTGAAGGTGAAAATATTGATGAGGATGCACATGGTGAGCCACATTTAAATGCATATCAAAACACTCTTAAGAAATTAGAATTACAATTTGGAGAAAAAATTAATGTGGTTGTTGAAAGACATAAATTCTTTTTGAGATCTCAAAGAAAAGAAGAAAAAGTATGTAATTATATTGCTGTTTTAAGGGGACTAGCATCTACTTGTGATTTTGGTACCTTAACTGAATCTCTTATCAGGGATCAATTAGTTATGATGCACCAGCGACAAGAAAATTCAACAAAAACTATTAGCTGATGCTCCTGATTTAAAACAAGCAATAGACATAGCAAAAAGCATTGAACACACTGCTTTTTGTATGAATGAAATGAAAGATGCGGTTGAGATAAAGCAAGTAATAGACAAAGGAGTCTACAAAGTGTCTACTAAAGAGGAAAAGTATAGATCTCTCCCTACTGAACCCTTTAAACAAAAATCAGAGAGTAGCAAACTAAAATGCTTTAGGTGTGGTAACCCTAATCACCTAGCAAATAACATCAAATGTCCTACCAGAAATATAACATGCAGAAAATGTAACAAATAAGGGCATTTCTCAAAAGTGTGCAGAGACATAGGAGGTAATGTTACTCATATGGTAAGCGATGATGTTGGTCCTATTGAAGATATTATTTTCCAAATTGCAGAAAGTAAGGAGCTTCTTATTAACAACTACCCCAAGTGCGAAATTTTGTTAGATGATTTTCCGTATACAGTGTTTGCAGACTCTTGTTCCCCGTATACCCTTATTAATGAGTCTTCATTTAAGGAAAAATCAGGAAACAAAGATTATGCACTATTACCTCCTGATGTCAACCCTGGTGGTTACAACCACGATCCCATACCTCTGGTGGGCATGCTTCTCATGCATATTAATTTCAAAGATAGAAGCACTTTAGGCAAAGTTTATATTACAAAAAACGGCTCAAACTTGTTAGGGTGGAAACACCAAAAGATTTAGGAATTAAATTGGACCCCAATGCTCCTGAACCTGTTTATTTAGTTGAAAGATCTGTTGTTGGTAAAGAAGTATGCGAAAAGTTTCCAGAGGTATTTTCCAACAAATTAGGTTTGTTAAAAGGTTTCCTGCACAAAATAAAACTAAAGAAATAACACAAACCTACAGTTCACAAAGCCAGATCTATTCCACTATTAGTACGAGACCCACTCAGAAAAGAATTAGAAAAATTGGAAGCCAATGGTATAATTGAGAAAATTGAAAGCTCCGAATGGTTAGCCCCCATTGTATTAGCATCAAAGGAGGGTGGTAAAGGTATTAGACTCTGCGTTGACCTTAGGGACTTAAATGCCAACATTTGGGTGGACAGACACCCTCTCCCCAATATCAACGAGATGCTTAGTGTCATACAAGGAGCAAAGTATTTTAGTGTCCTAGACCTCTCCTCAGCTTACCACCAGGTAGCTCTCCACCCGGATTCCAAAGCCCTTACCTCCTTCATTAAGCCTTTTGGGGCATACCAATTTTGTAGAATGCCGTTTGGGTTGGCATTTGCCGTGGCAGTGTTCCAACGCATCATGCAACACATTATTCAAGGAACCAACAAGGTGCTATGTTTCCAAGATGACATCCTAATGTATGGAGAGTCAAAGGAGGAACATAACAAGGTATTGGAGGAAGTTCTGGGGAAGTTGAGCACGGCTGGGTTCACTACACAGAAGGACAAGTGCAAAATAGGCGTTGAATCCATGGTGTATCTAGGTCATACCATCTCTGGCGAAGGTATTAAACCTAAAACCAGTTTAGTGGATTCTGTCAAGTAGGCTCCTGCACCTACTAACAAAGAGGAATTAAAATCATTCCTAGGGTTAGTAGAGTACATGTCTAAGTATGTTAAGAATTTTGCAGAGCAAGTGCATTCTCTCAGGAATTTACTAAAAAAAAGTACATCTTTTGATTGGAAAGCACAATGTCAAAAAGATTTTACACATATAAAACAATCTATCATGGAAGCTCCTATCTTAAGTATGTTTGATCCCAATGCAAAAACCACTTTGACTACTGACACCAGAATTAAAGGGTTGGGAGCCTCACTCACTCAGAATATTGATGGGCAAGAAAGAATAATTGCTTTTGCGTCTAGAACACTTAAGGACACAGAATGTAACTATTCTACCATAGAAAGAGAGGCCCTTGCGTGCTACTGGGCTATAAACCGTTTTAATTTTTTTCTGTGGGGAATTCCATTCAACCTGAGAATGGACCACAAACCTTTACTGCCCATGTTCTCCACCAAATGTATTGAAAATGCCACGCCACGTATTTCCAAATGGGTGTTGGCTTTACAAGGCTTTAATTTCACGATGTGTTATATACCTGGTAACAAGAACCAAATTGCTGATTGCCTATCCAGACTACCCATAGACAATGAGAACTCCCAGTGTAAACCCCCTGATGAAACCATACTGTCTATTGATATTCCTGCAATTAGTAAGGATGAATGGTAGAAATGTAAGAAAGATGATACCAGTTTTATTGATCTTAAAAAATACATTTGCAATGGGTGGCCTAAGAATTGTAAAGACTTACCTGAAAACCTTAGACCTTTTTGGATTGTGAAAGATGAATTGTCCATCATTAATTATCACATTTATAGAGGGAACAGAATCATTCCCCCCACGAACATGTATGAGCGCATCATTAATATAGCTCATGAAGGTCATCCTGGTAGGAGCATGACGAAAAGCAAGATTAGACAAGATTATTGGTTTCCCAACATGGACTCCATGGTGGAGAGTATTGTGAAAGATTGTTTAACTTGCGGATCCAGTGACAAGGCTAAAGTCATTAGCAAAGCCCCACTTATTCCTGTAACAGTTCCCTCTAAACCATGGGACAAGTTGGGTATCGACATCATTGGTCCTTTGAATCTACTGATCTACTCCCAAAGATTCATGTTTGTACTTATTGATTGTCTCAAACAAGAGGAACCAGGAGTTATGTTTAAGCAGGTCCTGCACACATGCTCCAAATGGATAGTGAGAAACACAATGAGTGTGCATGTTCCTAAGGGGGGGGAAGGGAAAGGAAGGTATTTTCTAAAAAGTGCCCTCACACACCCCGAAGGATGTCATGCTTCATCATTGGGCCTGCTCCTCGTCGGGCCGGCGCTGCAATTCCCGACGGGCGCCCGTGAAGGGGCTCTTTGGTGGAGATCTTTTGGGATGAAGCTGTTGGGTGAGAGCGGGAGTGTGGGCTAGGTAGTGCAGTGAGTGTGTGAATTAAAATAGGTCTAGGGAAGTCCAAACTAATGTGTTTATTATCAGGGAGCACTAGCCTAATGAAAAAGTAATGGGCCCCAACTGGATATGATGATCCTATAGGGCTAGTGTGGTGCTATGGGTCGACATGTTTCGTGCCGGGTTAGCCCCTAACGGGTCTGCTGGCACTTCATGAGGACCAAGAGTGTAATAAGAACCATGTTAGAGCACTACCACAGGCCTGGTTCAGATATTCATCACTGATAACCAGAAGCAGAGAAAACCCCAGGTGGAATTATACCGGGGTGAAAGACCCGTAATGATTAGGTCAAAAACTGATGGGGATTGCAGAGCACGTCGTTGCTCTGATGGCAGGGAGGCAGTACAACTAGCGTCCGTCCTACCCTTGCTCCGGGCCCCTTCGGGGTGTGTGATGGCACTTTTTAGAAAAGACCTTCCTTTCCCTTCCCCCCACCTTAGGAACTGCATACTCATTGAGTTTCTCACTTTGTACTTATTGATTACCATTCCCATTAGATTTCCACAAAATTTGTATCATCCATTACCACTTCCTCCCTCATTGAATTTCTTAAAGATGTTTTTCTAAAGAAGGCATTCCGAGTTGTTTAATTATGGATAACGGGGTTCAATTTACCTCAGATGAGATGACACTATTTTTGAATAAATTGTCTATTTTCCATCTCAAATCCCCTCTTTACTGTCCCAAAGCCAAAGGGTTGGTAGAGAGAGCTAATAGAATGATAAAAAACACCATTCAATTAGCCCTATCCTCTCATGAACCTGTAGAGGAAGCTATAAGGAAAATGCTCTGGTCCTACCACATCACGCCCAACACCATCTCGGGGGGGTCTCCCCTTTTGTTTCCCTCAAAGGTAGGAATCCTGGTTCCAAACTTACCCCCAATTGGCTCAATGGGGGGTCCCCGGTTTGGGTAGACAGGGATACAGTTATGGACAAGGTTGGGCGTCATCAACAAGATTACAAATCCAGATACGACCAGAAATGGGGTACTGTCAATAAAGATTGGCGAGAAGGTCAATGGGTAGTTATCAAAGAACCCAACGTATATCGTTCCAGAGTCTCCTCATTCTCAAAACCTTTAAGAATCAAACGTGTAAATAGTAACTCTGTAGAACTGGAAGATGGTTGTACTTGGAGCATGGACAATTTGGCTCACTGTCCCAAAGTGTGTCTTCCAATGTCTTCCTGTGAGAACAATCTGGATGCATCCTCCTCAAGCTCTCAAGAACCAAAGAACTCCAGGAATCGTCAACCGCCATCGTGGCTAGCAGACTATGATATGTAATTCTCCTCAGTTAATCTCTGGATGTCTTTCTTCCCTCCACCTTGTTATCAGGTTACCTTTTTACTTTGTTTCTTTTACCATATGCAAAGGGAGATGTGTTGTAATGTTCTTATGTTATGTGTAATGTTTATCACACACATGTACACCCCTTTTCTTCCCCTCTCCTTCCCCTCTTCCCTTCTGTTTACTCTGCCTTTCTCCCCCCCCCTTTCCTTCCTCCAATTGGTACTTACCAATCCTTAGAATCTTCAGGTGAAGCTCACCATAGAATGTTGACAGGCTTCATACCTTACCTGGTGTTTGACGATCACAGTTGAATAAACGACTCTTCTACTTCATGCTGTGTGAGTCATCTACTTTCAACATTTATGTTCAAAAATAACCCTAGAAAATTCACTGCAGAAAAGCAAAGGTTAAAGTAACATTACAGTTAAGTGTGATAAAAGATCTGTTTTTGTATAATTAAAACCTTAGAACTTCACTGAAAAAAACAAAGGTAAAAGTAATGCTATAGTTAGGTGAATATGTCAGCAATAACATTAATGTTTTGAACTTTATAAAACACAGAAATTCACCAGTTATAGTTAGCAGGGCTAATTATAACTTGCGTCCCCACCATGCACCTCACATTTTACATCACTCAGGACATGGTCTAGGACATTATTTATAACATCACTGATAACATCTCAAATGACATCATAGATACCATCATTTAAAGAGCGTGCTAGTTTGTTTTATAGTTTGCACCAGCATGTGACTATCCAGTACACAAAATACTTTCCTGAATAATGGCCAAAACGTCAACCCTGCGAATCTTTCTTTCTTAACAATAAATTCCAGCTTCTTATAACGAGAGGGCTGCTAATCCATGTTTGTCACTGGTATGGGTTCCTGTTCTTCATCCATGATTACAAAGTCCCTTTTAATTCCAAGGGGGCCAGCAAGTGAAGTTAACAGTCCTATCAGAATTACAAAGTCTATGTTAACTCCGTCAAGCTGCTATTTCACTCGGGGACTCGCTGAAGCAGATACAATCTCTGGCTGAAACTCAGAGGGGAATGAGGCCTTATGTGTGTTGTGCAATGTCTTGCTCCTGTAGTTTCAAGAGCAATGCTTCAGTTGTGTGTCTTTACCATGGTGTCATACAAGGTGAGATTTATTTTGAGGGCACTTGTCTCTATTAATGCTAATGTCCCTTGTGCTGTGTATGCCGTGCAAGGTTAATTTTTGTTCTTTATTTCAGAGGTGATCTGGAGTTAATTTCAATTCTTAGCAGGCCTGATTTTGTCGTCCACCCCTTGCTGCTGGGTTGAGTGTCAGTGTACCGGCTAAGCCTTTTTCGCCCTGTTTTTAAAGCGAGGTGTATGAAGAGAATAGGCCATTCGAATACTGTATTTTCGTTACTTTGCTTTCATTTTCACTTCGTGCAAAGGGTGACAGACTGGCATGGTTTTGTTCACGCTTTAATACACTATCAACTGCTTACACCAAGCGCTGGACACCTGTAAGGTATACTATGAATCCAATTAAAAGGAACACACAGGTACATCTTTTAGTGTCATCAATAAGTGTGATGACAAATATTAGATGAGAGAGTACAAGATTGTGCGTGAGTTTGTTCTGCTGAAGAGAGGGAGGAGGTTAGTTTTCATTAACGAGTAAGTATTTACATGGTTTATGGTAAGCGGAGACATAAAACTACACCCACGCTGTATACGATGTACTGCTCCTTTTCAGAATGAACGTCCCAATAAAATTATAGTTAATTAATAGGTGGCTGGGCTGCTCCTAATGACACCAGTAGCCTACCAAGGATACCAAGGGGCCTGGTGCAAGCAAAGAAAATGGCCCCTTTGACTGCTGTTGGTGTGGCAAGATCCAGCACTGTCATGGCACCTTGGCGCTCTAGGCTCCTATCCCACTGCACCTGCTGCACCAATGGAAGCAGCGCACCTGAATGACACTCAGCTAAGAGGTTACTGCTGTATGAGTAATAGAACCGGCAAAACGTCCAGCCCTTTGTTTTGCTTCTTTACCGCAGTTAAACATGCACGTTTCATCTTGAAATACTCACTCCATTGATTTAAAGCTACAATTGTAATTGTAATTGCATTTATATAGCACTTACTACCCCATACGAGGCGTAGAAAGTGCTTTTTCAGTGAGTAGCATGCTACTCCAGGAACCCAAAAAGGATTAGTGGTGAATTAGTATAGTGAATTATGAAAATTAATTTGAGCGGTGGATATGTTAGTCTTTTATTTGGAGTGAAAAGGATAGTGGAGGGATAGAAGAGGGAAGGGTTTGCATTTATATACCGCTTGCTACCCCTGATGAGGAGTTGAAGCGCTTAACAGTGAGTAGCACGCTACTCCATAACACAAAAGGATTTGTGGTGAATTAGTATAGGGAAATATGAAATTAATTTGAGCGGTGGACATGTTAGTCTGTTATTTGGGTTGAAAAAGTATAGTGCAGGAATAGAAGAGGGAAGGGTTTGGATTTATATAGTGCTTACTACCCCTGATGAGGTGTTGACATGCTTTTTGGGGGGTAGCACACTACTCCAGAACCTAAACAGGATTAGTGGGGAAAAGAGTGTATGAGGTGTGTTAGAGGAGATGAACAAGAGTTAAGATTGTTTGTGTTCGATTTGATTGAAAATAGAGGTAATATGTGTGGTTCTTCACAGTGTAAGTGTTGTGTGGTTGTGTGATTGAGGTAAAAAGAAGAGGAGGGTGTTGGTGGATGAAAAGATGGAAGGCTGAGTTTTGTTGGTGGCAAAAAGGGGTCTGTTAGGAGTAATTAGAGCAGGGAGTGTGTGTCTGAATGGGATATAGTTAGGTATGGTGTGGATTTGGGTTGTGTTCGTGATGAGTGGATTGGTTAGCGATATAGGATAGAGTGGTGTTTTGTGTGTAAGTGAAGGTGCAAATGTGTGGTAGTTGGGGTAGAAGGGTATAGAGGTGTGGTTTGTGGGGTTTTGTAGTGGGTTCTGAGACATTGAAACTTTTTTGAGGTTAGTTTGTAGTAAATGAGTAGAGTGCATTTGCTGTGAGTGTGTTCATCTGGTTGGGGATTTGGATGGGTAGCGTGGGTGCTGGTGAATGTGTAAAGGGGCACCATCTCTGGCCCTAGGCCCAACCAGTCCCGGACAGGGGCAAAAAGGCAGCTTCCCTTGTCCTCTCTGTCTTTAGCAAAGACACCCGGGCTGAGACGCCCTGAACCCTGACCTTAAATAGCCCTTGTGGTCAGGCGGCCCTTTAGCCAATGGGAACCCTAGCCCTAACCTTAACCAATCACACCACTAGCACCAAGTCCTAGAACCAATATGAGACCAGGCCCTTACAGCCAATCACAGCCCTAGGGCTAACAGCCAATCAGAAATCAAACCCTAATCCCTTGGTCCAAAAGAAACCCTAGCCCCAGAAACCGAACAGAAAACCCTAATTCTATCCACCAATCACACCTCTAACCCTAAGCCCTACATCCAATAGAATCACTGACCCAGGGACCAATCAGAACCCTAGACTTATCATTCAATCAGAACACTAACCCTAAGCCCAATAGAAACACCAGATACAGCCACCATTCAGTGCACAGATGTAACGTCTAATAGCAGCTTATATAAGGTGCGTGTGACCTCAAGCGCAGGCTGCTGGGCCGGGGGCTGGGAGCTGCTCCTCAATTCAGAATCTCCTTGAAGACAGGCTTAATCCACACTCTGGAGTTCTGCAGGTAAGGGCCTAAACTAGGACTCTAACAATACTGCCTTTCAATACATAAACAACTCACTCTCCTAGCCAAAAAAAACACGTGCTACAATCACTTTTCAAACACAGTTTAAACTGCAGATTACTGCAATCTCAGAACACATTCTGCTTAGCCTCTAAGGTATAATATGTCTGTTTCTTGAGGGCGGGGTTAATCTTGTTTCACTCACTTGCTAAGACAAAAGGGAGCTGGGGTGGATTGCTTACACACAGGTCTGAACACAGATTATGGGAGAAACTTGGAGGGAAAATCAGGCAGTCATGGGCAGGTGGAAAACAACAGATTTTGAACTAAAAGAGCCCACAAACAAGTGAAATTGAAGCAGTCAGGGGCAGGTGCAAAACAAGAGATTTTTAACTGCAAAGCCCATAATGCAACAGGTAAATTGGGGCAGTCACTGGCAGGTAAAACTTCAATTTTTAAAACTATAAAGCCAACAAACAAAATAGGTGAAAATAAGGCAGTCATAGGTAGGGGAAAATCGCTTTTAAAGTTTCAGGAAATAGAGAGCACAATGTCTGAATTCTTACCACCTTCTGGTCCTTGGTTCACTGCAATGTTGGGCACAGGAAAGCTGAAGCTCACAAAATGGATGGTGAATCTCTTGAGATTCCCCCAACAAACCTTAAGGTGCCTGGGCAGGTGCAAGAGGAGTGCTCATGGTTGCTTAGGAGCTAGAGAGCCAAGCAGCAAGCTCAGGCTGCAGGGCAGTGGGCTGGGAGCTGCTCCTCTGTTCAGAATCTCCTTGGAGACAGACAGGCTCAATCCATACTCTGGAGTTCAAGCTTAAAATGCAATGTTAGAAATGGGGTTTCTTGTTGGCTAGGGTCTGCACCTCAGCCAGGCAGTACCCACCACTCTAGTCAGGGTAAGGGAGTTACACAAATATCTCATATCACCCTTCCCGGAGGACCCCAAATAATTATTTTGGAGGATGGAAGGTTAGAGAGCCACCCTTCCCGTGGATGCCCCGGAGACCAGGTTACCTACACCAGGGAAGCCAGGTGCATAGGGGTGAAGAGATGTCGGAAACCTCCATAGATGACAATAGAAGACTTGGAGAAAAGTGCCTTTGAAGAAGAAGGTGAAGAAGTCCGGTGGAATCCAGGGGTGGATTCTGCAAGTGAAGAACCTGAAAGCAGAGAGGACAGAGTCTATGCCCCTCAGGAGTGACCATCAGGCACAGAAGAGCAATGCCCACAGATGTCAGATGGCTCAGACGAGTTGACGCTGACCTTGTTGTTGCAGCTGTGAGGACCAGGTGATGCTGAGGAAGACCAGGAGCCATGCACGAGCTGTCCCACATCAGATGTCGGTAACCAGGGGGTTGGTGTCTGGTGGGAGAACCAACAAGCCTTGGTAGCTGCAACTGGATTGGAGAATGAAGAAGGAGCAACGTTGGGACCAACAAGGTCCAAGGGACTCACCACAAGCAGGAGAGTCAGAGCAGGCCCTGAGCAAGCAGAGGAGCCCACTGGAGCAGAAGAAGACCCTCAAGAGGACCTACAGGCTGAAGGTACAGGAGTCAAAAGTTGACTAGAGCAGCTCACCAAGAAGGAAGGCCAACAGTGCAGAGGATGTGTTGAGGATGCTGTACTTGGCAGGAAGAGATGCTGGAGGCTGGAGCTTTTGGTAGCCTGAAGATCTCTGGAATGCATAGCCAACAAGCCGTGGCAATGGCAAGTCGACGAGGTGCACAGGGGTTTAGTCCCAGCGGTTCCGAGGGATGCTGGCCTCAAAATTGCAGAGAGGACAGGTCAGGCATTGAGGGAGTTGCAGAACCACAACCTGTGTTGCTAAGCCTATCGAAGTCCGAGGGACGTCAGGAGCAGCAGTCAGGTCAGCTTTGTTGCGATGCCTGCAGATGCATGGGAGTGACTCCTTAACTCTAAGGGAGATTACTTTGGGTGTCCTTAATGCCCACAGGTCTAGTAGAAGGCTTACTAAACAGCAAGACCAGGAGCAGCAGGAGTCTTCCCAGGTGCATCTTGGTTCCAGGCAAAGTCCAGCAAAATCCAAGTGTCCAGATGGTCGAAGAGTGATGTGGTTTCAGACTTGAGTCTTGTCCCCTGATTAATATAAGAAACCACCCACAGGTAAGCCCTTAAGTACCCTAGGGAAAGGGTTGGAACAACTCAGGGAATCCTCCCAGAGGAGGGCCTGGACAGACGGGAGTATACTCCCATGTCCTTTGTCCAGTTTCATGCAAGAGCAGGAGCCATGGGCTCCCTGATCAGGCTCAAACTGGAGTATGCAAGGAGGGCACCAAATGTGCCCTTCAAAGCAGTCTGGTGGTGCTGTCAAGTGCCCCCACCCCAGCCCAATACACCAAGTCCTGTCTGGGAGGTGGTCTCACCTCCCTGTGACAGGACACCTATTGTTCTATATTCTCCTGCTCAAGCTTGGCTCAGCAGCAGGAGGGCAGAATTGTGTCTGTTGTCTGGAGTAGCACTAGCTTGCTGTCAGACCCTGAAAGGCGGTTACCGGTAGTACAGGGGGTACCCCAATGGAGCCCCACAGTACATGGGATCATACTTCCAACACTGAATTCGATGTTGGGGTATGATTCCAACATGTTTGATACCAAACATGACTTGGTTTGGTGTAGCCACTATATAGTTAGACATCTCATAATGACTGATGTCCACTATATGTATTAAAATGGCTGACTGCACTTACAAACCCTGGAGAATGGACTCTGGGGTGTGTAGGGGTGTGCTACTCATGCAGGGGCAACCTCACACTTATAACCAAGCACCCTGCCCTCAGGACTGAAGTGTCTGTCTTAGGTGTGACTTATAGGTTTTAAGTGCAGTGACCTCAGAAATAAGGAAACTTATATCTGTTGTGAGAGGTGCAAGCACCAACTCACACAGGCTGCAATGGCAGGGGCCTGTAGTCACAGTTTAAGTGGACTCCCATGGATGGCACAATACATGCTGCAGCCCATGGAAGACCCCTGGTGTACCTATCCCCTGGGTACCTTAGTACCATGTGCTAGGGGCTTACAAGGTTACAACAGTAGGCAAATTGTGAATGTACAGAAGTACTTACCATTATCAACTTAGGGAGAAAGCACAGTGACTGGGGTCCTGATTAGCAGGATCCCAGTCAGACTAGTCAAAATCATACTGACACCAAGCAAAAAGTTGGGGTAACCATGAACACAGATCCTACTTTCCTACATGCATGCATCTAACATCAGAATAGCAGACCCTGCTACATGTCAATTATGAGGTGCATTGATTTGGCAGGGATATATGTGGGTTTCAGTTCTGTAGACTGATGGTTTCATCATAGGTCAAGGTACATTGACAAGCTGCCAGGAAAATTCAGTATTGGTGTCCTGGACAAGGGGGATACCTTAGACAATGCATCCCTATTCTGACCTGCACCACAAACTGATATCCTATACTAAGACATTCATAAGCTTCTCATGATGCTTCTCTATAATTTCCTGAACCATGTACCACTATGCCACTACTAAGACCTTCACAAAACTCTCATGTGCTCTACAACGTATGACATTCACATATCTATAATTCAATAAAAAACTGACAATAAACGTGAACAGCTTTACCCCTAATGGATGAGTATGGAAGCAATGAGATAGACAGGAAATGACAGCAGTAAGACTGCAGGAAATTACATCAATAATTAACGCAGGGACAAAATGACTCAAAGTGAATGCAAGAGGACTTTCAGGCTATTCAAAAAACATCACTGGCAGCATTGTGAGTGAAAGTAGATGGTAAAAGGAGAGTTAAAAGCAAGTGTGCTAACGGAGAATCACACCTGAGGGTAGACACAACACTTGCATATTCACTCTTGCATGTATATTCTCTTCTCAGCAGATTAAACAGCTGCTCCATGGATCGATTTTAAAGCTACATGCCACTAATGCCTTAACTGTACATAGTCATTAAACAATGGAAATATGCACTGGTGCTACGGTCATGAATCTGTTCTGCACTGAAGATAAGCCTGACATCCAGCTGCCATGAAAATAAAGCTTGTTTTGCTGTTGTCTTGTAACTACTTCCCAATGAATATAAGCGTGCACTACTGCTGTTCAACATGTACCCTTTGAGAGTGGGAAGCGTCCACTGCTGCTTCCCAAGATATACTGTTCTGTCTGGGAGGGAAGCTTGCAGTGTTGTCACTCTGCTGAACCTATTCTCTGAACAAGGGATAATTCCACTTTGATTGTTCCATGTGTACCTGTTATTTGAGAGAGAGAGCTTACATTGTTGATGCTTGCCTTGTACCTATTCTGCAAGGAAAGGTGACTTGCAAGATTGCTGCATATGTTGCACAAAGGGACTTAGCACAGACCTATGCAGTTTCTGCATCATAAGGTGGCCCCACTCCTCAAGGGGACCCCGTTTAGACTATGGTATATGGATATCTGTGAGATATGGAAGTATCAGGGACCTTCATTACATTATCTAATGGTCTGCCATCACTTTACAAGTACCACTGGGTGCACTTCTGATTGTGTAACAAAATATCCTTCACCTACAATTGCTGCCACTTGTCATGTACTTAATATTTCACGTGGGAAGCTTGCACTGCTGCTGCACATTCTGTGCCTGGTTGTTTGTTAGTGAAGCTAGATGTAAACCTTTTCACTATCCAGAAGCCAAAATAATCAGAAAAGTCAATGATTGTTGGACAGTGTAAATTAAAGAGTTCACTCTCACAAGCACGGTGTTTGAAATTGACCACTTTGAAAACATTTTAAACTCAGAAGTCAAGTGGCTCCATTTTTTTGTGTGACTCCTCCTGAAACTCTGGCTCTTAAGCCATCATCATTTTGCATGTTAAGTTATTTAAGCCTAAAATACTGGTGTTAAAATCAAAACCACAAGCCACAAATAGCAACCTGGTGGTTGAAAAGCCACAGCTGGCTGATGGTATCAAATAAGCTACTTGGTAGCCTTGTAAATGCAACATATGTTTCAGTTTGTGAGTGGCTAGCTTTTTTCTTTGGAGGCAATCACAGATTAAGTAGTCAAGTGGGAAGAGGCCTGCAATGGCCTTTTAGGTACAGACATGTGCATCTCCATGCTAATCGAAAGTATTAACACTTCTCTAAAACAAAGTGGTATACTAAAAAATTATGTTGTTCAGAACAATGAAAGCCAACATGAAGTTTGGATATATCTGCAACTCTTTACCTCCTGTGCTTAGGCTGTGCAGCAGCAACTGAATGTATCTGAAGAGACAGACAAGAGAAAAGAAATCCAGTGTGCTGGCTCCCTTTCTCTTGAGTGCAGCCTAGTGTCTGGAGTGCTTCGAGTGCTGCTCCTGCAACACCTCTATGACATACAGCTTGCTTTGAACAGGTGCAATATGTATTGCAGGTGCTGCACCGTCAGTACTCCTAGTGTTGCACTTTTAGCAGATCCAAATGTTCTGAATAACATTAGTGTTGTTTTTAATTGTAATGATTTTAATTGATCATATAATACATATGTTGAACCTGGCCCTTTCTGCAGGGTCACCCCCAAACTTTTTGCCTTCACCTTCCATATTTTTGCTGAATTCATTTTTGTTGGCTTTAGGACTCTGCTGCTAACCAGTGCTAAAGTGCTTGTGCTTTCTCCTCTAAACAGGGTAGAATTTGCCTGCACCCAATTGGCCTATTTAATTTACTTGTAAGTCTCTAGTAAAGGGGTACTGCATGTACCCACTGCCTGTAAATTCAATGCTACAAGTGGGCCTGCAGCACTGGTTGTGCCACCCACTTAAGTAACCCTTTAAACATGTCTCAGGTCTGCCATTGCAGCATTTGTGTGCAGTTTTAAACTGCCATTTCGACCTGGCAAAAGAAACCTTCTGCCAGGCTCAACCCTTCTTTTTTAATACATAGAAGTAAGCCCTAGGGTAGGGCCCATCAGCCTAGAGGGCAGGGTGCAATGTATTTAAAAGGTAGGACATGTACTTTTAAGTTGTACATGTCTTGGTAGTAAAAAAACCTCTTAAATTCGTTTTTCATCACTGCTAGGCCTGCTTTTCCTATAGGATAACATTGGAGTTACTTTATTACTTTTAATAAGGTGCAACTTCCAAATGGGAACAGGTAAATAATTCATGTTTGGTTTCTATGGAATTGTAATGAAAAATCCTATTTTATGGGAAAGTCGAATTTTAGATTACAATTTTGAAAATTCCACTTTCAGAAAGTAGCATTTTCCTGCCTTAGCCATTGAGTACCTGCAGCCTGTCTCTGGGTCACATGACTGGGTGTAGCTGACATTTGGGCTTTGTGTATTCCGCCTAGACAGCCGCACACAACAGAGAGCTTTGTTGTCCCTGGATGGACCATTACTGGCAGGATGGGAGGGAGGAGCTGGGCACTACCCTACTTACACTTGAATAGGCTGTGTCCTGCCTCCAGACAAAGGGCTGCATACCCCCTGTAGTTAATCTGGAGCCAGGGCAAGGAAAGCAGGACACCTGTGCGTTACAAAGGGAAACCTCTTGAAGCTTCTCACACTTCAAAGGCAGAACTAGGTATAAATATTGGACCTCAGACACCAACTCTTCAGTACACTTCTGGACCTGTGGAGATTCTTTCAGGGAGAAGGTCTGTTGTACTGGTGAAAGGACTGCCACTCTGCTGGATTGCTGCTCTGAAGAATTGAGGCCTGCTGTGCTGACCTGCTGACTGCTGCTCTCTTGCCTGTTTGAGAAGGGCTGGACCTCCAACCTGAACCCCTGACCATCAGAGTTACTCTAAAGGCTAGTCTCTTGTAACCAGCACCTGCACTCTGCAACTGGGAGTTCTAACCTGCCAAGTGGTGCCACCCCAGTCTTGGACCCTTGAAATTGGGCCTGAAGGTGCTGTGCCAGCCCATCTGTGGATCCAGCAGAAGCGACGCAGCTCCTCTGCTGCGTGACGCAACCCTGAGCAGAACCTGTGCATCACCTCTGCTGCAAGGACTATCCTAGTGCAAAGACTCTGCATCAACCACACATCAAGCATCAGAACCACCGCTTTGCGAAGCTTCACTGACACAGGCCCTCGTACCACAAATCTCTCATTGATGACAGCCTCGACGACGAAGCAGGTTCTCGCATCGCAGCCTCACAGCTCTTCAAGGAACTGACACCACGCCTCAACTGCATGACACATCCTCAGCTTCAGACTTCACATCGCAAGCCCTCTTCAACGGGATCCTTAATGATGACACAGGACCTTGTATCACAGCTCCTTAAGTCCTCGGAATCGACGCATCACCTCGGCTGTGAGACGCATCCTCGGCGCCTCATCTCTCAATGCTCCGCAACCAGGATTTAAGGTACTATGTTCAGTGGGCCTAAATGGGTCCCTGTAGCTGGCCCGCACTCCATCGCAGCTTGCCTGGACTTGTGACTTTGTCCTGGTCCAGCATAACCAGATATCCACAGTTGGTGCTTTGTGCTTTTTGGCTCTATTTTCACTGAAATCTTTAAACCTGCATATCTCCGGTTCTACTTTTTGGACTTTTGTCATTTGGGTTGTGTTTTATTTATTAAAATCTACTCTATTTTTCTAAATTGTTGTGGAATCCTTTTTGTGGTGTGTTTTTTTTAAATTACAAGTTGAAGTGTTGTTCAAATACTTAGCACATTGCCTCTAAGTTAAGCCTAACTAATGTGTCCTAAGCTACTAAAGTGTTAATTTGGGGCTTGCTTGTGACTTCACCCTGACAAGGATTGTGGTTGACGCTTGAGTAGGGTATTACCCCCCTAAACCAGTAACCCAATTTCTTACAAAATATTTTTGCACTTTTGTAACTCCAATTATGTACTGGGCGGTGTATGTTGGGTATTTCATCAAAGTGCATTGGGAGAAGGATGTGTTAAACTCAGGGGCAAATTTCATTTGATCTGCTACAAATGTTTTCTGTTGGATCCAGTTAAAGCAGTAGGCTGTCTATATTAAGCTATGCATGTCTAATAGATAAATTAAATTAATTCTACATGCTCTTGATATATTGAAAGTTGTAGTTATTTCTAAAAACTTGTCTCACTGAGACAGACGAAACAAAAAGCCAGTCAAACAGCAGCCACCTCCTACTGCTCCGTATTATACCTTCATCGGACGAAAAACTTATGCCACAAATAGCATATTATTGTTCAGTTTGAAGCACTGACTTCCATTTCCAGTAGAATGGAGGCCTTCGGTTTATGAAGTTCCAAACACGACGTGTTTAGAAGTCGCTGTCAGACCTAGTCTGATCTTTCCACAGCAACCTAATGGAATATGAACAGCCTGACGCAGTTTCGGGAACTGTTTTAGATGGAGGTGCTGAAATCACGACTTTAAAGAATAGGTAAAAGAGCAACCCCAGCCCTTGAGCACCGCACGGGTGCAACAACCCGCAGCAGTCCTAGTTCCAGTCACTCTGAAACCGGAACAGTCGTACCAGAGCTTAGACTAAGCAATGCGCACACTGCGCGTGCCCCTGGATGCCCTACTGCTTTGTGAGACATAAAGCTTCCATAGGGTAAAGCTAGCTGCAAGACCATTCATTGCCCGGGCGCACTTCTCCTCACTACGAGCTGTTGACAGCACCGCACGCTCACGCGAGCCATCCCAGGCATTCGCAGCACAACCCCTCCTCTCAGCCTCCTCGTGTGTGAGCGTCTCGAGCGCTCTGCCCCCTCTCCTTTTCATCACGGCGGATGACAGCCAGCGCGCGGTGCGGCTCCGGGCGCTCCACTCAGGCACGAGAGTGGCACGCAGAGCGCTGACCTACACTGGGATTATTCAGCCCCTTACCTTCAGAGAGACAGACGTGACTGAGACAAAGTGGGGGAGGGAGCAGGGGGTTTAAGTCTCCTTGAGCATAGCCAGGCAGAGAATGCAAAGTGCATGCTTGGCTGATAAACACAGGATACAGCGACGCGCTCGAACCTACGGGGGTCGTGTTTTATCCTTTTTGAGTGTTTGCACGAATAGTATCTAACGGGGTGAAAATGATTCCTCCTAGCTGCGTGATGGAAGACAGCGTGGATCAGGAAAGCGAGATGGGATGCGCCGACCAGCCGTCCTCCCCAGCTTCCAGCATGAGCCAGGAGTCAAAGGTATGTCACTTTGTCAAGCGCGCTCTTTTCTGCTGCTTTTTGTGGCCGTGTTTTGAAATCGAGTTGTGTGCGTAAAATCGGAGCAAACTGTGTCAGTGGCAGGAATTTGGCATGCGTCTGAAAAATAGTTTCAGTGCCTGACACATGTTTGACTTGTGATGTTGCGCACTTCTGTACATGGGCGCAGAATGCCAGGCTGTTGAAGCATGTTGTTTCATTGTTAGTGCAGTCGTCTGATAATAGCCTTGGGCGATAGGTCAAAATGGGTTGGACTCCTTCAACAAAGCCCACATCACTGACGTACAAAGCAGGGATATGAAGGCATGCTGACAGCATCCCAGCAAAATAACTCATTTTCAGCTGTCGCGCCACACTCGGGAAGAACTGATCTAGTTTATATCTGCAATAGCGGCTAGGTGGTATTTATCTGTCGAAAATACACTGTGCACACGAGGCAGAGAAGCCCGTACGGCAAGACCTTCCGGTTGACTATTAAAAATCTTTTTTGAATAATTCAGTTTTCGCGTCTAGTTTTATGGGAAATGGACTACAATGTACTTTTTAAGAAGAAAATCAGGGAACATTCTATTGGTTAAATATAAAATATGTACAGAAACCAATGGATATCATCATCAGACACCAATAAATAGAACCACAATCCAAGTGGAATTTTCAACAAATTACTAAATAAACAATATTCTGCAACAGCTCCCTGCTTAGACCTTTTGGAACTGTTCTTTTCATGTGGAACTTGCACGAGGGTGAGTCAACGCTAGCACTGTAAACACTTCAAAAGGCACCGTGTCTGTCAATCACAGAGCTGCATGAGGAGGTCTGGCTCTAAAAGTACAGTGTCCTCAGTGCTTGGGCTCCATATCATCCCGCTAATACATAGGCTGAAAGTTTGCTAGCCCTTATCAGTGTTACTTTTGAAGGCTGCTGGCACTTAATGACACTCTTAACTAGTGACTGGGTGGTGAAAGTCCATCATTGTCTCCTCAGCTGTCATCTTCTTGCTGCGTTGGCCTGACAATAGGTTCTTCAAAGAGTTTTAGAAATCACATTCTCTTGGCGATAATCCCCTCTCGAAGCCATAAATCCCCTCAGCATGATTGGGTGACATTGCTGCTAATCTGGCGAAAGAGCAAAAATAAAGTAAATATTATAGAGGCAGCAAATTTACTGTGTGTTAAAATATTCCGATTGGATTTTCCAAAATTCTTTAACCCCATTCAAGGCTCTGGATATCACTATTAAATCACACATGCACATGCCCGTTCTTTAAATGGAGAAGTACCAGCATCATTATCTTTGATGCTCAAACTAAATATTTAACAGTTTTTGTTTTGATATCTCTCATTTTGTGATCCAAGCCCAAATATCCTTATTACGATTATTTTCTTATACACCATTTCACATTGTTGTTTAAACTTATTTTCAGTTTTTAACTGACGAATGCTGCTGTTCTACACATACAGCACCAACATAGATGTGTACTTTAAAACCGTTATTATAATATTTTTAAGACCTAAACAGGCACATGCATCAAGGTAGGATTTTGCGAGTCCTTAATTGCAATTATTAAGGAATCGCAATTAAGGACTCGCAAAAGCCTATGCATGTAGGAATCGCTATAAAAATAGCGATTCCTACACATTCCTTATTTGCGACTCGCAAATTGCGAGTCGCAAATAAGGAATGGCTTCCCATTCATTCCTATGGGCCTACAGGCCCATAGGAATGAATGAGAAGTACATGCGCAATTTGCGAGTACCAATTGGTACTCGCAAATTGCGCATGCAATGTCAGGGTGCAAGGGTGTCAAAAGGACACCCTGTTGCACCCTGAAATTGATCTGTGCACAAATGTTGCGCACACACATGTCCAAAGGACATGTGTGTGTGTAACATACAACTTTGAAAAATGCACTTTAGTGCATTATTCAAAGTTTTTGCAAATTACCATGAAGTTCAACTTCATGGTAATTTGCGCCCCCTAGTAGCGAAATCGCTACTTCAAAGTGGTTCTTGCATTGCATTTAAGGAATCGCAAAATGCGATTCCTTAAATGCAATCGCAATTTGAGAACTCGCAATTAATTGCGAATTCTCAAATTGCGAGTGCCTTGACCCTTCATGCATCGCAAATGCCCTTTTTGCGGGCGCAAACGGCCGATTTTTGCGAATCGCACCGTTTGCGCTCGCAAAAATGGTTGATGCATGTACCTGAAAGTCTTTTGCAGATTTAAAAAATAAGGACTGAAATTGCAAGGAAAGTATTGTTTACACATCTAGTAGGCAAAATTATGATGTTTTTTAATGGCTGATTCTGTGGATCTGCTGAACCAGAGGGGTCAAAACTATGATTACTGGTTTACATCATTCATTTCAATGACTCTCATTGTTGACCATAGAAGATGGAAGGAATGAAGCCTGTGTCCTGCAGACTGCCTGCACAAGGTGTGGCACATTTTAATGTCCAGCCCCAGTAATATGATGTACAGTGGCATTTATTTTGCAAACGAGGTGGACGAGTAGAATGCAAACTTGGAGAATTGTCAGGAAAACATTGCTATTGTGTGAGTTTGTTATAAAAGTTGCTATCCCAATCTGAGAGCTTTCTTGTTAGTGTTTGTACTGTAGACATGCCTCATTTCCAGTTGCCCTGCAACTTGATCTCAGAATGGCAGTAAAGCGCTTTAATTTTCCTGGTAACAATGAAGACGTATAATTTGTCTCTTTCGTTTTCTGGAACATTAAAAGTACATTTTAATCAGAGCTTCAGGCTGACTAACCTCATTTTGTTTATTCTGACCCAAGTCAGAAAGGAGAGATACATTTAAACATTACATTCACTTCATCTCCCTTCATATTTGGTATTTGGTTCTTCATTGTGGGTTCCCTATGCTATGCAGGTTACTCACCGACTTGCCAAGTCACTGACTGACTGAATTATTCACTCACTCACTCACTCACTCACTCACTCACTCACCTTAAATCATTTTGCACAGTTCCACAAGAAATGACACTCAGATCTATAATCATGGGGTATAAGGAGAATATGTTTACACAAATATGCTCTGAGATGGGTTGAATATGCATATTTTATGCAAATTAAAAACAACTGACAACTTTCTGCAAATAGGTTGCCACACTAATGTATTGATGTAGCATACTTGCAGGGAATTCCCTCTACCAATGGTTTTCCTCAGTGGTTTTGCTTTTATTGCCATGTGTTTTGTCCTGCTGCTTTGGCCTCAGACAGGCTCAGATTGGCAAGGCAGGCACTCGTCCATGGGCCGATGGGCCTCTGGCCGAGGCCAGTTAGTAGGCTGTTATTTTGGTGGATTAAGCAGTCCAATCAGCCAGGACCATCCCCATCTCCACTGCAAATGCACAACATGAAAGTTTGCTGTTGCAGCCTTTGTATACACATACCAAGTCAAGTCAGGCCAGCTAATTGTCAGAGGCAGAGTGATAATGGGTTGCTCTATAAACTACGGCTAAAGGTGTACCTGCCACCTGGCTCCCTCCAGGTGCGATAGAGGCCTCAAGGAGTTGCTGATGGGAAGCCATTAGCACTCGCTTTGTAGAGGACTAGGGTAGGCAAGAGAACTGGAGAGTTATTGTGGTGGGGGGCTGGTGAGGGCTAGCGAGGGAGCTCCCCAGGTTGTTGATGTCCCCGTCCCCTCCGTGGAACAGCGGTGGGATAAATTAGTATTTGTTGTTCTACTTGCCTGCCTAATATCAATTACTGCAGTCAACTGGGAGAGTATGTTCCCTTAATCAACCTTGAAATTTGGAAACCGGGTTCGAGTCCCGGTTTCAGCTCAATATCCTGTGATTTTAGGCAAATCACCAGTGCCTACAAAAATAATAAAGCAATGAATTTGATGTTGTGTAATGTAATCATGTGTTCTTGTGAATCTCTCTAATGCCCTTAAGCCAAGTCTGTGCTTTATAAAACTGCAACAACAAAAAAAAACAACAACAACACTCACACCTCTCTTCCCTGCCCCTCCCCTCTGAAAGTCAAACTGCCCACTGAATCCCAGTAGCAGAGATCGTGGCACAATCAGTCGCTCAGCTGTCCACTTTTCTGAATGTCAAACAGCCCTCTGAAGGCCTCTGCGTCCACAGATGTGATGACATGCCTAATTCAGCTATTTAAGTTGAATAGTCTGTGATATTTCATGTTCTACATATTCTACGCCCCCATTTTTGATATCTACAGTCATGTAGTTAACGTCTTCCTGCATTTCATTTTGCACAGACTACCCATATCAATGGCGCACTCAGCAGCCTTTTGCTCTGGAACACCAGTGGCGGCTCCTCCGCTAAGGGTGGGAGTATGCAGGGGCCTCGGAGGGGGACATTCTCAGCTTAGCCCTCCTGGAGCAGTAGCCGTGTGCTTTTCTTGACCCCTCCCCTGCCAGGTCATCGCATTATGTAGTCTGAATGAAAATACCAATCACTAGGTGTAAAATGTAATGTTATGTTTTTGATGAGTCATCAAAATAGCAATCAATTGGTGTACAATATAGTGTAATGTTTCTGATGGCTCATCATCTCATGCTCGTCATTTTCGTAAGGTAAATTTTCCACACACTGCCACTCACCCTGGCTTCCAAATCCCCACACTGGTGGAGTTTATTCACAAGTTTTACAATATTTACTAGGATTTTTCTTCCATATCAACGTCTTGGTGACCTTGACCTGCATCTATAACACTGTAATGCTGTGCTTTACAAGTTCAAGTGTCAATGGTACAAATCTCTCTAACTGTTTGTTTTCTTGTGTTGGGGTAAAAGACCGACATTTCGAATGTCAATTTTACATTTCAGTTGCTGGCCCAAGAACCCAGCGATTTACATACATATTTTCCTCCAGATTTCCCAGCAGAATAGCTGTACAAGATCAGGCCAAATACAGAAATGTACCCTGTCATCTATTCATATGTGCTGTATCGATTATAAATATTTTAATATTTGTAAAGCACTAACATTAACCCGAAGGTATCTTGGCACTAAAAAGTCTATCTGGACAATAACTGTCAAGAGCCACAAAGGACAACATTTTCAGGGACTGTCTATATCGGAAAAAGCCATGTTTTCAGTAGATCTTTGAATTTAAGTAACGAAGCTTGAAAGCCTAAAAACAAAGGTAGAGATGTCCAGTGTTTGACTGCCACCCAGGAGAATATACAGCTTCCCAGAGGGGTATGCTTAAACCTTGGTGACCTTACTAGGGCTGACATCTCTGATCACAGTTTGCATCTTAGTAGGCAATGCACACATTTCTGTGATGACAAATTCTGTCTTGAATCATACAAAGCTTTTTGGGCCAATGAATGGAAGCAATTGCCGAGGAGGTGGCATCTTTCTTCTTCAAATTCAACACCTGCCTAGTTGCTGCATACTGGCCCAACTGCTGTTTCTTCAGAATCTTGACAGGAGACTCAAGATACATAGCACAGCAATAGTCAAGTAGAACTAAAGGCATTTAACATTTGGACTGTTTGTGAAAAAGTAAACAAGATAAAATACGTAGATATAAAATACGTAATATAAAATATTATAATACGTAATACGTAAAATAAAATACGTATACACGAGAAAAAATACGAATTAAACATGAACTAACAACAGAGTTGATTTTGCAAAGATAAATCAGTCAATTTTGATTCCAAGATTCTTGTCACATTGAAATGTGGATGGCTTTTCCTCCCAAAGTCTAGAAGGCTAAAAAGGTAGCCTTCAGACTGTCATGGGCCTAAATGGGGCAAACATATCTGTTTATCTTCCATTTAAATCCAGGACTCCATACTCTGGAGGCAATCACACAAAAAGGCTGTAATCTGCCTGGGGTCACCATCAATTTTAACTGGGTATCATCTGTATACACAGCCACCGAAAACCAAAAGACTGGTTAAAAATTGCTCAAGGTACCATGTGCAAAATGAAGAAGGGGCAGCTCAGAGCGCTGGGGAACCCAGTAAGCCAAGGTCTACGTATCTGAAAAAAAAATGTCCCAGGTAGACTTTGGTGGCTCAGGCCGAAAGAAAAGTCTGAAACCAAATCATAGCTGAGCCTGAAATTCCAAAACGTTCCCTTAGGCTCAATAAAATACAATATTTCACCGAATCAAACTCCGCTGAAAAGCCCAAAAGATACGGTAATTGGGAAATAGGTCTATAGTTATCATTCTTATTTGGATATAGCCTCAGCTCCTTGAGCAGCAGAACAATATGAGCCTTTTTTTAGATCATCTGGAAGAAAATTTCAGATAATTAATTTCTTTATTTTAAATGACGTCATATTAAAGTAGTGTAATCAGTTATAGGAATATGCTTGTGTTTTGGACTCTTTTAGTGAGTGCACAGCAGACATCCCACAATTTATCTGTTTACTGAATCTGAAATTTTGATTTCCATCCCACTGTAAAGTTTAGTGGGGGTTGGAAGTGCATCACAAAGAGTTTTGGAAACGTTGCCTCTGTTATATGCACCTTAGAATATTTGTTTTAGAAATGTAGGGGCCGATTCACAGAACTAATCTGAGATAAAATCCTAAACTTACTACTTTTGGTATTCACAGAAGGCATTTAGTAGTAGTAAAGTTAGGACTCCTAACTTTACTACTACTAAATGCCTTTTGTGAATACCGAAAGTAGTAAGTTTAGGATTTTATCTCAGTTTAGTAGTAGTAAAGTTAAGAGTTCTAACTTTACTACTACTAAATGCCTTCTGTGAATACCAAAAGTAGCAAGTTTAGGATTTTATCTCAGTTTAGTAGTAGTAAAGTTAAGAGTTCTAACTTTACTACTACTAAATGCCTTCTGTGAATACCAAAAGTAGTAAGTTTAGGATTTTATCTCAGTTTAGTAGTAGTAAAGTTAAGAGTTCTAACTTTACTACTACTAAATGCCTTCTGTGAATACCAAAAGTAGCAAGTTTAGGATTTTATCTCAGTTTAGTAGTAGTAAAGTTAAGAGTTCTAACTTTACTACTACTAAATACCTTCTGTGAATACCAAAAGTAGTAAGTTTAGGATTTTATCTCAGTTTAGTAGTAGTAAAGTTAAGAGTTCTAACTTTACTACTACTAAATGCCTTCTGTGAATACCAAAAGTAGCAAGTTTAGGATTTTATCTCAGTTTAGTAGTAGTAAAGTTAAGAGTTCTAACTTTACTACTACTAAATGCCTTCTGTGAATACCAAAAGTAGTAAGTTTAGGATTTTATCTCAGTTTAGTAGTAGTAAAGTTAAGAGTTCTAACTTTACTACTACTAAATGCCTTCTGTGAATACCAAAAGTAGCAAGTTTAGGATTTTATCTCAGATTAGTTCTGTGAATCGGCCCTGTAGTGTCTAGGGGCATTCCGGGTACCCAGGGTGTAGTGACATG